>CM060131.1:2642500-3242500 GCA_030522415.1 Channallabes apus
CCATTAATTTCTTTAGGTTAAAATACCAGTGTATACTGACTAGGAATGTATGGTTTCTTATTTAATAAGGTTTAATCCTTCTGGAGGCAGAAGCCAAGTGAATATGAAACAAAAAAACGTTCTGCAAAAAGGTAATATCTTATTACACGATCACTGAACTATTTATTAAACACGGTTTAGTATATCTGTCATGTAGCTAATAGAAAGAAGGCTGAAGCCCATCTAACTGGCGGAGACCCACTACCACCTCCCCTCACCCCATCTGAGGAGCGGCTCTGTCCCTTAATAAAGGGCCACCAGTGACACTAACATGGTGAAATGTAAGTTTACCACTATGGTTTGTTTTCATTATATGAATTAATAAATTACTATCTCTATCACTTAAAGGCTTTTGAACATGCTTAACGTTTTTATGCAGGCTTACTGTATTTAACTGCCCATGATGTATACAGTAGGCTACTGTGATCTTAGCTGTATTACTTTGACATGTTTTTTCCTGCATTAGTTGTTTTTTCTTTGATAATATTGAGAATTTTATGCTGGGTTGTATTTTCTTATAGATACTGGGTTGATTAGATAAAGGGATTATATTATTGGACGCTACAGAAAGAACACAGTCTGTCACAGTTGCAAGTGTTTTGTTGTCAGGTACCTTTAGTTGCTTTTAGGTATTTTTTTTTCTTTTTTGCCAGATAACGTATACTTGCATATTTTCACTGAAGGATGAAGATGAAGAGACACATCTGCTGTGACAGAAGTGGACAATGCTGGTAGATCCACCGAGGTGGGACGCATATCATTCTAATGCAGCGCCCCCTTTTTACATTAGAGTAACAAACTGTCATTGTTCTTTCACAGTACATACCTGGGGATTTCTCCACGGATGAAGGTCCTTCAACCTCAATGCACGATCTAAGCGGTGTAAGAATTTGTGTGCAGTTGTCCATATTTACATTTTATTTTCTGACAGAATCTCAGAATTTATTTAATTATTTTTGAATAATAATTCATAGTTTCCTTCCTACTGTAGTTGCCAGGAGCTGTATAAGGTCCATCTTCAAAATCAAATAAGAAAAAGTGACATGGAGATGGACCTTATACAGCTTCAAATGGAAGAGAAAAGGCTATCCATTAAAAAAGCAACACTAGAAATTTAATTACTGGAGCATTGCCTTAAGGTGAGAACTTGTGCATATATTAATCTGTTGCGTGTTAAAAGTGTTGTGTATATAAAGCAATGTCATAAAAAAACCACACATTTATTTCATTTTACTTTCATTGTTTTTCAGGAAAAAAAGACATGAACAATTCAGCAGACCAGTGCAAACTATTTAATAAAAGTAATTTTGACAAATCCTGTCTCTCAAAAGTCTTCCATCTCTGTTGTGTGCAAAAATCTGTAGAGGTTCCTCTGGGCCATCTTCTTCAATATAAGGAGGGTGTCTCTCTCCTCTTATAGTGGCAATGTTGTGAAGCACAACACAAGCCATTATGATGTCACATGCCCTCTCTGGACTGACCCGGAGCCCACACTGAGCTACACTGAAACCTAGACTTGAGGATCCCTATGGTCATCTCCACCTTGGCCCATGTTCGACTGTGAGTCAGGTTATAGCGTGGTCCAGGATCAGGTTCAGGGTAGGGTGGCATTAAATAGGGCAGACAAAGGTATCCTCTGTCCCCCAGCAAGTAACTACTGTACTGTCCTGTAATGATTCAAGTGTACAATACAAATATAGTAAAAAGAAAAAAATACATTGTATGAAGAAAAACATACCCTGCTGAAATGTCTGGCATAATGATGACACAGTTGTCTTATCATTAGTAATGATGTGAGTTGCCTCACATATGTGTGAAAAAAGTAATGAGTTTAATGATTTTAACAAGGCAAAAAATTAAGGACGCAAAATTAAGTTGTTACCTGAACATTGATACTATGAATAGATTTCCTATTAACATCGTCTCCCTCATTTATTGAAGCTATAGCTTTAGCTTTAATAGGAATGTAGGTGCTATCAATGCACCCAATTACATTTGAAAAACCTGAAATAGAAAGTCATATATGGGAGGATCAAGTGTGTGTGTGTGTGTGCAGGATGAATACATATTAAATATGCGTCATCAATTTTACTACAAAGGACAAAACCTGCCACTCTGTGGAATTCCTCTTTAATACCACACAGAGGTTTATGTCCAGGGACCTGCTGTACACATGTGTGTAAGAAGTGTTTAAGTGCCAGACATACAGTTGCCTTTCCCACATGCTCTGCATCACCCACGTTGCACAAAAAATGCCCTGGAAAAAAACGAAGTGATATACACGGAATGTTTTCATACGCTAGATTTAATTATAGCGTAATCATACGCTAGATTTAATTATATCCCATGGTATAGATGTCTCTAATATAGAGATCATACCTCAAAGTGATGATATCACAGATCATCACCTCCTGACATATACTCTACCCGTAGAACAGATTAGCTGTGTCTCCCCACGTTATCAATCTGTTAGAAATATGAATCCCACCACTAAAGACAGATTCACAAGTAATCTGCCGGATCTGTCCCAATTTCTTATTAGACCCCTAAATGCAGATGATCTAGATGAAGTGACTAGCAGCATGGGCACTATTTTTACCAGTACATTAGACACTGTTGCTCCCATCAGATTAAAAAAAGTCAGAGATAAAACATTGGCACCGTGGTACAACAGTCATACTCGCGCCCTAAAGAGAGCAACCCGTAACCTCGAGCGAAAATGGAGGAAAACTAAATTAGAAGTTTTTCGAATTGCGTATAAAGACAGTATGTGCAGCTATAGACAGGCTCTAAAAACTGCTAGGACCGAGCATCTTAGCCAACTGATAGCAAGAAACCAAAACAATCCCAGGTTCTTATTTAGTACAGTGGCTCGCCTAACAAAACCTAAGATGCCCGCAGAGAGTATCCCATCACAGTTTAGAAGTGAAGACTTTATGGACTTCTTTAATGAAAAAATCAATAATATCAGGAAGAAAATAATGGAGGTTCAACCTCTAATAGTATCTCACGATCCAGTTCAGCCTATAGCTTCACATTTAGATTTTCACTGCTTTACAGGTATAGGACAGGAAGAGCTGTATAAACTCATCACCTCGGCTAAATCAACAACGTGCCTGTTAGACCCAATCCCAACCAGATTTTTAAAAGAAGTGATGCTTACGGTTGGAGAGCCACTCCTAAACATTATTAATTCTTCATTACATCTAGGTCACGTCCCTAAACCTTTCAAGTTAGCAGTTATTAAGCCGCTTCTTAAAAAATCTAATTTGGACGCGAATGAAATAAAAAATTACAGACCGATCTCAAACCTCCCGTTCATATCAAAAATACTAGAAAAAGTAGTATCAGCTCAAATTTGCACATTCTTGCAGGATAACAACATCCTTGAAGAATTTCAGTCAGGTTTCAGGCCCCATCATAGCACAGAAACTGCACTAGTTAAGATTACAAATGACTTGTTTTTAGCTTCAGACCAAGGCTGCATCTCATTGCTAGTCCTGCTTGATCTTAGTGCTGCATTCGACACTATAGATCATAATATTCTCATTGATCGCTTACAAAATTATATAGGTATTCAGGGACAGGCACTAAAATGGTTTAGATCTTACCTGTCTGATCGCTACCATTTTGTAGATCTAAATGGAGAACCGTCTGGTATAATGCCAGTGAAATATGGGGTCCCACAAGGGTCAGTTTTAGGACCTCTGTTGTTCTCAATATACATGCTTCCCTTGGGTAACATCATTAGAAGACATGGGATTAGTTTCCATTGTTATGCTGATGATACCCAATTATATATCTCAACTAAACCAGACGAAATACCTAAGTTGTCTAGATTAACTGAGTGTGTCCAGGACATAAAAGATTGGATGACCAATAACTTTCTTTTATTAAATTCAGATAAGACAGAGATATTACTTATTGGCCCAAAAACCAGCACACAACAGCTTTCACAATTCAGCTTGCGCTTAGAAGGATGTACTGTTATTACCAGCTCAGCAGTAAAAGATCTGGGAGTAATATTAGACAGTAACTTGTCTTTTGAAAATCACATTTCAAATATCACAAAAACAGCCTTTTTCCATCTTCGAAATATTGCTAAACTTAGGAACATCTTATCCGTATCTGATGCAGAAAAACTAGTTCATGCATTCATGACCTCCAGACTGGACTATTGTAATGCATTACTAGGTGGTTGTCCTGCATCCTCAATAAACAAGCTTCAGTTAATCCAAAATGCAGCTGCCAGGGTTCTCACTAGATCCAGAAAATATGATCATATAACCCCAATATTATCATCCCTGCACTGGCTACCTGTTCAGTTTAGAATAAATTACTAAATAGTATTACTTACATACAAGGCCTTAAATGGTTTAGCTCCCACATACCTAACCAGTCTTCTGATACGCTACAATCCACCACGCGCCTTAAGATCACAAAACTCCGGACTTCTGGTAGTTCCCAGAATTTCAAAATCTACAAAAGGGGGTAGGGCTTTTTCATATTTAGCTCCAAAGCTTTGGAATAGCCTTCCAGACAGTGTTCGGGGAGCAGACACGGTTTCTCAGTCCAAAAGTAGACTCAAGACGCATCTTTTTAATCTGGCATACACATAACTCATCCCAGTACTCATACTCCAGTACACCTATACCGAATGGCAACTACGCTAATTCTCCCCATCTGTTCTGTATTTCTCTACCCATCCCGAGGCATCGGGAGATTTTGCCAGCTTCAGTAGACAAAGGCCGACCCTGCGAGGTTCCTGAGGCATCCAGAGAAGGACCAGCTCCAGCTGGATTCAGCTTTATGATGGTTGGAGTTACACATGCTGCTCCTGTGCTTCCAGTGATCCAGACCTCATCTGCCCTCTGCACCTACTGACTCGTCCCTATGCCGAACTGATCTTCATGTCAATTTAAATAATTTCTGTCATATTGCATTTTCACCTGCACAACACACAAGATGTTATATCATTTCTATCTGTTATCGCCCAAATGAGGATGGGTTCCCTGTTGAGTCTGGTTCCTCTCAAGGTTTCTTCCTATTGCCATCTCAGGGAGTTTTTCCTTGCCACCGTCGCCGTCACCCTTGGCTTGCTCATCAGAGAAATTTCATTCATTCGTCTCATTATTATCTGCACATTTTTCTCACACATCCACACTTCCAATTATTTTCTTTTCTATAATTATTATTATTATTTGTTTTTATTTATTTATTTTCTATTATAATTTTATTTATTTATTTATTATTTTATATATAATTATTCTATATATAATATATAAATTTTTTTTTTGTTGTTAAATTTCTTTAATTTTTGTGAAGCTGCTTTGAGACAATGACCATTGTTAAAAGCGCTATATAAATAAAATTGAATTGAATTGAATTTTTTCTAAGCGCAGACCCGCCGTGTGTGACATTTGCAATATGCGGTTTCAAGAGATGTGTTAAATAATTTAATTCCATTGAAAACCAATAACGCTCTTTCAAATAATCATTAGAAGAAAAAAAACATCAATACGAGGTCTTATAACTCTCTCCCGGCGAAAAAAACCTTGTATAATTTGTGCCTCCGCGTCCACAGGATCCTCATTAAAAGGGCGGCGCCATGCTGAATAACCTTCTGGAACAAACTTACCCTGGAACATAACCTGCTGCCGAGCAGCTCATCTTCAGAGAGTAAGTTGCTATGGTTACATACATACCCAGAAAGTTACCTCCGTTTTTGGAACCGGAAGTTGAGGTTATCCACTAACTTACCCTCAAACTTATCCGGGTATGTCACATAACCTGCTTCCTGGAACACCCCCCGGGAGCATGACGCCCTCTGGGGTTCAACCGTGACAGTTTCAGGGTTATTTGTTTACTACATAATTCCTTGTGTTCGTTTATATGGAACTCCAAAGGGTTCAAAATTAAATAAATAAATAGGACATTATGAAATAAATAACTCTTTGAATAAATAAGACACACATGTAATATGAGAATGAGATTGTGAAATAATGGCACATATTTTGAAAAAAAGCTAATTATTGTGAATTTTTATGTAATAATATTTCATGGTCATTATTTTTCCCAATAACAGAGATTATTGCAGAGGCATTTTATTTAATTCATGCTGTTTTTATTTCAAAATGTCATTTTTTCAAAGTCAATTTTTATTTCAAAATCCCGTTTTTCACGATGGCCTATTTATTTCATAATGCGGCATTTCAGCAGAATGAGTCGTTCTGTCAATCAAGAGCGATAGGGCGGAGCCAGCTGTGTGATTGGTTGCTCCTTTATTCAAAGATAATTATTAGCTCATGAAGTATCGATTTAGGTCTAATGGTGCAATACGTATTCTATGCAGTAGGTGGCAGTTGAGCTCCCACACCGCTGATGACGGTTCATCCTCCTCGGGCATTTAAGGGAAAATAACGTTAAATACAAGGTCTGTATACACATGTTCACTCACCTAAGTCACATATGACTGAAAAAAGTATCACTATATGTAACATTTATTACTGTTACCGTGTTAAGGTTATACACAAACTTTACGGCTGGTCTGAGGTACTGGATGATAATTTAACTGAGAATAGCTGCTAGCCATAAACCCCACCTGTGTATGAAAGAAACGGCTAAGATGTCTGAGCTTTAGCTTTCTCTGTAGAATGTTTGCAACATGGTGTAATACTGTACCTCCAGCAGGCTGAAGTGTCGAGGCCGTACCCCTACATCCTGACGTTTGGGAGATGATGACCAGCGCTGCTCTCAGGCATTCGTCATTCTGGGGCGACAGGCTCTGGTTCAATGCACACTACTTGGGGCGGTTGATGTGTGCTTCAAGGCATTTTATATTTTTGACATTAACTATCCAAAGCAGTGTGCTCCTGCATAGGACTATTTGTAATGTTGCTATGAAATAGCGAGGCCTACCTGAATAGTCATAGACAGTGTTTGTATGTTAAAATGAGACCAGGGCTGGATAGTTTTGTTCTGCAGGAAAGATATCTGAAGTCACAGAGAGATCCTGCTCCATTCTGCCTCTGTGAGTAATAGTATAGTAATGATGTCACTGTTGATTATCTGTTTTTGTGCTTTTGAAAAATAAATGTTTTTTCTATGAACATTTAATCGGATTTTGTTTATTGCATATATGTATGGTTTGCAAAACTTGGAAGTTTTTTTTGTAATATATCAAAGTAGTTTAACTGTTTAATAGACATGGGTAGTTTTTTTTATTTATTTATTGTTTTACAGATTCACTGTAAAACATGAAAATAATAACCTATTTGTGAGGTAGAATTAACCCAACATTCCAGTTAAAATGAACCAACACCTGGTTCATTTTACCTGGTTTTTTTATTTACAGAAAGGATCCATCTCTCTCCCTCTGTAAATTAAAGGGGAAAGGGGGCGTGGTTTCAGAACACGTATGGAATAGGATTACAATATATTCACATGCACACAAACTGTGCCGCTTTGGGCCGGATAGCCGGGAAAAAGAGCTCAGAGCCAACAGTAGCGTTCAGCACAAAACCTTTATCAGCCTTTTTCAGCGTCACAAAATTGTAATACAAAACATACAGTAAAAGTAAAGAAAAGGGTAAAACAATAGAGTGTTTTGGGGGGAGCAGCACAGCTGAGCTCCTGCACTGTTCTCTCCTCCTCACACACACACACACACACACACACACACACCTCCTCAGCAGACATGCGCAGCAACTCATAAAGGGCAACATACTGTACATACATAATGTGATATACAACATAGTAAAAAACACACGCACTTTTTATCGGCGGCGCCCGTACAATTAACGCACTCATCTATCTGCGTAAAAAAAGAGATGCAATATTATAGTTTCCGTCATTTTAAAAATAAGTTTACGTACTGACTGGGCCGCCACACTGACCAGCGGCCCACCGGGAAAACGGCCGGTGCTCCAGACGGCCTGTCCGCCACTGCCTAGCACGTTATTGCTAGCTATAGTGACGGTCCGCGGACAGGTATCCAGGGAAACTAATCGATGTTAAAGGAGACTTCGGGCACTAGGCGGGGTACACCCTGGACAGGGTGCCAATCCATCGCAGGGCACACACACATACACACACTCACACACCCAATCACACACTACGGGCAATTTAGGAACGCCAATTAGCCTAACCTGCATATCTTTGGACTGTGGGAGGAAACCGGAGTACCCGGAGGAAACCCACCAAGCACGGGGAGAACATGCAAACTCCATGCACACAGAGACGGGAATCGAGCCTGGCCGGGGAATCGAACCCAGACCCTGGAGGTGCAAGGCGACAGTGCTAACCACTACACCACCGCGCCGCCTAGAACGACTCATTCTGCTGAAAAATCGCATTATGAAATAAATAGGCCATCGGGAAAAACGGGATTTTGAAATGAAAACTGACTTCGAAAAAATGACATTTTGAAATAAAAACAGCATGAATTAAATAAAATGCCTCCACAATAATCTCTGTTATTGGGAAAAATAATGACCATGAAATATTATTTCATAATAATAAGTAAATATATTTCACAATAATAAGCTTTTTTTCAAAATATGTTCCATTATTTCACAATATCATTCTCATATTACATATGTGTGTTTTATTTATTCATAGAGTTATTTATTTCATAATGTCCTATTTATTTATTTAATTTTGAACACTTTGGAGTTCCATACGTTTATACAGTAGCTTGAATGTCTTCCGTATTAATGTGCAAAGTTGAAAATATATAAAAAAAATAAAATCCACTGAAGGAGAAGGTGACAGACTTGCAGTAGATTTTCTTTATTTTCATCAGTTGATCGATTTGGATGATATGCAAACTGTAATGGTTCCAGTGAATCAGGTATTGAGAACATGAAGTTCCTGCCACCAACTCCTATAGTCCCTCTGTAAGAGCTAGTTTACTCTTGTAGCACTGCTTTGCCTCCTTTGCCACACATATAAATTGTATGATGCAGTCTTGTACAAGTCCATGTTCCCAAAAGGCAAGTCCTGCATTGTAGACAGGTGTGCAAGATCTCAGAGCACAGATGGTTTTATCCACCCAGGGGTTCTAACTGGGAAACATTCGGATAGTATTTTAAACATTTTTTGGAAAGTATCATCCGCTAGTTTCCCGATAAATCTAACAACCGCTTCTGTAAACATGGTGATGTCATCAGTGGTGCACAAGAACATGTCCCTCTTGGCATCATTCAATGCACCCTGCAGAGCGACACAACGATTGGTCTGATCAGCGTGCACCCAGTTTCTATTCAATTCAGTTTTATTTGTATAGCGCTTTTAACAATTGACATTGTCTCAAAACAGCTTTACACAATCAAAAGAATTATTTAAGTTTGTATGGAATGTGAATGTGTATGAATCAAAATGTTCAGATATTCCCTGGCGAGCAAGCCCGAGGGCGACAGTGGCAAGGAAAAACTCCCTGAGACGGTAATAGGAAGAAACCTTGAGAGGAACCAGACTCGACAGGGAACCCATCCTCATCTGGGTGAAACAGATAGCAGGAAATGATCTGCATTTATACAGTGTTAAGTGTTAGGTTCAGCTATAATAGTTGATGTTAATTAATGTTATAATACTTGATGTAAAATGGAGTCCAGTAGTTATTCGAGACTCAGATAGACTTGTAGAAAGTTCCAGTCCTGAACTATCGAATTGTCAAGTCCTCAGAGAAACAGCTGACCACATCCCCAATCATCCCCAGACACCAGACGCATCCTAAAGAGACACACGGGGCATCCATGCGACGAGACCTCCAACCAGAAACCGGGCACCAGGATGGATCAGACAGGTCCGGAGGGCAGAGGGAGTCTGGATCACTGGCAGCTCAGGAACCACATGTGTAGCTCGACAGAGAGAGAGAGAGAAAGAGTGAAAGGGGGAGACAGGGGGAGAGAGGAAAGAGAAAGAGGGGGAGGAAGAGAAGAGGAGGAGAGATTGCAATTAGGTATGGTCACAGTCACAATGTCTAATGTGAATGTATATTTACTGTAGAGTGCAAGCAGGGACTCCGGCAGGACTAACTATGACAGCATAACTAAAAGGGAGAGCCAGAAGGAAACACAAACATGAGGGCTCCCTGAGATGTAAAGCAAACAATCACCTCACCGTCAACAAACCTGAGTGATCAAATGAGACTGAGGAAGACAGCATCTAAACATACCAGTTCACCATAATACTCTACGTCCATGAGTCCCCCAGATCTGCTCCTTTACCTTATGGCAAATCTATTTATAAAATGCTTGGTTAAATAAATAGGTTTTGAGCCTAGACTTAAACACTGAGACTGTGTCTGAGTCCCGAACACTATTTGGAAGACTATTCCATAATTTTGGGGCTTGGTAAGAAAAAGCTCTGCCCCCAGCTGTAGTTTTCATAATACGCGGTACTGATAAGCAGCCTGCATCCTTTGATCGAAGTAGGCGTGGCGGATCGTAAGACACTAGCAGTTCGCTCAGATACTGCGGCGCGAGACCATTTAATGCTTTATATGTCAAGAGTAGTATTTTAAAATCAATGCGAAATTTCACAGGGAGCCAATGCAGTGAAGATAGGATAGGGGTGATGTGCTCATATCTTCTGGTTCTAGTGAGGACTCTCGCTGCTGCATTTTGGACTAGCTGAAGCTTGTTTATGCACCTAACTGAACAACCAGACAGTAAGGCATTACAATAGTCCAACCTAGAAGTGATAAAAGCATGAACTAGTTTTTCTGCATCATTTAGCGACAATATATTTCTTATTTTGGCGATATTTCTAAGGTGAAAGAATGCTATCCTGGTGATATTATCTACATGAGCTTCAAATGAAAGGCTGGAATCTATAATCACGCCGAGGTCTTTTACTGTTGCACTTGACAGAACAGAAAGGCCATCTAAAGTTACGGTGAGATCTAAGATTTTACTTCTAGCTGAATGCGGTCCTATGACTAGAACTTCTGTCTTATCCGGATTAAGCAGAAGGAAGTTAATTAGCATCCAATTTCTTATGTCCTGCACACATTGCTCAACTTTAGTAAGATGGTTTTTCTCATCAGGTTTTGTTGAGACGTATAGCTGTGTGTCGTCAGCATAACAATGAAAACTAATACCATGCTTACGGATTATGTTGCCCAGAGGAAGCATGTAAAGGGAAAAAAGCAGTGGGCCTAAAACTGAACCCTGCGGAACGCCAAACTCCACTAGAGAACATGCAGAATAATCACCATTTAAGTCTACATACTGATAACGATCGGTCAAATAGGATCTGAGCCAGGAGAGGGCTGTACCCTTAATTCCTACTAAATTTTCTAATCTGTGAAGAAGAATAGCATGATCAATAGTGTCAAAAGCTGCACTGAGGTCGAGTAATACAAGCATAGTTACACAACCCTGATCAGAGGCCAATAGGAGGTCATTTACTACTTTAACGAGTGCTGTTTCTGTGCTGTGATGAGGCCTAAATCCTGACTGATACAGTTCATGTATGCCATTTCGATGTAGATATGAGCATAGCTGCTCCGCTACTATCTTTTCCAGAATCTTAGAGATAAAGGGGAGGTTTGATATTGGCCTGTAATTGGACAGCTGACAGGGGTCGAGGTCAGGTTTCTTAATTATTGGTTTGATAACTGCTACTTTAAAAGATTTTGGAACATAACCAATGCTAAGTGAGGAATTAATTATTCTCAACAACGGTTCTGTTATTACTGGTACTATCTGTTTAAGAAAATGTGTCGGTATAGGATCTAATATACAGGTTGATGAATTTGCAGAAGAGATGAGTGAAATTAGTTCATTCTCTTCAAGAGGAGTAAAGTATTCTAGGTTTGAATCTGACATGGCTAGGTTAACATCAGTATCAATTACATTGTTTGGTTTCAAAGCCTCAATTTTATGCCTGATATTTACAATTTTATTATTAAAAAAGTTCATGAAGTCCTCACTATTGCATGATGTTGTTGTGGAGATTTCTGTAGTGGTCTTATTTCTGGTTAATTTGGCTACGGTATTAAATAAAAATCTAGGATTATTTGTATTTTCTTCTATAAGAGTGGAGAGATACGTTGATCTAGCTACACTAAGAGCTTTCCTATAGTTCAGGATGCTCTCTTTCCATGCTATTTGAAATACCAACAATTTAGTTTGACGCCATTTACGCTCTAATTTCCGAGCAGTCTGTTTTAAAGTGCGCGTGTGATCGTTATACCAGGGAGCGAGTTTCTTATCTCTAATAATTTTTCTTTTAGCTGGAGCTACATTATCTAAGGTACAACGAAGTGTCGACTCTAAATATTCAGTCGCCTGATCAAGTTCTGTGGGGCCTAATCGAAGTTGGTAACTCTGGGAGATTACTGATAAAACTCTGTGTGGTAGTTGATGTGAATGTACGTTTAATACGGTAGCGCGGTGCTGTGCGTACATTATCACTGTGACACACTTGAATGGAGACAAGATAGTGATCTGAGATAATTTCAGACAGTGGAATTGTGAATACATTTCTTATAATTAATCCAAAGAATATTACTAAATCTAAAGTGTGACCTGCTTTATGAGTGGGTCCTACTACACACTGATTTACACCTACGGAGTCCAGTATGGATATAAATGCTGTTCTCAGAGGGTCTTCTGGATTCTCAAAATGAATGTTAAAATCTCCAGCAATTAACGCTTTGTCTACAGAAATGACCAGGTCTGAGATGAAATCTGCAAATTCACTAAGAAATTCAGAATACGGCCCTGGAGGTCTGTAAATTATAATTAGTTTCTGTGCTAGGGCTTTCTGTTCAAGTCTTTGTTTATATTTTGTCAAGAAGATGTGGCTGCAGAAAAAAAAATCAAACATAAAACATCACACTTCTCAATTAATATACTTCAAATCTGTACCATCCTGGTATACAACTCCCCATGAACAAATCAAGCATTAAATCACACTGCAAAAAACATCAATTACATGCTCATAAATTTTAGCTTAGCCAATTAACAGAACACAAGAACACTACTGTTTTATCAGATTTGGATTAACAAACAGGTTAGTCTTCTACTGCTCAAAACACAGAACTTCATTTAGAAAATCCAATTTATTTCAAATGTTTATTAATTTTGATTATGGCTTATAGCTAATGAAAACACCAAATTCAGTATCTCAAAAATTACGCACAGAGATTTCTCCAGCTTCTCTGAATCTTTTGATGTTATGCACTGTAGAAGATTAGAATTGCAAAGCCTTTGCAATTAGATGTTGAACATTGTTTTTTATTATTTATATTGTAGTATTCCACAATATTTTTATGCATTCATTCACAGATTGAAGAGCCTCTGCCAATTTTTATTTTATTTAATTTTTTACTGGTGAGAGACTCTGCCTCTCTAAGACATTCTTAGAGCTATATTCTTTATAGCTAATCAAGTTACAGACCTGATGCTAGATGTTTCCCCACTGAATCAGTTCAAAATCTCTTGCTTTTTCAGCCCCCATCCTAAAATATGGCTCACGTGATTTGAAAGTTTTTTAGTTTTTCATTTTATTTAAAAAAAAAAAAACATCCCAACATTTCCAGAATTCAGGTTGTATATATATCAGTATACAACCTGAATTCTGAATATATATATATATATATATATATATATATATATATACACACAAACACACACACACACACACAGAGGTAGTCCCGAACTTACGAACGTTAGAGTTATGAAATTCTGCAGATATGAACGGACCGCAGTCCTGCGAACATTCCGTAGATGCGAACAAGTCGCGGAAGTAGCTCACATGTATTGTACAAAATGAGGTACTGTAGTGCACTAGATACCAATATTTACAATTATATACAATATTTTCTGTGTGTGAGTGAATGTATAAAAGTCCGGGTATATAGATGAGAAATGAATCACATGTAAAATTGGGTGGCACACCCAATTACTGTTAATGGTAAAATTTATATACTTAATAAAATATTTTATATTGTCAATCTACAAAAAAAAATTATATATCACTCTATACTGCACAATACTGAGCCCTATATACAGTATGTCTTTTGTTTTTAAAAAACAGCTAAATAAATGATGGCTCAAATGCACTGAGCTTTACGGGATTCTGTTTCACCAGTTGCAGTGAGTCTGAGGAAGCTATAAAAAGTGAGCAGGTCGAGTGGGCTAGAGAGATTCGGGTGTGTATTGCCTGAGGGAGATAAAGAGATATGATACGTGCTGAAAAGCAGTAAAGAATATTCACAACAACAAGTGGTGAAGCTTTGACTCAACATCAAAACTGCCTGTGCTCATCTTCCTTTTCAAGCAATCTTTAGATACCATGTTATATTATAATGGTTGATATGTTCCCGATCCGGCAGTAAAGAAAGCATAATGTTTTTGTATGTAGACTTTGTATGTTGTATGCAACACACAAACCATTATTACTGAATGCAGCGTTCCATGGAAGCGATCAGTCTGTGGCTCTGCTGACATGTTGCCCTGATAGCGGCCGTTCTTCTGACTGTCGGGTCTTCATCAGAGTACCCCATAGGGGTTTAGGTCAGGTGAGTTTGCTGGTCCATCAAGCACAGGGATACCACGGTACTTAAACCATGGTTCAGGTATTAGTACTTTTGGCAGTGTAGGCAGGTGGAAAATGAAATCAGCATCTCCATAAAGCTGAGGTAGCAGAGGGAAGCATGGAGTGCGCTAAAATTTCCTGTTAGACAGGTGCGCCGACCTTGGACCTGATAAAACACAGTGGATCAACACCAGCAGATGACATGGCTCCCCAAACACCACGGACTGTGCAAACTTTACACTGGACTTCAAGCAACTTGGATTCTGTGCCTCTCCTCTCTTCCTCCAGACTCTGGGATCTTGATTTCCAAATGAAATGCAAAATTGACTTTCATCTGAAAAGAGGTCTTTGGCCCGCTGAGCAACAGTCCAGTCCTTTTTGTCATTAGCCCAGGTAAGACACCTCTAACATTGCCTCTGGTCCAAGAGTGGCTTGACAGGGAATGCAACAGTTGTAGCCCATGTCCTGGATATATCCGTGTGTGGTGGCTCTTGAAGCACTTACTCCACTCCTGTCACTCACTTATGTCCACTCCTGTAGAATCTCCACAAAATTCTTGAATGGGCTCTGTTTCACAATCCATTTAAGGCTGCAGTTATCCCTGTTGCTTGTGCATCTTTTCCTACCACATTTTTTCCCTTCCATTCAACTTTGCATTAATGTGCTTGGATACAGCACGCTGGTAAAAAGCCAGCTTCTTTAGCAAAAACCTTTTGTGGCCCACTGAACCAGAGTGAGAGTCGATTTAAGGGCTCAGGAAACCTTTGCAGGTGTTTTGAGTTAATTAGCTGATTAGAGTGTGACACTAGACACGAGTCTCCAATATTGAACTTTTTCACAATATTCAAATTTTCAGAGATACTGAATTTTGGGTTTTCATTAGCTGTAAGCCATAATCAACAGTAAAATAAACAAAATAAACACTTGAAATACATCAGTCTGAATCTATACGAGTTTGAGATACACCTGTGCATGCGTATGTATGTATGGATGTATAAAAATGTGTATGCATTTTTTGGGCTTCTCGGTGTGTATATTTCTTTGGGTACAGCTTATAGTCTCACAACAGGCCTAGTTAATTGGTGACTTTACAGAGCCCAGGCCAAGGACTAGACAAACATATATCTCCTAGCTGCACGGGTTCATCACTCATTGGGGCTGTTTTTCTGCAAAGGGATCAGGGCGACTGATCTGTGTAATGGAAAGAATGAATGGGGCCGTGTATCGTTTTAAGTGAAAACCTCCTTCCATCAGCAAGAGCATTGAAGATGAAATGTGGGTCTTTCAGCATGCCAATGATCCCAAACACACCGCCCAGGCATTGAAGGAGTGGCTTCGTAAGAAACATTTCAAGGTCCTAGAGTGGCCTAGCCAGTCTCCAGATCTCAACCCCATAGAAAATCTTTGGAGGGAGTTGAAAGTCTGTGTTGCCCAGCGACAGCCCCAAAACATCACTGCTCTAGAGGAGATCTGCATGGAGGAACGGACCAAAATACCAGCAACAGTGTGTGAAAACCTTGTGAAGACTTACAGAAAACGGTTGACATCTGTCATTGCCAACAAATGGTATATAACAAAGTACTGAGATGAAATTTGGTTATTGACCAAATACTGCATTTTCCACCATATTTAGCAAATAAATTCTTTAAAAATCCTACAATGTGATTTTCTGGAGTTTTTTCTTTCTTTCTTTCTTTCTTATTTTGCTTCTCATTGTTGAGGTATACCTATGATGAAAATTACAGGCCTCTCTCATCTTTCTAAGTGGGAGAACTTGCACAATTGGTGGCTGTCTAAATACTTTTCTGCCCCACTGTACATACTGTAGATCAGTCTCACCTAACCCGTAAAGGAGGCGTTGCGGTTATTTATAATGATAATCCGACCATTGGAGAAAAACATGGATACAAATTTAATGCATTTGAAGTTCTCTATGCTAACATAACATAAACTTAACCACAAATTGATCTATTCAGTTGATCTCCAGCCCAGGGGTCCTCTGAATTTCTTTCTGAATTTTTTTCGGAAGAAGTAGTAAAATGTAAAGATGAAGATCTAAAGTTGAAAAGAGTGAGTAGAACGGCTATTCGTGAAATGCCACCTGCCAGTGTGCACATGTACCCGAGGAGTGAGCTCTTCCCCTTGCGGACATGTCTAACTCATCCCGCGATTCAGGCTGGAGATCATGATACATGGAGGCCCTGTATGGTTTGCTTTGGCATGGTTCCACTTGGCCATGAAGATGGTCTTAGACTCAGCTGATGCCGGCAGCTGTTCTCTGATGACTTGTGACTGCAGTCCTACAAATGGTTTTGTACCTGAGCCTCCAGTAATGAAAGTGGATTTTAACTTAAACACCTCTGCTGAACACAGACTCTGAGTGCAGATCAATTATGGTCATAACATGGATTCCTTGTTGTGTCTGGTTCTTCTCAAGGTTTCGGTCATCTCAGGGACAATCTGATAATTATGATTTATACATGTTTACTCACACTTTTCAAACTCATTTCCATAAGTATTTTGAGCTGCTTTGCGACAATGACCCTTGTTAAAAGCGTTATATAAATAAATCTGAATTCATTTGTTTCATACGACAAGAAACACGATCCTGGATTGACAAAAAAAAATCTTGATACAGGACTGTCAACAGATTTATGGCAGCCAAAATTTTATACATTAATTGAGAATTTAACAGCCTCATTTATATTAACATTCTGTGGAAATATTTTATACATATACACCCATTATCACAACAGCAGTCAATCAACAGGACACTAGCACACACACAGCTACATTTTTGCACAACATATTAAATGAAATCATTTATAAACATTTTGTAAAAAATAAACAAGAAAAAAAATTTAATAATTCTGTTTTGGAATACTTTCTGAAAAGTCCATTGAACAAATGTTTGCATGCTCTTACAAGACAAATGACATTGTGTTTTTACATTATATGTTCAAAGTGGTGCAAGTTCTTTGGAAGATTTTCAGTCCCCGATCACTCACTTACTCATCTTCTATACCGCTTTATCCTGTATTCAGGGCCGCGGGGACCTGGAGCTTAGGAGGCTTAGGGCACGAGGCAGGGTACACCCTGGACAGGGTGCCAATCTATCGCAGGGCTCACACACATACACACTCATTCACACACTTTGGCCTGTGGGAGGAAACCGGCATACCCGAAGGAAATCCACCAAGCACAGGGAGAACATACATGCACACAGAGACGGGAATCGAGCCTGGCCGGAAATCGAACCCGCACCCTGGAGGTGCAAGGCGACAGTGCATCAGTCCCCGATGTTGGATGTAATTTTCAACCATGAACCCATTCATTCATTCCTAAAATAAAATTATTTTTAATGAGATGGTGTGTTATCATTTGATACTATTATTTAATTCCAGCGAGTTCTGTTATAGTTTTTAAACGTACTTGTCTTAGTAGTTAAGTAATTGAAGAAACAGGACGAATATCCAGGAATCATTGACTTTCAAAAGGTAAACAGGAATGAAATACAGTCCAGATAAATCTCCCAATATTTTAGCCCACAATAATGATGACTTCCACTAAAAAGTTAACAGTTTAGATTTTTCAACAATTTTTGTGCCACATTGCAATACAACAAAAGATTACTGATTTACATTAAGTAAATTTGGCACAAACTACAGTTTAGATTCTTAAAATGGGTATATTATTATTGATAATGGTAACCACCAGTGTCTACAATAACTACCTCTCAAATTTTCTATTTCATCCCCAACACTGGTGCGACACTTATCTTTGATAAGCATGAGCTGTAAATTCCTTCAACTCTTAGGTTCTTAATTTTTTCTATTCACTGCCTGAATTTTCCATAATGCTTGACCTGTTCCATGCGCCACCTTATATCCTGTTCACAATTTGCATTAATACCACCTCACTGTTCCATATTACCTCAAGCTTTAAATACTTGATTGTATGTGTATTGCTTTAAGAGGCAGTACCAACAATTCTCCATGTGCCAATGCTGGCTTTTCTCAACAGTAATCCAATTCCTAATAGATTCCCAGTGGTTTGCATAATACAACTGACTTGTACTGAGGACATGATGACATATTCCAGCCTTGCATATATATTGTGAGGTTTGTTAGTCAAAACTTGTTCACATTGCACCAATTACAATTTGCTGGTTTACAACAGTACTACATGTAGCCTTCTGACACTGTATAGCCTTCTAAAACCCTGCATTGGTGAAATTAATCATCAGACGGCAAAATAAAGCTTGATGTGTGTGGATGAGGATAGTAATCCCTGAGGGAATCCCATAACTAACAGGAATGCCAACAGACAACGGATGCAACATATGACAAATGGTCCACTGGCATTACATCAGCACACCATATTCATGGGATTATCTAGCTTTAAATGTTTTCTAAGAATCATAATTTAGTTTTTCTCTCATTTGTGTCCCATGAAATGCATACTACCAGTGACTGAGAGAATATGGACATCACCAAGACATAAGTAGGGGACAAAGTGCAAAGAAAATAATACAAACATTGCCTGAAAGTTTCACCAGAAATATAATTTTCAAGTCTTTGTGGCACTGCCATTTCCCTCAACATCACTGCATTGACTCTCAAGTTGTCATTTGCATATGTAGTCTCAAATGTGGGAATCTTTGATCTCTGAGCCGAGCCGTACTCGAGGACATGGGCAGGTGGGTGATATCTCTACATGGGTGTCCTTAAGGTGCAAAGGGCGGTGTTCTGATTCTGAGAAACCTTTGCTGTTCTCAGATATGGAAAACTCTTGTGGTGATGTATTGTAGAAGAGGTTTTCATGCAATGTCTGGTAGCCCTTTTGGTCTGGCATTGGGGAAGGTGCATTGTGGCCATTCGTTGGTAGGCTTTCAGTGAGCTTTCCAGCCATTTGTACCTTTCTCTGCTGGATGTTGGGACACTCGCTTTGCTTTAACATGGATTTAATTCGGTCCTTATCCCGGTAGATAACAAACACAGAAAAGACAAGAAGGCAGAAGACCAGCAGTGTGCATACCACAATCAGCTCACTCCAGTAGGTTTTGGTCTCTATCCGTGATGAGCGAGCTTCACCTGGAAGGATCATTGGCTCCTCCTTGGGAACCAGCGGTGTGTGTACGCTACCGATCAGCATGGTGCTCACATGTTGTGCCGCTGCCTTAACACAGTAATTGGCCAGGAGCTGCCAAAAGCCGTTTTCAACTGACCAGCATTCATAGGATTCCTCTCGGTCTGTTTGGGCCACTACTACTAGCCCTCCTTCAGAGCTTGGATAGAGAAATCGTCCAGCATCCTTGCTATACTTCCATCGTCTCTCAGCCAAGTTAGAGCGCAACTTACAGGGCAGCACCTGAAATGTGTTTGCTGGGATTCTGATTACTTGACAAGGAAGAATACCTGTGGGTAAAGTAAATTACAAGTAACGATTAAAAAACCTCCCCACAAATGTCCCTTCTTGACTTATTTAAAAGTATTATTTATATACTTCACATTGTAGGGTTATTTATGCTAGTAATGCTAGATCTGTTTTTGCTTCAATACTTCAAAGCATATAGATGTCTGCTGCTGTTGGTTTATCAGTTTTATTTATGCCTGGACATTGAGTTTAGTCCTCAACTAAATATAATAAAACACAAACAAACAAACAAACAAAAAAGAGAATAACATTTTAAGTGATTCTTGATTTCACTCACGTGTAGATGGCAGTTGTGCAGAGTGGGACCTGGGTATAGCTTCATCACATGTGGCTATGTTGGCATCTTCTATATCTTGGACAATTTTACTGTAAAATTAACAAGAATAGGACGCATTAGGACCCATTCAAGTGAGAATAAGCATACTTTCTTTCTTTGGATACCAAACCTTGATACTCAATGGCTATCTTTTTGCATTTATGTACATAATTTATGTGCATGAAAAAAAAATACAGTTAAACCTTGGATTGTGAGCATAATTCATTACGGAAGCGTGCTTGTATATCAAAGCACTCATATTCAATTCAATTCAATTCAGTTTTATTTGTATAGCGCTTTTAACAATTGACATTGTCTCAAAACAGCTTTACACAATCAAAAGAATTATTTAAGTTTGTATGGAATGTGAATGTGTATGAATCAAAAATGTTCAGCTAGTCCCTGGTGAGCAAGCCCGAGGGCGAGAGTGGCAAGGAAAAACTCCCTGAGATGGTAATAGGAAGAAACCTTGAGAGGAACCAGACTCGACAGGGAACCCATCCTCATCTGGGTGAATATCAATATCAATATCAATGCAAATTTTCCCATAAAAAATAATGGAAACTCGAACCCAAAATATTCATATAAAAATGATAAATACAAAATATAAAGTAAAACAAATTAACCTGCACTTTATCTTTGATAAGAATTGTGGCTGAAGTAAGACGAGAGGTGGGAAGGAGGGTGGCTACTGTGTAGGACGACTTTCTCACTCACACACGTCAGAAAACGTCTTTAACAAGGATCCTCTCTAATGACACTTGCTTTTGCCTACTGTACTTTTGAGGATTTTGCAGAAATGTCACAAAGCGTTGTCATTAAACAGGCTTTTTAACCTTTTTCTTCACGGCACCGTTGTTACTAAAGTACAGTCACTACGTTTGGACACACACAAAAAAATGCTTTTACACGTGTGCACACATGGTCACAATGTTATAGGAAACACACTGAGACTAGGCATGGGAGATGATTACCCACAATCCCACAGCGTGAGAGAGAGAAGAACCATTGGCTCAACTGTGATCACGTGATGCTCGTCGGATTAAAATACATTTCAAAATTTGCCTCATCTTACCATGTTACTCACAATCCAAGGTCCCACTGTACTATTTAACTACAATAACATTAGAGCCTGCACACTGATACACTCGTAGTGTGTACTATGATGTTAACGTATTGATTTAAAAAGATCTGATCAGTATGTAGTTTTTTTTTTCCTTTTACTCTGCTAACCTTTTAGATGATGCCTTCCTGACATCAACACACTTCCCCCCTGCCCAGCCACAGTAAGGGTCTCTGGTGAGTATACACTCCCCACAGCTCCGGTGATTTGAGCAGTTAGCAACAGGAATCTCCACCAGTTCAGAGTAAGAGGAAACAAACAGCACACCCTGATCCAAAGGAGATAACACATAATAAAATCAACAAGCATATTGGAGTCTCAGATGCTGATGACTATCAGAGAGTGAATAAACTGAATATCTTTTCACTTAAAATGAAAGCTGAAAGATAATTGTAAATTACACTGCATCCAGAAAGTATTCACTGCTCTTTACTTTTTCCAAAATTTGGTACTGTACAGTATGTTACAGCCCTATTTCAAAATGGATCAAATTCATTATTGTCCTCAAAATTCTACAATACCCCATAATGACAACATGATAGCATCATACTCAAAGACTTAATTGGTGCCAGTGGTGCTTATATATATATATATATATATATATATACACACTCAGCAAAAAAAAAAAGCAACGTCCCCTGACTTTCAACTGTCAACACCATAAAACATAAACTAAAAATGTTTCCCAATGTGTCCCTGAATGAAGGGAGGCTGAAAATCAGTCAGTAGCAGTCAGTATCTGGTGGCCACCAGCTGCTTGAAGTACTGCAGTGCATCTCCTCCTCATGGACTGGACCAGATTTGTCAGTTCTTGCTGTGAGATGGAGGGATTGTGTGTTCCTGGTGTGACTCGGGCAGTTGTTGTGGCCATCCTGTACCTGTCACGCAGGTGTGATATTCGGATGTACCCATCCTGTGCAGGTGTTGTTACACGTGGTCTTCCACTGCGAGGATGATCAGCTGTCCTTCCTGTCTCCCTGTAGCGCCGTCTTAGGCGTCTCACAGTGCGGACATGGCGATTTATTGCCCTATAGCCACATCAGCAGTCCTCATGCCTCCCTGCAGCATGCCTAATTCACGTTCACGCAGATGAGCAGCGACCCTGGGCGTCTTTCTTTGGGTGTTTTTCACAGTCGGTAGACGAGTCTCTTTAGTGTCCTGCGTTTTTAGAACTGTGACCTTAAATGCCTACTTTCTGTAAGCTGTTAAGGTCTTAACGACCATTCCACAGGTGCATGTTAATTAATTGATTATGGTTAATTGAACATGCATGGAAAACATTGTTTAAACCCTTTACAATGAAGATCTGTAAAGTTATTTGGATTTTTACAACGTTATTGTTGAAATACACAGTCCTGAAAAAGGGACGTTTCTTTTTTTGCTGAGTATATATACAGTATATATATATAAATAATGTATATATATATATAATGTGTATATATATGTGTATATATATATATATATATATATATATATACTATAAAGGTTTCTCATGGTCTGAGAGTCCTTCAGGTGCCTGTCATGTGTCTTTTACTAAGGAGTGACTTCTGTCTGCCCACTCTACCATGCAGGCCTGATTGGTGGAGTGCTGCAGAGATGGTTGTTCTTCTGGTTCTCCTCTCTCCACAGAGAAACACTTGGTCACTTTGGCCAGGCAGCCCACCCTAGTAAGTGTCCTGGTGGTTCCAAACTACTGTGCTCATCTGAACCTTCAATGCTGCAGAAATGTATCTGTACCCTTCCCCAGATCTGTGCATTGTGCCTAGACAATTCCTTGGACTTCATGGCTTGGTGCGTGCTCTGATTTGCAGGCCGAGGCTGTGAATACTTATGTACATGTGATTTTTTCCCCCATTGTCATTATAGGGTGTTTGTAAATTTTTTAGAAAAATAATTTAATCCATTTTGAAATAAGGCTGTTACATAGCAAAATGTGTAAAAAGTGAAGCGTTTTGAAGACTTTCCAGATGCACTGTACATACACAACTGCACACACGCCAATGTAGAAATAACAGATGAAGCAAATGGCACCCAATAGAGACAGGCCTAGCTCTCTCTGCAGAAGAAAATAATATCTAACCTTGTTAACTTATAGAGCCTCTGCATCATAAAACAGATGTCCATACCTTTTCAGCATCTAATTTTATGTGCTGTACAGGCTGCAGTCGTAGAAAAAGTGTTAGCTCCTCAATGATGTGCATTTTGCCCTTGCAGTTAATGGCTTTGTGAAGTCTGCCATCATCTGGAAAAAGTGCCATGTAAAATGTTACAGGCAGGAGTTCTATTTAAACACAGTTAACACTATAATCTGTGATTGCGTGCATTACAAATAGCATTGATAAATACAACATTAAACACATTTCTGCTAGTAATCATGGTAGAATAGTGAATAACTGCTAGAAAGCAAAGGTTATATACTGTACAAAGGTTCTGTGAGATGGTTTATAGAGACAGTCAACTAAAACTAAAAGGTCAACTAAAAGCTGACTGTTAAGATGGCACTTAAAGTAAGTTATCCAGCCAGTATTTGTAAAAAAAAAAAGAAAAAAAAAGAAAAAAGAAATACAGATTACTGAAATTTCAAGACTATTTTTAATGTATAATTAATAGTATGATTTATTGTTAATTATAATCAAATAATAGTATTTTTAAAAGTATTTAAAAGTAGTACTAAAATAATAGAATAAACTCTCACCTGTACCCAAAAAAAGCACATTGTAGCCCCGGTGTACAGCCTGGACATGATGCACAATGATTTTCATATATTGCACATTGTGTTTAACCAGCAGTGGCTGGCTGCGAATTACACCGTCCATTAAGAAGTGATCCTTCACAAAGTTTAGCACCTTATCAGGCATGTGCAGTGAGGAAAAGATGCCCTGAGCCCGAGCTGCATTAGTAATGCACTAGAAAGGGAAGGATGAAGAAAGAAAAGTGAGCATGAAGGAGGTTTAACTTTCACTCAATATATATAAGCCCATTTTAATTACACAATAGTAAAAACCATACTTTATAATTTAGCATAATATTTAAGATATGAAAAATATCAGTGCTATCAGTTCCCCTGTGTTTAAGAAAAGACGTCAGAGAGGTCTGATGCACTACGAAAAGCTTTTTGGTTTAATGAAGCTGCACATTGCACTAAAATACTTGTATTAATTTGACTGCCATGTAATCCTATAGGCAAACCAGCACCATGCATATAATAGCAATGTAAAAGGTACATTTTACGTGATTTTCATTACATTATTACAACATTTTTACATTATTTATTTATTGCTTGTCAGTTTGTGTTTTTCCCCCCTTTCTTTAATGAAAGGGTACCCACAAATTCATCCATGTGTATATGTAAATGAAGTCTTATGATTGTATAAAGTGTTAGTCAAATAATTAAATTCCACTATTTATTACAAAAAACACAAACAATACAATGGGTTTCTAATAAGAAGTTAAATACCGCTCCAGGTCTAGGTTCTGGGATTGGGTGATTATAGGTGTACCACTGCTGTGTTTCCCTGTTAACCTCTTGATAACGACCATTAAACACCTCTTCCACTTGGCTCATGGTATAGGTGCACACAGCTGAGCTTCCCAATGCCCTTTTGTACCTGCAAAGATGCATATAGAATGTTAATTTTTTTGTGCTTTTAACAATGGCCATTGTCAAATAGCAGCTTAAGATGAATGTTTGTCATCTTGTACTGTGATCCAGACCTACTGTATGCTGACCACTCCTATTAGGTGCACCATTTTACACCTTAAAATTTCGCATGGAGATGAAGCAAACTTGGTGAACGCAAAACCTGCATTTACACACCTAAATAATACAGGTAATATTTATAAATAAATAAATAATGTATTAAACAGTACAATTAATCCATTCTATATTTATATATTATATTAATATATGCAATTAGTCTACGTACATTTACACTGATCTGCCATACCATTGCATCCATCAACATAAAATTCATGTAGGATGTGGGTTTCCCTTGTGCCACTGGTGTGACAGTCTGTTGTCAGTAGATCGCATAGCAGGTGGGGTGTTGTGGGGTGGAGCCTCGGTGGATGAAACTTGCTTGTCCAGCGCATCTCATGGGTGCTTGATTGGATTATGATCTGCTGAGTTTGGAGGCCCTTTAGCTCTTTGTCTGCTGTGCCCCCTGTGTAGTGGGCTGTAGTTTACTGGGTGTTCTGGTACCTTTTTATCGTGGACCCCTTGAGCAAGATTGAGCCTTGGGGGACCATGACCATGTCACCAGTTTGCTGGTGCATAATTGCTGGTCAATGTTATTCACGTCACCGGTCGGTCATCATAATGTTATGGCTCATTGTTGCGCATGCATCATTGTGCAAAATATGCTATTATCCACATTTGTCAGTAAATTTTTCGTCAGTTACCTTTTAGTTATGCCGCCATAGTTGGTCATGCTGGAGTCCCTGCTTGCACTCTGCACTACATTGCACACATTCTACATTACTGCTAGCACATCTGTGATGCACAGTTAATTTTACTAGTTAAAATTATATTCTTTAGTATTTCCTTTTTATTGATTATTTATTTTACGTACAAGCTTTTATTTTCTTTTTTTTTTTAAGGTCACTGGCGGTCGTATAAAGCATTTCACGGCATATTATACTGTGTATGATTGTGTATGTGACCAATAAAATTTGAATTTGACATCTAACAGTTTTTTCCTCTCTCACTCACTCACTCTATTTCTGCCGAGCTTCACAAGGCACCTGAGTTGCCAGCATTACCAACCCCTTCTGCCCTCCAGACCTGTCAGAAATATCCTGGTGCCATGCTTCTGGATGAAGTTCTTGTCACTTGGAGGCCTCTGGATGCTGCTTGGGATGTGTATAGAGACTGAGGATGGTGCTACTCAAAACCCATGAAGATGAACTTGGACTGAGTGAGCTGATGCAGGAGTTTTTCTGTGATGGCTTGTGACTACTGTCTCTAAATAATTGAGGACTGAAATTACCAAGAACAGTTTGTACCCCAACACTGTAAGGCAGGAAGTGTGGACTTTATATTAACTCGAACATTTCCATTTTACTGAACTTTCAGTCTTATAGCACACAGATACAGCACAGACTGATTTGCCGTCATATTATTGCCCAAATGAAGAATGCTTACCTGTTGATTTTTGCCAACATTGTCACTGGCTTGCTCACCAGGGACAAACTAATATTTAAAATTTGAATTTATAGATATTTCCTTACATTTTTCATTTCCCTAGTATCATTTATTCTTTAATTCTTTGCAGCTGCTTTGTGACAATTTCTATTGTTAAAAGCAATATAGAAATAAAATTGAACTGAATTACATGCATCATCAAACAACAAATTCATACCACTGAGAGGTAAAAACTCCATAGAACACAGTGCTCTTCCAGTCCCCCTTACTGGGTGTCAAGACAAACATGTCTTGAATGATGTTAAAAGGAAAGCCATCTTCAGGTAATGAACAGAGGAGCTGGGCTTTCAAAAAAGTTGTCCACTTCTTCTGCAGGACCCTCTCTCCTCCCTTATCGCCCTGCAATTACACACACACAGGAGTCAGGTGCAATGTCCTTGTATACCATAAAAACCAACACACACACACACACACAGTACAATTATTTAAAAATATAAAGATAATATAAAATACAATTATTTTGCCTTACGAACTACATTAAAAAGGTAGTGTAGCCCTGGATTAAATGTGATGGGTGTGAAAACTTAACTCAATAGCTATTTATGCATTAGGTGGTGTAAGATTGGAGGAATGGGACGGGTATTGGAAGGAATGTGTTCGGTCACCTTTTTTTAAACTCTCCTTTTATGACTACTTTCATATAAGTGGAAATGATGAATACTTTTGCATCCATCGAGACACACATTTTCCAACAAGAACTACACAACACAACTTCCTTTTCACTACTGGGAACACGCGTGTCTGGAGATATGCTCTGCTGACAAACGCAAATGCTTGTTCGAGATGCGCAAATTTCAGTACTGTATATTTTGCCACATTACCGTATATATATTTTAAAAGTGAAAAGGAGATGTACAGTGTTACTGTAGGTGATTGAAATAATTGTAAAAGGTTATTTCATTTTAATTATTTTTAAAGAGATGGATGTTGTAATGTTCCATATACTGTTTATCAATAAGTATTCTGGCATAAGGTTTACTTGTAGGATCTTTAAACATTATATTTTGTTGAATAAATAAATGCCTACTTAAGGATGTACACATCACATGTTGCTGGAAGGAAGTTACGTGAAAGTCTTTTTTCACGTAACAGTGATAAGATCAAAGAAGAAAAATGTGCTTCCATAATACCACTTTAAGAAATTGTGTGACCATATAGTGGGGAATTTATGCTGCATCTGACTTATGTCAGAAGCAAGAAGCTGCAGTTCTGAATTAAGTAATTTTTGACTGTGTGGGTATGTTCTACAAGACTAAATACCTGGATCTTTGCAATATATATCTCTGCAACATGTTAGCCAGTTAACTGATAAATAATGGATATTTTGTTCCTCATAACTGCATTTATATGATGCCCATATCCAGAGTGATGCACAAAAGTACTTTAAAGTTAGATTCTTACACTGGGTTACTACACTGTAAAAACTTAAACTAGATATACATTGAATGAATTAATATTGCATTGATGGCCCAACTTCTTCCAGTATAGTTTATCTTCCCTGAGATGCAATCACGTGATTTATAAGACCACCTCCACCGCTGCACGGATGCGGTCAAATGTCACAATAAAGGTGAAGATGGCTGTTTTGTGGGTACGTAATACCCGGAATAATAGTAATAATATTTTTTTTAAATAAAAGATGTTTCATTTAGCTTACAGGTATTTTCCACAGTTAACGTCATATGTGTAAGACTGGTGTGTTTCTGCTTATCGTAATACTGAGGAACCCTGACATTGCTGAGGTGAGCTTAGCTAATGTTAGGCTTCATGTTACCGCATTGTACAGCTAGCGAGCTATACATTATAACTGTATCTCTTTTCCTCGCTTTTTCCTGCTCCACCTCAGCACACACGTTCGCGTGAGAACTGAGCTAATGAAAGTTTGAGGAAAAACCCAGTAGTGTTTAACTGTTAAGGAATGGTGTCAATTGAGGTATATAAAAATGTCTGTGTTTCTTTGGCTTCAGAGTCACAAATTCTCATCTACGACTGTTATATGGGTTAACTTATTTGCTTGAAAATCGAATTGAGTAGATACTAGCTTAATTTAAACATCACTCCAAACATGTACTTTGTTACTCCTGAGAATAAAAAACCCTTGAAAAAATCAAACCCTTCTGAATATGAAACAATTCCAGAAACAATCTTTTACACACTCTGGTGGTGTATAGACTTATTAATATATTTTATTTTGATTAGAATATTAGATATTTGACTTTCCTAAACTTCTCTTGTTTTCTTAAACAAGAGCTCTGCTATGGAGGTTTGGGTCCGAACGATGACAGTTGGCAGAGGAGCATTACCAAGAAGTTGCTGTGGTGTTGGACGGGACTGTAGTCCTTGAGGGCCTAGGTGACTATGCAGCAGTTTTAGGAGTGATGTTTGGTCATGTCTGTACTCTGAAAATTGAATTTCAAAAGAACTGGACCAACACCTATGAAATCATTCAAATGATTATTATTGTACTTGGAGAGCCATGCTCCCCTTAGATTTAAATTTTGATAAACTTTTATGTCTGACACACTGGAAATAAAAGAATCAGTAAGAGACTGATGAGCATCTGGGGTTATTCAGGTAAGTATTTTAATGACCATTAAACAAAACAGAACCTGGATTCTTATGCAGGTTCATTGCAAAACTTTTAACTTTGACTATTTTTAGAAATATCTTTAAGCAATATTTGTGTGTTTTAATTGTTGAGGTATTATTAGGCCAACTTGTTTTTTTGTTTAGAGAAAAACAAGCGCTCGTTCACA
The DNA here is from genome assembly GCA_030522415.1 of Channallabes apus. Classification (NCBI taxonomy): domain Eukaryota; kingdom Metazoa; phylum Chordata; class Actinopteri; order Siluriformes; family Clariidae; genus Channallabes; species Channallabes apus. The sequence goes on from CM060131.1 coordinate 2,671,924, forward strand.
TCAACGGACTACAGTGGGAGATAACTTGCTTTTTTAAGTAAATGAAAAGTTAGGCTCAACCCTAGAGACATATAATTAATTGAGCCCACAATCAATACTACTTGAGCTGACCTAAATATTTGAATTACAAGTTGAGGCAACTTAAGATTTTGAACTGGGTACATGTTGTGTTAACTAAACAGCAATGTGAATTTAGTTTTTTGGTCCACAAATTCCTCGAAAAAGTTGAGGAAACTTAAAACAGCTGTGCAACTTGTTACAAAACTTTTTTACATTGAGGCGGTTTACTATTTATATTTACAGTATATTTACAGTATAGGTTACTAAGCACTATGTTACTAACTAAGTATTTTCAGTCAGCTATATGGGGGGGGGGGGGTGTAACTGTATTAAAGCAATAACTGTATAATTAATTTGAAAATAAAAAAGGTGGGCTACTGTACATTGTTCACTGCTGTGTGCGTGAATTGACATCACAAGGTGTACAGTATTTGTAGTTGAGGAGTCAGAGTAGGAATTCTGTGTTAATGGGCATTTTTTTCAGCATTTAGTTTAGTTGTATGTGTAATAAGTGAGTGTGTGTGTGTGCGCATGTGCGCATTGTCAGAGGGATTAAAAAAACCTCAAAGCACTCCTCACCTTACACAGACGAGCAATACGTGAAACGATGGTGTTGTCGAAGAAATCAAACTCCTTCCCTGCTTCACTGAAGAAGAAGTAAATTTTATCATCATCACCCACTACATTGCCTTTTGGGAGGCTCTCCTGGATGAATGCAGAGCCTACAAAAGCCGGGTCTGTGGAAGGAGCAAATCCAAAAAATTGCTGACTTTCACCACGCTCCTCCACCACACATACTGTATAGTGTACATGCTGAATGTATGAAGTAAGAATACTCTAAAAATTGTTTTCTATTTCAATGTCTCTTTTTGAACTGCGTCTTTTGAACTACTATCAGCCAAGTGGCAAAGAGTTATTTCAACCATTAATTTCATTCTGGTTGTTTAAATATACATTGAACATTAAAACATACAGCTCTCCAACATACAGACTCTTATTTTACAAATAATATAAGGAGCTGGGACTGAGGGGACTTGAAGCTAAAACCAGTCCTGTCTCTTACCTTGAAGCCAGTTCAATGAGTTTTCTGTCTTTATGGACATGCCCTGACCAAGGCTTTTGTAAATGATGGGCTCATTCCCTTGAAAATTACTGACTGTGGCAGCATACAAATCTCCACCTGCAAACAAATTAAAATTTTAGATACACGCATACACGTTTATACATGTGTACGGTATGTGTGCATATACTGTGCAATGAGTTCAGTAATACTGTTATTCAGTTATACTGAGTTCAGTAATAAATAATAGCATTGGGACATTTATATATTTGTATCACTACACTTTACAGGTGTTATAACAATCGTTAATTATGGTACGTCCACAGTACAGGATTGTATTGACGTACTGTACCAATCCTGACAGAAAGAGGAAAAAGCAGCTGCCTACCAAAACTCACATTATAAACCAGTCACAAAAACTAGAATACACATCAGATATTGTCATCTAAAACAGCACTTTGTCTCCTTAGTATGTGCCTAAAAGTCATTTTGGGGGTTCAATCCCAGGAGTTATAATAATATGATAATACAATATAATACCAGTCTGTTGTTATTTTAAGACCCAAAAGGTCACAAAGGTTCTGGAATAGTTCACAAACGGTACAGTCAAATGCAAAACCCATCAAGCACCATGATGAAACTGGCTCTCATGATGACCATCCGAGGAACGCAAGACCAACACTTACTTCTGCTGCAAAAAAGAAACTCATTTAGAGTTACCAGCCTCACAAAAATTACCAATTTACAGCACATCAGATTAGACTCCTTATGAAGGCATAGGTGGCAGACACATCTCAATCTAAACTGTTATTGCGTATTTTAAATTGGAGATGATTAAACATGCATTTATTTCATCATTTTATAATAATCATTAATATGATTTCTTTCTTAGCAAAAACCCTCTGGACAGTCTAGAGGTGAATGGTGAATATATTTTGATTTCACTACACTGGATTCCGATTAAATTTAGAGCCTTGATTGGTAAAGTACTGTCTATATTAAAGAACGACTGCTACTTTACATTGTCAGTAGAAATCGAAGGTCTAATCCAGGCATTCTTGCTGTTACTTGCTCTATGCTTAAGATTAAAAGAGACTGTATCATTGAGCTACTCAACATTATAACTCTCTTCCAATTGATTGAAGTGGACACTGTGGATGCTTTAAAAAAGCAGCTAAACACTCATCCGTTTAACTGAGCTTATGTAAGCCTTGAGAGCCTGTTCCTGTCTGAGAGCATTTTCTTTTTTTTATTGTTAATAAAAGCATTTAATTCTGGGGTTTTGACACTTTGTAATTAGTTGTCTTAGTAGATAGGTCGTATGAGTTGACATGGAGGGGATCCACATCTTCCCCACGCAGACTCTCTAATGGTGTCCCACAGGGCTCAGCACTTGTTCCACTCCTGTTTTCCCGCTACCCCCGGTCACTTAGACAGCTCACTTGGCCTTTCATATCACTGTTATGCAGATGACATGCAACTTCCCTCAGAAACTCAGGTTTCCATCCGGATTTCAGCATGTCTTACAGTCATCTCATCCTGGATGACAGCTCATCAGCTGAAGCTCAAAATTCTTAGTGAATCTGCAGATTTCATCTCAAACCTAGTGGTTTATGTATACCAGTGGTTCTCAAAGTGTGGGGCGCGCCCCACTAGTGGGGAATACAGACATGACAGGTGGGGCGCAATGAACGAGAGGAAATTAGTGGAAAAAATAGGAAAAAACTAAACAATCACACACAAATAAATGGATCATTAATACAAGTAAATTTAAAATTACATCAGTTGTGGGCCGGGAGAAAAAGTGGAACCATAGTGCAACAATAACGGTTTAACGTCGGGCCAACTTGAGCAGCGCTGCTCGAATCACAAACCTGCGTGACCCACTGGGCAGCGACACTGACAGAAATAGACCGCGCCGACAGATGGGAAGATCCACCATGCCAAGACTCAGAGAACCCTTAGCTACAACTGGCATGGTGCAGGACGTAAGCTAAAAACCTACATCATGAGGGACTCTCACCTGGCTTTCACTCTGTTACCAGGGCTGGACCTCTTAAGAGCCACGGGAGTAATCTTGGAGATCGCCCAGGGAAAGTACGGCTGGAGGACAGTAGGGGGCTTCACATACCATCCGTTCCTGCCTCTCCCAGTCAACTTTGACCCCTTGGACAAAGCGGCCGGCTACCTCACTCACGCACCACTCACCTCACTGTTATACTGTGCCTTGCCACTAGAGGCGGCCATTCCCCAAGTCACCTCAGTGTGTTCCGCCGACCCAAACAGGAACCTGGCTGAGCTAGCAAAAGCCCAACAAGAAGATGGGACAATATCTCAGCTGTGCATGGGGGAGCCCCTGAAGGAGGAGGAGAACCCTCGAATCGCATTCGAACAACACCAGGGGGCGTTATACCGCAGGGTTGCGGGGAGGCAAAATCCAGCTGGTGGTACCCCAAACTTTTACCTAGATGTTCTTGGGGCACTACCATAACCATCCGATGGGAGGCCATCGGGAGGGTTGAACATACCGTTGAGGCTCCTAGATGTCGCCTGGTGGCCCAGCGTGCGCAAGGATGTCTGCCATTATGTCAAAACCTGTGAGGTATGTCGGAGGCTGAAGACGGAGGCCAAGGGAAATCGAGGAAGGAGGAGCAACAGGACACCCACTCAGCATAACCATCGATTTCAAATCATCGCGGAGGAGGGAAAACACCAAGAAGAACAGCGGAGAGCCAAACAAGCCAGGATCGACAATACCCGATGGCACTTTCGCCCGGGCAATCTGGTTTGGCCAATGCCGCACCCACACTTTTCTGGCCAGCAAGACGATTCAGCGAAGCTAGCGCCCAAGTGGGAGGGTCCAACGAAAATTAAAAATACAAAAGGGTCAATAAATCGCACCATATTTTTGGGTAACCCACTAAAAACCCATGTAACTAATGTGGCAATTTTAAAGCGCCAGTACGGATCATTTCAATATTGCCGGTGAGACCGACACTTCACTCCCAACACACACACACACACACACACACACACACACACACACACACACACACACACACACGTGTGCTTGCAATAATCCAGACTTTGGACATTTATCTCATTCACTCGCACACAAATACGCGCACATTAATATTTGTATATATTTTGTAAATATTGTTTCTTGGTGCACCTTTGTTTGTTTGTTTATTTTTGCACTTAATACACTTTGGAATTTGTTTTGAATTGTTGTTGCGTCTTTCCTTGTTCCGCTACGCTTACGCAATACCGGTAGTTAGATTCTAGATCCCGTATCTGTGTGACTAGGTTAACTATAAAAGCCGCTCGTTACAAACATGGCTACATTTTTCATTCATGCCGTTGGTAATAATATAGCAAACAGTCATTCATGCCATTTAGTCACTTTCTCTAAAGTTAATTGTAGTCTTAGTGAGCCTCTAATTCATTTCTACTGTACATGCAAGCTGCTATTAGTTATCCGGCTCACATATATAAAGAATTTGTGTGAATTAAGAATATTTTTAAAATCCTTCTTGCTTGTTGTTGGGGTTTGGACAGGAAAGTACAAGCATGCCTATACACATCACCACGTACCATGTCATCCTCTCTTCAGACATTTGTACGTTTGGTTATTGGATAGGCAAGCAAAGTGTACTGCAGACAGGCTGTTTTGTTCTTTTAGTTTTTTAGTTTAAATGTTAACCAAAAATCAGCTTCCCTAACGAAATGCATTTATCTTTTTTATCTTTCCTTTTATCTTTCACACCTCCCATCATCCACCGTGTGTGTGTTAGTTTTGTCTATAAATCACACTGTTGTCTACTGTACCATACCATCTGTCTTGTCCCATAATTATATATGTAATTATAATATATAAGCACATATTATACTATATACAGTGGCTTGCAAAAGTATTCGGCCCCCTTGAACTTTTCCACATTTTGTCACATTACAGCCACAAACATGAATCAATTTTATTGGAATTCCACATGAAAGACCAATACAAAGTGGTGTAGACGTGAGAAGTGGAACGAAAATCATACATGATTCCAAACATTTTTTACAAATAAATAACTGAAAAGTGGAGTGTGCGTAATTATTCAGCCCCCTGAGTCAATACTTTGTAGAACCACCTTTTGCTGCAATTACAGTTGCCAGTCTTTTAGGGTATGTCTCTACCAGCTTTGCACATCTAGAGACTGAAATCCTCGTCCATTCTTCTTTGCAAAACAGCTCAGTCAGATTAGATGGACAGCAGTTTTCAGATCTTGCCACAGATTCTCGATTGGATTTAGGATTTAGACTTTGACTGGGCCATTCTAACACATGGATATGTTTTGTTTTAAACCATTCCATTGTTGCCCTGGCTTTATGTTTAGGGTCGTTGTCCTGCTGGAAGGTGAACCTCCGCCCCAGTCTCAAGTCTTTTGCAGACTCCAAGAGGTTTTCTTCCAAGATTGTCCTGTATTTGGCTCCATCCATCTTCCCATCAACTCTGACCAGCTTCCCTGTCCCTGCTGAAGAGAAGCACCCCAGAGCATGATGCTGCCACCACCATATTTGACAGTGGGGATGGTGTGTTCAGAATGATGCATTTTGGCCAAAAAGTTCCATTTTGGTCTCATCTGAACAAGGCCAACTTTGTGCAGTGCACGACTAATAGTTGTCCTATGGACAGATTCCCCCACCTGAGCTGTAGATCTCTGCAGCTCGTCCAGAGTCACCATGGGCCTCTTGGCTGCATTTCTGATCAGCGCTCTCCTTGTTCGGCCTGTGAGTTTAGGTGGACGGCCTTGTCTCGGTAGGTTTACAGTTGTGCCATACTCCTTCCATTTCTGAATGATCGCTTGAACAGAGGCTCCGTGGGATGTTCAAGGCTTTGGAAATCTTTTTGTAGCCTAAGCCTGCTTTAAATTTCTCAATAACTTTATCCCTGACCTGTCTGGTGTGTTCTTTGGACTTCATGGTGTTGTTGCTCCCAATACTCTCTTAGACAACCTCTGAGGCCGTCACAGAACAGCTATTTGTACTGACATTAGATTACAAACAGCTGGACTCTATTTAGTCATTAGCACTCATCAGGCAATGTCTATGGGCAACTGACTGCACTCAGACCAAAGGGGGCTGAATAATTACGCACACCCCACTTTGCAGTTATTTATTTGTAAAAAATGTTTGGAATCATGTATGATTTTTGTTCCACTTCTCACGTGTACACCACTTTGTATTGGTCTTTCATGTGGAATTCCAATAAAATTGATTCATGTTTGTGGCTGTAATGTGACAAAATGTGGAAGAGTTCAAGGGGGCCGAATACTTTTGCAAGCCACTGTATGTATATAATATATATAAAAAAATTTTAGAAAAGAAAATAATTGAACAGGTGTTCCTAATAATCCTTTAGGTGGGTGTGTATATATAAATATATATATATATAAGCACATGCATGTACTGTACATTAACCACTACTAGATTAATGTCAAGTATCTGTTGGTTAGCTTCTCTTATACCCCTATCTCACCTATGCGGTTTGGCTCGCGGTGAGATGCAGTGTTAGGCACAGTGAGCCACCGTGAGTGACTGCCTGACGTTCCGCGAAGTTCTGCAAGGTCCTCGAGCTTCCGCGAGGACCACCAAAAAATTAAACTTTTAAACGTTTAAAATTAAACATGCTTAATTTTTTTTCATGCAGAAAGATGGAAACGTAATCACAGTGTCTTCAGCCTGTGGGAGGAAACAAGGGAACCCAGAAGAAACCCTCCAAGCACGCACAGAACATGCAATCTCCATGCACACAGACCAATAAATAAGGCTTTACATACCAGCCATGATGGCAGTGGATTTATATTCAGGATTATAAGGGCAGGTACTGCGTCCATCCTCTGTCACAATCTCCCCTGTATTGCTGCGCACCAAAGAGAAGTCTGCTGTGCTCTGTAGAGGAAAATAATGTAATGAGTCTTTCTAAAATTGCTTTGTTGAGGCAAATGGATTTTTCTATACAATAAGGATTTACTACATTATATCGGTGCCAATCTTTGCCAATTCGCAACTCGTATTTTATTAAAATAACTATTGGAGAAGGTCATTTTGGGGACTGCTTCAACACACTAATTTTGTGTGCTTCCTGGAAAGAACTGCTCTGTTTAGGTCCTCCCACAACATTTCTATTGAGTTAAGGTCTGGACTTTGGTCAATCAAAATGATAAATAATTTCTTTGTAGACTTATTTGTAAATTAAGGTTGCTTGCTGCATGTTCCATTTAAAGTTAAGCATCAGTTTAGATATTCAGACATTTCCATTGTCTTGAAAATTTTGCTAATATAATCCACAATTCATAGGTACCATCATTAATGACAAGCTAGACCCCTGGCAGCAAAGCAATACCAAACCATGACACGCTTCAAGACTGGGATGAGGTTCTTATTAGGGAAGCTACCACTTACATCTTCCAATTCCATGGTCTTCCCTAATTTTTATTTCTTTCTACTAGGGCTGCAACTAACGACTATTTTGATAATCGATTAGTCGGGCGATTATTTTTCCGATTAATCGATTAATCTGATAAAAAACTAAACGCTTTCATTTGATGTTTTGCTCAACTATATAAAACCATAAATCAGGGTATTATTTATGTACAAAAAATGTATAAACTTTCAAAAATACAAAAGCCACATATAGAGTTTAATGATCTTTAATTTTGACATTTAAACCTTATTTTATGTAAATCTACATTTTTGTCTTTAACCGTAATTGCAGATGGCAAGTTATAATATAATATATAATATAATGCATATAATGCAGTCTGTTGTCGCTACAGATCCAGTAATGCGCACATCCGATTTAAAACCCGCTTACTCCGTAATGATCAATTACTCTTTCCATCTCTTTTCCTTCGCCGCTAATAGCAGCACCCGCCATTTCCACATTACTGGATCGGTAGCGACAACAGACCGCAAAGGATGATGGTCACGCCTGGGCTGATGGGAATTGTAGTTCCCGCTACCTCCCGTTCGCTCCATTCGCCTGAGCAAACTTTTCTCAGAAGACCTATCGTTTTATCGAGTCATTTCGGTTTCTCTCTGAAACGAGAAAGGGAAAAAAAAAATCCTGTCTCTATCTGAATAAGTGAGAGAATAAGTGGTGAGTGTTCTCTAATACTCATTCAGCACATGGACCAGCTGCAATATGTAGGCTGCCATTTTTTTTTCTTCTGAGTTTTCAAGAATACTAAATTGAAGCTTTATTTTTTTACATGATTTAATATTTTTTTGTTATTAAAATTGAAAAATTTGTTTCTGTTTCTAAGTTTACAGATAGATGGCTAATTTGTAAGCCATTGATATGTTCAGTGTTCATGTATACTGTTTAATAAACACTTCTGGCACTTTTTTCGAGTCTCTTCATTAGATTTGTTTTTCCTATAAATGATTCAATAAATACCGTACCGTGCCATTCATACCGAGGTATTACCGTACCGTGACGTTTTGATACCGTTCCATCCCTAATATATAATATATACATATACTATAGTTTAAATACATGTTAAAATACACTGACATATTCAGTTGTTAAGAATGACCTAAATTTTTTATTCTCTTAAATTAATTCAACTTAATAAGAAGAAGAATAGACTTCTAGATTATTATGATATTTTTAACTGAAGTGTCTCTTGCTGCATCCTTTTCACAGTTTATACATTATTTCGATCCTCTTGTGTATTTTATCCTTTTTTTTGTTGTCTCAATTAAAAGAAATTATATATATATATACAGTGGTGTGAAAAACTATTTGCCCCCCTCCTGATTTCTTATTCTTTTGCATGTTTGTCACACAAAATGTTTCTGATCATCAAACACATTTAACTATTAGTCAAAGATAACACAAGTAAACACAAAATACAGTTTTTAAATGAAGGGTTTTATTATTTAGGGAGAAAAAAAAATCCAAACCTACATGGCCCTGTGTGAAAAAGTAATTGCCCCCTGAACCTAATAACTGGTTGGGCCACCCTTAGCAGCAATAACTGCAATCAAGCGTTTGCGATAACTTGCAACGAGTCTTTTACAGCGCTCTGGAGGAATTTTGGCCCACTCATCTTTGCAGAATTGTTGTAATTCAGCTTTATTTTAGGGTTTTCTAGCATGAACCGCCTTTTTAAGGTCATACCACAACATCTCAATAGGATTCAGGTCAGGACTTTGACTAGGCCACTCCAAAGTCTTCATTTTGTTTTTCTTCAGCCATTCAGAGGTGGATTTGCTGGTGTGTTTTGGGTCATTGTCCTGCTGCAGCACCCGAGATCGCTTCAGCTTGAGTTGACGAACAGATGGCCGGACATTCTCCTTCAGGATTTTTTGGTAGACAGTAGAATTCATGGTTCCATCTATCACAGCAAGCCTTCCAGGTCCTGAAGCAGCAAAACAACCCCAGACCATCACACTACCACCACCATATTTTACTGTTGGTATGATGTTCTTTTTCTGAAATGCTGTGTTACTTTTACGCCAGATGTAACGGGACACGCACCTTCCAAAAAGTTCAACTTTTGTCTCGTCGGTCCACAAGGTTTTTTCCCAAAAGTCTTGGCAATCATTGAGATGTTTTTTAGCAAAATTGAGACGAGCCTTAATGTTCTTTTTGCTTAAAAGTGGTTTGCGCCTTGGAAATCTGCCATGCAGGCCGTTTTTGCCCCCAGTCTCTTTCTTATGGTGGAGTCGTGAACACTGACCTTAATTGAGGCAAGTGAGGCCTGCAGTTCTTTAGATGTTGTCCTGGGGTCTTTTGTGGCCTCTCGGATGAGTTGTCTCTGCGCTCTTGGGGTAATTTCGGCCGGCGGGCCACTCCTGGGAAGGTTCACCACTGTTCCATGTTTTTGCCATTTGTGGATAATGGCTCTCACTGTGGTTCGCTGGAGTCCCAAAGCTTTAGAAATGGCTTTATAACCTTTACCAGACTGATACATAGATCTCAACTTTTCTTCTCATTTGTTCCTGAATTTCTTTGGATCTTGGCATGATGTCTAGCTTTTCAGGTGCTTTTGGTCTACTTCTCTGTGTCAGGTAGCTCCTATTTAAGTGATTTCTTGATTGAAACAGGTGTGGCAGTAATCAGGCCTGGGGGTGACTACAGAAATTGAACTCAGGTGTGATAAACCACAGTTAAGTTATTTTTTAACAAGGGGGGCAATCACTTTTTCACACAGGGCCATGTAGATTTGGAGTTTTTTTTCTCCCTTAATAACATAAACCTTCATTTAAAAACTGCATTTTGTGTTCAATGATGTTATCTTTGACTAATAGTTAACGGTTTTTGATGAGCAGAAACATTTAAGTGTGACAAACATGCAAAGGAATAAGAAATCAGGAAGGGGGCAAATAGTTTTTCACACCACTGTATATATATATATATATATATATACAGTGGTGTGAAAAACTATTTGCCCCCTTCCTGATTTCTTATTCCTTTGCATGTTTGTCACACAAAATGTTTCTGATCATCAAACACATTTAACTATTAGTCAAAGATACCACAAGTAAACACAAAATGCAGTTTTTAAATGAGGGGTTTTATTATTTAGGGAGAAAAAAAATCCAAACCTACATGGCCCTGTGTGAAAAAGTAATTGCCCCCTGAACCTAATAACTGGTTGGGCCACCCTTAGCAGCAATAACTGCAATCAAGCATTTGCGATAACTTGCAACGAGTCTTTTACAGCGCTCTGGAGGAATTTTGGCCCACTCATCTTTGCAGAATTGTTGTAATTCAGCTTTATTTGAGGGTTTTCTAGCATGAACCGCCTTTTTAAGGTCATGCCACAACATCTCAATAGGATTCAGGTCAGGACTTTGACTAGGCCACTCCAAAGTCTTCATTTTGTTTTTCTTCAGCCATTCAGAGGTGGATTTGCTGGTGTGTTTTGGGTCATTGTCCTGCTGCAGCACCCAAGATCGCTTCAGCTTGAGTTGACGAACAGATGGCCGGACATTCTCCTTCAGGATTTTTTGGTAGACAGTAGAATTCATGGTTCCATCTATCACAGCAAGCCTTCCAGGTCCTGAAGCAGCAAAACAACCCCAGACCATCACACTACCACCACCATATTTTACTGTTGGTATGATGTTCTTTTTCTGAAATGCTGTGTTACTTTTACGCCAGATGTAACGGGACACGCACCTTCCTAAAAGTTCAACTTTTGTCTCGTCGGTCCACACGGTATTTTACCAAAAGTCTTGGCAATCATTGAGATGTTTTTTAGCAAAATTGAGACGAGCCTTAATGTTTTTTTTGCTTAAAAGTGGTTTGCGCCTTGGAAATCTGCCATGCAGGCCGTTTTTGCCCAGTCTCTTTCTTATGGTGGAGTCGTGAACACTGACCTTAATTGAGGCAAGTGAGTCCTGCAGCTCTTTAGATGTTGTCCTGGGGTCTTTTGTGGCCTCTCGGATGAGTCGTCTCTGCGCTCTTGGGGTAATTTTGATCGGCCGGCCACTCCTGGGAAGGTTCACCACTGTTCCATGTTTTTGCCATTTGTGGATAATGGCTCTCACTGTGGTTCGCTGGAGTCCCAAAGCTTTAGAAATGGCTTTATAACCTTTACAGACTGATAGATCTCAATTACTTTTGTTCTCATTTGTTTCTGAATTTCTTTGGATCTTGGCATGATGTCTAGCTTTTGAGGTGCTTTTGGTCTACTTCTCTGTGTCAGGTAGCTCCTATTTAAGTGATTTCTTGATTGAAACAGGTGTGGCAGTAATCAGGCCTGGGGGTGACTACAGAAATTGAACTCAGGTGTGATAAACCACAGTTAAGTTATTTTTTAACAAGGGGGGCAATCACTTTTTCACACAGGGCCATGTAGATTTGGAGTTTTTTTTCTCCCTTAATAACGTAAACCTTCATTTAAAAACTGCATTTTGTGTTCAATTATGTTATCTTTGACTAATAGTTAACATTTTTTGATGAGCAGAAACATTGAAGTGTGACAAACATGCAAAAGAATAAGAAATCAGGAAGGGGGCAAATAGTTTTTCACACCACTGTATATATATATATATATATATATATATATATATATATATACAGTATATATAGACCATTTTGCTATACTAGACATTAATCTTATTGTTTTAAAAATTCTCATAATATGGCGAAGTAGGGAGAAAAAAAAAAATCGCAGCTACTGGGTTCACTCTCTTTATTTTGCCTTTTTTCCGCATTTCCCTATGTATAGTATGATGGGATATGTAAGAGCCATATTTTACTTTGTGAATTTGTTGTTGTGTTTATTTTATTTTATTGTATTTTGTTGGTTGTGCACTAAGCACCAAGTTTATTAGTAAGTCTATTAGTTAAGCATTAAGTCTATTAGTTAAGCATTAAGTCTATTAGTTAAGCATTAAGTCTATTAGTTAAGCATATATCCGGTCCTCCGAAGCGTAAAATGAACATAAATTCACAATATTAATAGTCAAGAAAGCAAATGTGCTCTGATATCATCACCCCAACTTTTGGACAATATGAGTGCAGATGCTACCGTATAATGTCAGAGGTTATTGTTGGAATGTATTTAATATCTGTTTCACTAATAAATGTATCCCTTACCAAAATAAATATTAAAGTGTACTAATAGTATAATTATTTTATGCTAATATAAGAAAGCATGCTCAAGTATGCTATTTAACAAAACAGATATGCCAAGCATACAGGGCAAGTATTCATAAAAGTTGATGTATACTTGGGTAAACTAACTAAGTCTACTTTAGTATATATTTAAGAAAAGTATAATGAAATTTACCTGCTTTATATGTAAAGTTCAAGCATATTTGAGTTTAAAGTAGAAAAGTTTAAAGTAAATGGAACTGAACCTGAATGTTTGTTTAGCAATGAACAATTAACAGATATTTCAAGGTGTGAACACACAAACAGATTTAATTCATATTAATGTATACAAGTGCATCTCAGAAAATTAGAATATTTTGGAGTTGATTATTTTTTTTAACTTTATCAACCTGAAACTCATATTCTAAATTAATAACATGTCAAATATTTCAAGCCTTTTTAAAAATTTCAATAATTATGACATTTGTGACTAAGGGCTGCTAAGATTATGATCAACAACACACAAGGAGTTTACACCACAAAAGGTTATTGGTGCATTGGATGCAAGGGAACTTTATATGTAAAGTTCAAGCATATTTGAGTTTAAAGTAGAAAAGTTTAAAGTAAATGGAACTGAACCTGAATTTTCGTTTAGAATGTGTTATTAACTCATCATCTCTATTTTATTCACACTGAATTGGCTCCCAGTGAAATTTCACATCGATTTTAGAATATTTTTTTTGGATTGCGAATAACTTGGTCTGCAAGACGATAAATTTTTTTTAAACAAATTTTTACTTTTTAAACGAGCGGGGTCTTGATATATGTGTACTGAATGAAGTAATACGCTTTGTCTGCCGAGCGTCATGTGATCACAGCTGAGCCAATAGTTCTTTTCTCTCTTGTGCTGTGGGATTGTGGATAATCGTCTCAGTGCACTCTTGTAGTCAACATCCCTGAGCGCAGGAGCTGTTTACTATAGCATTGTGACCATGTGTGCACGAACGTGTTCGCATACAGCATTTTTTTTTTTTTTTTGTGTCTAAGTGTAGTGACTGTTCTTTAGTAACTGTACTGCACAGTAACAACAGCCCTTATAAAGAAAAAAAAAGGCTGTAGCAGTTCAGATGATGATTCTGTTTAGAGGAGTGATTCCAGTAGTGCGTGCATGAGTGTATGAAAGTCCTGCTAATGTCTTATGATCCGCCACGGCTATTTTGATCAATGGATGCTAGGTTGTTGTCAGTAACGTGTATTATGATAATTACAGCAGAGGGCAGAGCTTTTTCTTACAAATGCCCCAAAATTATGGAATAGCCTTCAAATTAATGTTCGTGTAAAAGTAGTGATGAGGTCTAGGCTAAAAACCTATCTAGCCAATAATTCTTGTGAAACAGATTTGCCTAAGGTGAAGGAGCAGATCTGGGGGACTCCTGGATGTAGAGTATTATGATGAACTGGTATATTTAGATGCCGTTTTCCCCACTCTCACTGATCACTCAGGTTTGTTGACGGTGGAGTAACTGGGTTGCTTTACATATCAGGGAACCCTCATGTCTGTGTTTTCTTCTTACTCTCCCTTTTAGTTATACTGTACAGTCATAGTTAGTTCTGCTGGAGTCCCTCCTTGCACTTTGCACTAAATATACATACACCTTGCACATTATGTGACCGTACCTAACGGATATCTCTCCTTCACTTCTCTTCCGTCTCCCTCTCTGTCTAGCTACAGTACATTTACTACTCCTGTGCTGCCAGACCCTCTCTGCCCTCTAGACCGGACAGTTCCACTTTACCATGAAGACAGTTCTGGTCTTGGCTGGTGCAGAAAGCTGTTCTCTGAGGACTTGTGACTGCAGTTTCTCAATAGTTCAATACTGGAATTTCCTACATTCTACCTGAGCCTCCAATAATGAACTAGATTCCATATTAACTTAAAGACTTCCAGCTGCCTAACACACGGTACGAGGGCACAACAATTCCTGCTATCAGTTATCACCCAAATGATGATGGGTTCCCTGTTGTGTCTGGTTCCTCTCAAGGTTTCTTCCTAGTGCCATCTCAGGGAGGTTTTCCTTGCCAACAACGCCCTCAGGTTGCCCCTAAGAGACTATCTAATCATTTAGATTCATACACATTTTTCACATTTCATGCCCATTTCCATAATTTTCTTTTAAGTGTATAAAACTGCTTTGCGACAATGATCGTTGTTAAAAATGGTAAACACATAAAATGTAATTGAATTGAGTTGAGTACACTGCCTGTGATTCCAGGGTGTGTGTGCGTGAATTGAGGGGGCTTGGCTAGGACCACTTGCTGCAGCCACTCCTACCCCTTGTATGCGAAACTCACCGACACTGAGAAAGTAACAAATTATACCAAAGCAAATGGCACAACTACGCTTCTTTGACTTATATCGGAGGAAGTGTATATGCTAGAGCTTTGGATTATTTGAGATGCGCTTTCAATTTGTGGGATGGCAAGTTTAATATGTGTATTTAAAAAACTCAGTGCATGATGGCAGTTACATAAGTGCTACATAAGCTTTTTTTGTGTGTGTCTCCACTCTGCCAACCCCATTATAGTTTATGGAGTCATTTGTGAAGTGATTTAAGGGTCATTTTAAAAAAGTTAATTATTTTTGAATAACAAGCTCATTACCAAAGGAGCTAAATAATAGTAGTAGAGCAATATGTTTTGTAACAAGTGTCAAAGTGATCCTCAAAAGCTTAAAAACAGAAGACCAGGATGAATGTTTAATAAAAGTTTTGTATGCAAAATTCAGGGACATAAGGGTGTCTAGTCTCTAACTGAAAAATCTTTGGGTTTTTTTCTGAAAACCTTCAACAGGTTTTCTTAGTAAAGTAATATCACACCAGCCTTGGCAGCAAGGAGGAGTTGGGCCACTTCATGGCCTAAACCCTCTACCA
Organism: Channallabes apus; assembly: GCA_030522415.1. Lineage (NCBI taxonomy): Eukaryota > Metazoa > Chordata > Actinopteri > Siluriformes > Clariidae > Channallabes > Channallabes apus. The sequence goes on from CM060131.1 coordinate 2,687,573, forward strand.
GGTCAACCTGTATTAATCTTCAAAGTTTTTACACTGAGGGTACTCCTACTAATCAAGGTCCCAGAGGCTGGAGGATGAGTGGAGAGGCACAGAATCCAACTTGTTTAAAGTTCAGTGTGTTATTTCAACAGTCATTGCCTTGTCACCTGCTGGTGTTGGTTATCTGTGTTTTATCAAGTCCAAAGTAAACACAGCCGAATACCAGGAAATTCTGCTTCCGTCTGCTGACTAGATTTATGGAGATTCCCTTTTCCAGCAGGATTTGGCACCTGGCAACAATGCCAAAACTATTACTGTGCTTGATTTGCCAACCAGATGTGAACCTCAGAGAATATATGAGCTGTTGTCAAGAGGAAGGACTACCCGATCCATCAAGAAAGACAATGGCTGGTATCAAAGCAAATTGGTCAGTAATGCCTCAAGAGTGCCACAGGCTGATCCCCCTTCATTCCCTGCCTCATTGATTCAGAAATCCATGCAATAGGAGCCTCAAGCAAGTATTGAGTAACTACATAAAGTAGCATACTTTTCAGAAGTTGGACATTTCTCTATTGAAAATCCTTTTCTGATGTTTGGATTTATGAATTTTCTTTTAGGGAGCAGTACGCCGTAGTAATTGAAATGAAAAGTAAATAAGGCTTGAAATATTTTACTTCATGAATGATCAATGTAGAATATAGGAAAACAACTTTTTAATTAATTTAAATAATAATAATAACAATAATAATAATAATAATAATAATAAGAAGAAGAATAACAATACAATTTTCCATTAAATATATATATTTTTTAGATATGTCCTAGTATACAAACCGCACACGCGTATGCATTCAGGCACGGTTGCTCAGGTATCCATGAAGTTAATGTTGTTTGTAATGATGTTTATTTTAATTGTTCAATGATCCAGTGTAATGTTTTGAAATACACGACTGAGTGTATTAGGGCTGCAACAACTAATCGATAAAATCGATAATTATCGATAATGAAATTCGTTGTCAACGAATGCCGTTATCGATTAGTTGGGCTGCTCACGTTATTGAGGCGCGCGACCACAAGATGCACAAATACACACACAGATACACAGCCGCTCGCGCAATGGAGGTTACAGAAGCGTTTGCAGGAAAAAGCGCGCGCCCCAAGTCCTACAAGGTATGGGAGCAATTTACATTAAACACCTCTTATCGGGCGTTAAAATCGAGCGTTTTTCTGCCGGTCGTAGTGTCCGGATGAAGCGCCGAGGGTTTTCTACACATAGGAGTCAGTGAGAGAGTTCACACCGGCTTTGGTGACGTTTGTCCGGCTGCGCGGTTATACAGGGTAAAAAAAAAACGTTGCATGCAGCTTTTTCTTTGCGTTCATTTTACACTTCGGAGGACCGGATATATCCCATGATCCTACAGGCTGTACAGAGGGGGAAAGGGCAAAATAAACAGAGTGAATACAGTAGCGGCGAGTTTTTTTTCTCTCTCCCCACGTCGCCGTATTACGAGAATGTCTAGTATTTATTTTATAATTTTTTTATTGAGACAAAAAAAAGGATAAAATACACGAGAGGATCGAAATAATGTATAAACCGTGAAAAGGATGTAGTAGACACTTCAATTAAAAATATCATAATCTAGAAGTCTATTATTATTCTTAAGTTAAATTAATTTAAGAGAATTAAACATTTAAGTCATCCTGAACAACTGAATGCATTTTTGTTTTAAACTATATATATATATATATATATATATATATATATATATATATATATATACACACACACACACACACACACACACTGTAAACTTGCCATCTGCAATTATTGTTAAAAACAAAAATGTTGATTTACATAAAATAAGGTTTAAATGTCAAAATTAAAGATAATTAAACTCTATGTGGCTATTGCATTTTTTACAGTTTACTTTTATACATAAATAATACCCTGATTTATGGTTTTATATAGTTAAGCAAAACATCAAATTAAAGCGTCTAGCTTTTATCCGATTTAATCGATATACATATAATATATGTACTGTATGTATGTATACAGATGGCAAGTTGACAGTGTTTTTTATATATATATATATAAATAAAAAACACTGTCAACTTATACATATATAATATAAATAAATATAACAGTCAACTTGCCATCTGCAATTATTGTTAAAAACAAAAATGTTGGTATGGTTTTATATATAATTAAACTTAAAGAATTAAAGAAGCGCCTAGCTTTATCCGATTAATCGATTAATCTAAACAATAATTGGCCACCTAATCGATTATCAAAATAATAGTTAGTTGCAGCCCTAGTAATAATGCACAAGATTTTGTACCTGTCAAAGAGCTGTTTTATTAATTAGAATCTTTGTTAATGGATGTCATTTTGTTGGGGGACATAAATAATATATTCTTAATATAAAATAGCACAAATAGTCATTCTTTGAATGTTAATTTTTTTATTTGGTTTATTTTCATGAATACTGATTTGCATTGCATTAATAATTAGTAGGAATTGTGATATTTCCCAAGTTCTCCCACACCACGCCACATCTATGCTCCCAGCACTGGCTTCCTTTAGCTACCTGCATCAATTTGAAAACCCTGATGTTTGCCTACAAAGCCTACTCAGAGACAACTTAAGACATGTATATTTCTTCAGGACTAGGGTTAAAAAAAATCCTTCCCAACAGTGTTTGACTGGTACTTAGTTAGTAGCCTAGTAAACCAATGTAAGGATCTATCCAATGATGGAAACATAAGCGCTTTTGTAAGTCGCTCTGGATAAGAGTGTTTTCCTAATGCCCAAGTGTAAATGTAAATGCTGTTTAATGCTGTACTCAAACACTTTCACAAGTTGTAATTTCTGCCAAGAACACACATGAAGGTATTTAGGCATTGCTTAAAGAGTGAAAGAGATTTAAATTCTTTGATTTAAATGTAATATTATATTTCCTGTTTCACTAGATGGACCTATTCCCAGCAAAGTGGGTTTATTTCCATTTGTACAACTCATTTGTTGGCAGGCAGGGACTGATTTTTGGAGAGGTTTCAGGACAAATTCTCTAACTTCTGACATCAAGACTGTATCCATACTGTGTATTTATGGTACTTTGTTTTGAACTGCTGTATTTTATGTTAAGGAGCAACAGAATGCATATATATGAAGGGAGGAAAATATAAATAAATTGAGAGGTTTATCATAGAGACATTTGGTGCTTATGAGAAGAGTTGATTATGATAGCTATAATCTGAGGATATTAAGATTATTACTATGATAAAACAGGGGAAACTGAACAATGTAATGTTGATTCTAGGAATTTTGATGAATTTAGTTTATATAAATAATTCATTACTGCCTGCAACAAATACATGTACTGACCTATACTGTAAGTGTTGTAAAAAAAAAAAAAATGTACTTACAATGTGTGCACACACAGGGCTGAAGGCATATGTTCCACATACGTACAGATGAGTGGTGTTCACACGCAGTAAAATCTTAATATAATTGAAACAGTCAGTCTGGTGGATCAACAGCATGAAAGGATAACAGCATGTGGATAAAAAAGGGCAGAGAGAAAGATAGACCACAATCAGTGTTTGGGGTCAGATACCATGTTAATACATAGTATTAAAACATCTATTTCTTCATCTTATTAAGCCTTGATCACCAAGCAAATTCATCAGGCACCATATTAAACAGATTGATTTTTAAATTCAAACCAGTTCTCTCATTGGGTCATAATAAAACATCACCACATACTAGTTAGTAGGGCTGCTCGATTATGGAAAAAATCATAATCACGATTATTTTGGTCATGATTGAAATCACGATTATTTTACACGATTACTCATTGAATTTGGAAATATGTTGCATTTATTGAACAGAACAGTGAATTCTCCTTAAAACAGATTAAGACAGATAAAACAGATAAAGGCAAACAAGATCAACAATGTAGTGCACTTCCACAAACTTTTGAAAACAAGTAATAAATAAAATATAAATATAAAATAATAAATAAATGAGTCCCAAATAAATTTGCTCACGTATGTGCCTTAACAAACTGAAAAATTCAAAACAACATTTTACAACATTCTACATTTCTACTGTTGTGGTGGTGAAGTCGTCTGCTTTTAATACTTCATGAGCCACTTCTCAACTGCATTTTTCAAATAAAGCAGGCAGAGCAACTCTCGTGAAATGGTGTCGAGATGGCAAAGCATAAAAGTATTGTCCAGAGTATTTATCATTTTCCTGAATCCTTCGTTCTCCACCGTGCTAATAGGACACATGTCTTTGGCTAAAAAGTATGCAACGGCGCCTTTCTGAGCTGGATGGATACGGAGTTGCACTGAAGAGTGCGTCTTTAATGGACGACTGTGTTGCGGAGGATGTTGTGGGGGTTGTTCGTTGTTCTTACTGTTTCTTTATTGGCTGGTCATACAGTATGTCGGTCTGTGTTTAAATAGTTAAAAAGATTTGTGGTGTTACCAACCGGTGCCGACACAACCGCGTAGCCACGTCCGCTTCATCCAATCCAAACTGTTCCCAAACAACAGAAATGCTTTGTTGAAAATCTTTTGTTGACAAAAGACTTCTGTGGCTGCTCTTTTTCTGCCATCTTCACTCGCGCTGATTTTTTTAACGCGATCAGATACCACATACGCAACTTCTTCGCTGACAGTATAGAGTGAGAGAGTTCGCGCTTCTGGAAGGGTGAAAGTGCGGATGTAATAACTTACAGTAAAAAAAAAAAAAAAAGTGAATAATCGTTTTTTTGCCCGATTACACCATTTTTGTGATCGTTTGATAGTTGAGACCCGAAATCGAGAGTCGATTAATTGCACAGCCCTACTAGTTAGCTTTTGTAGGTTTACACTTATGACAAAACATTAAATAAAAATAATTAGTGTTTGTACTTACATGTAGATTTTTGCCTTTAAAGCCACACTCTTCCCGTTTTCTCTCCGGTGTGCTCCATGTGAACTGAAAAGAATTTAAAAAGTAATTATACAAAATTCCTTAATGAATACAATACATAACACATGGTAGACAACTTTCCTTTGCAATATATAAACTATTTAAATAATTATAATTTATGTGAACACTGGGAAGAAAAAGTAATTAAAATAACGTTTGAACAGTTTAAATGGACAGCTTTATCTCACCTTAATTTTGACATAGTGGAGTTATAGCCAGTACAAATGATTATTTCTTTAGAAATGCACAGGCTATGAATGAGCCATTATCACTGCTTTATCCAGTAAAAGCGATGCACCACCTTTCTGAACCTGCTTTATATTTTCTCCAGGAAGTGTCGCTAGTTCTCTTGTCATCATGTAGTCATACAATGCATTCTAAAAAATGCTGACTGGATTCAGATAAGCAACTTCTTAATAGCCTTAGATTAAATAATTACTGCAGTCATTCATATGTTTCAGCTGACAAACACTAACTCTAAATAATCCCAGGAGTAGATCATCATTCCTAAAAACATTCATGTCAGAAGATGCATTTTATTTTGAAAAATATCTAACTGAGTGTTAAATTACTGGCAGTTCATGGTATTGGGTAAATAACTGCCCAGTGCATTACGAAAAGGAAGAATACACATTAACTTTGTAGAAGAAATGTGATTGGAAAAAAAAAAAAAAAATCCTGAGTCACCATGACCGGTCATGTCGCATGAACATTTGAAGCTGCATCTTTAATATAAATGACTCTAGAAATCCCAGTTATGTTTAATAATAAAAGTAAGAGCATTTTAATATGCACAATAGAATGAGAACTCATGTTTGTACGGCCATTAGAAAATAATGCGCATTATGCGTAGTGCCCACTGTACAAGCCCCTGGAGGCAGTGTTATGATCTGGGTTTAGGGTTACTTCAATTGATCAGCCCTAGGCCCAAGCATTGCAATGTAAATTAAATAAATAAATGAATAAAACAGGCAGTGGTAAGTAAATACCTTCTGAGATGAAGTGAGGAGCTATTCTCAACTGGGTAACAAAAAATAACGAGACTATACAATCACAAAATTAGTCAATAAAATTGACTCGCATATAACAATGGCCATATTGGTAGGTCTTTTGGGGTGTTAGTGTTCTCATTTGCACATTTGTATAAGTATATGGTCCAATAAGCTTTGGCAGAAGTTTTAAGGGGATCTTGCTCATAAATAACGACCACGCCCGATCACAGAATTTCTTTTTGTTCTCATTTTTAACCACTAAAATTCAACAGGAAGATTTTCTGATTACTGGTCCAAATTTTTTGGCAATAAGGATGAGTCTTACATATTGGCATATTTACTCATTAATACTCACATACTTATGATATGGCCAAAATAAACATACATATGTAGGTAAAAACCCATGCATAAATAAAAGTTTTCTTTCCTGTTGTAGAAGTCAGAAGTTCACAGAGAGATTTGGAACCTTTTGCCTAAGTGATATGATTTCCGCAAAATACTGTATAGCCAATAAGGTTTCACCACAGTCAGGCCCTTGCCTGTGTCCATGGTATACTGTAACGTGGCCAGATGCAACGTCTGCTGAAAGAAAAGGGGTCTTGCTAGAGAAGTCTGGATAGTTTATTTGTGTTCAGATAATCAGATACGTTTTCATATGGTTTAATGACCATACACTGGCATTGTGAAGTCTGCTTTATCAGTGACCCCGTGGTGACCTGTGGAACCAGGCAGGACGGAAGCATTGCGTCTACATTAAGCAGGTGTTCTCAGTGTTATGACTGGTCTCTCATGCGCACACTTTAAGCTAACAGGTGGTTTACTATATCCTGTATCTAGACACATTTCATCCTACGTTTCACATTTCATTTAGTATTTCTCCATACTCAGTTACACCAGTTTTGTCAGAAGGAATAAGCAAAAATTTTATTGCAACATATTGAAGAAGCTTGTGGAAGGCTACGTAATCTACGACAGGGAAGATTTACTCGAGAATAAGGAACTGTGAAAAATATGAAAAATATATGAATCTCTTCTGAGGGTCACTTGATGGCATAAACGATGATGCAGCCACTGACATATTTAGGGAAACATAATACTACACATTGCTGCCATAATTTAATTTGAGTGTGTATACAATGTGGGCCCCTCTTATAATTATTTTATTATTATATGAAAAATATTATACATATTGGCGGCGCGGTGGTGTAGTGGTTAGCACTGTCGCCTTGCACCTCCAGGGTCTGGGTTCGATTCCCCGGCCAGGCTCGATTCCCGTCTCTGTGTGCATGGAGTTTGCATGTTCTCCCCGTGCTTGGTGGGTTTCCTCCGGGTACTCCGGTTTCCTCCCACAGTCCAAAGATATGCAGGTTAGGCTAATTGACGTTCCTAAATTGCCTGTAGTGTGTGATTGGGTGTGTGAGTGTGTGTATGTGTGTGTGCCCTGCGATGGATTGGCACCCTGTCCAGGGTGTACCCCGCCTAGTGCCCGAAGTCTCCTGGGATAGGCTCCAGGTCCCCCGCGACCCTGAACACAGGATTAAGCGGTATAGAAGATGAATGAATGAATGAATATTATACATATTTGCAGTTGAGGAGGTGAAGGAGGTAAAATGTTGCCAATCTTCTATGATCCTGCAGGTGGCAGACTTGCATCTTGCATAGTACTGTAGGAGCAGGCTATTTGACAAGTGTGTGTGACAAGATTTGCAATAAAGATAATACTGAATATATTTATAAAATCCTGATACTTGCAGAAGAATCGCAATACAAATATGTTCTGGTGGACTTTATAACTTATTCAAAAGAAAAACAAGCACGTGAAAATGGATGAAGTACGTCTGAAGGATATTAATTTGCAGACATTAGAACATGATTAACTCAGACAGTTTACAAATATGCGATTCCTCTTGGATTTGGAAGCATTTGGCCAGGGTTACCATTAGCTCATTGAGTGGTTCCATCACAAATGAGATGATGGTGTGCTATATGCCACATAATTTTTAATACCGGTAACTATTACTGATATATCACGCTTTCTAATTAATAACACCACTACATAACAGACTATTATCTTATACAAAATGTATACTACAGAGTCTTGTGTATTTTGATGGCTGCCAATTCTTCTGATGTACTGTATATACATACTGTACATGTTCCTTCCATGCCTTGCCTGTTAATAAGTACACCCTACTGGACAACAGAAGGTAGTTTGAAATTTTTGCCGGTAGCCAAAATGCGGGGTGGATAAACTATGGAGGTGGTAGGCACTCGTGGAAATCTTCTAAGGTTCTCTACATCAGTAAAGCTATTGCAATATGTACAGTGTAGAATCCCTTGTCCACACACCTTAATGCCTTTGTTCAGATGTTAGAGAGTGACTTTCAGGAATTCAGGATTGTGTTAGAATCTAGTTAGCCAAACAAAGCAGGACCTTCCATTGAGGAAGCTCTGACTCACCGTAACTACTGTAGCTGTAATACAAGATCAAAACAACATGGATGGTTCAGAGGCAATTAAGAATGACCTAAAAGCAATTACTAAACAGGTGTGGTCTGATGATGCAACATTAACAGATATGTTTTCTTGCTGAAAGTGCTACCGTGATTGGTTCTGAATGTAGGAACATCCTTTTTGCCATCCATGGTGGACAGACGTCATAATGTCAGATGCAACAAGTCTAAACACCAGTGGTGTCAAAAGTATTCACATTCATTACTTGAGTAGAAGTATAGATACCAGGGTTTAAAAAGACTTCTTTAGAAGTTGAAGTATCAACTCAAGCTTTTTACTCAAGTAAAAGTGTAAAAGTACTGGTTTCAAAACTACTTAAAGTATATAAGTAAAAGTACCGTGAGGGGGAAAATAAGCATTAAGGTCACGTGTTTTTATCATGCGACGGATTGACGGGGGGGTTGCGCGTTCTGATCGTGCGACTGGGGGGGGGGCGTTCTTATCGTGCGACTGGGGGGGGGGGGTTGCGCGTTCTGATCATGTGACGGGGGAGTTGCGCGTTCTGATCATAAAAATAGAGTAACAAGGCTATTTTTAAAATGTAAGGAGTAGAAAGTACAGATAATTGCTTAAAAATGTAAGGAGTAGAAGTAAAAAGTCGGCTGAAAAATAATTACTCCAGTAAAGTATAGATACCCAAAATTTCTACTTAAGTAAGGTAACGAAGTATTTGTACTTCGTTACTTGACACCTCTGCTAAACACACATACTAGCACACAACCAAATACACCAACTCACATTGCGGTGCAATTGAAGTCTGCTGATATCACTGAGGTTAAGTGCAAACAGAACTTCTCGTGCACCTATGTATAGCTTGTTATCTTCTGGGCTCAGAAGTAGAGAGGTAAAATTTAATACTCCAGCAGGTGAAAACCTCTTGGCTGGCCTGTCTTCTGTATCTGGAGAAAAACACATAAAAAGACAGAAATGAAGGCCGGTATTTTAAAATCATTGAGACAACAATATAGTGGTTGCTGCTCTTGGATGCTTACACATTATGTTAAATTTAGTTTTACCCCAGACAACATGATTACAGTATGAAGACCTGCATATTGTGACTTTAACATGCAACTATGCTATTCTGAGAGCATGTATTATGACCTTGTGTGAAAAAGTGCCAAAAGGGGTGCCCTACTATTTTGTTTTTGTCTACCTTAGTGTCCTTAATGCTATTTTGCCAAGCTTGTATCTGCGGACCAGATGGTCCGCTGTAGCGACCCCTTGGCAGGAGCCGCAAAAGGCCAACAACAAAGTGTCCTTTCTTGGAAGGAAAGGACCCATTCATGTATGGTAGGAATGAGAAACGTGGCTAGCCCATAAACAGTGTTACGTACACACACATGCATACTACAAGTAAACAGTTTGGACATAACTTCATGATCTTTCCTAAAGTTTAGTTCTTGTAACATTATAAAGGTCCAAAATATGCAATAATGTGGCACTCTCTCATCAGAACCAGAAGGTAATCAGCTGGAATGGTTTTCAGTCCACAGGTGTGCATTGTTATTTGAGACATTTCATGTCTTCTTAATGTGCTTTAGACCAACAGTGGCCTTGTGTAGATTTCTACAACTACTGTGCAAATCCATATTATGGCAAGAAACACAAGTACACAAGTAAAGGAAAAAGTCAGTCAATCATTACTTTAAGAAATGAAGGTCAGTCAATCTGAAAAATCTCAAGAACTTTGAATGTATTCCTAAGTAAACGCTATGAAGAGGACTGTCCCAAGAAAGTAAGAGCAAGAGCTACAGTACCTCTGCATGACTCTGGTCTTCTTGGTCGCATTGCAGCAAGAAACCATTACTTCAAAAGAACAACAAGCAGAAGAGACTTGCTTGATAAAATAAACACAAGTAAGAGACATTAGATCAATTTCCACTGACGAGTGGAAATTTGAGATTTATGGGTCCAACTCCCGTAGACATTTAGAGGATGAATGGACAGTTCCTTAATGTGTGCTTCCCACTGTGAAGCATGGAGGAAGAGGTGTGGTGTGTGTTTTGCTGGTGACAATGTTGGTGACTTGATTAAAATTCAGGGCACACTTAACCCACATGGTTACCACAGCATTTTGTATCGACATAACGTCCGATTTGGTTTGCACTTACTGGGACCATCATTTGTTTTCCAATAGGAAAATTACCCCTAATACACCACAAGGTTATCTAAGAGTTATCTGTTGAAGAAGGAGAGAGTGATGGTGTCCTGCATCAGATGACCTGGCCTCCTCAATCACCCAAGCTACATCCAACTGAGATGGTTTGGGATGAGTTGGACCTGAGAATTAAGGAAAAGTAGCCAACAAGTACCTCTGGGTAGGTGATATTGCGTATGACAAAGGAGCTCCTAAGCTTGTTTCAAGCGGAAGGGCGTGTCCAATTCAGTGTTGTGAATCATTGTATTGGAGCTTTTTTTTAATTAATGGGAAAAACTTTTTTTTTTTTTTGCATTTCCCAAGGAACTATACAATTATGTATTATCGAACATGTGTAAACGAAAACTTTTGATTCATATTAATGACCTCAATCTATCTCATAAACTCTAGTGTGATTGCATCTAGGTTTTTAATCTATTTTCCTACTTCCCCTTCTCAGTTAATTTTCTCTATTGTGTGTTTTAATAATTGATTTGTGTATTGAATCCTTCATACCGACTGGCAAATTTATATTTCAATTATAATTCTGTTCAAAGATTCTAAACAGTGTCTTGTTATAATTGTATTTATGTTGATAAAAAAAAGGGGGGAAATGTTTTTCTCTATTTTTTCTTTCTGTTCAAGATCTTCACTTCATTTTTAGATTCAGAGATAGTGATTATGTGCATAAACATTACTTGCAGCTGCATGCCCGAATTAATTGTGCTGCGTGCGATTTGAGGATCTACAGTATTTGCTATACAAAATTTGTCACACACAATAATCCCTTAAATAAAGCTTTATGATATGAACCTTTTGGTGAACTGTTGGCTGTTGGCCATCACTACCTCAGGGAAAATAGTTGGAAAACCATTCTAGGTGACTGCCTCATGAAGCTGACTGAGAGAATGCCAAGGATGTGCAAAGCTGTCATCAAAGCAAAAGGTGGCAACTTTGAAGAAACGATAATATAAAACACATTCTGCGTTAACACGTTTTCGTTGACTACATAATTCCATATTTGTTCCGTTATTTTTTTTTTTTTTTTTTACATCTTCAGTATTAATACAATGTTGAGAACTATAAAAATAAATAGAAACCTTAGAATAAAAAGGTGTCTACACATTTAATTGGCACTATAGGTACATGAATATTAATAAATAAAACTGAGTGTATCATTTTTGTATGAGGGCATTCAAATAAAAACTGGACTTTTGATTGTGCAGAAAAACAGAACACAAAATAAAAAAATGGGAGGGTTGCGTCTGGACGGGCATCCGGCGTAAAACCTGAGCCAAGTTGTTGTGCGGACTGAATATTCCGCTGTGGCGACCCCCGGGAGCAGCCGAAAGACTAACGACAACAACCTTTATTTCTCTACATACAGTGCCGTGAAAACATACAGTGGTGTGAAAAACTATTTGCCCCCTTCCTGATTTCTTATTCTTTTGCATGTTTGTCACACTTAAATGTTTCTGCTCATCAAAAACCGTTAACTATTAGTCAAAGATAACATAATTGAACACAAAATGCAGTTTTTAAATGAAGGTTTACGTTATTAAGGGAGAAAAAAAACTCCAAATCTACATGGCCCTGTGTGAAAAAGTGATGGCCCCCCTTGTTAAAAAATAACTTAACTGTGGTTTATCACACCTGAGTTCAATTTCTGTAGTCACCCCCAGGCCTGATTACTGCCACACCTGTTTCAATCAAGAAATCACTTAAATAGGAGCTACCTGACACAGAGAAGTAGACCAAAAGCACCTCAAAAGCTAGACATCATGCCAAGATCCAAAGAAATTCAGGAACAAATGAGAACAAAAGTAATTGAGATCTATCAGTCTGCTAAAGGTTATAAAGCCATTTCTAAAGCTTTGGGACTCCAGCGAACCACAGTGAGAGCCATTATCCACAAATGGCAAAAACATGGAACAGTGGTGAACCTTCCCAGGAGTGGCCGGCCGACCAAAACTACCCCAAGAGCGCAGAGACAACTCATCCGAGAGGCCACAAAAGACCCCAGGACAACATCTAAAGAACTGCAGGCCTCACTTGCCTCAATTAAGGTCAGTGTTCACGACTCCACCATAAGAAAGAGACTGGGCAAAAATGGCCTGCATGGCAGATTTCCAAGGCGCAAACCACTTTTAAGCAAAAAGAACATTAAGGCTCGTCTCAATTTTGCTAAAAAACATCTCAATGATTGCCAAGACTTTTGGGAAAATACCTTGTGGACCGACGAGACAAAAGTTTAACTTTTTTGGAAGGTGCGTGTCCCGTTACATCTGGCGTAAAAGTAACACAGCATTTCAGAAAAAGAACATCATACCAACAGTAAAATATGGTGGTGGTAGTGTGATGGTCTGGGGTTGTTTTGCTGCTTCAGGACCTGGAAGGCTTGCTGTGATAGATGGAACCATGAATTCTACTGTCTACCAAAAAATCCTGAAGGAGAATGTCCAGCCATCTGTTCGTCAACTCAAGCTGAAGCGATCTTGGGTGCTGCAGCAGGACAATGACCCAAAACACACCAGCAAATCCACCTCTGAATGGCTGAAGAAAAACAAAATGAAGACTTTGGAGTGGCCTACTCAAAGTCCTGACCTGAATCCTATTGAGATGTTGTGGCATGCCCTTAAAAAGGCGGTTCATGCTAGAAAACCCTCAAATAAAGCTGAATTACAACAATTCTGCAAAGATGAGTGGGCCAAAATTCCTCCAGAGCGCTGTAAAAGACTCGTTGCAAGTTATCGCAAATGCTTGATTGCAGTTATTGCTGCTAAGGGTGGCCCAACCAGTTATTAGGTTCAGGGGGCAATTACTTTTTCACACAGGGCCATGTAGGTTTGGATTTTTTTTCTCCCTAAATAATAAAACCCCTCATTTAAAAACTGCATTTTGTGTTTACTTGTGATATCTTTGACTAATAGTTAAATGTGTTTGATGATCAGAAACATTTTGTGTGACAAACATGCAAAAGAATAAGAAATCAGGAGGGGGGCAAATAGTTTTTCACACCACTGTATTAGCCTCTTCCTGATTTTTTATTACAGTATTTCTTCTGCATATTTGAATGATTTATTAACCCTAGAGTTGGTTTGGAAAAAAGATACTTCAAGTTTAATTGTAAAAATATTGGTTCTCTATTGTTAAAACTGGAAAGTGTTTTCTGTCAATATTAACAGGTGATAAATCTAGAAATTTTAAGGCATTACTAGTTTTCCCCTAATGGCTGTATGTGATAAGATGACTGAAGAAACTTCAAAAGGTGTGCTTAAAGGCAAGTTTCATTATAATAAGCTTCAAGGTTAAAGTTTGGATTAAAACAAAGTTGTTTGCTCAAGCAAATGGCAACTGCACACACTTATGGGCTAAAAACAGAAGAAACACATTTTGCTGATGCATGCCCTAACCAATTACGCTAGCCCAATTGAAAAAGGAGGCAAGGGATATGGTCACCCGTATAAGAGCAGACATAGCTCAATAATATCAACAGTATGATTGTTGCTGCCTGGAGTTTACCATTCGGGAGATTTCAATTTAACATTAGCAGTTGCTCTGTCAATGGTCTAACATTCTGATGGTCCAGGTAAATTCTTTTACTAATAAAGTTTAGGAACATATAGTAGTAGTAGTAGATCATGGTGTAATTAAATTATTTTACAACTTTAATATTTACTCAATATTTTAAAGTGTAAAAACTCAAACATCTCACCAAAAAAATAGGAAATCATAGTTTGCATTTTTTAGAGTGTACGCATTACTGCATTACTTAACAGCACTTAACTGTGCATTAGTGCATAGTACTGCACATTACTCCATATTACATCACAACACTTTAGTCCACATTATTGTAAACAACAGCACATTCCCACACACAAATATATTAGAATGTTTCAGGCTTTTCCATAATCTCATTTCCATATCAGTCCAGAACTTCACTCTAGGCACAGAGACAGGTTCGGTTACGGTGGTAAAATGACCTGCTGCTGGCCTTTGATCAGGGTTGTATGTTCTTGCTTGTGCTGCTTGATCTTGGTGCAGTTTTTTTTTATCTTTTGATCATAGTGTTCTCCTTGATGAACTCGAAAATTTCGTGAACAGTTCTCTCCTAGCTCAGGTCTTATTTGACTGATCGTTTTCAGTTGGCAGATGTAAATGATGATTTGACTATGTGAACAAGATTCTGCTTTGGGCCCATTGCGCCTCTCCCTCTCCACTAGACACAGTCTCAGTGTTCGAGTCGAAGATAAAATATTTTAGCTTATTCAAATTTTTTGTTAGAGTCTAAACAAGTCTTACTTGTTTACATAAAAGTTCTCGAGTGTTTAGGGGCAAATAATGGCTTTGAAAACTGAATGACTGGATGCTGCTCTCTTTGTCAATTGTGTTGTCACACGTTGAATTCTTCTTGAGTTCTTGCTTGAGTCGCTCTGATCATGTGTTTTTAGAGGACAGAAATGTGTTCTGCAGGGGTTAATATAGTGGCACACTTTCTGAATGCAGAATTTAACTCAAGACAGATGCAAGTTTGAGTGAGAGATGCACAATGAAAACACTAAGCTCAAACAGAAATGCTACTAGCTACTGTAAACTACTAACTCAGAGACTTATAAGCAGGCTACCACCTCCTGCCGTGAGAAAATAGTGGGCAGCAGTGGTAGACTGCTTGTAAAAACCTGTTTTTGTATAAAGTATACAGCTCTTAAACATTCCAGAGAAATGAGTATGAATCCATTTCGGTCCCAGATGAGACATTAAATTCAGCGATATACATTGATTTCTTTGGAATGTAACATCACATTGTCTCAAATATGTTTGCTGGAGAAGCTGAATGCTTATCAGGATTGATAAGAAAAATTGTAGACAGGGTGCTGTTTTGTGCTCGATTCAAGGGCTAGGGCTCTCAACAGACTGGCCGGGCAGACCATTTATACTGTACCATGCACTTCCCAAGTGAATTCAAATGAGCTGACTCCGCGTTTCTCATTCGCTTCTGATTTCATATTCTTTTTAGACAGGTGGTCTGTGAAGGAATATTTGCAGCTAAGTTATGCATGATCAAGATAGCATATGGTAATCACTTGTTAAAGGCTCATGATTGCAGCATTTTGATTGACATTGGTGAACACGGTCATAAAGCTAGTATTGCTCAAGGACAATAAAATCACTGCTGGACAGACGTACTGTATTCTCTCTGGTCATGTGGCAGAAACACTATCAGCAAAGGGCAATGGCCTTTTCTGGGCATGTGTAAATACTGTTGACCATAGATTACTTGTTTGTTTTTTTTAATTGGTCACAACCGCATTTGCCAAACTTAAATCTGCTCTCGCATCTGCTCCTGCCTTACATTCTCTGCGTCCTGAGTTGCTCTTTATCCTGCAGGTGCACAAGCTTGAGAATTTCACAGCTGCATTCAGCTGTCTGATTCAGCATCATGATTTATCATTCGTGTAGAGTTAATTAATATTCAACTAAGACAGACGTTAAGGCCAGCGGATTTAAAAGCTATATATTTAGCGGTTTCTGTGTGTGCTGTGTGTAATGCTTTCACACTCAACTGCCTTTGCCACTGATTATATTGCTATCATTTAGACAGATTCACAGCATCATTTTGACACATTATTTTGGATGTATTTGGTCTCTTTATTTCTCATGGTCAGGTAAATTTACATTGCTCCTCTGAGACTGACGTACAGTATGCAAAGGAAATGGAATTTCTATGCAGTCTTCCTCATTTAACAATCTGGAGCATTAAAACCTCCAGCTCTGGTTATGTCAAGTACAGCAGTTTCAGGCTCCCCTGATGGCCATGTACTGTATGCTCATGCACCTCCTATAGTCAAAATAAATCAAAAGAATAGGACATATCATATGGAAGTTAAGTCACGTCAAAAGTAGCTTCTTCAATCGTAGCATCTTCAGACTGAAGAATGTACTTGGATGAGTAGTAAAACATTCTGATGCAAATGCAGTCTGGTTGACATGACTCTCTTTTAGATAACCTCACCTGGATGACCAAGAATCTTCACAGACAAGAAATATCAGTTAAGTTTTCAAATTAAGGTTTTTCCTAAAGGAACATCAGTAGTCCATATTGGTTATACTCACATTTGGCCATATATATTTTGAAACTTGAATTGCAGCTACTGATTATCGTAAGAAGAGGAAATAATTTTGGTGACATTGTCATATGTGTTAGCTACATAAATATAGCTACATTGGACAACGTAAACTACAGTACATAAATATTCTAGGTTTTTCGCTTACCATACATTTTTTGATGATTAACAGCTACTGAGAACCCAAAATAGTATCTCAGAAAATTAGAATACTGTGAAAAATTTCAATATTGGAGACTCATGTCACACTCTAATCAGCTAATTAACTCAAAACACCCGGAAATGTTTCCTGATCCTTTAAATCTCAGTCGGCTGCAGTAAGCTACACAATAAATGGGAAAGACAGTTAACAGTAAAATGCGTTTCATAATACAGTGGAACCTTGGATGACGAGCATAATTCGTTCCAGAAGCGGGCACGTATTCCAAAATGAAATAATGGAAATTAAAATTATTTGTTCCACAGTAAAAAAATACATAAAAATAACACAAAATATAAAGTAAAAATAAAACAAATTAACCTGCACTGTACCTTTAAAAAAGTACATAATGACAGAGAAGGAGAAAATGGATTTTTAACCTCTAATTTTTTGACTTTCTTTTGCTTTACACGCGCGCACACCTGTGTTATAAGAAAAAGTACACGCACGCTGTACACACATGCTTACAAACACAAAATAAAATATGTTTTACGCGCACACACATGGTCACAGTTTTATAGTAAACAGTACACGCGTGCACGGATGTTGATTATACCAGTTTCCATTTAGATAGATAAACTAGATAAAAAAAATCATATGGGGCTAAGAAGCCTTGAAATATTTACATTTTAGTTGTTATGGAAAGGTTTTCTCCCACAGTCCAGGCTGATTAGGCTGCCTGGAGCTTCCAAATCGCCCGTAGTGTGCGATTATGTGAGTGTATGCGCACTTGTGCCCAGCAATACAATGGCACCCCATTCAGGGTGTATCCTGCCTTGTGCCCCGAGTTGCGCAATACTGAGCAGGATAAGTCGTATAGAGAATGAATAAGTGAGTGTTGTAGAATGGTTGGTTTCAACATTTGTTTTAGATTTAGTTGGCTTTACAGCCCAAAGGAATTGTGATGTTAATTGCTCCACTATATCAAGTGTTCTCTTACAGTAGGTCATCCTCTGTCTCGGTGAGTTGTATGGATTGTACAGGTATGTTGAAGAAAACCAAACAGAAAACCGGATTACATGGTAAATACTGTACTGTATAATGTTTTGTCTAAATTATTTTGCAGCCGTCTCCTGAGACCCTTTAACACTCAGTTTCCGTACAAGTTTCTGTGTAAGCTCTTTGTGGACGATGGTTTCAGCAATCAGACAAAAGACTATATACAGAATACAGAAATAGCTGCTGCTTACTTGGGGGTAATTAGAATCACTTCATTCTTGACAGGTGTACGATTCTTCTGTATCTGAGTTTGAATGCAATTAGTTAATCCTGAATAGTGCCACAGGCTTCATTATTAATGGTGTGCATCCAGGTTTTATTTGTATACACACGCATATGATACAGTGGTGTGAAAAACTATTTGCCCCCCTCCTGATTTCTTATTCTTTTGCATGTTTGTCACACAAAATGTTTCTGATCATCAAACACATTTAACTATTAGTCAAAGATAACACAAGTAAACACAAAATGCAGTTTTTAAATGAGGGGTTTTATTATTTAGGGAGAAAAAAAATCCAAACCTACATGGCCCTGTGTGAAAAAGTAATTGCCCCCTGAACCTAATAACTGGTTGGGCCACCATTAGCAGCAATAACTGCAATCAAGCGTTTGCGATAACTTGCAACGAGTCTTTTACAGTGCTCTGGAGGAATTTTGGCCCACTCATCTTTGCAGAATTGTTGTAATTCAGCTTTATTTGAGGGTTTTTTATCATGAACCGCCTTTTTAAGGTCATGCCACAACATCTCAATAGGATTCAGGTCAGGACTTTGACTAGGCCACTCCAAAGTCTTCATTTTGTTTTTCTTCAGCCATTCAGAGGTGGATTTGATGGTGTGTTTTGGGTCATTGTCCTGCTGCAGCACCCAAGATCACTTCAGCTTGAGTTGACGAACAGATGGCCGGACATTCTCCTTCAGGATTTTTTGGTAGACAGTAGAATTCATGGTTCCATCTATCACAGCAAGCCTTCCAGGTCCTGAAGCAGCAAAACAACCCCAGACCATCACACTACCACCACCATATTTTACTGTTGGTATGATGTTCTTTTTCTGAAATGCTGTGTTACTTTTACGCCAGATGTAACGGGACACTCACCTTCCAAAAAGTTAATCTTTTGTCTCGTCGGTCCACAAGGTATTTTCCCAAAAGTCTTGGCAATCATTGAGATGTTTTTTAGCAAAATTGAGACGAGCCTTAATGTTCTTTTTGCTTAAAAGTGGCTTGCGCCTTGGAAATCTGCCATGCAGGCCGTTTTTGCCCAGTCTCTTTCTTATGGTGGAGTCGTGAACACTGACCTTAATTGAGGCAAGTGAGGCCTGCAGTTCTTTAGATGTTGTCCTGGGGTCTTTTGTGGCCTCTCGGATGAGTTGTCTCTGCGCTCTTGGGGTAATTTTGGTCGGCCGGCCACTCCTGGGAAGGTTCACCACTGTTCCATGTTTTTGCCATTTGTGGATAATGGCTCTCACTGTGGTTCGCTGGCGTCCCAAAGCTTTAGAAATGGCTTTATAACCTTTACCAGACTGATAGATCTCAATTAATTTTGTTCTCATTTGTTCCTGAATTTCTTTGGATCTTGGCATGATGTCTAGCTTTTGAGGTGCTTTTGGTCTACTTCTCTGTGTCAGGTAGCTCCTATTTAAGTGATTTCTTGATTGAAACAGGTGTGGCAGTAATCAGGCCTGGGGGTGACTACAGAAATTGAACTCAGGTGTGATAAACCACAGTTAAGTTATTTTTTAACAAGGGGGGCAATCACTTTTTCACACAGGGCCATGTAGATTTGGAGTTTTTTTTCTCCCTTAATAACGTAAACCTTCATTTAAAAACTGCATTTTGTGTTCAATTATGTTATCTTTGACTAATAGTTAACGGTTTTTGATGAGCAGAAACATTTAAGTGTGACAAACATGCAAAAGAATAAGAAATCAGGAAGGGGGCAAATAGTTTTTCACACCACTGTATAATACATGTTATGCCTTCAGTTTATATACAGTACACACACACACCTAAAGGATTATTAGGAACACCAGACTAATACGGTGTTTGACCCCCTTTCGCCTTCAGAACTGCCTTAATTCTACATGGCATTGATCCAACAAGGTGCTGAAAGCATTCTTTAGAAATGTTGGCCCATATTGATTGGATAGCATCTTGCAGTTGATGGAGATTTGTGAGATGCACATCCAGGACACGAAGCTCCCGTTCCACCACATCCCAAAGATGCTCTATTGGGTTGAGATCTGGTGACTGTACTTTTAGTACAGTGAACTCATTGTCATGTTCAAGAAACCAATTTGAAATGATTGGAGCTTTGTGACATGGTGCATTATCCTGCTGGAAGTAGCCATCAGAGGATGGATACATGGTGGTCATAAAGGGATGGACATGGTCAGAAACAATGCTCAGGTAGCCTGTGGCATTTAAACGATGCCCAATTGGCACTAAGGGGCCTAAAGTGTGCCAAGAAAACATCCCTCACACCATTACACCACCACCACCAGCAGCCTGCACAGTGGTAACAAGGCATGATGGATCCATGTTCTCATTCTGTTTACGCCAAATTCTGACTCGACCATTTGAATGTCTCAACAGAAATCGAGCAGGCAACATTTTTCCAGTCTTCAACTGTCCAGTTTTGGTGAGCTCGTGCAAATTGTAGCCTCTTTTTCCTATTTGTAGTGGAGATGAGTGGTACCCAGTGGGTCTTTTGCTGTTGTAGCCCATCCGCCTCAAGGTTGTGCGTGTTGTGGCTTCACAAATACTTTGCTGCATATCTCGGTTGTAACGAGTGGTTATTTCAGTCAAAGTTACGCTTCTATCAGCTTAAATCAGTCGGCCCATTCTCCTCCGACCTCTAGCATCAACAAGGCATTTTAGTCTACAGGACTGCCGCATACTGGAAGTTTTTCCCTTTCCACATCATACTTTGTAAACCCTAGAAATGTTTGTGCGTGAAAATCCCAGTAAGGCCTTGTTCACACGGGCGTTAAATTTTTGGATAAACGAACGAGCTCTGAACGTCCTATACGTTGATGTTGCGTGTTGTAGCGCCGCTCGATTGATTTCTACACTGGCGTTCGTTTGTCTCTGTCTAACGACAGCCTGCAGCCCAAATTGTAGTTTGTGTGTTTAACCTGTGGGGGGCAGTGTGTCGGGAACTGGATATGAAAGCCCTTGTCGTTTTATTTGAGGTGCCTCCTTTTAATATGGACCATTTAGACATTAATCTTATTGTTTTAAAAATTTTAAATTAAATTGTTATATTTTTTATATATATATATATATATATATATATATATATATATATATATATATATATATATAAAAACATATATATTAAAAAAATAATACGGCGACGTAGGGAGAGAAAAAAAATCGCCGCCGCTCCTGTGTTCACCCTCTGACTGCACAACGTCGGATTAAAGGAAGTTTTTTGTGGTTTATGAAGAAATGCGAACATTTCCGCGCAAGTTTTATTTTTTAAGCATTTTATTTTTGCCTTTTTTCCGCATTTCCCTCTGTATAGCATGTAGGATCATGGAATATATCCGGTCCTCCGAAGCGTTAAAATGGACGCGGAGAAAACGAACTAGACACGGTTTCCTTGCGTTCGTTGGGATTTGAACGCCAAGAAAAAGCTGCATGCAACGTTTTTTTAACACCGTATAAACGCGCAGTTGGACAAACGCACGTCACCAAAGCCCGTGTGAACACCGTCATTGACTCCTATGTGTAGAAAACCCTCGGCGCTTCATCCGCGATCACCGGACGCTACGAACGGCAGAAAAACGGTCGATTTTAACGCCCGTGTGAACAAGGCCTAACTGAGCAGAAATCCTCAGACCGGCCCGTCTGGCACCAACAACCATGTCACGCTCAAAATTGCTTAAATCACCTTTCTTTCCCATTCTGGCATTCAGTTTGGAGTTCAGGAGATTGTCTTGACCAGGACCACACCCCTAAATACATTGAAGCAACTGCCATGTGATTGGTTGATTAGATAATTGCATTAATGAGAAATTGAACAGGTGTTCCTAATAATCATTTAGGTGTGTGTGTGTGTATATATATACTGTATATACACATGCATACATACACATGCATACAGTATATACACACACTGTATATATTATACCATCAAAAATATAATATAGCTGCAAGCAACTATGACGGGCCCAAGCACCATGTGTTATCGTCACCCCGGGTCCACCACACAACCTGTGTGTTATCTGAGCGTGTTAAGACCTATAAAAAGCCATCATCGCCCGGGTGCACCGCACAACTTGCACACGTCACACACTATATAGGTCCGATGTCAGTTTAGGCCCTAAATATTTGTTGAGTGCGTTGGTGTGTGTGTAAGACAGTGGTTCTCAAACTGTGGGGCGCGCCCCACTAGTGGGGAATACAGACATGACAGGTGGGGCGCAATGAACGGGAGGAAATAACAGGAAAGTTCCTATTCTAATTCATGCTTTTCTTTATTGATAATGAAGAGCGTACGCTCAAAACTAAACAATCACACACAAATAAATGGATCATTAATACAAGTAAATTTAAAATAACATCAGTTGTGGGCCGGAAGAAAAAGTGGAACCATAGTGCAACAATAACGGTTTAACGTCGGGCCAACTTGAGCAGCGCTGCTCGAATCACAAACCTGCGCGACCCACTGGGCAGCGCTGCGCGACTCTGACAGAAATATACCACGCCGACCATCAAAATACATTTAACCCCGCTGGGATGCGCACGTACAAACCAGGCATGGCAAGGCGGAAACAATATTAAACAGTCCTGACATTTTAAATAGTTTGTAAATAAAAACATAGTGGGTCGCATTCGAGCGGCGCTGCGCAATCCACCGGGCTGCGCAAATAAACCAGATCATCACTGCGCTATTCAGGTAGTCGTGCTGCGCTGTATTTGCGCAGATATTTGGTTCAATCGGGTGCCACGGTTTCGTCCCACTTTTGATGTGTTTGGCTTCACATACACTTCGACAATGGAAGAAGACACTGCAGCAGCAGTGAGTTTGCTTATATGTGACAAAACCAACAACGAGGAGATTGTAAAGAAAAAAGCTGCATCGTCTGTGGTGTGGAATTGGTTTGGGTAGAAGAAAAGTGATACGAATGAGATGAACGTGATCCACTTTAAACATGTGGATTGCACAACCCTGGACATTACCATTCTCTTCCTACTCGTACAGCTGCTCTTATTGTTCACATATTCTTCATATATTTTCTATATTGTGTATTGTTGTACAGTTATTTTATTTTAACTTTAGTTTTTATATTTTATTTTATTCATTCCTAGTTAAATTTACCCCCTATTTTATTTTTCATATTTATTTCCTATTCATAGTCTTTTATTTTAAGGTTTGAATTAAATAGAATTTTTGAATTTGATTCGCAAGGTACGCAAGTTCACTGTTTTAACAAGTGGTGGAAACACGTTAAACCTTTTCTATCATCTGAACTCCAAGCATCCAATCGAATATGGCCAAAGTAAAAAAAAATGCGGCAAACCTCAGCAATTCACAGTTTATATAAAATTACATTATGTAAAACAGTTTCTTTGTGTTTGAATTTTTATTTATGCATTTTCAGATACAAATTGCTATATTGTGATTATATTGTTACCGAGGTAGAAAATAGCTTCTACTGTGATAGAAGATTTTGGTTATATCACCCACCACTAATGAAGCCTAACTTGCTTCATGGTGGTGATGGTGGGGGCAGAAGAGAGACCTGTGTGTGTTTTGTGTCTTATACCGCTGGCAGCAGACCGCATGAGACCCAACAAATTAGGAAGACACTTAGAGACAACACACGTTAATAAACCACTGGACTTCTTTCAAAGAAAGCTGGCAGAATACAGACAGCAGGAGAATCGCATGGTAACATCTGAATCAGTGGACAGCAAAGCACAAATGACTTCATTCAAAGTTGCATACAGAATTGGCCAGTGCAAAAAAACTACAAACGATTGCTGAGCAGCTAATAAACATGGGGTCAATTATGCAAAGATAAGTGTCTGAGCGTGAGAGTGTTAGCATTTGTTATGCGTACGTGTGTAGAATAGGCCGCAGATGCTGGAAGAAAAGAATTGCACTATGATGTTACTCAATGTGATGTCACTGAACGCGTCACTAATAACTTTCTGTGACATTATAATCAATCAAGTTATTCTTCAGTGTAAGTTGCGAAAGTTGTTCGGCTCAATGAGCTCTAAATGTGTACTGAGCTTCATGTGCATACGTGCAAGTGCGTACGAACCATGCAGCAAAATCTTGTGTGGGGGTCCCTGAGGGCCCCGGCCATGCGACTGTCAGGCATCGTAATGGCAGCAGATTCCAACCTGTCTACCATCGAGCATATTAAGACACCCAAAAAGCCCAAAAGGGTAGGAAAAAAAAAATACTTAGGAAAACAAGAGGGTCCTGTGCACCCTAGTGAGGGTACTATAGGGTACCCGCTACCCGCAGTCCTGTGCACCCTATAGTGCTTGGGCCCTAAATATACATCATCAAAAACCTGCAGTTTTAACGGGGATGTGTGGACTTTTTATATTAACAGTAAGATGATATCTGCAGGTCCAAATCTGTCTGCATAATTATTCCATGCCAGCATGCCTGTGGCATAGTTAGACAAGATTATCCTTTACAACTTCATACACTAATTAAGAAGAAATGTTCCTCAGGCCTACACCATGATAAAAAACAGAGCCCAATGAAAAAGACTGTCAGGGCAAAAAAAAGACGAGATGTTTGGTGTAAGTGGTTGTGAAATGCTAACAGTCCTGTATGACCTGTTTTTGTATAGAAATTGCAAGCAAAAGGGATTATACATCTCAAAAACAGGAAGCCTGCATAGACATGTATAATTCCTGTCTTTTTGCTCTTTTATGATTCATGACATGGCTTAAGTAAAACGACTGGATTAACATAGAACCATTATTCATTTGAAAGAAAGTCAGAATCTCAAGTTAACCATTATGTGGGTCAACAACACACCCTGCTATAGGACATAGGAAATGATCATCGTCTCCTGTTACAAAGAAATTTTACTACTTTTTTGCGTTGGGATAGCAAAGGCTTTTTAACTGACATTGGTACACTGTCCAACTACTGTGTGCTTGTTATGCATTTACATACAGTAATGTAAGACATTAGTGACAAACTTGCCATAAAGCAAATTAAAATAGTTCATCAGATCACTTTCTGCTGTATCATGAACAGGCTTAGGCAGGGAATTGGTCTCTCATATGTGTTACAAGTGAAATATCAGTTGGTTTATCCTTGCACTCTTTTAAAAACATTTAATGTATGGATTAAATAATTGGGTTTTACTGAAAATGATAAAATATGCATGTTCACTCATACCCAAGTTATACTACATACGCACACAATTAGAAAGTGCTCAGCAACCGCGTTGGATGTTCTTACAGCAGCCATGTAAAAATATATACAGTGGTGTGAAAAACTATTTGCCCCCTTCCTGATTTCTTATTCTTTTGCATGTTTGTCACACTTAAATGTTTCTGCTCATCAAAAACCGTTAACTATTAGTCAAAGATAACAGAATTGAACACAAAATGCAGTTTTTAAATGAAGGTTTACGTTATTAAGGGAGAAAAAAAACTCCAAATCTACATGGCCCTGTGTGAAAAAGTGATTGCCCCCCTTGTTAAAAAATAACTGAACTGTGGTTTATCACACCTGAGTTCAATTTCTGTAGTCACCCCCAGGCCTGATTACTGCCACACCTGTTTCAATCAAGAAATCACTTAAATAGGAGCTACCTGACACAGAGAAGTAGACCAAAAGCACCTCAAAAGCTAGACATCATGCCAAGATCCAAAGAAATTCAGGAACAAATGAGAACAAAAGTAATTGAGATCTATCAGTCTGGTAAAGGTTATAAAGCCATTTCTAAAGCTTTGGGACTCCAGCGAACCACAGTGAGAGCCATTATCCACAAATGGCAAAAACATGGAACAGTGGTGAACCTTCCCAGGAGTGGCCGGCCGACCAAAATTACCCCAAGAGCGCAGAGACGACTCATCCAAGAGGCCACAAAAGACCCCAGGACAACATCTAAAGAACTGCAGGCCTCACTTGCCTCAATTAAGGTCAGTGTTCACGACTCCACCATAAGAAAGAGACTGGGCAAAAACGGCCTGCATGGCAGATTTCCAAGGCGCAAACCACTTTTAAGCAAAAAGAACATTAAGGCTCGTCTCAATTTGGCTAAAAAACATCTCAATGATTGCCAAGACTTTTGGGAAAATACCTTGTGGACCGACGAGACAAAAGTTGAACTTTTTGGAAGGTGCGTGTCCCGTTACATCTGGCGTAAAAGTAACACCGCATTTCAGAAAAAGAACATCATACCAACAGTAAAATATGATGGTGGTAGTGTGATGGTCTGGGGTTGTTTTGCTGCTTCAGGACCTGGAAGGCTTGCTGTGATAGATGGAACCATGAATTCTACTGTCTACCAAAAAATCCTGAAGGAGAATGTCCGGCCATCTGTTCGTCAACTCAAGCTGAAGCGATCTTGGGTGCTGCAGCAGGACAATGACCCAAAACACACCAGCAAATCCACCTCTGAATGGCTGAAGAAAAACAAAATGAAGACTTTGGAGTGGCCTAGTCAAAGTCCTGACCTGAATCCTATTGAGATGTTGTGGCATGACCTTAAAAAGGCGGTTCATGCTAGAAAACCCTCAAATAAAACTGAATTACAACAATTCTGCAAAGATGAGTGGGCCAAAATTCCTCCAGAGCGCTGTAAAAGACTTGTTGCAAGTTATCGCAAACGCTTGATTGCAGTTATTGCTGCTAAGGGTGGCCCAACCAGTTATTAGGTTCAGGGGGCAATTACTTTTTCACACAGGGCCATGTAGGTTTGGATTTTTTTTCTCCCTAAATAATAAAACCCCTCATTTAAAAACTGCATTTTGTGTTTACTTGTGTTATCTTTGACTAATAGTTAAATGTGTTTGATGATCAGAAACATTTTGTGTGACAAACATGCAAAAGAATAAGAAATCAGGAGGGGGGCAAATAGTTTTTCACACCACTGTACATGTTAAATAGATAACCTACCTGCAACAAGTGTAGAAGTAAATCCTTTTTTTGTTTCTCTACTGTTTTGTAATAAATAATTTTTTGAACACTTGGGTCAGGTGACATTATGCGAGTCTACGTACATTTACATTTAGGTATTTGGCAGACGCTCTTATCCAGAGCGACTTACAAAAATATTATTTTGAGGGAGCGTTCTGGTGCGGGTTACAAAATGGAACGGACCAATAAAAATATCAGCGAGCTGTGAGATGAAGAAACCAGCAAAAGAAAGCGACAGAAATTGTCAGTAAAGGCTTATATGTTATGCCTGATCTGTAGATTTTGAAACTTTTAGCTCTGAAAGTTTAGTTGCACACCGTAGTCTTTTGTATAATTATTTATTTCAGTGTATGCCTTAGTTTTTTTTTCCTGATACTTAGTCATTTGAACTACCTGTTTCTTTTTGGTTTTTGCATCTGATAGGGATGAGAGGTACTTCGTGCTCCCACATTAATCACGGCTCTACAGCCAATCAGGGGCATCTGTGAGCTCGCGCACGCGGAGGGAGTGGATAGCGCTGTCCTCCGAGTGTGTTACGGGCGTGAGCGAGCAGTTCGAACTTACGGCCAACGCGCGAAACCGCGTGGATGAGATAGGGATATAAGCCATTTCTTGTATTGTGAATAATGACAATGATTATTTTTGATAAAATGCTGTATGCATTTAAAAATTAAGGTTGATTTTTCTAAAAAGAAAACCAATTAATGTTTGTTTCTCTTATATATTTTACATTGCTGTTTAATTAAGAAAAAGTACATTTTATCTGATTATTCGAATAATCGCTTAAATTTTTGGTAGAATACTTGATTACTAAAATATTCAATAGCTAAAGCCCTAGTTATAACCACAACAGCAAAGCCTTGGGAAAGGAAATATGAGGATGCTAAATTAACAACACTGGACTAAATATAGACTCAATGAAAGGAAAGGAATACCAAGAGCTACGTCTGCTAAAGCAGTGGTTCCCAAACTTTCAAGCCCGCGACCCCTAATTGAAGATCAACAAGATCTTGCGACCCCTGCTATCAAAAACAAGCAATAAACATAAGCTCTTACCATATACAAAGCTTAGGCGTGGTGTGACATCATCCTCAGCTTTGTGCCCTGAAGTAGCCATGTAAAAGATGGTCAGAAGGAAAAGGAAACAGATTGGGAAAGAGTTCCATACCACACTTGCCATCTTATGTCTCTTACAAAATGACCGTCATGGACATTGATGAGTTTTTGAATAGAGGAATAACATTACTCCTTTCCTTTAAGGTTCTGTCTCTGTGTACTACTCCACTAAATGATAAAGCTGGTAATGATGATGATGCAGAAATGCTTGAGCGTAAAACTTAATACAGAATCCTTCCACAAACAGGCAAGCCTCCCAGAACATGTAGTGCACTCATTTCAGCTTGTGTCGTTACAGCACCTCAAATAAAACCTGCAAATAAAAACACAAGACAAAAGTCAAGTTAGTCACATAATAAGGTGATAATTTTTATTCTGTGGGCATGTCTTATCAAATTGCATTCATATTAAGTAGACACAGTGTAATAAATGGTCTATACTTTAAAATATATGTTCACAACATTTGACATACAGTGGTGTGAAAAACTATTTGCCCCCTTCCTGATTTCTTATTCTTTTGCATGTTTGTCACACTTAAATGTTTCTGCTCATCAAAAACCGTTAACTATTAGTCAAAGATAACATAATTGAACACAAAATGCTGTTTTTAAATGAAGGTTTACATTCTTAAGGGAGAAAAAAAACTCCAAATCTACATGGCCCTGTGTGAAAAAGTGATTGCCCCCCTTGTTAAAAAATAACTTAACTGTGGTTTATCACACCTGAGTTCAATTTCTGTAGTCACCCCCAGGCCTGATTACTGCCACACCTGTTTCAATCAAGAAATCACTTAAATAGGAGCTACCTGACACAGAGAAGTAGACCAAAAGCACCTCAAAAGCTAGACATCATGCCAAGATCCAAAGAAATTCAGGAACAAATGAGAACAAAAGTAATTGAGATCTATCAGTCTGGTAAAGGTTATAAAGCCATTTCTAAAGCTTTGGGACTCCAGCGAACCACAGTGAGAGCCATTATCCACAAATGGCAAAAACATGGAACAGTGGTGAACCTTCCCAGGAGTGGCCGGCCGACCAAAATTACCCCAAGAGCGCAGAGACAACTCATCCAAGAGGCCACAAAAGACCCCAGGACAACATCTAAAGAACTGCAGGCCTCACTTGCCTCAATTAAGGTCAGTGTTCACGACTCCACCATAAGAAAGAGACTGGGCAAAAACGGCCTGCATGGCAGATTTCCAAGGCGCAAACCACTTTTAAGCAAAAAGAACATTAAGGCTCGTCTCAATTTTGCTAAAAAACATCTCAATGATTGCCAAGACTTTTGGGAAAATACCTTGTGGACCGACGAGACAAAAGTTGAACTTTTTGGAAGGTGCGTGTCCCGTTACATCTGGCGTAAAAGTAACACAGCATTTCAGAAAAAGAACATCATACCAACAGTAAAATATGGTGGTGGTAGTGTGATGGTCTGGGGTTGTTTTGCTGCTTCAGGACCTGGAAGGCTTGCTGTGATAGATGGAACCATGAATTCTACTGTCTACCAAAAAATCCTGAAGGAGAATGTCCGGCCATCTGTTCATCAACTCAAGCTGAAGCGATCTTGGGTGCTGCAGCAGGACAATGACCCAAAACACACCAGCAAATCCACCTCTGAATGGCTGAAGAAAAACAAAATGAAGACTTTGGAGTGGCCTAGTCAAAGTCCTGACCTGAATCCTATTGAGATGTTGTGGCATGACCTTAAAAAGGCGGTTCATGCTAGAAAACCCTCAAATAAAGCTGAATTACAACAATTCTGGAAAGATGAGTGGGCCAAAATTCCTGTTCCCTGTTCCAAAACACCAGTTCCCACCTGACTCTTTCATCCAGTTTGGAGCAACATCCTGATCCAGGGAGGGTCTGTGTTATACCAAATCCATTCCACTTCTTAAAAACAGATGTGCTTCTAGACAGTGAGAAAGCCCTTGATTTTTTTATTTGTATTCATCTCTTGACTGGTGCTTGTTTTGGAGATATTTTGGCAGTGCCTTGCCACCCATAGTTTATTTTTTGCTCCAATTGCACCAACCATGACCACAGCTGATCACAATTGAAAGTCAAAAGGCTTGTGTGCCATTAAGAAAGTGATTAGCTCCGTTTTTTTTTTTTTTGCTATATCTTATCCATTTGGATGTTAAAAAATACACAAATAAATACCTACGTAATGCAGCTGGATAAATATAATGTAAATCCTATGTAAAAGAAAAAAAGTAAATGAATCAAAAGATGCATAACTGATAAACAATTTATCTAAAAAGAAAGCAATAAAGTTGAGTAAGACTATATTAAACAACTGAATAGGGAGTCTTGATACCTTATCCATTACACAAAAAATGTGAACCCTTGGCAAAAAAAACAAATAGTTTACATAATTCTTTTGGCAAGAATTCAACAACATGCAGTAAGTTCCAGCAATACAGTATACATACCTTTTGGCCCAAGTAAAGAAAAACTGTATATTACCATTATAGATAGCTGCTATTCCACCCTAAAAAGTACTTCTTAGTTTTATTTATTGCTTCATGTTCAGATTTTCACAAGTCAGTGGTATGATTTTCTCTCCGGTCAACAAAGACTTTTGTGTGTTTTGGATTCTTTGTTCCTTTTTTTTTTTTTTACTTTTGTATTCCCCTGCCCTTCACCCATACTGCATGAGAAATGGGGCTTCCTATGGTTTCTTGGGCCAACTAAGCGTTAGAGAATGCAAACCACGCATCTAAGACACCATCTGGTAAGTTACTGTTTGGGAAACAAAATGAAGGACGAAAAAGTGTCCTTTCCAACTTTCAAACCTAATTTTCTCCCGCCCACGTGGTGGTACTAACAGGCTATTGCACACACTTCCTTTACTTGAACCCCCTTAAAATAAATAAATAAAAATATGTTTGGTCTTCATAGGATCATTGCAACAGAACAGCATGAGGGCATCACTTTGTCTTAGTTTTCCTGAGTCAGGATCCTGATCCACAACTGCTCTAGGCTGTGTCACAAATGCTACCTCAGTTTTACAAATGATCATAAATTAATTGACAGCAATGGTTACCATAAACAAATAAATGGGCTGGTTTAAAAAAATAAATAAATAAATAAAATAAAACCATAAAAAGCGTGATTTGGAAACTCATTAATGCCACTGCCACATTGCACCATAAGTGGTCCCACAAACCTCCACAGGGTTCTCCCCATTAGAGTTATTAAACAAACACAAGCCCTACTGCATCTTGATTTAGATATTACAAAGCGACATTTGCATTATAAAAATAATCATTAAGTTCTGAAATTGAGAATAAAAAAACAATACTCTGACATCCAACTTTGGACCTCAGACAAATTCCCCTAACACACAGGGGAATTTGTCTGAGGTCCAAGAATGACAGTCTCAACTATGTGATTATTCTCAAGTAGGAAGAGCCATTTGAGTTCACACAGACAAGTGGACTAAATCACCTCTACCATTTACCCAAAAACATGTGGCAATCAAGGAATCAAGGAGTCCCATGATACAGTACCTACTGTAAAGCCGCCCCGTGTGTCCATGATCCGTGTTTGTGTTTCAACGTAAGTCATTAAATCATGGTATATACACCACACACACACACACACACACACACATATACATACATACATACACACAGCTTCTAGATCCTTAAGAATCATCAGACAGCTTGTTACATAAGACATTTCTGAAATCATACCTGTAATTTCAATTGTATACTGTAGGAAAATTATTTTTTTATTTATTTTTTTTGACTATACCCTCATGTATTTCCCAGCATTCAAGTCATGCTGCATTTACAGGTTTGGTTCCCTACTTTATAACAATCCCAAACTGCTATATCAGTCAAACTCGCACAGTATAATACAAAATAGTATTAATTCACCAATCATGGCAGAGATTAGCAATCATGGCTCTCATCACTCTTCCTTATTTTTTATTTATTTTCCACTTGTGTGATGTCTAACAAGGAGGTGGATATAAAGTAGTCAGTTTACTTGGTGAACCTGTAGTTTCACACAAAAAAAAACCTGTGTGGAAAAACCGGGTGGTAGTGGTGAGTGTGACAACAGCGTTGGTACAAAAAAATATATATTTTTTAACTTCTACGGTGTGGAACCTTTCTGGGTTTAAACTTGACGACAAACCACAAAGTGTAATAGACTACGGTCAAGCTGAGCTGTGGAGCCATATTTAAGTCAGACAGTGCATTTCATAAAAAGTGACTGGTGAGGAATTGGAACAAGAAAAGAAGGAAAGTCTCAACCCTTGGGCCCGTATCATAGTTCTTCTCCCAGAAACCTCCTATTTTAGCACAAGAAGTTCTAGCTGGGAGTCCTAGACTACAAGTGATTTAGGAAACATCTCAGAGCACTTCAGAGGAAGGACAGTATAAAAAATTGTGTTATCATGAATGCAGGCTACTTTATGCAAAGTTTCCGTTATAGGCTAAATATCTTAAAGGTAACTAAAACAGATGTTGAAAATAGGTCTACTTTTGAAGCAACTAATTTCCACACAGTAGTTACTATATTTAAGTTCTTACATTTGTTTACCATACGGATTGTATTACTTGTAATCCATTTTAGATTGATGGGAGCAAAGAAGAAGCAGTTTCTCTCATTTTTATCTTTACTAAGTTTTAGTCCTAAATTTAAGGAAAACTTACATGAAAATATCAAAATACTGTAAGAATTTTCTTAGAATTTCGTCAATAGGAGCAACTTTTAGGCTTAAGAAGCTTTGTAAATACAGGCTACGGAGTTTGGAGGAGGAAAGAAATCACCACAGACAGTAGATCAAACACTGTAAAAGCAGCCTCCCTAAACAACTGGACAAGCCTTCAATGTTTTGGATACAGGCTACATCTGGCTATAGTTAAGCTGTTTATTACAATTCATCACACAGTAAAATCTTCACATACTCATTTAAGTCTAAAAAGTGGGTCCTTATTTTCTATAATTTATCTGAATTTATTCTGCATGATTCAATATTTTAATCTGTGCAAATTGCTTTTTCCAGTTTATTGAATTTTTAATTGGTGTTTTAACATTTTTAATTTTTAAGAAAATCTATGTAAGATTAAATAAATTTACAGCTGAGCAAAGAATAGTTATATGCAATAAAAGACAGACATCCCAAAGCAAAGAAACTCCAAGATGAGATCTCATGTTAATCTCTTCTTTGTCTCCTAGACAGAAATGAAAAGTCTTTGAGACTTGAATGAGATTTTAGCCATTTTCTCAATCTTCTCAAATGTGGCTCATTACTATTAAATCTCAGAGATAGTTTATATTTGTCTTGTGTGTGACTCATGTATTTTTTGTTTCTCCAAAGCATACAGTACAGTGGAACCTCGGATTACGAGTATCGCGGTTTATGAGGGTTCCGCAAGACGAGCAAAGATTTTTAATAAATTCTGCCTTAAAAACAAGCATTGTCTTGGTTTACGAGCACCGAGTATCATGCATCACGCATTCGCATCTTGTTTTGACACTGAGCGTCACGTCACCACAACTGAAAACCACAACGGTTTTTCTCTCCCTTGCGCTGTGGAATTGTAGGTAATCGTCTCCCCTGCTGTGTCTTAGTGCTTGCAGAGTTTGAGTGTGCGTGTGTGTCTGTGTAAGGCAGAGAGAGTGTGTGTTGTTTGGGAACCTGAGAGGAGGGTGGCTGTAGGCATGTGTGTGTGTGTGTGTGTGTGTGTGTGTGTGTGTGTGTGTGTGTGTGTGTCCGTTCATTCGCTTACACCAACACACACACACTCCTCTTGGCTTTAGAGCCCCCCCTGCTCTCAGGTTCCCAAATAAACACAAACTCTGCTCTGTCGCGATTACCTTTTCAAAGGTAAGGTGCTGGTTAATTTGTTTTTGTTGTTTTACTTTACAGCAGTGATTCCGTTAGTATGTGCTCACGAGAGTGTGACTAGCGATGTTCCTTGCTAATATTTAAATGGTTAATTGTTAAACAGTTTTAAAAACGTATCTGTCGGGATTTATTTTAACTTTTTTTTTTTAAAGGTAAAGCGCAGGTTAATTTGTTTTATTTGTACTTTATATTTTGTGTTAATTATTTTTATGTATTTATTTTTTTGGGCTGTAGAACGAATAATTAGAGTTTCCATTATTTCCTATGGGAAATTTAAATTTGGTTTACGAGTGTTTTGGAATACGAGCCCACTTCCGGAACGAATCATGCTCGTAATCCGAGGTTCCACTGTATTTGAAAACTGTGCATTTGGGTTTTCTGATATGTTGTGTAAATTAAACTTATCATTACTTAACACTCAACAGACGTCTGGGGACCGAGGAGACCAGTTTCTCAAGTTTAGAAATAGGAATGCGCTCCCATTCTTGTCTAATACAGGCCTCTAACTGTTCAATCGTCTTGGGTCTTCTTTGTTGCACCTTCCTCTTTATGATGCGCCAAATGTTCTCTATAGGGGAAAGATCTGGACTGCAGACTGGCCATTTCAGTACCCGGATCCTTCTCCTACGCAGCCATGATGTTGTGATTGATGCAGAATGTGGTCTGGCATTATCTTGTTGAAAAATGCAGGGTCTTCCCTGAAAGAGATGACGTCTGGATGGGAGCATATGTTGTTCTAGAACCTGAATATATTTTTCTGCATTGATGGTGCCTTTCCAGACATGCAAGCTGCCCATGCCACACGCACTCATGCAACCCCATACCATCAGAGATGCAGGCTTCTGAACTGAGCGTTGATAACAACTTGGGTTGTCCTTGTCCTCTTTGGTCCGGATGACATGGCGTCCCACATTTCCAACAAGAACTTCGAATCGTGACTCGTCTGACCACAGAACAGTCTTCCATTTTGCCACACTCCATTTTAAATGATCCCTGGCCCAATGAAAACACCTGTGCTTGTGGATCTTGAAATGGCTTAGAAAGTGCTTAGAAATGGCTTCTTCTTTGCACTGTAGAGTTTCAGCTGGCGACGGCGGATGGCACGGTGGATTGTGTTCACTGACGATGGTTTCTGGAAGTATTCCTGAGCCCATTCTGTGATTTCCTTTACAGTAGCATTCCTGTTTGTGGTGCAGTGTCGTTTAAGGGCCCGGAGATCACGGGCATCCAGTATGGTTTTACGCCCTTGACCCTTACGCACAGAGATTGTTCCAGATTCTCTGAATCTTCGGGTGATATTATGCACAGTTGATGATGATAACTGCAAAGTCTTTGCAATTTTTCGCTGGGTAACACCTTTCTGATATTGCTCCACTATCTTTCTGCGCAATATTGTGGGAATTGGTGATCCTCAACCCATCTTGGTTTCTGAGAGACACTGCCACTCTGAGAAGCTCTTATTATACCCAATCATGTTGCCAATTAACCTAATTACTGTTAATTGGTCTTCCAGCTCTTCGTTATGCTCAAATTTATTTTTTCCAGCCTCTTATTGCTACTTGTCCCAACTTTTTTCGGATTTGTTGACACTGTGAAATTTGGAATCAACATATTTTTCCTTTAAAATGATACATTTTCTTGGATTAAACTTTTCAGTTTTTATTCACAATTTGTTTAGTGTCCCAACTTTTTTGGAATCTGGTTTGTGTGTATACATATATATATATATATATATATAGAGAGAGAGAGAGAGAGAGAGAGAGAGAGGCCCAAAAATAATTGGACAGTGACAAGTTTTGTTATTTTAGCTGTTTACGAAAACATATTCAGGATACAATTATATAATCAATATGGGCTTAAAGTGCAGACTCAGCTGAGAGTATTCACATCCAAATTGGAGCAAGGGTGTAGGAATTACAGCTCTTTAAGACGTAGCCGCCTCTTTTTCAAGGGACCAAATGTAATTGGACAATTGACTCAGAAGGTTGAAAAAAAATTAAAATAAGGCTGCATGGGCTCTTCCCTCGTTAACCTGTCATCAATTAAGCAGTTAAAAGGTCTGGAGTCGATTCCAGGTGTAGCGTTTGCATTTGGAAGCTGTTGCTGTGAACACACAACATGTGGTCAAAGGAGCTCTCAAAGGAGGTGAAACAGACTATCCTGAGGCTGAAAAAAAGAAAAAAATCCACCAGAGAGATAGCAGAAATGTTAGGAGTGGCCAAATCAACAGTTTGGTACATTCTGAGAAAAATAGAGTGCACTGATGAGCTTGTGAACTCAAAAAGGCCTGGACGTCCATGGAAGACAACAGTGGTGGATGA
The DNA here is from genome assembly GCA_030522415.1 of Channallabes apus. Taxonomy (NCBI): domain Eukaryota; kingdom Metazoa; phylum Chordata; class Actinopteri; order Siluriformes; family Clariidae; genus Channallabes; species Channallabes apus. Next base: position 2,723,940 of record CM060131.1, read on the forward strand.
TCGCAGAATCCTTTCCATGGTGAAGAAAGACCCCTTCATAACATCCACTCAAGTGAAGAACACTCTCCAAGAAGTATGTGTATCAGTATCTAAGTCTACCATAAAGAGGAGACTTCATGAGAGTAAATACAAAGGATTCACCACAAGGTGCAAACCATTAATCAGCCTCAAAAATAGAAAGGCCAGACTTTAACTTTGCCAAGAAACACCTGAAGAAGCCAGCCCAGTTCTGGAACAGCAGTTTGGACAGATGAAACTAAGATCAACCTGTACCAGAATGATGGGAAGAAGAAAGTTTGGAGAAGACTTGCTCATGATCCAAAGCATACCACATCTTCTGTAAAACATGGTGGAGGCAGAGTGATGGTATGGGCATGCATGGCTTCCAATGGCACTGGGTCACTTGTGTTTATTGATGATGCGACAAAAGACAGAAGCAGCTGGATGAATTCTGAAGTGTATAGGGATATACTTTCTACTCAGATTCAGCCAAATGCAGCAAAGTTGATTGGACAGCAGTTCACAGTACAGATGGACAATGATCCAAAACATACTGCAAAAGCAACCCAGGCATTTTTTAAAGCAAAGAAGTGGAATATTCTGCAATGGCCGAGTCAATCACCAGATCTCAATCCAATCGAGCATGCATTTCACTTGCTCAAGACAAGACTTAAGGCAGAAAAACCCACAAACAAGCAACAACTGAAGACAGCTGCAGTAAAGGCCTGTGCAAAGCATCACAAAGGAGGAAACCCAGCGTTTGGTGGTGTCCATGGGTTCCAGACTTCAGGCAGTCATTGCCTGCTAGGATTCTCAACCAAATATTGAAAAGTAACATTTTACTTAGGGTTATGTTTATTTGTCCAATTACTTTTGAGCCCCTGAAATGAGGAGTGTTTGTATTAAAATATCTACAATTCCTACATGTTTAATTGTATATTTTTGTTCAACCCCTTGAATTAAACCTTAAAGTCTGCACTTCAATTCTGTTGTAGTTGTTTCATTTCAAATCCAATGTGGTGGCATGCAGAGCCCAAATCATGACGATTGTGTCACTGTCCAATTATTTTTGGGCCAGTGAAATGCTTATACGACTGCCAGTGACCTTAAAGAGTAGTAAAAGCTTATACATAAGAAATAATCTGAATAAAAGAAATATGTTAAAAATGAAATTAACTAGTAAAATATGCTGTACAAGAGTAAAAATATACTTAACAAAAGAAATACGTTAGGAAAATAAGATTGACTAGTGTAATGTACTGTACAAATAAGAACAAAATATCAATATAACAAATATAGAAAAGAAAATAGAAATTTGTCAAGAACAGAAATTTAGAATTTTTAAATGGCTGTGGTGTGCAAATATGCATAAAAAGTGACTTGACGTGAAATGTCTTATTTAAAGTGATTTGTGCAATGGTCCATATATGAAAAATATAAATGTATAGTGCAGTGTGCATGAATGTGTCCTAAGTGACCATGAATGCCCAGTCAGTGTTGGATGTTACAAAAAGATGGTAATTAGTCCTGTGTTGTGTTGTGATTGAGGGACCTTATAGCCTGCGGGAAGAAGCTCCTCCTCAGTCTCTCTGTGTTGGCCTTCAGGGAGCGGAATCGCTTCCCAGACTGCAACAGAGAGAACAGTCCATTGTTGGGATGGCTGAGGTCCTTCACTAACTTCCTGGCCTTGATCGAGTGCAGATCAGGGAGCTCGGTGCGGATGGTGCGCTCAGCTGATCGCATGTCGACATGTCCACCCATCCTTACTACCTGTGGTCTGCCAGTTAGGAAGTTGGAGATCCACTGACACATAGATGAGCTGAGTCCCAGGTGTTCCAGCTTGGTGGTCAGTGTGGAGGGAATTATGGTATTAAATGCAGAGCTGTAGTCGATGAAGAGCATTTTAACATAATTCCCTCTCCGAGTGTCCAGATGAGTGAGTGATGTATGGAGGAGACAGCGTCATCCGTAGAGCGGTTTGGACAGTAAGCGAACTGTAGTGGGTCTAGTGTGTCTGGTAGTGAAGAAATGATGAAGTCTCTGACCAGGCGTTCAAAGCACTTCATCACTACTGAGGTGAGGGCTACAGGGCGATAGTCATTGAGGGAAGCAGGATGGGATTTCTTCGGAACAGGAACAATGATGGACTCTTTGAAGCATGTGGGGATCACCGACTGAGATAAAGAGATGTTGAATATCTCAGTGAACACAGGTGCTAGCTGGTCTAATTGTCCTTAGTCCCTGCCACAGGCTCCTAGAGTCACTCTGTTGGAGTTCCTCCCGTAGAGCTGCTTCGCCTCTTTCACCGCTTTCCGGACGCTGTATGACGTAGCCTTGTACGGTTCCATGTCCCCCGATGCAAGTCCCGTGTTGTAGGCAGCGGTGCGAGATCTCAGAGCGTCGCGGATGGTTTTATCCAACCACGGCTTCTGGTTGGGAAACGTTCTGAAACGTTTTTCTCCATGATATCATCCGCTAGCTTCCCAATGAATCCCACAACCTCTTCCGTAAACATGCTGACGTCATCATCGGAGCCGTTTCTGCACATGTCCCAGTCTGCGTCATCGAGTGCGTCCTGTAACGCGGCCACCAATTGGCTCGTCCAACGCGCGACCTCCCTCTGAACCGGAACTTCCTGTTTCAGCCTTTGTTTGTATTTTGGCATGAGGAAGATGGCGGCGTGGTCGGATTTACCAAACGGATGGCGAGATTGTGGCTTGTAGCCATCCTTGACTGTAGTGTAACGGTGATCCAGTGTCCTTTCGCCCCTGGTGGGGCAGGTGATATGCTGGTAAAAGTTCGGCGCTGCACATTTGAGGTTGGCACTATTAAAGTCCCCCGCCACAATAAGCGCAGCGTCCCGGTGTTGTGTCTGGTGCTGTGTGAGCGCCTCATGCAGCTCGCATAAGGCAGTGTCCGTGTCCGCTTGTGGTGGAATATAAACGGCACTTATTATGACCGATGTGAACTCCCGGGGAAGATAAAACGGACGACACATGATGGACAGTAGTTCCAGGTTTGGTGTGCAGGAGCGTGTAAGAGGAACAACGTTCGCCCTGTTGCACCAGCTGTTGTTCACCATTAAGCACACGCCGCCTCCCCTTGACTTCCCCGAGTCCCGCGTCCTGTCCATGCGGTGAACCGAGAAGAACTCGGCCGGCTGGATGGCGTGGTCTGGCACCGCTGGGTTCAGCCATGTCTCGGTGAAGCAGAGGAGGTTGCAGTCCCGAATGTATCTCTGGAAATTTATCCTGGTCCTGAGGACATCGAGTTTGTTTTCCAGTGACTGGACTTTGGCGAGCAGGATGCTAGGTAGAGGTGTGTGGTGTGCACGAGCTCTCAGCCTGTTCCTGACGCCGGCTCGTTTCCCTCGAGGCCGCCGCTTCGCGTCGCGTCCATTGTTCTCCCTCAGGATCTCACTCGGCCAGCTCAGATCCGGAGTTAAAAACGTCGAATTGTGAGTACATTGTATACCAATAGAAACAAGAGTGTCTCTATCATAACTAATGTATTTAATGGTGGTAATTTGGCTGGTTTTAAAACGCTAAAAACTAACTTAAAAAACAAAAACAAAGAAAAGGTGGTCGGAGCAGTCGTGACGGCAGCCGACCTCACCGGCGCCATCTTGGGTTATCCTTAATTAAGGATTTTTTATATGTTTAATTAAATTAAAAAGTATGTCTCGACTTACTGTGTCTCAGTTGTGTCTCAGTTACGGGTTGTGTCTCAGTTATGTCTCTTTGTTTTTCCCCAAGTCAGCTTTAGGAGAAATACAAAAGACAAAAGGTGAGCTTGTAATTAGAGCTCAATTCAGTCTCATGAGACATTCAAAAGCTCATTCTGAGCAACAAACTTTTGCTATGGGATGTGACCTATTTTTTCTTTTTTATTAAGTCATTTTTGTATTGTTGGTTAAAACGAAATAAAGTGTCATTGTCAAACCACTGCAAGAGTGTTCTTAACTTGGTAATGTTGTAAAAGTGTTTTTTTTTTTTTTTTTTTTAACAAAGGACAGGATTCTATAGTCATCCACTTAAGTCATTTTCCGTGGTCTTCCAGGCCTACTAAGTTTGCCAGTTAAATCCATATTTTTAAGAATGTTACAAACTGTTGTACTGGCCACCCAACATTTTTGCTATCTTACTGATAGGTTTATTTGATTTTTTTTTTTTTTTTATTATCATTCACTTGAACATCTTTGGACCTCATGTTGGGAGTTCGAGTGAAAACTCGAAATGTAAATGTAACATTCAGAACCATCTGAAACATCCAGACCATTTCTCTGCTTGAATAATGAGGGAACAGGTCACATCTGGCCATGCAACTGCTGGTCAGCGTTTTGTTCCATTATTTATGAGCCTCATAAAATGTTGTTGCATGTATGGTTGTAATTCCTGAATTGTTAATGCCACACTGTTGGTCAAACCCCTTTAAATAAAGACAGTCATGACTTTGCTCGCATCTTTCATTTCCAATTCAATGTGTTTGTGTACAGAGGCCGAATACCAAAAATGTACTTTTGCTACAAAGTTTATGGACCTGATTGTATAAACTTGGGTTGACATGAACTACTGGTTAATGGTGTACATTAATATCTCACATTGTGCCAAATCCATAAATTGTGTGTACATTAGTACTACTACCATAAACATACTATCATCTCTCTCTCTCACTAACTCACTCACCATATAGACTACATTTAGTGAAATTGGCCATTCCTCTGTAATGTAAGCAAGGAAAGGCTAGCAAAACAGGCAATATTTAAAAACAGAATCAACTTATGGAGCCTTACTTTAGTTATTTTACTAAAAGCTATTGCAAACCTGTCAGATTTCGCGTTTAGGAAAACCCCACAGCTAAAGTCTTTTCCACCCATATATGGATTTCGAGCTGGTTACCACCAGCATTTAGCACAAAACTTCTTTATAGCCTAGTTTTAACAGAGGGAGCTCAGCCAGTCACTGAGCTATTTAAAAAGTGAATATGACACCACTATGCCATGCGTTGTAATGGCCCTGCAAAAATAAATGGGTCACCATGTTAAAAGTGTGGTCAAGAATGACAGTTGTATGCCATGTGAGTTTGAGTTTGGGCAGTGGTGGCTCAATCGGTTAAGGCTGTGGGTTTCTGGGTTACTGATCGGAAGGTCGGGGGTTCGAACCCCAGCATCGGCAAGTTGCCACTGTTGAGCCCTTGAGCAAGGCCCTTAACCCTATCTGCTCCAGGGGCGCTGTAAGCTGGCTGACCCTGCGCTCTGACCCCAGTTTCCTAATTGGGATATGCGAAGAAGAAATTTCGCTGTGCTGTAAAAAGTACATGTGACAATAATTGAATATTCTTCTTCTTCTTCTTCTTCCATGTGAGTTTGATCACTGAAGTTCTGTGGAACAATATCTTAGACATACCAATCCAGTGTTTGCTTACTGTATGCACTACAATTGATCATTGCAGTATGTAAAATACAAAAATACATACATCATACGTTCGTGACCTTCCAAATGCTTCATATGAAAATACCAGTTATAAGCAAGACATAAAATTAAACATTTTCAACAAGACAAATGGGATTGAGAGTATATTCAAGGCTTGCTTAAGACGACTATAGAAGAATGTCAAACAGCCAATCCAAAGCTTGGGCTCTGTAGCCCTCTTCTCTCTTGAGCTGCAGTAGATTACAAGTTCTTTCCAAGCAAATCACAATTTATTTTGCGACATTTAACTTATCACTATTTTCAATAACGCTGTTTACTGTTGCAGTTTATGCATCTTCCTTCTAGGTTTATAAAACAATGATAAAGAGTAGACAAAAAAAAGTATACTACTTTTGTGGGCTTGTGGTTAGTAAGCGAGACGAAGCTGTCTGCAGTAGGGATACATGATTAATTGTAAAAAATACATAAATAATAAGGAATCACAATCTCTTTTCGTACATTTTGCCGATTTACTCGCGTATGCTTCCTTTCATTCAGATGACGCTCCATTCACTTCATCAGTCACACTCATTGGTCTCACACACACACACACACACACACACACACAAAACACCATCATCAATTCACCAATCAGGCCGGCGATTAGCTGATGATTCAGTCATACAACTCAAATCACTTTTCTGATCTTTCTTCCTCATTTCACACAGTCACTCATGATGCGTAACAGGGAGGCAGACCTTAACCGACTGGACAGTTGACTTTATTTTCGTTTTTAAACTTTGTTTTGCGTACAGACTTAGTTTTTGCTCATCACTCAAGGGATTTAAGTTTTGTATTAGTTCATTAAACTTGATGCGTTCATGCTTGCTGTTATGCAGAGACTTTGAGAATAGATTGAAAACTACAAGCAGACAAGAAGTATGTCAAGTTTAAGCAATAAAACCTTTGAAAAATTCTACACTGTAAACTATGTATTTTACTTTAAACTACTCAACAAACTCTGAAATTTACCTTAAAAATAATAATGATATAACGCATTTAGTAATGACGTACTGTAAAAAAAATAAAAAAAAAGCATAGGTGATATTTAACAATAATAAATAAAACTAACTGATAACATTCTATTTGTGTTCAACAGCTTATAAGTTATTAACTAACCTAAGGGTTCTAAAATAAGGAAAAGCAATTTGTTTGTTATTAACACGAGCTGAAAACCCTGTGGTGACTAGCACTTGTTTTATTTGAGTGCAATACATGTTTTTTGGGGAAAATGTGAAACGTGGGAGAGAATCAGGATCATAATTACAGGGGAGTAAAATCAGGATTCACATTTTAACAAGAATCGTGCAGCTCTGATCTGCAGGATGTGGGAACCCTACAAGAGTTTAAGTAAGAGCTGTTTCTTGAGGCAGACAATATACATAAAAGGAAACCGGCGTTGGTACTCCACCTGTTGCTGACGGTTACAGAATTTTTATAAAATGTTAAAGCTAAAAATAAGCTTATCACCTTTAATTTAATCAGCGATATTATAATTTCAGGTTGAAGCCCAAGTACTGTACATGTGCCCGTCTTTCTGTACGGCAAAACTCTGTCTAATCTACTTCATTAATACAAAGAAAAACTATTTTGTAAAGTTGAGTATCTTACGCTTTCATCATCAGCCAAATACACTCAGTTTGAAATAGATTATAAAATGTGGCACATGACTGTTGATAACATGAATTTTACTTAACATATTGACTCAACACGGTCATTTCAGATATTGTACACTCCCTCCTCACCTCGGACTGCTGCGAATATGTTGGCTCTAACGACCAGTGTTTTATCTCTTAGTGGCTACTTACATGGCTGCATTAAATCACCATGATTTTGGAAGATATGTCACAAACTGGTTTTAAACTTCCTGCAGGAAGAATAAACAATGAATGTCTGTCAATTCATCTTTGAAGATTCAGTTTTCAAAACGTTACATAGCTTTTTTTGAGTAAGCTATGGTGTGTTGCGCGTTTGGTGAAGATTTGTACACTTTGTATGGGACATTACAGTAATGTCTGTGTGTTCTGCATACACTGTGTATTTACGGTAAACTATCGCATTGATCGGCTCAAACTAAAACTTAAAAGTTTAATGAAACTGCTCCCAAAGTCCCTTCAACTCAGCATTTTGAATTAATTTAAGGTGTAGATTTAACTTCAGTCTAACCTGAAGGACTGGCAAAGGTTCTTTAAATTCTGTCTAGCCAGTTTTGTGCGATTCATTGATATGGACATACGAACTAATTTTTCTGAGACTAGTTTCCTCCTCCAATGTATGAAATGTAAAGATGTCATTGAAAGAGCGAGCGCTGCTCAATGTACAAACAAAACCTTTTATTCATATAGAAGCAAAATGTACATTTTGTAATTACTTAATTGGAAAGGCACACACCTCTATAGAAGGCCTCACAGCTGACAATGTACTGTACAGTATACTGTGTCAGTCAAAGGAACTGCCAGTTTAGAGACAGGCCTTAATGCCAAGTGCTATGTTTGGGAAAATCCAAACAGCATTTCAGCAGAAACATCTCATACCCACTGTCAATCAGCGATGCAGGGGCGACAATTTTGGGTTGCATTGCAGCCACAGGACCTGGGCACAACAGGGCAAATTGCCTGCTGAGGTGTGTGCGTGTGTGTATATATAATATACACACACACACAGTACTGTATATATGCATTTAGTATGTATTTAATATATATGATTTATAAAGTCTACATAAAGTAAAGAGTAGTAGCAGTTTGTTGACCAGTCTGTTGTACGTATCCAAGGAGTTCTTTGTGAGACATTGGCCGTGTTTTTTGTGTGAAAATGTTAACCATTAAAGAACATGTTTTTCCAGTGGAGCACGTTTTTAATGCTGGCGATAACTACACATATTTAGTTTGTGGCAAATGTCAAGCAGCTTTTTCAGAGACTGTGTGAGATTTAATAAATAAATACATGAGTGAAAAAAAATTATGATTTTCTTTAAACAAATATTTTCCCATCACCTACTCTACGCCACTGTAGTTTTTAAATATATACAGTATATATTTGTTATACAAAATGCCCCCTGAACCTAGCATAGTCATGGGTGGCAACACCTGCAATCAAGCGTTTGAGATAATTGCCAATGAGTACATCACTGTTGAGGTCTTTTGGCTTACTCTTCTGTTCAGAATTATTTTAATTCAGCCTCACTGGATGGCTTTTGAGCATGAACAGCCATTTTAAGGAACTTAATTGGATTTAAATCTAGACTTTGACTAGGTCACCCTAAAAACCTTAAGTTATTTCTGAGCCATTCAGAGGTGGACTTGATAGTGTGTTTTGGATCAATGTCCTACTGCATAACCCAAGTGCACCTGAGCTTGCGGTAACAAACTGATGGCCGGATATTTTCCTTCTGTATTTCCTGGTAGAGCACAGAATTCATTAACTATGACATGTTGACTAGCTCCCGAACCCCAAACCATCACACTACCACCAATATGTTTGACTGATGCTATGATGTTCGTTTTATGAAATGCTCCATGAGACTTATGCCAAATCTAACGGGACAGCTTCCAATAAGTTAAACTTTTGCCTCATCAGTGCACAGAAACAGCTGAGCAATATTCCCAATTAAACTAAACTGCAAATAAATTACAAGAAATAAAAAAAAAATTATAATTCTTTCCTTTTCCTTTTGCAGTCATTGCAGGAGCTTAAGGAATATGAGCCTGTTGAATATCCTTCCTTACTAAGCTGGCCAAGCTGTACATGTATGTGCCAGGAGCATGTGTGACTGCTGAACATGTGTTCTCAACTGCAGGGGATATAATTACTGAGCGGAGACCAATCTTTCCCCAGAGAATATTGACTAGCTCTTGTTTTTGCCTAAAAATGTTCCCTAAACACTTGTTTAATGTAGCAAACACATCAGCAAAAATGTTATAAATGTTATGTTGTATTATGTAAATGCTGCCCTTGTTTTGTTGATGTTGATGACCCAAGTATATTGATGGCCACCCAAGTATATTTGCCAACACTTAAATCTCAATCCATCTTCCATCTGTGATCTGCAATCGATTAAACAGTAGTGGACAGATCTCTGGTACAGGAGCGGTAGCATGAGCGCAATGTACTGAGAGGCAGCGGATGCTGCAAGAAGGTATAAGAAGGGCGTACTGACTTTAAAAAAAAATATATATATATAAGGATAAGTCCTTAAATCTAAAATAGCATGGATCTACCAGTAGAACAGCATTGGTCAATGACCAATTTAGAACAACTGCTTAAACAACCGGTGTGTGTTACCGGGGAGAATTCAGACATCACACAGTGCTTTTGGGTTTTCTTATATGTCATGCAGAATAGAAGTTATCATTACAATTAGAATGTGTAAATTGTACTGCTCCCAGAATATGGGAATGACATTGCAAAAAAGTAGGAATAGAAATGTGCATATTATTAATAGTATTAGTCACAGAAGCAAAACCAAAAACAACTATAAAAACACATGAATATGTACTACTACTTCGCCCATGCGACTTTTTTTTATTTATTTAGATTTTTAATTAAGTGTAATGTACAGAGGAAACTCTGATTGTGGATAACGCGGTTTGCTTTATTTTTTAAGATTTATATATTACCTTTTTAAAGGTAAAGTGCAGGTTAATTTGATACATTTTTACTTTCTATTTTGTATTAATTATTTTTATGTATTTATTTTTTTGGGCTGTGGAAGAATAAATTGAGTTTCCATTATTTCTTATGGGAAAATTAGATTAACGAGTGTTTTGGGATACAAGCTTCCAGAACAAATTATGCTCATAATCCACATATATATATATATATATATATATATATATATATATATATATATATATACACAGTGGTGTGAAAAACTATTTGCCCCCTTCCTGATTTCTTATTCTTTTGCATGTTTGTCAAACTTAAATGTTTCTGCTCATCAAAAACCGCTAACTATTAGTCAAAGATAACATAATTGAACACAAAATGCAGTTTTTAAATGACGGTTTACGTTATTAAGGGAGAAAAAAAACCTCCAAATCTACATGGCCCTGTGTGAAAAAGTGATTGCCCCCTTTGCTAAAAAATAACTTAACTGTGGTTTATCACACCTGAGTTCAATTTCTGTAGTCACCCCCAGGCCTGATTACTGCCACACCTGTTTCAATCAAGAAATCACTTAAATAGGAGCTACCTGACACAGAGAAGTAGACCAAAAGCACCTCAAAAGCTAGACATCATGCCAAGATCCAAAGAAATTCAGGAACAAATGAGGACAAAAGTAATTGAGATCTATCAGTCTGGTAAAGGTTATAAAGCCATTTCTAAAGCTTTGGGACTCCAGCGAACCACAGTGAGAGCCATTATCCACAAATGGCAAAAACATGGAACAGTGGTGAACCTTCCCAGGAGTGGCCGGCCGACCGAAATTACCCCAAGAGCGCAGAGACAACTCATCCGAGAGGCCACAAAAGACCCCAGGACAACATCTAAAGAACTGCAGGCCTCACTTGCCTCAATTAAGGTCAGTGTTCACGACTCCACCATAAGAAAGAGACTGGGCAAAAACGGCCTGCATGGCAGATTTCCAAGGTGCAATCCACTTTTAAGCAAAAAGAACATTAAGGCTCGTCTCAATTTGGCTAAAAAACTTCTCAATGATTGCCAAGACTTTTGGGAAAATACCTTGTGGTATTCAACGAGACAAAAGTTTAACTTTTTGGAAGGTGCGTGTCCCGTTACATCTGGCGTAAAAGTAACACAGCATTTCAGAAAAAGAACATCATACCAACAGTAAAATATGGTGGTGGTAGTGTGATGGTCTGGGGTTGTTTTGCTGCTTCAGGACCTGGAAGGCTTGCTGTGATAGATGGAACCATGAATTCTACTGTCTACCAAAAAATCCTGAAGGAGAATGTCCGGCCATCTGTTCGTCAACTCAAGCTGAAGCGATCTTGGGTGCTGCAGCAGGACAATGACCCAAAGCACACCAGCAAATCCACCTCTGAATGGCTGAAGAAAAACAAAATGAAGACTTTGGAGTGGCCTAGTCAAAGTCCTGACCTGAATCCTATTGAGATGTTGTGGCATGACCTTAAAAAGGCGGTTCATGCTAGAAAACCCTCAAATTAAGCTGAATTACAACAATTCTGCAAAGATGAGTGGGCCAAAATTCCTCCAGAGCGCTGTAAAAGACTCGTTGCAAGTTATCGCAAACGCTTGATTGCAGTTATTGCTGCTAAGGTTGGCCCAACCAGTTATTAGGTTCAGGGGGCAATTACTTTTTCACACAGGGCCATGTAGGTTTGGATTTTTTTTTCTCCCTAAATAATAAAACCCCTCATTTAAAAACTGCATTTTGTGTTTACTTGTGTTATCTTTGACTAATAGTTAAATGTGTTTGATGATCAGAAACATTTTGTGTGACAAACATGCAAAAGAATAAGAAATCAGGAGGGGGCAAATAGTTTTTCACACCACTGTATATATGTGTGTGTGTGTGTGTGTATAAACTTTATTTTTATTATGAACTGAAATTTATTTTAACCAAATTCATCATAAAATTCAGTTTACACACACACACACACACACAGACACACTGTACACATGCACCACACACATGCATGCACACACACGCATGTTCTGAAGGCTACCACCACAAGCATACTTCAGATCTGTGGAAATCACAGCAATTTTTTGTTAAACATGGTTCAAGGTTTCCAATTTTTTTCTTATATAAAAAAAATATATATTATATTGAAATATTTATAAAATTACAATACAAATCAAATCTGCACCTAGATAATGTGAAACCATATTGTGTGGTCCCTGATGGTTCCTATCCCTACTAGAAATATTCTAACATATTCTACGATGGTGATTTTTTTTCTTTTATTAACTGTAAGTAATAATAATTAAAAAAAACTAAAATTAATGCATTTAAAAATAAATAAAATAAAATAAAAATAAGAATAATTACAAACACTTGTAATACAGTCATGTTAAAAAGTTAGAAAACGCCCTCTTTAAGTTGTAGGTGTTTTTGTATAAAAAAAATAAAGTATAATCTGATCACATTGGGTCTTCGTATTAGGCAAGTACAACCTCAGATAAAACCTTGGGGGAGGGGGGGGGCAGTACTAGGTACTGCTTACTTCTTCCACATGATTTAAGAAGGTAAATTACAGCCAGGTGTTGATAACCTTATGCCCTTGATGTGCAGACCGCTATAAAAGCAGTGCCGATTCTATTAAAAATGCAATTCAAAAAGTATCACAAGTTTATAAATGTCCCAATTTGATATTACATTCTTCCCTGATTTTATTAAAATTTTAAACCTTCAAAAACTTTAACAATTTAATAAATATAGCAATTTTCTAATAACATTATTACAAACCACTTATAAACCAAGAGCAGCATTTAAACAATACAAAAATAAAAATAATTGAAAAGTTAACTTAAATTTAAATGAAACAAGGGCCTCCAAGTGGCGCAGTCGTAAAGTGCTCGCACTTGGTTATTTAACCATTTCCAAACAATTTCAAGTTCAACATTCCACAGTAAAAAAGATTCACAAGAGGAAAGCATTCAAGACAGTTGCCAATTTTCCCAGAAGTCGACGTCCCAGCACATTGACCCCAAGGTCAGATCATGCAAGGCTCAGAGAAATACAAAAAAAAAAAAAAAAAACAAGAACTACATCTCAATCCCCACAGGCCTCACTGAGCATGTTAAATGTTAAAGCCCATGACAGCACAATTAGAAGACTGAACAAGAACAGTTTGTTTGGAAGGGTTGCCAGGAGAAAGCATCGTCTGTCTAAAAAGAACATGGAAGCACGACTGAGGTTTACAAAACTGCATCTGAACAAACCACAAGATTTCTGGAACAACGGCCTATGGACAAATGAGACCAAAGTGGAGTTGTCCGGCCTCAATGCCCAGAGCCATGTGTGGCAAAAACCAAACAGCGTTTCAGCAGAAACATCTCATAATGTTAAGCACGGTGGTGGATGGGTGATGATTTGGGCTTGTTTTGCAGCCACAGTAGCTGGCCACCCTGTATACCAGAGTATTCTAGGGTCAAATATGAGGGTAGCTGCCTGCAACTCTAAAGCTTGGTCAAAACTGGGTCATGCAACAGGACAATGATCCTAAGCACACCAGTAAATCTATATGAGAATGGATGAAAATTAAAAGCATCAAGTTTTTGGAACAGTCTCGCCAAAGGCCTCAATCCAAATGAAATGCTTTGATGGGACATTAATAGAGCTATGCATATGTGAATTCCAAAAAAAAATTCAATGAACTGAAGCAATTTTGTAAAGAAGAATGGGCCAAAATTCCTCCACAATGATGTGAGAGACTGACAGTCATACATTAAACAATTACTTCAAGTTGTTGATTCTAAAGGTGGATCTATAAGCTATTAAATCATTGGGTACTTATTCATTGGATGCCCAAATTTTTTTTGGCGTCATATTTGCACTGGAGATATTAAGTTTTTTTTTTTTTATCACTTCCATTGATTTCAAACTGATTTGGCCAAGTCTGTTAGGACATATACTGCATGCATTACATTGTGGGGGGGGAAGATAATTCTTCCAACCATTGTTTACGACTAGATTATTTCACTTATGATTCTCTATATTACAGTTCCAGCCAGCATATGTCTTTTTTGTGTTTCAGTGGTTCCCTTTCAGGAGTCGCACAGTGAATCTGCCTCCATCCAACTCTATCCTCTGCATCCTCTTCTCTCACCCAAACTAAATTCATATCCTCTCTTACTACATCCATAAATCTCCTCTTTAGTCTTACTTTAGACCTCATGCCTGGCAGTTCCAACCTCAGCATCCTTCCACTGATATATTCTACATATATATCTCTCCTCTGAACATGTCCAAACCACCTCAATCTGGCCTCTCTGACTTTATCTCCAAAACATCTGACATGGGATGTCCCTCTGAGACTCATTCCTGATTCTATTCACCCTTGTCACTCCCAAAGAGAACTTCAACATCTTCGGCTCTGCTACCTTCAGCGCTGCCTCCTGCCTTTTCTTTAGTGCCACTGTCTCTAAGCTGTAGAGCATCGCTGGTCTCTCCACTGTCCTGAACATCTTTCCTTTTATTCTTGCTGATATTTTATCACACAGCACACCAGCCACTTTTCTCTACCCGTTCCAACCTGCCTGCACATGTAACTTCACATCCTTTTCACTCTCTGCATTGCTCTGGACCATTAACCCAAAGTCCCGCACCTTCTTTACCTCTGCTCCCTGTAGCCTTACCGGGTCCCGCTCATTCACAAACACATTGTCTTGCTACAGCTAACCTTCAATCCTCTGCTTTCCAGAGCATACCATCAACTCTAGATTTTCCTTAACCTGTTTCCTGCTTTTACTAAAAAGCAAAATGTCATCTGTAAAGAACAGTCCATGAAGACTCCTGTTTAACCTCTTCTGTCATCCTTCCATCACCAGAGAAAAAAAGAAGTAGCTCAGGGTCAATCCCTGATACAATACCACAACATATATATTATTTATTCATTTTTTTTTTTAAATATACAGTATATAATAAAGTAGTAATTGACTAACTGACCTAAGACAGGAATGTTCACTATGATTAAATGCCAAGAACTGTGAAAAACGTAAAAGTATATGCCTAGTGTTTATATAAATCTTACGCTTTAATTTATTCATGAGTATATATACATAGGCAGCACGGTGGTGTAGTGGTTAGCAATGTCGCCTTGCACCTCCAGGGTCCAGGCTCGATTCCCGTCTCTGTGTGCATGGAGTTTGCATGTTCTCCCCGTGCTTGGTGGGTTTCCTCCGGGTACTCCGGTTTCCTCCCACAGTCCAAAGACATGCAGGTTAGGCTAATTGGCGTTCCTAAATTGACCATAGTGTGTGAATGAGTGTGTGTGTGTGCTCTGCGATGGATTGGCACGCTGTCCAGGGTGTACCCTGCCTTGTGCCCAGAGTCTCCTGGGATAGGCTCCAGGTCCCCGCGACCCTAAATACAGGACAAAGCGCTATAGAAGATGAATGAATGAATGTATATATACACATATACACACACACACATATATATATATATATATATATATATATATATATATATACAGTGGTGTGAAAAACTATTTGCCCCCTTCCTGATTTCTTATTCTTTTGCATGTTTGTCACACTTAAATGTTTCTGCTCATCAAAAACCGTTAACTGTTAGTCAAAGATAACATAATTGAACACAAAATGCAGTTTTTAAATGAAGGTTTACGTTATTAAGGGAGGGGAAAAAAACTCCAAATCTACATGGCCCTGTGTGAAAAAGTGATTGCCCCCCTTGTTAAAAAATAACTTAACTGTGGTTTATCACACCTGAGTTCAATTTCTGTAGTCACCCCCAGGCCTGATTACTGCCACACCTGTTTCAATCAAGAAATCACTTAAATAGGAGCTACCTGACACAGAGAAGTAGACCAAAAGCACCTCAAAAGCTAGACATCATGCCAAGATCCAAAGAAATTCAGGAACAAATGAGAACAAAAGTAATTGAGATCTATCAGTCTGGTAAAGGTTATAAAGCCATTTCTAAAGCTTTGGGACTCCAGCGAACCACAGTGAGAGCCATTATCCACAAATGGCAAAAACATGGAACAGTGGTGAACCTTCCCAGGAGTGGCCGGCCGACCAAAATTACCCCAAGAGCGCAGAGACAACTCATCCGAGAGGCCACAAAAGACCCCAGGACAACATCTAAAGAACTGCAGGCCTCACTTGCCTCAATTAAGGTCAGTGTTCATGACTCCACCATAAGAAAGAGACTGGGCAAAAACGGCCTGCATGGCAGATTTCCAAGGCGCAAACCACTTTTAAGCAAAAAGAACATTAAGGCTCGTCTCAATTTTGCTAAAAAACATCTCAATGATTGCTAAGACTTTAGGGAAAATACCTTGTGGACCGACGAGACAAAAGTTGAACTTTTTGGAAGGTGCGTGTCCCGTTACATCTGGCGTAAAAGTAACACAGCATTTCAGAAAAAGAACATCATACCAACAGTAAAATATGGTGGTGGTAGTGTGATGGTCTGGGGTTGTTTTGCTGCTTCAGGACCTGGAAGGCTTGCTGTGATAGATGGAACCATGAATTCTACTGTCTACCAAAAAATCCTGAAGGAGAATGTCCGGCCATCTGTTCGTCAACTCAAGCTGAAGCGATCTTGGGTGCTGCGGCAGGACAATGACCCAAAACACACCAGCAAATCCACTTCTGAATGGCTGAAGAAAAACAAAATGAAGACTTTGGAGTGGCTAGTCAAAGTCCTGACCTGAATCCTATTGAGATGTTGTGGCATGACCTTAAAAAGGCGGTTCATGCTAGAAAACCCTCAAATAAAGCTGAATTACAACAATTCTGCAAAGATGAGTGGGCCAAAATTCCTCCAGAGCGCTGTAAAAGACTCGTTGCAAGTTATCGCAAATGCTTGATTGCAGTTATTGCTGCTAAGGGTGGCCCAACCAGTTATTAGGTTCAGGGGGCAATTACTTTTTCACACAGGGCCATGTAGGTTTGGACTTTTTTTCTCCCTAAATAATAAAACCCCTCATTTAAAAACTGCATTTTGTGTTTACTTGTGTTATCTTTGGCTAATAGTTAAATGTGTTTGATGATCAGAAACATTTTGTGTGACAAACATGCAAAAGAATAAGAAATCAGGAGGGGGGCAAATAGTTTTTCACACCACTGTGTGTATATATATATATATATATATATATATATATATACATACATACACACACACACACACACACACACACACACATGCATGTATATGACACGTATGTCAGTGGCATGTATTCCCCAAGGTTACATGCCATTGACAGAAGCTGCAGGATCTTTTATCAGTCAGTTAAACCCTTTTTGACAGCCTCACAATGATGATCTCACATTGCTGTTGTTCCAAAAATGCTGTTCAGGCAGATCTGATCCAATACAACCTTCATTTTAAGTTTTCTTTACAGTACCTTCCCTGTATTTCCTTATATATAAAGATCTGCTGCTTCAGAAGAGCAGCAAGGAACAGAAAGAATTGTTGGTAATATTTTAGTTTTAATAGTTTTTTTTTTTTTTTTTGCACTATTGCAAGTATTTGTTGTTCATGCATACTATACTGTATACTCATCGATTTGATTGAAGTTATCCTGTTTATTTGCAGACTAGACTGCACCAGCACTATTATGAACAAGAATTAGCCCTAGACTTTTTATTCCTGTGCCTTTAGCTGATGTTTTTGTTATTTTCCTTAGAGTTGTTTTTTGATAAGAACATTTTAAAATTCTATTAAAACATGATGATCTATGTACAGTTTGCTGTCTTCCAAATACACCGAATCAGGAGGAATTCTCAGATTGAACAATTACGTCAGTTGTCGCTATGATGTCCGTGGTAGTGGTGGGAAATGTTCCAGTGATCTATAAGGTTTCCTCCTAACACCTTGCAGACAGATTAAGGTCTTGCTCTCATGGAGTCTCCAGTTGCCCCTTCCCTTACTGACACCAGACCCCAAACAAAAAGCGCTTGCAATAACAAACCACACGAAGACAGAGGCATCATTTCGCCGACAACAGCAGATCCGCATTGTGACCTCGTGTTCCACACGGTCCAGGATCAGTCATTAGCGGGTGTTACCGTTTAACGAGGCAATACAACGTAATCTGTACCAATCACAGCGGACTCACTCTTTTTCCAGCCTTGCTTTCCACTGCACTCTCCGAAGCAGTCGATGAAGATCTAAACTCTACAATTCCATTTCTCCCGGTCGGATCTAAACGCGAGACTGCAATAAATACTCTTAAATTAGTCCAGTGGGCGAAATGACCCCGGGTTAACTGAGCTGAGTGTAGACCAGCACGCTGTGTGCAGATGTACGGGGAGTAAATGACACGCTGCTCCGCCCCTCCCCTTACACAAAAGACAGGGAAGGTTCATGAGACAGGGAAAAGGGTGGAGTGGCGGAAAACACAGGCAAACTAAAAAAAATAATAAATAAATAAATCACAGCTTCGTTTTAGTTTTCCTTAAACCCTTTTAAAAATATATATTTATATTGGGTCCCTTGGTATATTTAATAAAACGAGTGACTTCGATAAGCCACGCTTTTTTTCTGTCAATTCGAATAATTTCCATCAATTTTCGGTTGCACGAATGAAGCTAATCTTGAAAGCAACCGAGTCACTATGGGAACATATCTTTTTTTTTTTTTTACACGCTTTCTTAGTGTCTGGTTAATCCGATTGGCCAAGCCTTGTGCTTTCATAACCATGCCGGCCGGAAACAATATTCAGCAACAGTGGTTCCGCCATCGTGTATTCAATGCAGAGAAAATCTAATCTGGCTATAATGGCGCGTGCACTATTCCAAAAGCTATATGGAACAAACAGCACTTCACTTTAGACTCTTTAGATGTCTCTTTTAACCGTGTGTGTGTGTGTGTGTGTTTATGCATATGTATGCGAATTAGTGTTTGTATACGCAAAAATATAGACACACTTAATAATATTATAATAAATCCATAAAGTTATTCATTCATCTTCTATACCGCTTAATCCTGTGTTCAGGGGGGCCTGGAGCCTATCCCAGGAGACTTCGGGCACTAGGCAGGGTACACCCTGGACAGGGTGCCAATCCATCGCAGGGCACACACACATACACACACTCACACACCCAATTCCATAAAGTTAGTATTTAAATATTTATACAAGTAAAATACATGTAATTGTTTTTTTTTGTTGTTGTTGTTGTTTTTTGGGGGGGGGGGCTGATTCTCTCACATCTTTCACATCACTGTGGAGAAATGTTGTAGGGTTTAACTTGTTTAAGGTATCGTAGGAACATACAGTACGTGGAAGGTGGAAATCGAACCCTCATCCCTGAAGGTTCAAGGCGATAAAAAAAATACAAACCCTGGCAATACTAATTACTACCTTGCAGCTTCCACAGTATTTAAGTTGCAGTCAGGTGCTGCTAATCATCAGCCCATGATTAATTGATCATGAGTAGGTGTGCAGATGTCTATAAAAACAATGTTTTTGGCAGTTTGCTGGCCTGGAGCATTAATGTTAATGCCAAGAGGCAAAGACATAAGCAATGGTCTTAGGGTAGTTGCCAATCTTCCCAGGAGTGTACATCCAAGCACATTCACCCCAACGACTCAACCCAGACTCAACAGGGAAGGTTACTTTTGTTGTTGGAGACTTGGGTACACAACTGTTTGTTGGACTTTCGATCCTAAGATATTGAGCAACTGTAGTCACAAATTATCAGAGAAAAACTGCCAGCATTTGCCAAGTAGAAGAAAATCTTCATGATCAAGTGGAACCATCCCCAGTCACCACACGCATTCCAAGCAGACCACAAAGAGCCATTTTCAGCAGCGAGACAGAGAGCTCTATGTGACTAGAACGCCAACCTGAAGCAAGGCACCATGATGCATCAGACAGCCCAAGAGGGGTCAGGGTTACTGATAACTGATGTGCCATGCGCAGCTCAACAAAGAGAAAGAGAGAGGGAGAGTATAGGGTAACTACCTGAGAATTAAAGCAACAATTCACCGCACTGTCAACAAACCTGAGTGATCAAAGAAAGTGGGGGAAGACAGCATCCAAATGTACCAGTCCATCATAAAGCTCTATGCTGTCTCCATGCTATGATGTGCTGATAACAGTGCTGTCTCAATGAAATTTCATGAATGTTATTCCTATGTAAATACAGAATGAGTATAACTTCTGCACTACAACATCTTTGGGGATTACTACACAAATTGATGATTTTGCTGAAGAGATTAGTGAATTAGTGAATTTAATCTTTTGAAATTTTTCATTTTGTTACTGAAAAAAGTCATGTAATTACATTACATGGTAATACTGGTGGTCATTTAGCTACAGTATTAAGAATGTGTAAGAATCTAGTATTATTTTTGTTATCTCCTATAAGAGAAGAGAAATATGATTATCAAGCAG
Organism: Channallabes apus; assembly: GCA_030522415.1. NCBI lineage: Eukaryota > Metazoa > Chordata > Actinopteri > Siluriformes > Clariidae > Channallabes > Channallabes apus. Next base: position 2,744,425 of record CM060131.1, read on the forward strand.
CACTAAGAGCTTTTTTTTTAATAGTTCTGGACGCTCTCCTTCGATGCTGTTTGAAATATTACCAATTTAGTTTGATGCCGTCAAAATGGAATGCCAACTCGGATTGATTTCTGTGCAGTCAGTCAGTAATCCTTTCATCTTTTATAGTTGATAACTCTGTAATATTACTGATAAAGCTCTGTGCAGAAGCTATGAATGTACAAACCGGATTCCAAAAAAGTTGGGACACTAAACAAATTGTGAATAAAAACTGAATGCAATGATGTGGAGATGGCAAATGTCAATATTTTATTCAGAATAGAACATAAATCACGGAACAAAAGTTTAAACTGAGAAAATGTATCATTTTAAGGGACAAATATGGTGAATCAAAATGTCATGGTGTCAACAAATCCCAAAAAAGTTGGGACAAGGCCATTTTCACCACTGTGTGGCATCTAATGTTCTCTATAGGGGAAAGATCTGGACTGCAGACTGGCCATTTCAGTACCTGGATCCTTCTCCTACACAGCCATGATGTTGTGATTGATGCAGAATGTGGTCTGACATTATCTTGTTGAAAAATGCAGGGTCTTCCCTGAAAGAGATGACATGTGGATGGGATCATATGTTGTTCTAGAACCTGAATATATTTTTCTGCATTGATGGTGCCTTTCCAGACATGCAAGCTGCCCATGCCACACGCACTCATGCAACCCCATACCATCAGAGATGCAGGCTTCTGAACTGAGCGTTGATAACGCTTGTCCTTGTCCTCTTTGGTCCGGATGACATGGCGTCCCACATTTCCAACAAGAACTTCGAATCGTGACTCGTCTGACCACAGAACAGTCTTCCATTTTGCCACACTCCATTTTAAATGATCCCTGGCCCAATGAAAACGCCTGTGCTTGTGGATCTTGCTTAGAAATGGCTTCTTCTTTGCACTGTAGAGTTTCAGCTGGCGACGGCGGATGGCACGGTGGATTGTGTTCACTGACGATGGTTTCTGGAAGTATTCCTGAGCCCATTCTGTGATTTCCTTTACAGTAGCATTCCTGTTTGTGGTGCAGTGTCGTTTAAGGGCCCGGAGATCACGGGCATCCAGTATGGTTTTACGCCCTTGACCCTTACGCACAGAGATTGTTCCAGATTCTCTGAATCTTCGGGTGATATTATGCACAGTTGATGATGATAACTGCAAAGTCTTTGCAATTTTTCGCTGGGTAACACCTTTAAGATATTGCTCCACTATCTTTCTGCGCAACATTGTGGGAATTGGTGATCCTCAACCCATCTTGGCTTCTGAGAGACACTGCCACTCTGAGAAGCTCTTTTTATACCCAATCATGTTGCCAATTAACCTAATTACTGTTAATTGGTCTTTCAGCTCTTCGTTATGCTCAAATTTACTTTTTCCAGCCTCTTATTGCTACTTGTCCCAACTTTTTTGGGATTTGTTGACACCGTGAAATTTGGAATCAACATATTTCTCCTTTAAAATGATAAATTTTCTCGGATTAAACTTTTGATCTGTCATCTATGTTCTATTCTGAATAAACTATTGACATTTGCCATCTCCACATCATTGCATTCAGTTTTTATTCACAATTTTTTAGTGTCCCAACTTTTTTGGAATCCGGTTTGTACGTTGCGAAGTCCTGTAATGTATGTATATTATGATTAAGACATACTTTTAATAAGTGGAGATATTGATCTGAGTTAACTTCAGACTGTGGAAATGTCATTATGTTTTCTATATTTAATCCGAAAGTTAGTATTTCTTCTAGAGTATGACCAGCTTTAAGATTGGGTGCTGCTAAGCACTGATTGACCCCTAATGAGTCAGGAATAGACATTAAAATTGTTCTCAAATTCTCTAGCAATTAATGCTTTGTCTACAACTTTCTCAGGCATTTCTTATCATCTCAGCAACTCGGCTAATGTATGTATTCATCAAACTTCTGACAGTCATATAAACAGCAGTCAATAAATAAATAAATGGAAAATTTGTTCTGTGATTGATGGTACAACAATTGATTTTGATTGTAACCAGGTCTGCATTATCACTCCAGAAACACATCACAGTTGAAAATCAAATGATCCAAATTTTTTATATCATTTTCAAGGCAATTTTTTTTTAAAACATCAAAATAAAGGTTTTTTTTTTTTTTTTTTTACTTTGTTGGGTAAATCTTGGTGGTGCAGTGTCATAATGATTAGTACTGTGGCCTTGCACGTCCAGGGTTGAGGGTTTGATTCCTGCCTAAGATCTGTGTTCATGGAGTTTGCATGCTCTCCCTGTGCTTGCTGGGTTTCCTTTGGGTACTTCAGTTTTCTCCCCCAGTCTAAAAGCATGCAGATTAGGCTAAATTATTTGTCCAAATTGTCCATAGTGTTTGAGGGAGTGAATGTATGCATGCTTGTGCCCTGTTACCCCTAATGCCAAGTGCAATGTCTCCTGCCTATCCTTGCCTATCCACCCGTGACCTTGTACAGGATAAGCTGCATCGAGAATGTTGATATAGCAACTGTGTAACAAATAATTTCTACGGTGCCTTTAGTATTGCAGAAATCCATACCTTTAATGCAGAGCTGCCTCCAGGGGAAACTTTGAAGTGTAGCATATTGTTCTTACAATGATTGCTTATTATTATGGTTCCTTTTCATTCTATTGTAGCTGTTAGGCACCTTAGCATACTAACACCACACATCACAAATTTTCACCTTCAGAACTCAAATTTTGTGAGCAAACGAACCGAGTCGAACGGAAGCTGGCCAAATTGCGCGCACGTCCGAGAGCATCAGTGGAAGGCCAAGTGAAGCAAGTTTACTGTACATTTTTTTTTGTTGGAAATAGGTCATTTTTTAGTGCTGGAAATAGTTAATATTGACAATAGTTTTGGGTGGTTGGAACGGATGATGTGTGTTTCCATTATTTCCTATGGGAAATGCGTTTCACGATTCTTACCTTAAAAACTTATGTATTTATTTATTTATTTATTTAGTTAGTTAGTTAGTTAGTTAGTTAGTTAGTTAGTTAGTTACAAGTCTACATGTTGCAACATTTTCTTTCATAAACCGAGCAACAGCATAAACCCTATTGACACTCCATTCCTCTATGCACACAGATCTTCTTCTAAACAATATGTATTTGTTAGTTGTGTTATGTGGTGTAAAATGATGTTTGTAAATTAATTTCGAATAGAGAGGAATTGCAGATGGAAAGCAGAAAGTTTAACTTAAAGTAAATTACAATCAAAATCATGCAATCGTTCAGAGATTTTATTATTTTATCTTATTGAGGATTGGGTAAATAAGTCCAGACAAGTTTTAGAAAAATAAAGTGCTCCCAAATATTATGATATCTCTCTATATGATATCATGATATCTCAATTATATTCATATTGTAATAAATAAATAGTAATGAATTGACTACAGAGGATGATCATGTAATGTAAAATTTTACATTTATAAACTGTAAACCTAAACCTTTGGAGAAATGGTTGATGTCTGCAATGCTAAGGGAATGTGGTCTGTATTTTTATAAATAGAGTTGATCTGCCAGCTGACATTATTATTTCTTTCCCATCACACTTACCCCTTCAATACTACTATTTTTAACTGAAATAGATATCTAACTGAAATAGATATCTCTGCAACTATTTTAAAGAGTAACAGTGAGCTACGACTCCTAATGTTAAATCTCGAGTGGCATGTTCTATAGTTATAGATCTATTGATGCCCCTATATAATGTTCCAGTTGCACTAATACATTTATGCCCAAGTCCAAACTATTGTAATATTTTCAATATAAAAGGCTTAACAGAATCAAATACCTTATAAAATTTTGAAAAAAATAAAATAAACCGATTATACTCAAGTACATTGCTCTTCCCTTCAGATGTTCTGATAGTATCCTACTAATCACAGAGAAGATTCATCCTACATTCTAGCACAGTGGTGGAGTGGTTAGAACAGTGGCCTCAAGTCCTGCCTTTGGGTCTGTGCGTGATGGGATGAATGTGTATATGTGTGCTTGTGCATCCTGGGAGTACCCTGACCTAATGCCCTGGATATCCTGGGATAGGCTTCAGGCCTCCCACAACCCCGTACAGGATAAGCAGAATAGAGAATGAGTGAGTGATAATAGTTTAAACTGTTACAAGAGTCCCATCTAGTGGTTGTAGACAATTATTTTGAATCTAGTAGCCTTATTCTGAGATTAAAGTAAGGGTGTCCACCATAATTAAGTGGAAAGCCTCGGGTATGTTAGGGTATTTGTGTAGTCGAATATGTTCACATCTTGTGTCTTGGTTGCATCTTCAGTATGAATGTTTATGTTCTTCTGTATGTTCGCATGTGTGATTTAGCTATTGTTACATGTTTATTTAGACTTATAATGTACTAGCGTAAATACTTTACTTATAAAGTAAAGTACATTAGTGAGCCTTGATGTAATCAGTGATATTATTATTTCAGGTTGAAGCCCACATACATGTCTGTCTGTCTTTCTGTATGACAGAACGCTCTGCCTAGCTTATTAATACAAAGAAATAGATTTTTGTAAGGTTGAGTATCTTATGCCTTGTTTACGCTAAGTTGTATTTCTTTCATCGTCAGCCAAATATACTCTCTGTTTGGTTTTGTCTTAAAATGACTCCATTGCATTAAAATTGGCGGCGCGGTGGTGTAGTGGTTAGCACTGTCGCCTTGCACCTCCAGGGTCCGGGTTCGATTCCCCGGCCAGGCTCGATTCCCGTCTCTGTGTGCATGGAGTTTGCATGTTCTCCCCGTGCTTGGTGGGTTTCCTCCGGGTACTCCGGTTTCCTCCCACAGTCCAAAGATATGCAGGTTAGGCTAATTGGCGTTCCCAAGTTGCCCGTAGTGTGTGATTGGGTGTGTGTGTGTGTATGTGTGTGCCCTGCGATGGATTGGCACCCTGTCCAGGGTGTACCCCGCCTAGTGCCCGAAGTCTCCTGGGATAGGCTCCAGGTCCCCCGCGACCCTGAACACAGGATTAAGCGGTATAGAAAATGAATGAATGCATTAAAATTCACTTATACCTGTTAAATCTAACTGTTCATAACATTGTTTTTATTCAACATTAAGATTTTGATGATGTGACAAAATATGGCTTGACAGGCAGGTGGACATACATACATACATACATACAGACAGACAGACAGACAGACAGATAGAACCTTTTCTGTGTCTGGCTTCAGGTCCTCCAATGTATGAAATGTAAAGACAATTTACATAATAAAGCTGTTGTCTTTCTTGTGCTTGAAAATCAAAGTGGTCACTTAAATATGGTGTTACGTCCCAGTCTAGGGCCATACAGCAAAAGAATGGTTCAGGGTTCTATTTTAAACTGTATGGAAATGGTGGTATATGGCAGAAAGAACTAGATCCAATAATTAACTGATGAAATAATGATGCTTGTATACACACACACACACACACACACACACACACACACACACCAGGAGGAGGAGGAGGATCAGATTCAGGGTGGACAAAATAATAACCAAAATGGTATTTATATTTAGTAGCTAGATTACCTGCAAAAAATAAATAAATAAATAAATAATACAGGTACCTTCCCGGACTCCCTAAACCAAAAACAGTGAAATTATCTACAAATATATACAAAGACCAACCAAACCAAAGGGACAAAGCAATAATCAAAGTCAATTGGAGGCAAAAAGTCAAAACCGGAATACACAACCAAATATCAAAACGCCAAAATCACAACCTCTTTCCTCTTTCCCGCGTCTCTCTCCGGTTTATCATTAGTCGCGCTAGTCGATGACGTCACTCAGGGCGGAAGCGACCGTGTGGAAGGTCAGGAAGATGCCGATGTCAGAAAACCTGGAGTGGAGTCTGGAGCGGCGCGCGACCAGGACATGATACACACACGCGGCGCAACGGAGCATTTATACAAAGCATAATATTTTTTTTATTATTATTTTATCATTTTCATTCATTAATTTTTTTACTCAGTAACGAATATGATTTAAAATGTAGCGAATTACAATACTTCAAACAAAACGTACTTAAGTAAAAGTAAAATTACAGATTTTGAAAACTACTTTAAAAAGTAGAAATACACAAAAGAAGCTACTCAATTACAGTAACGCGAGTAAATGTAATTCGTTACTTTCCACCTCTGCATATATATATATATATAATCTTCTTTTATTCATATAAATCCTCTTTATTTTCTTAATCACAACTTTACCAGCCCTAGAGAGCACCCTGTTACACACAAGTACAGTAAGGATCCAGTGCTAACTGGTATAGGCAAGGACAAAGAGGTCTACTCCCAGTAGTTGAGTGGATGTCCAGTTCTTATTTTAACGCAATTACAATTGTTCACCAACTTTTTCTGGCAAAACAAGCACTTCACTTTTATTTAAATAAATATGTAATATGAACTGGATGTTGTGTGGTGGTTAGCACTCACTGCATGAAAAGAGCTGTATCCGGACAAATATGGTATGGGAAATCCCCGCTAAACTCGAAGTTTGCCAGATGTATGAGGTAGAGTGCTTGGAAAGGTAGTATGCAAAAGGAAATTTCGTGAAACAACCAGATACCTTTTATCGTATGTAGATGTACATTATACAGGAATCGTTGGAAGTGAATCCTCACAGCTAGCAATGAGCTGTGATGTGTAAGAGCCTTTCATATGTTAATGACTATCAAGTAGAGGTGTTGTGTTTGTTATCATAGCCGGGTGGGGGGATTAGCCATGGGACAGCAGATACTTCATTATTGTACATAAAAACTGGATAAAACACCCTGTCTGTACAAATGTGTTTACTACATACATTTAATATTAGGATAGCTTCTTTGGTGTTTTTAATAAAATGTGTACACCATTCAAAATAATTTAAATTCAATAGACATGATTACCCAGGCTCGATTCCAGTCTCTGTGTGCATGGAGTTTGCATGTTCTCCCCGTGCTTGGTGGGTTTCCTCCGGGTACTCCAGTTTCCTCCCACAGTCCAAAGATATGCAGGTTAGGCTAATTGGCGTTCCTAAATTGCCCGTAGTGTGTGATTGGGTGTGTGAGTGTGTGTATGCCCTGCGATGGATTGGCACCCTGTCCAGGGTGTACCCCGCCTAGTGCCCGAAGTCTCCTGGGATAGGCTCCAGGCCCCCCGCGACCCTGAACACAGGATTAAGCGGTATAGAAGATGAATGAATGAATGAATAGACATGATTACCTTTTTTAATGTGTGAAAATTACTTTTGTACATGTGTCTGACACTTTGTGGATTATGGTAGTCAAGAGGAATGCAACAAATGTTGTTTCAGAATATCATGAACGTTTTATTGTGAAGGTTTACATTTACAGATAATGACAAAAAATTATGAAAATGCACAATAACAGTATAAACAAACAAGCATTTGTAATTACATTGACCTAAATCTCAACCACTGTGCATAGTGGAATTACGACCGAGACCTTCTCCGTAGTGTGACTTAACTGCACAGTTGAAATACTAAGTACACATACAGTATGCGGGCAATACGCTCCACAGGGAGAAATGCTACAGCAGCATCAGTACTTCCACAGGACTCCCAAAGGAATGTCTGTCAAGGTGAGGGTGCAACCATGTTACCTTTGTAACAATATGCTGAAAGGTACATACTTTAGATTAGAAGTAACTATCAGAAACCTTTGAATGATTCCAGGGTGGAAGTCTGCATTTGGATCAGGGACTGGTTCCTCAAAGCTGGAGTTACCAGCACACCATTTAGCCAAAACACAAGCAGCCCTTTCAGTTCTGCAACTGTTAACTGACAGAGTTACTCCAAGATTCTTAACTTTAGAGCAAGTCCTTGCCAAACAAGAAACCTGTAAGACACAGTTGCAGGGATATATTTTATTGTACATTAATACATTAATAACAGATTTTCTCTGTCAGATTCATCTAGCACAACTTCCTGAAATTGGGACAGTGGTTCAATACTGTCTCCATCCTCTAGAATAAGTGTTTCAGATGAGATCTGGGAATTTCGTTTCAACAACATCATGTCAGTTGCTCCATAAGGAGACAACGCATCAGACTTTTTGCTTGCTATGATGTTGATAAATTCAGTGCCATATTCACAAGCTAATGGCATATAAAGCTGTTGGTTCTGTTGAAAATGACGCATGATTTGAACCTCAATGTTTCTGTTATTATGATACTGCCCTAACATGCCATTTCAAAAGAGAAGCACCAGAACGAATAAACAGGTCCATAATCTAAAATGTCTTTTAAATGTAAATGCAGATAAAAATGTCTGCAGATACCCGTCAGCTACTTCGAGTCTATCTGTGGAAATAACTCTTGAGCATATGATAATGCATGCTTGTACAAAGTCATACCACATATCATAATGTTTGCCATCAATTAATCCCTTCAAACAAAAAAGAGAATAGATAGTAGTCCAATTTTTCCACTGATGAGCAGTAAACCCACTAAACCCAGAAGCAATTTTCCGTGGAATCCTTCCCACATCCTGAGGCACTTTCAAAGAGTCTATTCTCTTTTGTATTTCCTCAAGCTTTTGGGTGCTTAAAACACCAAGTTCAGTCCATAACCTGAATATGTACCTAGCTGTTCCAAGAAGTAGATCATGCATTGGGTCAATGACAACAAACCGTACGGCATCATAATACGTAAGGTGAAAAAGTTCAGACCACCTGGCACCAAATTGAGCTTCTAGTCTTTTTTGGACTGCCTTTGTAGTTGCCTTCTCTGTCATTTTAGCATACAACTTGTGTTCCTCTGAAGTACATGGGACCCAGGATGATCGGTCAAAACTACAGAAGTCTGTTTTCCCCCCAAAGGATGTTTTCTTGAATGTTTTCAGGCATTTGTTACATCCTACACAACACAAATACTACAATAAATGGATGATGTCTCTTAAACTCAGATCTACTTTTAAATTTTAAAACAACAGATGTTATGGCACAATAGCAGAAAACTAACCTCTTAAAGCTCCATGGCCCACAAAGCCACCACACTTGCGTGAAGATGGAATGTCTGATGAAAGGCACAGAAGAGCCGCTCTGTAGACTTGGCACCCCAAAAATTAAGAATCAAATATAGGAACTCCATCCCACAGCTCACGAAGCTCATCCACCAAAGGTTCAAGATAAGTGTTGATGTTGTTTCTTGGATCTGTAGGTCCTGGTATAACTCCAACTAAAATTATGTTCTCTTCCTTAAAACGATCTTCTCGTGGCAAGTTCAAAATGGCCAGATATATAACTCCTACTGAATATGGGGAATTCCTGAAGGGTTGCTACCAATCAACATTCATCATGAGAGCAAAATTGTTTGACTCTGATAGAAATCGCTGTCCATTAACATATTGAAAGTCTGTCCAAATCTGTCCATCATATACATCTGCCATTACAGAGGTGGGAATTTTTCTTTGTCTCCACTTCTCACACTTTTCCAAAAATCCAGGTCTTCTAATCAAAGTTTCCAAAGACTGAATTACTTTCTTATAACAAAAGGTTTGTTTTGGGTAAAGACTTCCGGTGCCAGTGAAACGTTTAACTTTGGTCATTAAGAGAGAGCCACATCTCTTTCTCAGGGCAGATGTCTTGTGTGGATGCTTGTGAAATGGAACATATCCACGTTTTACTTGTAGCTGAACCATTCCTGGCGATATGATAACACTCAGCAAGTGTATATGTGATCTTACACTTGGGACAGACAGCATATTTCCAGAAGTTGTGTCTGTTAATACTGTTCAATTTCCTCAGTGATTGTAAAGTCTTGGGAATCATATCAGCAAAACTAAATCAGTAAATCAGCAGAGAGAATATTTCCAATGAGCCACATGAAGTGTCTGAGGCACATCAGCAATGCAGTGATGGCATTGTCTGATATGTTGAATACAGCAAGTAAATTAATAGCAATACTGAAACAAACACATGCACCAGTGCTCCAATCTGGACTGAAGCTGCTGGCAAAGCTCAGACAATTGTGGGTTCCTGTGAGGTGGAGACCTCACAACCCACACTGGTCTTCCATCAACAATGGCATCCTCTTCATCAGACATCAGATCCAGAATTGCAGTCTGCCACAGTTCTCCCTCTGCATCTGTTCGGATGACTCTAGACCTGGACTCTAGCAACTGCAAAACATACCAAATGTTAACCCCTAAAAACACCCAGAGATGTACCAAACTTAACACACATATATTAATTTCTACACTTACTCGTCTTTTCCTTCGTCGGTTTTTAGCCCCTATCTTAATAGAGTCTCTTAGCTGGGACTTTCCTGGCTGAGACAAAGAGTATTTCCTCGGCAATGTCTCATAGTAAGTCCTACAGCATGCTGAATAAAAAAAGAATTCATATAAGTGACAAAACCAATTCAAATTATTAGACGGACAACAATAAAGGGGACATGAACATAATTACAATAACAATTCCCCTTTATATTCAAATATTAAGTGTATAAATTACCCTTTATACACTCAGGGTCTGCATCTGCAAAAGTCGTCTTCAATTCCTCCAGCAGATATGTCATTACTGCCTGGTTATGAGGTGAAATTATTCTGTGTGGAAAGAGAGCAGTGTCATTAATTACATTTAAAATGATTACATAAAATCCTATACATAGCATATAAAAAAAAAAAAAAAAAAAAAAAAAAAAACACTGCTTACCCAGTTTGTGGATCATATTTATGCGGGTTGTTTTCCAGATTATGGAGGCGCCTTACAGCTTCCTGTAACATTAAATTAAAAAACGCCTTAGTAGATACACGCATACATGCATAGGAAACAAAGAATTTTCAAACATCATATAATTCAGACGTGACAAAGTTAGACACAAGGAGCAAAAGCAGTTCTGTAGTCAAGTGCTAACTTAGGCTAACTTGCCGAGGTATAATTTACTACTATACTGTATTGTCGACTAACATAAAGCTCAACTTACCGCAATGCCCACATTATCTTCCCTAAGCATACTGCTCTTCTCGAAGAGGCTATTGAGCGTCTTGATGCGCTTGTGCGCAAGTTCGGCGAGCAAAGACCGGAGGAAGAGTCAAGTCATGCTCTTAAAAGAGTAAACAGGGCGCATAAGGTGGGCACTGCGGTAAGTTGAGCTTTATGTTAGCCGACAATATAGTAGAACATTTACGATGAAAATTCTTTGTTTCCTTTGTATGCGTGTATCTACGCATATCAACCTCAAGATTGGTTGATTTAGGACCAGGGGTAGCTCAGTGGTTAAGGCATTGGACTACGGTTCAGAAGATCCCAGGTTCAAACCCCACAAGCACCAAGTTGCCAATGTTGGGTCCTTACCAAGGCCCTTAACCCTCAACTGCTCAGTTGTGTAATGAGATACAAATGTAAGTCACTCTGGATAAGAGTGTCTGCCAAATGTGTAAATGTTGAGAAAAAAAAAAACACACTTCCACAACCCTGACATCTATTGGGACATTAGTGACTTTCCTGTTATTATTTGATTGGTCACACTTTCTATTTAGCCCCACCCAAGCCCTCATAGCTTAGTGACTTGATTGGTTATTGGGCAGGTATGTACAGTAGTCGGGCCATATACACTCCTCAGCCCCACTGTACGAAAACACCCCCCACACCCTTAAAAAATTTTAGAATAAAATTGATTCAGAAATGTTTTTATTAAAATAAAACCAAACACTAATAGATATACAAAGTAAGAATGAAAATATGGAGAAAAAAATGTGCAAATATGACGTTGTAAGTAAATTAAAAGCAATACTTAAACAAACACATGCACCAGTGCTTATTAAAGTTCCGAAAATGAATCTTCTTCTGGCCCAATTCCATCAGCTCTTACACACTGACAGTGTGTAAGAGCGTAGCGCATATCCGCCTCCAATCTGGACTGAAGCTGCTGGCAAAGCTCAGACAATTGTGGGTTCCTGTGAGGTGGAGACCTCACAACCCACACTGGTCTTCCATCAACAATGGCATCCTCTTCATCAGACATCAGATCCAGAATTGCAGTCTGCCACAGTTCTCCCTCTGCGTCTGTTCGGATGACTCTAGACCTGGACTCCAGCAACTGCAAAACATACCATATGTTAACCCCTAAAAACACCCAGAGATGTACCAATCTTAACACATATATATTAATTTGTACACTTACTCGTCTTTTCCTTTGTCGGTTTTTAGCCCCTATCTTAATAGAGTCTCTTAGCTTGGACTTTCCTGGATGAGACAAAGAGTATTTCCTCCGCAATGTCTCATAGTAAGGCTTGGGCCTGCTTAGTACTTGGATGGGTGGTTTCCTGGGACTACCAGGTGCTTCAAATAGGCCTCCATTTAAACCGACATATCCATATCAGTCTGAAAGCGCCTGATCTCGTCTGCCCTTGCAAGCTAAGCAGGCTTGGGCCTGTTTAGTACTTGGATGGGAGACCCTCTTGGAATACCAGGTGCTGTAACCTTTTTAATTTTATTCCTTTAATATTTTTTTTTCTTATTTAATTATTTATTTATTTTTCTTCAAGCCCTTCTTTATATTTCAAATGGGCCTCCCCTTAATCCAGCTTTCGCTTATGACCCTACGTCTGAGAGCCCCCAATCTTGTCTGGTCTTGGAAGCTAAGCAGGCTTGGGCCTGGCTAGTACTTGCATGGAAGACTCTTATCGTTTTTTTTTTCTTATTTATTTATTCATTTTTCTTTAAGACCTTTTTATAGTTCAAATAGCCCGCCCAATAGCTTTTGCTTATGGTCTTACCAGTCTGAGCGCGGCCAAGCTTGTCTGGTCTCGGAAGCTAAGCAGCCTTGGGCCTGGCTAGTACTTGCATGGGAGACTGCCTGGGAATATCAGGTCCTGTAAGATTTTCAGATTCATTCTCTTTATTGTTTTTTTTTTTTTAATAAATTTTTTTAAGTCGTCCTTTATATTTCAAATAGATCTCCCTTTAAAACATTTTCGCTTCCGTCCTTATCAGTCTGAAAGTGCCCGATCTCGTCTGTGTCAGTAGCTAAGCAGGCTTGGTCTTGGTTAGTACTTGGATGGGAGACTGCCTCGGTGGGAATACCAGGTGCTGTAACCTTTTCAGTTTCTTTCCCCTTATAGTTTTGTAAAAATTATTAATATTTTAAAGTCCTTCTTTATAGTTCAAATAGGCCTCCCTATAAAGCAGATTTTGCACATGTCCATACCAGTCTGAGAGTGCCTGACCTCGTCTTACCAACTTCGATTAGATCACCGTCTGACCCCACAGAACTCGATCAGGCGACTGAATATCGAGTCGACATTTCGTTGTACCTTAGATAATGTAGCTCAAGCTAAAAGAAAAATTATTAGAGATAAGAAACTCGCTCCCTGGTATAATGATCACACGCGCACTTTAAAACAGACCGCTCGGAAATTAGAGCGTAAATGGCGTCAAACTAAATTGTTAGTATTTCAAATAGCATGGAAAGAGAGCATCCTGAACTATAGGAAAGCTCTTAGTGTATCTAGATCAACGTAGGCTACGTCTTCTGGTCCACGCAGGTTAGTTCTGACAGGTACAGCCCTCTCCTGACTCAGATCCTATTTGACCGATCGTTATCAGTATGTAGACTTGTGGTGATTATTCTGCACGTTCTCTAGTGGAGTTTGGCGTTCCGCAGGGTTCAGTTTTAGGCCCACTGCTTTTTTCCCTTTACATGCTTCCTCTGGGCAACATAATCCGTAAGCATGGTATTAGTGTTCATTGTTATGCTGACGACACACAGTTATATGTCTCAGCAAAACCTGATAAGAAAAACCATCTTACTAAAGTTGAGCAATGTGTGCAGGACATAAGAAATTGGATGCTAATTAACTTCCTTCTGCTTAATCCGGATAAGACAGAAGTTCTAGTCATAGGACCGCATACAGCTAGGAGTAAAATCTTAGATCACACCGTAACTTTAGATGGCCTTTCTGTTCCGTCAAGTGCAACAGTAAAAGACCTCGGCGTGATTATAGATTCCAGCCTTTCATTTGAAGCTCATGTTGATAATATCACCAGGATAGCATTCTTTCACCTCAGAAATATTGCCAAGATAAGAAATATATTGTCGCTAAGCGATGCAGAAAAACTAGTTCATGCTTTTATCACTTCTAGGTTGGACTATTGTAATGCCTTACTGTCTGGTTGTTCAGTTAGGTGCACAAACAAGCTTCAGCTAGTCCAGAATGCAGCAGCGAGAGTGCTCACTAGAACCAGAAGATATGAGCACATCACCCCTATCCTATCTTCACTGCATTGGCTCCCTGTGAAATTTCGCATTGATTTTAAAATACTACTCTTGACATATAAAGCATTAAATGGTCTTGCGCCGCAGTATCTAAGCGAACTGCTAGTGTCTTACGATCCGCCACGCCTACTTCGATCAAAGGATGCAGGCTGCTTGTCAGTACCGCGTATTATGAAAACTACAGCTGGGGGCAGAGCTTTTTCTTACAAATGTCAGGTACTGTACTCAACTTTTGAAAGTGATTTGAAAGCAGGGGTCAGAGACATTGGCCCCTGGGCACCTGCGGCAGAAGACATTTGCCCCTGGGCACCTGTGGCAGGAGACACTGGCCCCTGGGCAGTAGCAGCAGGAGTCAGTGGGCACTGGGCAGCTGCGGAAAGAGACAGTGGGCTCTGGGCAGGAGACATTGGCCTATACAAATAAAATTTGATTGATTGATTGATTGACTGGGCACCTGTGGCAGGAGACATTTCCCCCCTGGGCAGTTGTGACAGGAGACATTGGGCTCTGGGCAGCTGCAGCAGGAGACAGTGGGCTCTGGGCAGCTGCGGCAGGAGACAGTGGGCTCTGGGCAACTGCGGAAGGAGACATTGGCCCCTGGGCAGTTGCAGCAGGAGACAGTGGGCACTGGGCAGCTGCGGAAGTAGACATTGGGCTCTGGGCAGGAGACATTGTCCCCTGGGCACCTGCGGCAGGATACATTGGCCCCTGGGCACATGCGGAAGGATACATTGGCCCCTGGGCACCTGTGGCAGGAGACATTGCCCCCCTTGGCAGTTGCGGCAGGAGACAGTGGGCTCTGGGCAGCTGCGGCAGGAGACAGTGGGCTCTGGGCAGCTGCGGCAGGAGACAGTGGGCTCTGGGCAGCTGCGGCAGGAGACAGTGGGCTCTGGGAAACTGCAGCAGGAGACAGTGGGCTCTGGGCAGCTGCGGCAGGAGACATTGCCCCCCTTGGCAGTTGCGACAGGAGACAGTGGGCTCTGGACAGCTGCAGCAGGAGACAGTGGGCTCTGGGCAGCTGCGGCAGGAGACAGTGGGCTCTGGGCAGCTGCGGCAGGAGACAGTGGGCTCTGGGCAGCTGCGGCAGGAGACAGTGGGCTCTGGGCAGCTGCGGCAGGAGACAGAGGGCTGTGGGCAGCTGCAGCAGGAGACAGTGGGACAGAACTGAAAGGCACACGTCTCTGTATGTATTGAACCTGATGGTTCAGATTTTTCAAATTTTTATCCCGTTCTCATTAATCAAGTTAACACTCTTTCTATCAATGGACAGTACTGTGAAAGGACCCAGAAGTTCTTTGTCAAGCTTTCCTCCTTTTCTCTGCTGACTCCTTATATTTTTCTGAGAACCCTATCTCCAATTTTCAATTTGTGTTGTGTGGCCCCAAGACCCTGCTCTGCCTTGTTTTGTCTCTTGCTGTTTGCATATTTTTCTTTACTGCTCTGAATGCCTGGTCCTGGACTTTAAGAGCAGAGTTGATGATTTCTTCCTCCAGAAAATATTCCACTGTTTCATTTATCTGTGCAATAAGTAGTTATAATAATAATAATTATTATTGACATAATAACATTAAGATTATATTATTATAATAACAATAAGATTATTACTCTCTCTAAATTTTTGTATGGAATGAAAAAGAAAACATGTTTAGAAAATATCTAGAAACTGGATCTAACGAGCCTCCCTACCAAACATGAGAAAGTATGGTGTAAACTTTGTATTGAGTTGTTTTTTGGTCCTGATATTGACGAGGACCGCATGAAAATAGGTGTTCCATTGTTCTGGTTTATCATCACAAAGCTTTGCCATGGCTCTAAATAGAAGAGAAGGTGATTACGTATGTGCTTATACCTTACATAATATGCTATCTAATATCTTAGATGAGTTATGTAAACAGGAACTTACCTTTAACTTACCTTGATAGTACCAATCATCAGTCCACCAATCATCAGTCCACCAATCATCAGTCCACCAGGCCATTAGTTTGTGGGTGGTAAGGAGAACAGAGACTTCTCTTAATACCAAACAGAGAGCATACTTCTGTGTTCACCTAGATTAAGAAATCAGGAAAAAAAATTAATGTAACTTATTTTCTTGCAATTAATAAATGTAATGCCTTCCTCAACATGTCATTATGCAACTTTACATTACCAGTCTAAAGTTTGAACACATCTTCTAATTCAGTGCAATTAGATGTTTTTCTAAATTATAGAACAATACTGAAGAAAACTATGAAATGACACATGTGGAATTAGGAAATTAAGTAACAACAACCACAGTCTGAGATAGTTCTTGCAAGAACAGGAGTGTCAAATTAATTTGCACAGCCCATCAAGCACCATAATGAAACTGGCTCTCATGTAGGCCAAACCTTACTTGCCTCAAAAAACACAAATTACATAAAGCACCTCAGATTAGAGCTGTTATGAACGGTTTACAAATCATAAGTAGCAAACGCATCTCAATATCAACTGTTCAAATGAAATTATTGCACATTCTGGATGCCTTCAAAATTGATGTACAATGTAGAATGAAACTTCTTCTTCTTTGTCTTTCAACTGTTCCCTTTCAGGGATCGCCACAGTGAATCATCTGCCTCTTCTCTCACATCAACTAACTTCATGTCCTTTCTCACAGCATCCATAAATCTCCTCTTTGGTCTTCCTTTAGACCTCCTGGCTGGCAGTTCCAACCTCAGCATCCTTCTACCGATATATTTACAATTTCTCCAAGGACATGTCCAATCTGGCCTCTCTGACCTTATCTCCAAAACATCTAACGTTGTCCCTCTGATGGACTCATTCTATTCAGCCTTGTCACTCCCAAAGTGAACCTCAACATCTTCAGCTCTGCTACCTCCAGCTCTGCCTCCTGGCTTTTCTTCAGTGCCACTGTCTCTAAGCTGTAGAGCATCACTGGTCTCACCACTGTCCTATACACCTTTCCTTTCATTTTCAAAGTATTGAAAAGGACTATGGAGTTAGAAGGTGTGTCCAAACTTTTGATTGCTAGTGGACATTTTCTTGTTGTTAAACAAAAAAATTAAATAAAATAAATTAAAAAGGTATTAGTCCGCACTTGCTATTCAAAAAATAATTTAACCAACCTGACAAATTCCCTGCTCTGATCGGTGAGTATCCTCTTTTGTGCTCCTCCTCTATGAAAAAAAATTCACACCTTAATTGTGACACCTTATGCTGATTTGGATGGAAATGGGTATGCCTCTACCCACTTCGTGAAATAATTAATCAGTACACAAATGTACTGATTGCCTTTCTCTGTCTTTGTTAACTTTCCTATGAGGTCCATACCGACCAATTCCCATGGTTCATTTACCTTAAAAAACAAAGATAAGTAAATAAATAATAATCAATTTAACTTATGTAATTGCATAAGTAACAAAGGATTTAACTACTTACAATTAAGGGAATATGGGCTTCTTTATGTTTTATGCCTCTTTTAGACTTGCCATTGTTTAATCTGCATTTAGACAAAGCAACACATCAAAAGGTTTAAAATAAAGTTGCAAGTGGATAGAAAGCTAGATTCTTTCACTCTTCTCTCAAATATTTCTACAGCAGCTACAAAAAATTATGATTAGGGACCATAATTAGCAATGTACCGTCATATAAAGATCAAAGTATATACTGATGATAACAAAGTATAGAAATTTGACAGACAACATAGATGGTTTTATATAAGAGTTAAATAAGCCATTTATCCTAAAGTAGGAAGCCTTTGTGTTAACAAACATGGAGGTCTGAGAGATGAAACCTGGATGAGTGAGACTCTTTATAGAAACACAAGCGTAAAACTACTGCTATTTAATTATTATTTTTTTATTGCATAAATTCATGGTATAGACTTTTGCTTAGAAATAACTAGCATTTTATGCTGAAACTTTACTCTTATTCTCCGTTTTTGTTTATAATACAATACACAACAACTACTAATAATAATAATAATAAATAATAGAGTAGTAGTATTAGTTATGAACTCTTGTAAATTTGACCAGCTCAACCACATAACCTGATTTAAAAACATATCCTGTTTTCTATGTCAATGGTCATCCTGGGCCAGAAATAACGTCTCAAAATTGCGTCCTGTGTTTTTCCTTTCCTGTTGCACTGGAATTACATTCTTTAAAAATATTGTCTGCCTCCTCAGCAGTACGCACGACTTTAACGCAAATCTATCAATTTGTGACCTTGTGATGAACATAAAAAAACACTCCATCTGTTAAAAGATTTAATAAAGTATACTCAGTTACACATAAATGTGTTCCTGCCATGGGCCAGAGATTAATTTTAATATAGAAGCATTTACATTTATAACAAAAAACAAAACTGCAATGATAACCTGTAAAGGTAGGCCTTTTAGCTACTTGTGGCCAACATGGCCATCTAGTTAACCAAATTTTAGGACAAACTTTTACCTTTTACTACATATTGTTTTGCACGACGTCAGATTACATGCTTCTCCGATTTCTTTCAAGAATCAGAATATTTTCCTGTTGTTAAATAACTAAAAATTATGTTATATTGTGTCGCATCCATCCAAATTTCTCAGCAACTGAGCAACTTCTTTCGCCTTCCACAACCTACTGGTGAAGTGACAATAATACAAACAACATCCTCTTCACTACTGAATGGCAAAATGTGAAATTACAAAATGTATGAAACTAAATATATTTATTTTTGGAAATGGTTTGGAAAGGGCATGAATATATCATTTTTTTATTTAAAAAAAACGTATAATATGTTTATCCCATATTGTGATAACACAATATATTGACGGAAATTGGATGTGTGAAGGATAAGATGGATGTAAAAAGGATCAGAATCAAAACACATCATCGTCAATACCTCTTTATCCTATATATCCAAAGGAGGCTTAGGGCACAAGGTGGGGTACACCCTGAACAGTGCCAATCCAACGCAGGGCGCACATACTGTACATACACACACCCACACACTATGGGACTGTGGGAGGAAACCGGAGTACCCGGAGGAAACCCACCACAGGGAGAACATGCAAACTCCATGCACACAGACAGGAATCGAACCTGGACCCTTGAGGTGCAAGTGCTAACCACTACACCACCGTGCCGCAGAATCAAAACATTTTGTCCTAAATTACTAAAAATGTGAACCGATCATATACAGTGGTGTGAAAAACTATTTGCCCCCTTCCTGATTTCTTATTCTTTTGCATGTTTGTCACACTTAAATGTTTCTGATCATAAAAAACCGTTAACTATTAGTCAAAGATAACATAATTGAACACAAAATGCAGTTTTTAAATGAAGGTTTACGTTATTAAGGGAGAAAAAAAACTCCAAATCTACATGGCCCTGTGTGAAAAAGTGATTGCCCCCCTTGTTAAAAAATAACTTGACTGTGGTTTATCACACCTGAGTTCAATTTCTGTAGTCACCCCCAGGCCTGATTACTGCCACACCTGTTTCAATAAAGAAATCACTTAAATAGGAGCTACCTGACACAGAGAAGTAGACCAAAAGCACCTCAAAAGCTAGACATCATGCCAAGATCCAAAGAAATTCAGGAACAAATGAGAACAAAAGTAATTGAGATCTATCAGGCTGGTAAAGGTTATAAAGCCATTTCTAAAGCTTTGGGACTCCAGTGAACCACAGTGAGAGCCATTATCCACAAATGGCAAAAACATGGAACAGTGGTGAACCTTCCCAGGAGTGGCCGGCCGACCGAAATTACCCCAAGAGCGCAGAGACGACTCATCCGAGAGGCCACAAAAGACCCCAGGACAACATCTAAAGAACTGCAGGCCTCACTTGCCTCAATTAAGGTCAGTGTTCACGACTCCACCAAAAGAAAGAGACTGGGCAAAAACGGCCTGCATGGCAGATTTCCAAGGCGCAAACCACTTTTAAGCAAAAAGAACATTAAGGCTCGTCTCAATTTTGCTAAAAAAACATCTCAATGATTGCCAAGACTTTTGGGAAAATACCTTGTGGACCGACGAGACAAAAGTTGAACTTTTTGGAAGGTGCGTGTCCCGTTACATCTGGCGTAAAAGTAACTTGCATTTCAGAAAAAGAACATCATACCAACAGTAAAATATGGTGGTGGTAGTGTGATGGTCTGGGGTTGTTTTGCTGCTTCAGGACCTGGAAGGCTTGCTGTGATAGATGGAACCATGAATTCTACTGTCTACCAAAAAATCCTGAAGGAGAATGTCCGGCCATCTGTTCGTCAACTCAAGCTGAAGCGATCTTGGGTGCTGCAGCAGGACAATGACCCAAAACACACCAGCAAATCCACCTCTGAATGGCTGAAGAAAAACAAAATGAAGACTTTGGAGTGGCCTAGTCAAAGTCCTGACCTGAATCCTATTGAGATGTTGTGGCATGACCTTAAAAAGGCGGTTCATGCTAGAAAACCCTCAAATAAAGCTGAATTTCAACAATTCTGCAAAGATGAGTGGGCCAAAATTCCTCCAGAGCGCTGTAAAAGACTCGTTGCAAGTTATCGCAAACGCTTGATTGCAGTTATTGCTGCTAAGGGTGGCCCAACCAGTTATTAGGTTCAGGGGGCAATTACTTTTTCACACAGGGCCATGTAGGTTTGGATTTTTTTTTTCTCCCTAAATAATAAAACCCCTCATTTAAAAACTGCATTTTGTGTTTACTTGTGTTATCTTTGACTAATAGTTAAATGTGTTTGATGATCAGAAACATTTTGTGTGACAAACATGCAAAAGAATAAGAAATCAGGAGGGGGGCAAATAGTTTTTCACACCACTGTAGCCTGTATATGGTTCTGTAAGCAGGTTTAGAAACAGCAACTCAAAAGTAGAAAAATATGTTTTCCCCTCTCTAATGGCTGTGGAAGTATCAGGGATGTCTGAAATGGACTCATCTGACATGTGTGCAAAGGTAATACAGTGAGAAGTTTTTTTTTAAACACTGTAATTTAAACAAGAGACTCCTGGTAATCAATGAACCTGGTTAACAGGTTTGATATGTACACCAGATAGTTTAATAGAACTGGATGTTTGAGTGGTTAAAAGAAAGAGTATTGTGGTTAACAGTTGCTAATTACCACGAGTAGGCACTCTATCCTTAAGTTACATGCTATAATAAATTAGTATATTTTTATTAATTTTCTTTTATTAATAATATTAGTATAACCTTAAATATATTTAGAATAAATATCGTCATACAGCTAATAGTGATGGGAAGTTCGAATCATTTTAGTGACTCTTTTCTTTGAATCTCGTTCATCAAAATGAACGAATCTTTTTTTTTTTTTTTTAGTTATTTCTAGACATATTATAATAAACAGAATGAGTAACTCACCTCTTTAACCTTCCAATCTGAGTCGTTCGTTCTTTTGAATCTATTGCACCGCATAGCGTCTATGGGAGTCACGTGTCAAAAGAACGAACGACTCGAGTCTTATTGCTGAGAATCGTTCAATACTGTTTCCTGTATATAAAACATACGGATGATTTTGCGATGCTTTGCGCATGCGCGCCCAATAGAAAATGAACGAATCACTCTCCTAGACGACTCGTTCATCTGAGTCATGTTAAAGATTCGTTCAAAAAGAACGAATCGTTCATGAACGACCCATCACTAACAGCTAATGTGTGTGAATTAACTAGTCGCGATGTTAGTACTTGCCCAGCAAACCAGCCTTTTGCAGCGGTTTAAAACGTCTGAATTATCTTCAAATAGATTTTAAAAAGCTCGATTATTATATTAAGTTATATTTTAATTCAAAGCGTTCGTAAAAACACTAAAACGAGAGAAAAACCATTAAAATCCTCGTTCGTCCTCTCAGCGTTAGGTAGTGCGTGACGTTGTGATTTGAGGAAACCTAGAGACACTGAATTTGATGGTAAGTGAGATCTCGGCCTATAGGTGGCGGTGATGCAACTTTTTACAAGACTCGAACCAAAGGCACGGAGCGTTACTGAGAAGTAGAGATGTGTAGTAGTGTGTGTGTGGACGTGGCGGATAAGAACAGACGAAGGGTGTGAGACTTAGAACAAACTTAGAACAATGTTGACAAAGTGAGGGAGAACAAGACCTACCGGTGGCGCAACCTATTGGATTCGAACCGCTGTTAAACAATAACGAAGAAGAAGATGACGTCGTCATAGTAGAAGAAAATATAATTGACACCAGTGGGGTCATTCTAGAATTATGATTGGTTACAAGAATTTGATCTCATCTACTATTCGTCTGTCAATCCCAGAGGACTAATATAGTAGCAACCAAAATTGGGACACACGTTTGAATTTATTTTCTACATTCTAGGTTGCCAGTAGCTAGTGAAAGCTATCTACCGGTGTTCTTTTCACACATGTCCACAATTTAGTCATTATTTACCTACTTGTGAAACATAATGCCTTTCTTGCCCGATTAACTTTTGTTATAATGCCATAATTTAATAAATTTTTATTTTTTATATTGATGCGTAGTCCTTGCGTCACCAGAGACTGTATAGATAGGCGGCGCTGCTCGACCAGTAACGCTAACGCAACCGCAATGCAGCCCCGAAAAGAAGAAGAAGAAGAGACAGAGCGACGTAGGTTGTTGAATGACGTATTAGTGCGCGCCTCTTGTCGTACATTTTGCAGAATCACTATGGCGTCTGTGTTGAAAGAGACTGTTGGATTGTACGAAACATTGAAAGCCGAATGGAATAAGAAAAACCCTAATTTAAACAAATGCGGGGAGATACTGAGCAAGCTCAAGGTACTGCTTTTGACTTTGTGCTGAATGATAGGTGAAAGTAAGTAAAATAAGGATTGAGAAATTAGGACAATAATGAAAGGCGTGGGTTTGTGAGCGAGATGTTTCGATTTAGCTTGCTAATTTAGCATAATGAAATAATTAATACCGTTTTCAGTACTACTTGTAAGTGTATTATTCAGGCCTAGCGATTGTTCTTGTGTGTTTTTAAAGGCAATATACACCAATATTGTCGTTATGCTTTGTGTGCAGCTCAAATAACGAACATTTCCTGAATATATCGTTAACACTACTGCACAGGAAACCATTTTTTTTTGTTTTTGTCTGTTCAGGATAAACATTTAAATTGTTTTATTGTAGATCTCACTTCTTGAATTGAATTTTTTACCAACCACCGGGACCAAACTCGCCAAACAGCAGCTGATTTTAGCCCGTGAGTAACATTGTGTGTAGCTGACCGCTAAGAATGTCAGTGTTCTGTGTCGCACGTGCTGACGGCGAGTTGTGTTTTGCAGGCGATGTTCTGGAGATCGGAGCCTTATGGAGTATCCTGAAGAAAGACATCCCGTCCTTTGAACGATACATGGCCCAGCTGAAGTGTTATTATTTTGATTACAAGTAATTAATCATAAACACACTTGGCATTTGTTTTATGAAATAGTGATGTCTACTTTAGTTACATGGTAGATTTACTCGCGCAGATATTTGCTATGAAGGCAGCATGAATAGTTTAATACTGCCGAATTAAATTTTTGCATTACCTAATCAGCTATTTAAATGTTTTTTTTTTCTTTTTTCTGACAGGGTTTATATTGTATAGCTATGGAAAACGCTAGAAGTAATCCAATCATGATCGATAGTACTTTATTAATCCCCAAGGGAAATTGTAATGTTTATTGTAATACAGCAACAGTTCAGAGATTTTACATCAACTCAAGCAATAACATGTGTAGAAGAATATTACTGCTAGGTTAAAACTTAGAAAGAGGAACAGTGCATCGTAGAAAAAAAACCTATGATGCACTTTTGTATAATTATCAACTATACAGGTTGGCCTAAAGTATGGATCCATGTGTGTGTGTGTGCTGTGCAAAAGTGTGAAGAAATGCTGTAAAGTAAGAATGTTTTCAAAAAATATATATTCCTTTGATTTTATTAAATTTACGAAATGTAAAATGACCAAACAAGAAAATCTAAAATCAATATCTGTTATGACTACCCTACCGGTTTTCAAACCAGAACAACTTGCACAAAGTCAGGAATTTTGTGGGGTCCGATTGACGAGTTTTACCAATCAGGTGCTAATGATTATCAGTGTTTATATGTAGGTTGAAATACAGCCATTAACTAAAACAGAAACGGCTGTATAGGAGGCTTAAAACTGGGTGAGGAAAAGCCAAACTCTGCTACTAAGGTGAAGTTGTGTCCAGCAACAATGAAGCATGCTGGAAGCATCTTGCAGGTTTTGGGCTGCATTTCTGCAAATGGAGTTGAAGATTTAGTCACAATTAACGCTGCTAATTAGTTCTGAGAAATATAGGCAGATAATTATATGTTATGCTATATCATCAAGGAGGCATCTGATTGGCCCACATTTATTCTGCACCAGGACAATGTCAAACTTGCAGCCGAAGTCATTAAGAATATATCTTCAGCATAAAGAAAAACAAGGAGGCCTGGAAGTGATGGTTTGAGGATTTGAGGCAGCTTACATCCACACAGGATCCATGCTTTGTTCTCAAAGATGTTCGGAACAACCTACCTGCCAAGTTTCGCCAAAAACTGTGCAAGTGTCCTTAGAAGAATTGATAGCAATTCTAGTTTTGCAAATAATTGACAGTTCTATTTTTTTTTTAAGCATTCTTATTTTGCAGCATTTTTTTTCCATACCTGCCTAAAACATTTACACAGTAAAATAGCTTTGAAATTCACCCCTCTAGCAGATTTTGTCCCTTGGATCTTATTTGTCCACGTAAAAAGGCACACTAATGCTATGAACGTGATTCTTTTATTTTTTATCTTTATGCTGGAAAGAGTTATCCATAAATGATTTGTGTGTATTTAAGGTTAAAATACACATAAACGTTGCTAAATATACCCTTGTATATTTAGGCTAGGCATAACAATAGAATATCTGAATATCAAATTAGAACCAGGTGAACTCTACATAGCATTTTAATTTGGGTCAGTAGTCTTGCATTTTATTGCACTTGTATGCATCATCTCTGCATATAACATCAATATCAGTTCTTATACAGCAAGAACTGCTTTAAGTGCTTTGAAATCAGGGGCCTCAGTTCCAGCATTTGCTGTAAATGTTTTAATCTATCCCCCCCCCCCCCCCCAAATCCCCATTTTTTTTCTCTCTCTCTCTCTCTCTCTCTCTCCCTCTCTCTCTCTCTCTAAAAAGAGAAAGAGTTGAACATCTGGATGTGCATATATCTTTTAATTGTGTATTGGAGGTTTTTCTAGTTAGGACCACATGATGTCTTGGGTTACATTATGAGAAAGGCAAGTGTAAATGAATGTTGGATACAGTTTTGTATTTTAATTATGGAAGATGTTCCAAAGTTTGTTACAGATAAGATTCCCCATGATGCCAAGTTTAAAAGTTAGTAGTTGTATATGAAGAAAAGGATATTGCAAAAAATATATATTTTGGTTGTAGTTGAATAGTCATCAGATTTTGCTTGTTTTTTTTATATTTTTCTTTGATCATGAATACAAAATATTTGGTAACTCTGTCAATTTGTTTTTAATGCATCCACTTCCCTTTTCTTCATGCAGGGATGAGCTTTCAGAGTCAGCCTACATCCATCAACTGCTGGGACTTAATCTGCTCTTCCTGCTGTCACAGAACAGAGTGTCTGAGTTTCACACAGAGCTGGAGAGGCTGAGTGCTAAAGACATCCAGAGCAATGTATACATCAGGCACCCTGTTTCATTAGAGCAGGTAATTGAAACATTAACCCCAGGATAACTTGTAGCTCACATACATACATATACATGTAAACATATCAGTGTTGTGTTGAGTCTACATGTACAAGACAATCTGAACAAGTCAAAGTTGCAAGGAATTCTGTTTGGTATTGCATGGTAAACTGGCACTTAAAATGCTGTGGTGCTAGAGGTCTTAAACAGTACAATACCAGTAGTAACACTGACGGGTGACGTTGTGCTATTGGTGTGTGAGATGTAGCCAAAAAAAAAACGAGAGCGAGAGAAACACCATTTAGTGGCTTCAATTTGTCAAAAAAAAATAGGGGGGGGGAAACCATGTCTCAAAACAATGAGGATTTTTATTTTTCAATCCAAAAACATGTTCACGGATCTTTCATGTCTCATCTTAAAAAGATATGTCCCCCCCAAACTGAATAAGTTTAAAATATGTCAAACATAAATATAATGTTAAAAATAATAAATTAAGTAACTACTACATGGCATTTGTGCTTTTTGGACACTCAGCCAAATACAACCAACAACAACTTGATCATCTCCTATGTAATTTTAAATTCAATTATTATTCTTATTTTTTTTAAACAAGAATAAGGTAAATGGCACATTTTATGTAGTTTGAAATTAAATGCAAAGTTTACAGTAAGTAATTTGTCAAATGCTTTATTGCTCAAATAGAAGAAAATGTAATGGTTTGACACGTGCACATCCACAGAGGGACACTTTATTATTATTATTATTTTTTTAAATTGAGCAATGAAAGGAGCCAATCAGAAACAAGTCTTCAGAATGTGTTAGAGTGCTTAGAGGAGAAAACTATAAGTGAAAATTAAGTTGCATGACTGAATTTTTGCACATCATTAGCTGGTTTGGTGAATTAATAGTGTATTGTCTTACATTGTGTGAATGTGAACAATTGAGTGTGACTGATGCATTTGGGTTTGTTTTCAAGAAAAAAAACTACCATAATTACCAACATAACATGTCTTTTTAATACTTGAATAAAAATCATTTAGTAGTTTTCAGTTAGGTCGCCAATATTACACCAATGACCCGGTTCCATTGGGAGCCATGCACACTTATGTCATAACACTGCCTCTACCATTGAAAGATGATCTGGTATGTTTTGGATCATGAGCTGTTGATTTCCTTCTCCAGACTTTTTTCTTCAAAACATTCTGGTACACATCCATTTTGATTTTGGCAGTTCAAAGAATTTGGAAAACTTTTCTGGTTTAGTCTAATTGGACGTTTCTGATCTTGAATATTACCAATGGTTTGTACCTTGTTATAAGGAGTCTGTATTTACTTCATAGAGCCGTATCTTGACTGTAAGATCTTATCTTGACTCTTCAAGAGAGTTCTTGACTTGGCTAGACATTGTGAAAGGGTTCTTTTTCACAGTAGACAGAATTCTGTGGTCGTCCAGTGTAGTTGTCTTGTGTGTTTTTTTTTTTTTTTTTTTTTTTTTTTTTTAAATGTTCCAAATGATTGTATTGGCCATTTCCAATGCTATGTCTCTGATGGGTTTATTTTGTTTGCTTTCTGAAGTGCCTCCTCCTATTGCTTAGACAGCTCATGTTGAGGGTTCGGCTTCCAAATGCAACACTCAAATACCCCCAGGCCCTTTATCAGCTTGATTAGTCATGGGGTAACGAGAGAATAGGCCACACCTTGATATGCACCAGTTTGTCACCCATTCATCCCATTATTCATGAGCCACCAAAATGGGTATATCTGTATGAAAATGGCTATAATTCTTGAATGGTTGATGCCACACTTTTGTCAAGCCACTTGAATGAAA
Source organism: Channallabes apus (assembly GCA_030522415.1). Taxonomy (NCBI): domain Eukaryota; kingdom Metazoa; phylum Chordata; class Actinopteri; order Siluriformes; family Clariidae; genus Channallabes; species Channallabes apus. The sequence goes on from CM060131.1 coordinate 2,772,158, forward strand.
CCTGAAAGTTTTGCTCTATGAAAGTATGTCCAAATGGCAAAAAATATACAGTGCATACAGTTAAACTTTAGTAACTTGGTCTGCAAGTGTTAAATAAATCTTAAGTCCTTGCTCATTTATCGAATTAACACAAAAGTAATACGTATTCGCTTTGTCTGTCGAGTGCACGTGATCACAACTGAGCCAATGGGTGTTCGCTATCTCCTGCTGTGGGATTGTGGGTAATCATCTCCCTTGCTCGGTCTCCGTGCACGTGCGTCACTCGTATAGTCAACATCCGTGCGGAAAGCGTTATTTTATTTTGTGTCCAAGTGTAGTGACTGTTCTTTAGTAACTGCATTGCAACAACAGCCCCTGTGAAGAAAAAGGTTTAAAAGGCTGTAGCAGAGCAGGAGATGAATCTGTTTAACAACAATGCAACATCACATTTCCGTAAAATCCTCAAAAGGAGGCAAAAGCAAGTGTCATTTTAAAGTCAAACCAAAAGATGATTCCTGTTTGCTGACAGAGACTGTGTGAGCCGGGGGGGGGGGGGGGGGGGGCTGGGTTTTTTAGCCTGGGCTTTTTTTTTTTTTTTAAAGGGAATTTACGTGTAATAAAGTGTATATGGCATGCTTCAATATTGGCAAAAGTTTACTGATGGTCATTGCGCATAAACGTAGTCCTTGTTCTAGGAAAGCATTGAATGATTTTATAGATCATTAAAATGATGGCAAGAGGGTAAAAGGTTTTAGTGTTAAAATTTGGGGTTATTTATTTCATGAACAACACAATACTTTTGGACATTTGTAGTTCACTTCCATGAGTGTACTACACAGTAGTGCTGTTGAAGAGACCAGGCTCTTTATTAATTCAGCAGCACCTTGTCTATTGGATGACTGTGGTTGAAAATATCAGTTTGTGTGTTCTATGGATTTTCCCAATGTTGGGAGGTTTTACAGCTGTAATAAGAGACGATATGTATTGTTCCAGCAATGCACCACAGAGCAGTCCTAATTTGGTGGAGGACAAGTCCTTTATTCAATTTTTTTTTTTTCCGTCGATTATTGACAGACATTTTTGTGTTAACAAATAAACTTTCCTTCGGCTGATCCCGTCAAGGGTTTGTAGAAATAGTTAAAAGGTTAAAACAAAAGAAAAGCTGATCAGCTTTAATGTGATCAATTTTATTATTTCAGGTTGAAGCCCACATACATGTCTTTCAGTATGGCTCTCTGCCTAACTTATTAATGCAAAGAAATAAAATTTTGCAAGGTGGAGTATCTTACGCTTTGTTTACACCATGTTGACCTGCACCTTGACAAATGCACTCCCTCGTTCAGTAATCAGAGTGTGAATCACGGATGAGAAATCGAAAAAGTAGATTGTATAAAGATGAAGTTTTGTGTTAAAACAATTCCAGCACATAAATTCAGTTATACCACTTATGCACTGTTTTGGGACAGTGAAAATATTAAACAATCTAAGTAAACATATTCAGTGTAGCTTTTTTAACTGATAACTATTGGTGCAGGTGTTTGATTACATTCAGTATGTAGCTTATTGTAAAGTAGATTATTAAATCAGGGACATAACTGTTCATATCATCGCTTTTACACAGCATTTTGACTTTAGCGCATGACTGTACTTTTAGGTCAACGTTCAAACTTTATGATCCTAACAAATTTAATCCTTTTTTTGATTATCCTCTCTACCAAATAGTTTTATCCATGTGGCTGGCTGTTTAGTCCCAATCTTGTGAATTCTCATGAATATACAGTATGTGGGTGTATAAAAATGCTTTTACTTTCACTATTAAACATGGCTTCACCTGTATATTTACTGTAGATATTATTTTGCCATGAAGTTTTTAAGTGATCTCCATTCCACATGGTGATATAAAATTTTCACATTATAGTATTGTGGTAACTGGCAAAATGCTCAGATTTTGCTAATATGTGCTTTTTTTTTCTATTGTAGTATCTGATGGAGGGGAGCTACAACAAAGTTTTTCTTGCAAAAGGAAATATTCCTGCTGAGAGCTATACCTTTTTTATAGACATTCTTCTTGACACAATCCGGTATGTATTGAACTTTAGGTAACTTCCTAGGAGGGAGTCAATATAATTAGAAATAACTACATCTGTACCATACCCATACGTATGACTACATACGTACACACACACAACATAAAAGGTGCATTTATTGTGATTCAAATAACCTATTTTAATATTAATTTATATTTCAGGCTTAGTATCACAGATTCTTTCCAGTCTTATCAATCATAATTATATGCTAATGATACTCCTGAAAACACAAGTATGGCCCACTGTAGAAGTACTTTGCGCACGTTGTTTGTATTTTCTGGAAAAGTGAAGGAGGATTTTGTTAAGAAATTCATTTAAGAAGACAATTTTAGGCTATTTTAGCCCGCTTTCAAACATGGCCAAGAACTGAGGTAATGGCCAGAGGAAAGCCCTACATCACCTAAACACTTAAAGCTACACAGTTATTTATTTTATTTAAAAAAAAAAGGGGGGCGGGGGTGTTCCTAACAATTTTGTTACTACATACAGTGCATTATTCTGAGAATCAATGATCAGATAAACAAAAAAACGTATACAAATTGTTTGTTTTGGTAAAATAAGTCAATGAGATCAACACCATTTCAGTGTATACATTTCAATGTATGTATAGTAGATACTTTCAGTATGTTTTTATTGTAAAAGTGTGTAAGGAATGTTGTTACTCAAAACAAATATGAGGGTTAACATCAAATCACAATGGCCAAATGTTTAATTGAATTGATGGTCCTCATAAATCTAAAAGCTAAAATAAAATGTGATAAAAATAAATAAATAAAATAAAAGAATGTGGCTATGTACCATATGTTTTCTGAACTTGTTTAACAGCTGTAGTTAACCTAATTTAAAAGTTACATTAACATTTTCACTAAATAACTCACAAATCGTATTTTTTTTTTTTATTTTGAAGTGATGAGATTGCAGGATGCATAGAAAAGGCATATGAGCAGATTCAGTTCACTGAGGCAACAAGGGTGCTTTTCTTTTCAACACCAAAAAAGATGACAGAATATGCTAAGAAAGTAAGTATATGCAGTATTTTTTTTTTTGTGTGGTTGGATAGAGATACCAGATTGTAGTGTTGTAAATTTTAAATAAATAGAGATGTTCCGATACCATATTTCCCCTCCCGATACCGATTCCAATACTTGGGCTCAGGGTATCGGCTGATACTGAGTACCGATCCAATACCTGGGTGTGTATCTGTACTCTCTGTGTGTGTATGTATGTGTATGTGTGTATGTATGTATGTATGTGTATGTATGTATGTGTATGTATGTGTGTATGTGTATGTGTGTATGCATGTATGTATGTATGTATGTATGTATGCATGCATGCATGCATGCATGCATGCGAGAGCATTTCTTTCTTTTTTTTTTTTTTAAGTAAAATACTACTAGCCCTGTGTAACGGGTTCGACCCTAAGTGCACGGGCGACACCATGAAACACGGACACGAGGCGAGGTCTTACAGGGAAAAGGGTAATTTATTTAGAAAAATAGGTAAGGAAAGGGTTAAAGGCTCTCTGCGGTCTTTTCCGCTTTGGCGGCAGGGATGCGAAGGCGGGCTCGACGCGGAAGTGAAGGTGCCGCAGGAGCTCGCGCAGCTCGTTCACGCGCTCCTCTCGCGGAGATCAAAGGCGCTCCCCTTTTTAAAGTCTCTGGGGCGCATCACATCACCCCGCTCTTGTGCCACTGTCTCTCATAAAATCCACCGCGTCGCAAAGTCCAGCTTCTCAACAGTCAGACCCCGAGCTACACTCCCGCTGTGTTTTATAGCGCCGGGATCATTAGCGGCGATAGCTCATGGGCCGTAGCCTGATTCTGTGGCCCTGCTCCTTCACCTACCTAAAGAGGGGGGAGGCCGCCTAACTAGTGAGCGAGGAGCGATATCAATTTGGGCGCACGCCCATCACAGGCGCACGCCGTGACACTCTGTAAGTAAGCTAAGCTAGCGGGCATAAATAGGTTATGTTTAGGAAAATGTTATCGGATCGGTACGTGGACTCAAGTACTCGCCGATTCCGATGCCAGCTTTTTTTGTGGTATCGGTAGCATTTCTGATACCAGTATCGGAATCGGAACAACCCTAAAAATAAATAAGGCCTTTAAATTCGTTTCAACAGGTTTTTTTTTTTTTTTTTTTTTTAAAGATTTTTAATGTACTTCATGCATGTACGAGCAGCAACATATAGAGTACTTGTTCAATAAATTTTTTTCCCTTTTTTTTGCTTTTTTGTAGAGAGGGTGGACACAGAGCCCTGATGGTTACTACTCTTTCAGCCCTCAGCAGCAGCGGACAGAGGAAGTAACTATTCCTTCAACAGAACTGGCCCAACAAGTCATTGAATATGCAAGACAGCTTGAAATGATTGTGTAACTCAATTACATATGAACCCTTAACTGCTACCAACACTGACTTGCTTTAGATTGATATGTTGTAATTCAATGTAATTCGCACATTCACAATTTAAACATTGATTGTGTTGTGTGGAAAAGATGGGTTCCCCAGGACTGGTGCTAGTAAGTAAACACATGCACACATCTTATCATTTATTACTCACTTGTGCCTGGGATGAGCCGATGTATGGAATTGGACAGTTCTTTGTGCACATTTTAGGGTTAAATAAAATTTGTGTAAGAATTTTGCGCAATTGTATAACTGAGGATGGAAGCAATGAAACATGTACAAGTTAATATTTGTATTTCAGGTAAGAATTTTATCAGAAGCCAAAAACCTGTTGACCTGTTCATTATTGCCCTCTGAGTGTTTGCAGAATTCTTCAGCTTTAGATGCCCATGCTTTGTATCCTAGCAACTGAAAGAGGATTAGTGTGAAAGTTTGCAGGTGCTTTTCAGTTGGGTCATTAATTTGGCTTAGTTATATTTGATTTTAAAAAATCTTTCAAGTTAATTATGATGGGTGACTTTAGTTTTCTTTTTCCAAAATATACTTATCATTGCCTTTAAGAACTATATGTGTGTACTTTGACACACAATCAACACATCAATCTAAAGATAAACATTGTTGTTTACGTTCACCTCATGTTAAAGTCCATTGAATACTATTGTGTTAACGGTAAAAGTTTTGAAAAACAAATCAATGTTTTTCCATTATTGTACATTATTGACTGTACGTCCATGCCCTGAATCTCCTGTTCTGCAACAAACTAAAGGTGCTTTATTACCGATCTGGTTACTGTGGGGGGCCATTTGAATACAGTAAAATTGTCGTTCAAGAAACCAGTTTGAGGTAAATTTTAATGCTGTGACATTGTGTGTTGTCCTGTGGTCATAAAAGGATCGACATGCTCAGCAACAGTACACTGGTAGACTTGGTAATAGGAGGCCTGATGTAAGCCAAGAAAATATCCCATACCATTAATCTACCTCCAGGCTGAATCATTGAAAAAGTGCAGGATGGATCCCTGATTACATATTGTTTGCAGCAAATTCTAACTTTACCATCCAAGTATCACCAGAAATTAGCCTGGGAAGGGTGAGCAAGCAGTGCAGCTAAGCTCTGAGGACACTTTTTAATCCAGAAAACCTGGAAAGCCCAAAGGTGCCGTCTGAGTTACGCCTTGCACTTCCTGAGTTGGGATTGCTAGGAGAAAGCTGCTTTTGTCTTAAACGAACACAGAAGCAGGCCTGGGGTCTGCAAAACTGCATCTGAACAAACCACATGACTTCTGAAACATGTTCTATGAACAAGTGCTACCAATGTGGAGTTATTTGGCCTTAATGCACAGTCCGATGTTTAATGGAAACCAAAGAACATTTTAGCATAACCACCTCATACTCAATGTCAAGTACGGCAGTGGAGCGATGATGCTGTGAGGTTGTTTTGCAGCCACACAATACCTGGTCAATATTTCAATCACGAACTCCTCTGTATAGTGTTCTAGAGGCAAATGTGAGGCCATCTGTCTGACAGCTACAGAAAATGATTACGTCAAGTTATTGCTTGAATCTACAAAGTATTGAATCATGGAGGTTACTTAGTATTCCCTGCATATTTTTTTCTTTTCTTTTTATAAATACATATTTGCACACTGATAACGGTTATATTTTGTTTTTGTTTGAGGTTATAATTGCCTAATACTAAGACCTGCTATGATTATTCTTAGTGTTTTTACACAAAAAAAAAATAAATTAAAAGAGGGGGTACTAACGACTGTATGATGAGGTTGTTCAAATATTAAGTAGTCAAAAAAAACGTAAGATTCTATTGAACACGTTTCAAGTAACCATTGGGTAGAATGAGATCTTTGGAAGAACCCACAACAACCTCTAAACCCCTGCAGGAACCTTGTGTATGTACATGTAGCAAGAGCCACGGTATGCAGTAGTAGTCAGCATACCACCAAGAAGGATGAACCACACACATCCAACAGGAGTAACTGGACGCAAAAGGAAGCTGTCTGAAAGGAATGTCCGAGTGTTACTTCAGATTGTATCCAAAAAACATAAAACCACAGCTGCCCAACTCACTGCAGAATTAAATGTGTACCTCAACTCTCCTGTTTCCACTAAAACTTCGTGTGCATGACCGGGCTGCTATAGCCAAACCTTTGGTCACTCGCCAATGCCAAACATCAGTTTCAATGATGCCAGCAGCGAAAATCTTGGGATGTGGACAATGTGAACGTATTGTTCTTTGATGAGTCCACCTTCACTGTCTTTCCCACATCCAGGAGAGTTACTGTGTGGAGAAGCCCCAAAGAAGCGTGCCACCTAGACTGTTTCATGTCGAGAGTAAATCATGGGGGTGGATCAGTGATGGTTTAAGCTGCAATATCAGGGCATTCTCTAGGCCCAATACTTGTGCTAGATGGGCGCATCACTGCCAAGGACTACAGATCCATTCTGGAGGACCATGTGCACCCAATGGTTCAAACTTTGTATCCTGAAGGCGGTGCCGTGTATCAGGTTTATAATACACCAATACACACAGCAAGACCGGTGACAGAGTGGTTTGATGAACATGAAAGTGAAGTTTCCCATGGCCTGAACAGTCACCAGATCTAAATATTATTTAGCCACTTTGGGGTGTTTTGGAGGAACGAGTTAGGAAACGTTTTCCTCCACCAGCATCAAATAGTGACCTATCCACTCTTCTGCAAGAAGAATGGCTCAAAATGACTTTGGCCATTGTGCAGGGCTTGTGTCTGTCATTCCCAAGATGAATTGAAACTGTATTGGCCGCAAAAGCAGGAACTATACCATACTAATGAATGAATGGTCTAAAATCAGGTTGTTCAGTTTCATTGTCCACCCCCTGGTAAAGAAGCATGCGTGAGGTTTGCAAAACTGGATCTGAACAAACCACAAGACTTCTAGAACATGTCCTATGAACAAATGTGACCAATGTGGTTGTACGATGTTTAATGAAAACCAAAGAACATTTTAGCATTTCAGTGTCATTGTCCAACCCCTTTTATATATATATATATATATATATATATATATATATATACACACACACACACACATACACAGTGGGGCAAAAAGGTATTTAGTTATCCACCAAAAGTTCTTCCACTTAAAAGGATGAGAGAGAGACCTGTAATTTTCATCATAGGTTTACCTCAACTATGAGAGACAAAATAAGAAAAAATCACATTGTAGGATTTTTTATGAATTAATTGTTAAATTCCTCTGTAAAATAAGTATTTGGTCACCTACAAACAAGCAAGATTTCTGGCTCTCACAGACCTGTAACAACTTTAAGAGGCTTCTCTGTCCTCCACTCATTACCTGTATTAATAGCATCTGTTTGAACTCATCAGTATAAAAGAAACATGTCCACAACCTCAACAAGTCACACTCCAAACTCCACTATGACCAAGACCAAAAAGCTGTCAAAGGACACCAGAAACAGAATTGTAGACCTGCACCAGGCTGTGAAGACTGAATCTGCAATAGGTAAACAGCTTGGTTTGAAGAAATCAACTGTGCAAGCAATTATTAGAAAATGGAAGACATACAAGACCACTGATAATCTCCCTCGATCTGGGGCTCCACGCAAGATCTCAGTCTGTGGGGTCAAAATGATCACAAGAACTACGAGCAAAAATCCTAGAGCCACACCGGGGGACCTAGTGAATAACCTGCAGAGACCAAAGTAACCAAAGGCTACCATCAGAAACACACTGCGCTGCCAGGGACTGAAATCCTGCAGTGCCAGACGTGTCCCCCTGCTTAAGTCAGTACATGTCCAGGCATGTCTGAAGCTTGCTAGAGAGCATTTGGTTGATCCAGAAGAGGATTGGGAGAATGTCATATGGTCAGATGAAACCAAAATAGAACTTTGTGTTTGGAGGAGAAAGAATGCAGAGTTGCATCCTAAGAACACCATACCTACTGTGAAGCATGGGGGTGGAAACATCATGCTTTAGGGCTGTTTTTCTGCAAAGTGACCAGGACGACTGATCGTGTAAAAGAAAAAATGAATGGGGCCATGTATCGTGAGATTTTGAGTGAAAGCCTCCTTCCATCAGCAAGGGCATTGAAGATGAAACATGGCTGGGTCTTTCAGCATGATATTGATCCCAAACACACCGCACGGGCAACAAAGGAGTGGCTTCGTAAGAAACATTTCAAGGTCCTAGAGTGGCCTAGCCAGTCTCCAGATCTCAGCCCCATAGAAAATCTTTGGAGGGAGTTGAAAGTCTGTGTTGCCCAGCGACAGCCCCAAAACATCACTGCTCTAGAGGAGATCTGCATGGAGGAACGGACCAAAATACCAGCAACAGTGTGTGAAAACCTTGTGAAGACTTACAGAAAACGGTTGACATCTGTCATTGCCAACAAATGGTATATAACAAAGTATTGAGATGAAATTTTGTTATTGACCAAATACTTATTTTCTTAAAAAATAGTACAATGTTATTTTCTGGATTTTTTTTTCTTATTTTGTCTCTCATAGTTGGGGTATACCTATTATGAAAATTACAGGCCTCTCTCATCTTTTTAAGTATGAGAATTTGCACAATTGGTGGCTGTCTAAATACTTTTTTGTCCCACTGTGCATTTCTCACAAAAGTGAGTACACCCCTTTAATTTCAGCAGTTTAGTATATGTTCTCAAAGAACAATACTATAGGAATAAAACACAAAATATATATACAGGTCCTTCTCAAAAAATTTGCATATTGTGATAAAGTTCATTATTGTCTGTAATGTACTGATAAACATTAGACTTTCATATATTTTAGATTCATTACACACAACTGAAGTAGTTCAAGCCTTTTATTGTTTTAATATTGATGATTGTGGCATACAGCTCATGAAAACCCAAAATCCCTATCTCAAAAAATTAGCATATCATGAAAAGGTTCTCTAAACGAGCTATTAACCTAATCATCTGAATCAACTAATTAACTCTAAACACCTGCAAAAGATTCCTGAGGCTTTTAAAAACTCCCAGCCTGGTTCATTACTCAAAACCGCAATCATGGGTAAGACTGCCGACCTGACTGCTGTCCAGAAGGCCATCATTGACACCCTCAAGCAAGAGGGTAAGACACAGAAAGACATTTCTGAACGAATAGGCTGTTCCCAGAGTGCTGTATCAAGGCACCTCAGTGGGAAGTCTGTGGGAAGGAAAAAGTGTGGCAGAAAACGCTGCACAACGAGAAGAGGTGACCGGGCCCTGAGGAATATTGTGGAGAAGGACCGATTCCAGACCTTGGGGGACCTGCGGAAGCAGTGGACTGAGTCTGCAGTAGAAACACCCAGAGCCACCGTGTACAGGCGTGTGCAGGAAATGGGCTACAGGTTGCAAATTTTGCATGTCATTCGGAAATCAAGGTGCCAGAGTCTGGAGGAAGACTGGGGAGAGGGAAATGCCAAAATGCCTGAAGTCCAGTGTCAAGTACCCACAGTCAGTGATGGTCTGGGGTGCCATGTCAGCTGCTGGTGTTGGTCCACTGTGTTTTATCAAGGGCAGGGTCAATGCAGCTAGCTATCAGGAGATTTTGGAGCACTTCATGCTTCCATCTGCTGAAAAGCTTTATGGAGATGAAGATTTCATTTTTCAGCATGACCTGGCACCTGCTCACAGTGCCAAAACCACTGCTAAATGGTTTACTGACCATGGTATTACTGTGCTCAATTGGCCTGCCAACTCTCCTGACCTGAACCCCATAGAGAATCTGTGGGATATTGTGAAGAGAAAGTCGAGACACAAGACACAAGAATCTGCAAAAGGATTCCCGACCAAGTATTGAGTGCAGAACTGAACATAATTATTTGAAGGTTGACTTTTTTTTGTATTAAAAACACTTTTCTTTTATTGGTCGGATGAAATATGCAAATTTTTTGAGATAGGGATTTTGGGTTTTCATGAGCTGTATGCCACAATCATCAATATTAAAACAATAAAAGGCTTGAACTACTTCAGTTTGTGTGTAATGAATCTAAAATATATGAAAGTCTAATGTTTATCAGTACATTACAGAAAATAATGAACTTTATCACAATATGCTAATTTTTTGAGAAGGACCTGTATACTTATATAGTATATACAGTGGAGATCGAAAGTGTGGGCACCCCAAGTAAAAATGTGTATTAATGTGCATAAAGAAGCCAAGGAAAGATGGAAACATCCTCACAATTCATCAAAATGCAGATAAGACATTTATTAAACATGCTGATTGTTGGAACAAGGCCAGATGTGTCTGGGCATTTAAAACCTTTGAGATTGACATCACCTGGTCTTTCCACACAATGATTGTGAACAGTCCCTGACACTGTCAGGCCTCAGCCTGCCAAAGGGGGCAGTACAAGGTATTAATTCTGCAGTTTGCCCAAACTTTTGCAGACACCATTATTTTGTTTTCTGTTATTTTGAAAGTGTAAATGATGAAAATAAAATCCAACTTTGACATATAAGAATGTCTCATTTGTATTTTGATGACCTTTGGGTATGTTTCCATTTTTCTTTGGCATCTTTATGCACATTAATACACATTTTTACTTGGGGTGCCCAAACTTTCGATCTCCACTGTACTTATATGATGTATACTTATACACTTATATACAGTATAGGATATATTTTAGAGTAGTCAGTGTACAGCTTGTATAACAGTATGGATTTACTGTCCTCTGAAAATAGATCAACATAGCTGGCAACAAAAGTGAGTACACCCTAAGTGATAACAGCTGTACATTGTTTAACCATGCAATGTCACATGTCCTATTCATCATTTTCATGTGTTTGTCCTCTTAATAGGACCATACAAATTTGTGGGATCCTCTTCCACTCCTCCATTATATCAGAGAGTTGATATTTTTGCTTGAGGATGACCCACAGGTGCTCAACTGGGTTCACCCACTTCTTCACCTTCACCTTCAGCTTCCTCAGCAGGGCAGTTGTCAGGTTGGCGGTGTGTTTGGTATCGTATTATGCCATTAGCCCCATTAGTTTTTTAATGTTCTGCTTCAGAATGTCATGGTACATGCTGGAATTCATTCTTCTCTCAATGGACCACAGCCCCCCAGTACCAGCACGCATGCAGCCCCAGACCATGATGCTATCACCACCATGCTTAACTGTAGGCAAGAGTATTTTCTTGGTACTCCTCACGAGGGCGTCACCACACATACTGGACACCATCTGACCCAAACAATTTTATCTTAGTGTCATTAGACCACAGGACATGGTTCCAGTAATCCATGCTCTTGAACAGGTTGTTTTCAGCAAACTGTCTGTGGGCTTTCTTGTGAGCCAGCTTCCTTCTGGGATGACGGACATGCAAACCAACTTGTTGCAGTGTGCGGAGTATGGTTCAATGCTATGAAACCACCAGTCATTCATATTCACTAGCCATCACTATCACCTTGCTTAGGTGTATGCTGATTTTGTTTACCAAAAATAAATGGAGCAGTCAGGAAGAAGGCTAGCGTAGGACTAGTTATCTTTGGTATTGTTCATAAGATAATCATATAACTTATAACTAAAATGCCCCCCTGCCACTGATTGCACCCCCACAAAATCTCTGTCAAATATATTAGGACATCACAATCAAAAATTCATATTATTATTATCAAATATATTATATGAGTATTATCAAATATATTATTACTATTATAATTAACCCTAAGCACGTGACATATTAATACATGGAAATTAAGACACACAATACAAATTCTCATATAATGTATATTTTGTGGCACATTTATTTTGCAGGGGTTTGTCATGTAATACAAAAATGTCTACACTAAACAAATATTGTTTATAATGAAAAATTACACGAAGCGATTTTTATTATAAATAAGAAATATAAAAATATGCATGTATATGAAAAAATATATAATTAATATATTTTTTTCCCTATACTACATGTGTTTTTTTGTATAGCTTATTTTATAATCAAATTCGTTTGGTGCAATTTGTAAATCATAAACCTATTAATTTACGTTGTAATATAATATTTGACAGAGGTTATGTTGGGGGTGCAATCCGTGGCAGGGAGGCATTTTAGCGCATAACATTACAAAAAAAAATCAATAGCTTTTTTGTTATGTGGATTACACATGTACTGTAAAACCAGTTGTACTATAATCCACTCTATCACTGCTAATAACTACAACCTTTTTCTCATTAAGTTTGATTTCATTTTTCATTTTTTTTTTTTTTGCAAAAAATTTATAAAATAATTTACAACTGAATTAATATCAAACTGAATATTGCAAAGGGAAGGGCTGTAGTTATGAGCAAGGTTAGAGTGTATTATAGTACAGTTGGTTTTACATTTGAAATTTCTATAGGAAAAAGTTATTGAATTTTGTTGATTTAATTGTAATTTTTTGCAACTCATAATAGACTGTACCAAAGTGCATTCATTTTCATACATATCTTTACAATTATTATTATTTTAATAATTAAAAACACCCCAACTCTCATTTAACAAATTATCTGTTTTATTGCCACAAGAATTGTCTGTGTAATCATTTATTTGAAAATGTACATTAAAATAATTATAAATCAATTAAACAAACAAACAAATAATCCATACTGTAGCCTAACAGTGTAATATATTTGATGTCCTGTGAGGTATTTCTCTGTAATCTTGTGTATTCTTCTGTAAATAAACGCTTGGGTCTTGGTCATGCACTTTTTAGACGGTCCCTTAGTGACTCCATCGGTATAAAGCAGTGTTTCTGAAAGATTTAGCTCCAGCAGGCGATTTGTCATTTTTATGTGTTTATTTCTTGATAAACAAATGAGATAATCTCGGTTCTCTTTCAAGCATACGTTTCGGTGTCTCACTATGGGATACGCCCCTTCCGCGTATTCTTCAGAAGCCCTATCACATTACGCCAGCCCCAATTGGCTATCGCTATTCAAAAACCTCTTCTCGCTTCACACCAGAAGCCTATCTTTATAACATGGCTGCAGCAATGCAGACGGCTAAGGCTAGGGAAGGAGGAGACGCGCGACTCTGCGTTTGCGGGAATAAGATATCGGGCAAGGATTCACACCAGGTCTGCTCGGCCTGTCTCGGGCTGAAACACGCCCAACTGGCGGTCGACAACCCCGGTGCCTGCGAGCACTGCGCGCGCTTCACGAAGAAGAGTCTTCGGCGCAGGCTAGCGCGCCAAGCTAGCCTGTCAGGCCTCGACCCGCTTCTTTCGCCTAGCCCCACTCCAGCTACCACCCCACAGGTATCCATCCCTGTAGAGCTGCCCACCACGGCAGCTTTATCGTGGGGTGAACAGCTCGATGCCTGCGCTCCTCTGCCCGGTGTGCTCAGCACTGATGAGGAGGAAGGCAAGCTCGAGTTTGAGGAAGACGGCCAGTCCGACTTTCTCCTATCGGAGGAGGAGGAGGAGTTCGAGGACTCCCCCTTCCTCCCACCTGTGCACTCGGAGCAACCTCTCGCCACGACGGGAGCCGCTGGAGCTATGGACGGGGCACCATCCCCGATCCTTAGCGTCGATTTACAGGACGTGTGCAAACGCGCCGCGGAGAAGCTCGACATCCAGTGGCCGAACGTGGTAGCGGAGACTGCAAAGTCTCGCTACGAGGGCAAGAGGCTGCCGAGAGCGAAACGGGCGGCACGGCAGCTCCTTCCAGTCTTCCCAGAGCTCCTGGAGGAGCTCGCGGTGACGTGGAAGGATAAACCTTTCACCAGCAAGGTGCCAGTGCAGGGAGGCTCTGCGCTGGACGTGGACGGGATGGAAAAGGCAGGACTTTTTAGAATGCCCCCCATGGAACAGCTAGTGGCTGCGCACCTGCTCCCGAGACACGCGGCGGCTGCAAATCCGTCGCTGCCATCGAAAGCAGAGCGGTTTCAGTCAAGCATGACTGAACGCGCATACAAGGCAGTCGCGCTCTGTGCCAGAGCCCTGAATGCAACCTCCTTGCTGACCGCTTACCAGGCGGAGCTGCAGGACGAAGCCTCGACCACACCAGGTCAGACACATTGGGAGGAGATCTGTGTCGTTACGGATCTCTCCCTGAGGCTTCAGAGGTGTGCGGTGCAAGCCGCGGGGAAGGCTATGGCCACTATGGTGGTCCAGGAACGAGGACGGTGGCTTAACCTGACAAATCTCTCTGACAGAGAGAAAGAGTCAATCCTGGACGCACCGGTGGTGACAGACGGCATCTTCGGCTCGGCTTTAAGCCGCATGCAGAAGAGATGCGAAGAGAAGAAGCGGGATGACGAAGCGCTACAGCTCTGCATGCCCAGGAAGGCGCAAACGGCACCCCCCCCCGCCGTTTCGACAGTCCTTTGCGCAGGTCGCAGCCCGCCCTCCCCCCAGCTATCGCATTCCAAAACGGCAGAGACCGACTACGAGTGCAGCTGGCCAAAGCGGAGTCGTGGAGCAGAGAGCTCCCTGGCAGAGAAGGAGCTATCAGCCAGCGGCAGCTCAGACGACCCAGCCTGCGTCTCAGCCTCATCCTCAACCCCAACTTCAGGGAGTGAGGAGGAAGAAGAAGGCCGTTTGACGGGGTTTTTCGTCAGGGAGGGAACCAACTGCCCCACAGTTCGCTAGTTCCCGACCCTCACAATGTTCAAAGGACGAGTTCCAGAGTCCGCAACTGTTCTGTGTGGCGGGGAGAGCCCGACAGGGCCAGGGGAAGAGTGACAGTGAAGAGAAAATGGGACGGTGCAGCGTTGTGCACGCAGAAATGTGTCACAAGCACATGTTACATGCAAACCCCAATAAAGCTTCACTATACCCCCCAAATAAAGATATCACAAAAAATACCTCCCCAAAAAATGTTGAAAAACATGTCAATAAGGCACAATATGACATCGCCTTGGGGAGCTTTCGCTCTCACAGAGGCGATGGGGCACACAGACACTGTCACAGCGCTAAGTGCTCGCGCATGCGCAGTACAGGCCACGGAACAGTTCGAGATTCAGCCGCACGATGGCGCCAAAACACTGCAGATAAGCAGTTGGCGCAAATGCACACAGTCCCGCTGGGTATTGAAAACAATACAATTCGGGTACAGACTGCAATTCGCGATTTCCCCCCCAGCCTTCAGGGGGATAATTCATTCCCAGGTGCGAGGGGAACTAAAGCAGATACTTCAAGAGGAAATTTCCTCTCTGTTGAACAAAAGGGCGATAAGAGTGGTTCCACCCGAAGAGAGACACAGCGGGTTTTACTCGAGATACTTTCTCGTTCCAAAGAAAGGGACTCAAGCCCTCCGCCCAATACTAGATCTGCGCGCGCTGAATGTATACCTAAAGAAATACAAGTTCAGAATGCTCACTCATTCTACACTCCTGAAAATAGTGCGCCAAGGAGATTGGTTTACATCGATCGACCTGAAGGACGCATATTTTCACATAAAAATATACCCACCCCACAGGAAGTTTCTGAGATTTGCCTTCCTTGGTGTGGTATACGAATATCTGGTGCTACCATTCGGCTTGTCCCTCAGTCCCAGAGTATTTGTGAAATGCACAGAAGCGGCACTGACTCCGCTCAGGGAAAAAGGCATTCGTCTCGCTACTTACATAGACGACTGGCTCGTGACAGCCCGTTCGGAACAAGAAGCGAGAGAACACACAGCTATGCTTATGGAACACATACAGAAATTGGGGCTAAGATTAAACACGGAAAAGAGTGTTTTAATTCCCACACAATCCATAACGTATCTGGGACTAACGCTGGACTCAGTGAAGTTGAGAGCGCGACTCTCGACAGACAGGGTGAGAAGATTCACCTACTGCATGACACAGTTTCAGAGAGGACACAAAGTCTGCTTTCGCACATGCCTCAGACTACTAGGACTGATGGCATCAGCCCTGATAGTTATTCCCCTAGGCAGACTGCATATGAGGGAATTTCAACGCTGGGTGGCGTCTCAGGGGCTGGACCCAGCACGTCACTCACGGAGAAGGGTAAGAGTGACGTCAGAGGCGGTTCTATCACTACGCCAGTGGAGACACCCGAATTTCCTGATCGAAGGGGTTGCCATGGGCGTGGTCCGACACAGAAAGATGATAACAACGGATGCGTCGTTATCCGGTTGGGGGGCATTCACGAGGGCAGAATAGTGAATGGGAGATGGGGTCAGCACATGACCAATCTTCACATAAACTATCTGGAAATGCTAGCTGTCTTTCTGACACTAAAACATTTTCTTCCTTTTCTGAGAGGAAATCATGTTCTTGTGAGAACGGACAACACTACAGTCGTAGCGTACATAAATCGTCAGGGGGGTCTCAGATCACTTCTGCTGCACACGTTAGCACGCAGACTGATTTTATGGGGCAGTGTCAACCTTTTATCCCTGAGAGCGACACACGTACAGGGTGTGATGAATCGGGGCGCAGATCTGCTGTCCAGGGGAAATCCCTCCTATGGGGAGTGGAAACTGAACTGCGAAGTGATCAAACAGATCTGGAGCATATACGTCAGAGCGACAGTGGATCTGTTCGCGTCCAAAGACAACGCCCAATGTCACCTGTTTTTTTCCCTGAAGGACCGGAGCGCGCCCCTGGGGATAGATGCGCTAGCACACGAGTGGCCTCGCACTCTCCTATACGCGTTCCCGCCAATAGCGCTGATATCACCAACTCTCTGCAGAGTAAGGGAGGAAGGTCTGAAAATAATACTAATTGCTCCGAGATGGCCGGGGAAACACTGGCTTGCGGAGATCATGCATATGCTAGACGGCGAACCGTGGTCTCTCCCGCAGCGCAGAGACCTCCTGTCACAAGAGGGGGGGGAGATCTTCCACCCTCACCCGGAACGACTGGCACTATGGGCCTGGCCTGTGAGTGGTCCAATTTAAGTAAGACTGGCCTGCCTGATAGTGTCATCAAGACCATACAGAGCGCCAGGGCAGCATCGACTAGGTCTCTCTACGACTGCAAATGGAATGTGTTTGAGCGCTGGTGCGCAGCTAGGCCAGAGATTCCCTTTCAGTGCTCAGTGGCAGTGATTCTTTCATTTCTTCAGGAAATGATAGAGAAAGGCAGAGCGTTCTCAACCATAAAAGTGTTTCTGGCTGCTATATCTGCGTGCCACATCGGTTTTGATAATAAAACAGTGGGGCAACATCCCCTGATATGCAGATTCATGAAGGGCGCGCGCCGCGTCCTGCCGGTGTCAAAACCACTTACCCCATCATGGGACCTGGGATTGGTGCTTGATGCATTGTCCACGTCCCCATTTGAACCGCTAGACAAGATTGATTTCAAGGCACTGTCCTTCAAGACTGCGCTATTGATTGCTTTGGTCTCAGCGAAGCGCGTGAGTGAGATTCATGCATTTTCTGTGCACCCAGCATGTTTATAGTTCATGTCTGGAGATACGGGAGTAGTTATGAAACCTAATCCGGCATTCATGCCTAAAGTCATTAATGCTGTAAACCCTCTTGAGCTGAGGGCCTTCCATCCTCCCCCTTTTGCATCATCAGAGCAGCAAAAGTTAAATACACTGTGCCCGGTGCGCGCTTTACGCATCTATACAGAGCGAACTAGAGGTCTAAGGGAGAGCGATCAGCTGTTCGTTTCCTGGATGAAACCTCGCACGGGGAAGCCGATCACGAAGCAACGTTTATCGCATTGGATAGTGGAGGCTATTTCGCTGGCATACTCCAGTAAGGGTCTCGAAACCCCAACCGGTTTACGCGCGCACTCAACAAGGGGAATGTCAAGTTCATGGGCTCTATTTAAAGGAGTCACATTACAGGATATCTGTGAAGCGGCGAACTGGTCATCGCCGCACACATTCACCAGATTTTATAAACTAGATGTTACAGCTCAGACTTTAGCTCACGCAGTACTGAGTGTAAACACAGAATCTACACACTAAATTCGTTCAGCCCTGAATGTGTTGGTTATGGTTGGCAGACTTCAAGACAGGCTATCTGACAATACGGGAGTTAGGATATCCCATAGTGAGACACCGAAACGTATGCTTGAAAGAGAACAATAGGTTACTTGCGTAACCCCGGTTCTCTGATAGCATTAAGTGAGGTGTCTCACCAGATCACCCTCCTTGTTGTGTGAAGCGAGGAAGAGGTTGCTTGTTTTGAATAGCGAAGTGACGTCGTGCTGCCCCCTTTATACGGGGGGAGGGAAGGCCACGCCAGGACACGACGTCACATCTGCCAGCCAATTGGGGCTGGCGTAATGTAATAGGGCTTCTGAAGAATACGCGGAAGGGGCGTATCCCATAGTGAGACACCTCACTTAATGCTATCAGAGAACCGGGGTTACGCAAGTAACCTATTGTTCACCTCCAGTGCTCAAATATCCCCCTCTTGGTCGGCGACTGCGAGTGACGTCACTCCCCATACAATCCCGCCCCACAGTATAGACCCGCCCCTGACGCTGATTGACAGGTTTCTGTGTAACGTGTTGGAAATGCAATTGCAAATGGATTAGCGATTGCGTTTGAATTTTGGCCGGCTTGACGCGCGGCGCAGAGAAAGTGGGAAAGCAAATGTGGTGATTGATTTTGCTGTTTAAATATGACAGGTTCATGACGTGTAAGACCTGGGAAATACAAATGGACTTTTCTTTTGGCAGTCAGTGTGCGCTCGCGAAGGCGAAACAGCAAACGGTAATGCAAAGTTTGCAATTGCATTTGAATTATGGCACACTTTGTGCGTCCACATCTGGGAAACGCAATTGCAAATTGCAATTGAATTTGAATATTGTCCGCGATATTGCTCCATATAATGCCCTGTTTGTTCTATAACCTAAGTTAAAAATTTTTATATCTTAAAGATTTGACATTGACAGAACCATAAGATGTCAAGACTATCTCTTAAATTATATTAAATTTAGGGTAATTTTTTTGTCAAAAAAATTATGAATTTCAAGCACATTAAATATTCGTCTAGCAAATAATGCAAAAACATGTTTTTTTATCCGATGTACATTTCAGAAGTTATTTGCATTTGTCAACACTGTCAGATGTCAACACCATCATGAAATACAGCACTAGATGTCACGATTCCTCCGGTGTCTGTGTGCGCGGCATGAACGCAGAGGAGGCAAGCTGGCGGTTCAGATTAAACAGCCTTTATTTTCACAACTGAACATAAAACAAACACAAACCTATGACTGCAACAAAACCTAGACGCCTGACTGAAGTTCAGTCAGGCTATTTATAACACTTAAACATAATTATCTTCCCTCGGTTCAGGTGAGCTTCTACGTCACCTGACCGAGGTGCAAACTGGGAACTGAAGTTACCTGTAAACAAAACAAACTACAAAAACAAACGGGCGCTCTGGCGCCCTCTAGGGGTTAACCCTTACACTAGAATGTGGAACGAATGCAAACAAAATAACACAAAAGCAAGATAAAAAAAGAAAAAGAAAAAAAAAGGGCAGAGCCATGGTAAACTGCCACAAAGTTTGTTTTCTGAATGGAATGTTGGCTCCCGGATGTGATCGACTCTCAGGACGCCCGAGTGGTGATGATGGGTATGTAGGAAAGTGCGCAGGTAAAGAGGGGTGGTTTGTTACTGAGTCCTTTTTCTTTTTAATTTCTGTTATTTAGTTTTGTATTTGTAGTGTTGCTGGAGTGGGGGTTTGTGTTCCTTTGCATGTGCCTTCCTTATGTGGATATGACTTTGACTGAGGCGTGGGAAGACACAAAGGTGAAACTTTTCTACTACCTGGTAGGAGAAACGGGTAGAGCGTTCTGTGAAACACTATTGGGCTCATCAATGGAGGGCAGGACTGTAAAGCTATTAATATAAGCTTTTGATCAACATTGCAACCCGAAACTGGATGAAACCGTAGAGACATAGCGTTTCTTCATGAGAAATCAAGGAACTGATGAAGGATTTGTTAAGACTGAACTGAAAATGCTCGCTAGCACATTCAATTTTGGTGACATAAAAGACTCTCTAATCCGTGACAGGATTGTGTAAATGAATCATCTTGAATGAATAGTTTAAGTCTGAGAGAGACATTGTTGAGAGAAAATTTGACTGCAAAAATGTGTCCAGGTTTGCAGGGCTTCTGAGTTGTCCAGAGAGAACAGCAAATCCTTTGAAGGAAAAGTGGTGGAGGAAATCATTTTACTGCATTGTGCAAATCAAAACAAGAACAAAGAAAAGTTGTACACATTCTAACAGAAATTGAGATTGAGCTTCATGAGGGTGTTTACAACTGAATCTGTGAACAATGTTACAAAGATTCAGCCGTGTCAACAGTTCACTGCTATGCCGAAAACAACTTGGTCAAATTCCAGTTGGACAGTGGATCAAACCTTGTGAATCCAGATGTTCAAATGCACAATTCAGACCAAGTACGTGTGATGAACAACAAAAGTACACTAAAACCTGTAGATAAATGCTATCTGAAATTGAGAAATCCATGTAACAAAAAGTTGTACAGACTGGAGTTTACTCCAGGGGTGGATCTTCAGACATAGAGTAGAGTACCAGTCGCAGTGATGGGACCACTAAAGGAGGAGCTGAACAATCTCCACGAATGAGGTATAATCACACCAGTATAACATAGCACAGACTGGGTAAGCAGTCTGGTAGTCGTGAAGAAACCCAGTGGCAAATTAAGAATCTGCATAGATCCCAGACTGTTGAACAAGACCTTACAAAGGAGCCACTTTTCTCTGTCCACAATTGAGGACATGTTACCTAAGCTGTCAAAAGTAAAAGTATTTAAGGTCTGCGATGTAAAAAAAATAGCTCCTTGTATGTCCAATTGGATGATCCATGAAGTTATCTCACCATGTTTGCAACACCTTACAGGAGATACAGGTGGTTGAGAATGCCTATGGGAATAAGCCCAGTACCTGAGGATTTACATACTGTAGAGTGCTAAACCAGGCATTAGAGGGACATCAGGGTGTACACGTAATCGCAAATGACGTGTTGATAACAGGGAAAGATGAAACACTGGAAATGGTGAGCAAGGACAATGATGGAAAACTGAAATTGTTCTTAGATAGATGCAGAGAGAGAAACATAAAGCTGAATGCCGACAAATTCGGACTGAGACAAAGCAAAGTGCCGTATTGTGAAGTAGCCTCTGCTGCATGCACCCAAGAGACTTCAAAGGATGTTAATGAGACTACAGAAATATGATTTCATCATTAACTATGTTCCAGGAAATTAGACGCTGTTGGCAGATGCACTGAGTTCAAGTTGAAGTAGGCTTTATTGTCACTTCAACCATATACAGTTAGTACACAGTGAAACGAAACAACGTTCCTCCAGGACCAAGGTGCTACATACAACATAAATTTACAACATAAATTAACTGAAGAGCTAAAACTAGCTAACTAAGAGGCCTAGTTAGCTGGCTAGCGGAGAGAAGACAGGACAGATTGACCTGACAACATACATTTTTAACAACATAAATTTAACAACATAAATGAACAAAAACTAACTAGCTAACCTAGAGACAACAGACAACATAAAGTGCCCGTGCAGATGTGCAAACAAGAGCGACAAAGTGACGGTGTGACAAACACAACATAACATAATACTCTGTGGTGTTGAGGTGATGAGTTGAGGTAGACCAGAACCAGTAAACGTTCCTTAAAGTAGCAGCAAGAATTTAGAAGTTAGTGCAAGTAATCCAGTAATTAATATTGTGCAAAAAAGAGCATTTACAGGTTGGTGTGTACAATGATTTGGTAGTGTAGGTCAGTGTGTTTGCGCATGTGTTGATTAGTCAGTTGAGTCTCAATGTTTTGAGGTAGTTGAGTGATAATGTCTGGATGTGTGTGCCCGAATGCTACGGTACCTTTTTCCAGAAGGCAGGAGTGTGAAGTGTGTGTGAGAGGGGTGTGTCCGATTATCCACAATGCTGGTGGCTTTGCGGATGCAGCACGTGGTGTAAATGTCTTCAATAGAGGGGAGAGAGACCCCGATGATCTTCTCTGCTGTCCTCGCTATCCGCTGTAGGGTCTTGCGGTCCAATCTGGCACAATTCCCAAACCAGACAGTGATGCAGCCGCTCAGGATGCTCCCGATTGTTCCTCTATAGAAGGTGGTCAGGATCGGTGGTGGAAGCTGGGCCTTCCTCAGTCTTCACAGAAAGAAGAGACGCTGTTGTGCTTTCTTGTGCAGGGAGCTGGTGTTGAGGGACCAGCTGATGTCCTTCTCCAGGTGGGCGCCCAGGAATTTGGTGGTTTCGACGATCTCCACAGAGGAGCCGTCGATGCTCAGCGGAGAATGGTCGCCTTGTGTCCTCCTAAAGTCAACAATCATCACCTTTGTCTTCTCTACATTCAGAGACAGGTTGTTGTCTTTACACCAGTCCGTTAGCCTCTGCACTTCCTCTCTGTACGCTGACTTGTCGTTCTTGCTAATGAGACCCACCACGGTCGTGTCATCAGCGAACTTGATGATGTGATTCGAACTGTGTGTTGCTACACAATTGTGAGTCAGCAGTGTGAACAGCAGGGGACTAAGCACACACCCTTGTGGGGCCCCAGTGCTCAGTGTGGTGGTGCTGGAGGTGCAGTTCCAGAGGGAGGTGTTCAGGCCCAGCAGGTTCAACTTCCCGATCAGTTGTTGGGGGATGATAGTGTTGAATGCTGAGCTGAAATCTATGTATAACATTCGAACGTATGTGTCCTTATCAGGGCCGCTGCTGGCCAAATGGGTGCCCTAAGCAGAAATATACTTTTGTGCCCCCTCCTCCAAATATTACAGAAGTAAAAAAATAATAATTTTAAAAAACACCTACTATAGGGACCAAAATAGAACTTTATTTAAATAAAAGTAAATACATAAATAAATTGTATAATTTATAAATTACAAGTATGGCTCTACAGCAACAACAAAAAAAAAACTAAAATTACACTTTAAATAAAACATTTATAATAAATAAAATAAACAATAATAAACTGAAATAAAATCAACACTGTCATCTGCTGGAGCTTTCCAAAGTTCAAAATTTACAATGGCACACTTCTGCTTTTTCTTGAGGCAAAGTCATAAATGAGCTCTTCATATGATAAAGCCATTGCTAATTCCGAGTTGATGCTGACAATTGCCAGACCACTCATGCGCTCTTGTGCCATAGATGAGCGCAAGTACGTTTTGATGAGCTTCATTTTAGAAAGACTTCGCTCAGCAGAGGCAACAGTTACAGGAAGCTTCACTGCTATTTGCGTACAACTCTTGTAGGTGGTTGTCATGGAGAAATTATAGCATCTCCAGAGCCGTTGTGAGTGGTGACAACTGTGGACGGTTTGTGATTTTTTGAGCTATCTCTTGACCATCAATATCAGAACCTCCTTTTTCCACTGCAGTCAATGTCTTCTCTACCTCAGTGCAGTGTTTCTCTAAAGTCTCTTTTGGCATCACTTGAACTTGGCTGAAATCAAGCAGAACTCCAAATCTGTCTTTGACCTGAGTGAAAATGTCAAATCTCTCTTGAAGTGATGCCAAAGCAGAGTCCACAACATTATTGAAAAAGGTAACCTCAAGCTTTTTGAGGGCATCACTGATAGGCTCATCTGCAGCCTCATAGACAAAATGCCTTTTAGAGCTTCTCAGCCTTAAGTTCAGGTTTTATTTTTAGGGCTTCACAAAAGTTCCTTTGCAGTTAACTGAGCATCCACAAATCCAGACTGTCTGTATTTCATGAGAGAATGTTTTGTACTCTCAATTAGTCGAACAGCAACATCCAGTTGCATTGAACTGGACTGAAGCATCTTGTTCACCTGGTTAATATGTGTTAAGATGTCAAACCATACAATAGTGCATATCAGAAATCTAAATGAAGCCACTTCTTCTGCAAGGGCTTGAGCCTCTACTTTGGCAACTGGATCATTCACAGCTTGCCTTGCCTCAATAAGAGCATTTCTGATCTCCTTCACTTGGTGTCTGTAATGCTGTAATGCTTTGCAGTCTTCTTTCCCATCTCACATCACTCCAAGACTTCAATGTGAGATGGACATGCTTCAACAAGATGTTCCATCGTTGTGGAGCTCCTGAAAAGAATGTGAAGAGTTTCTGCACATAACCAACGTAGCCAACAGCATCCTTAGATGCCTTTGCTGAATCTGCTATCACAAGATTAATTGAATGTGCTCCACAAGGTACAAACAGAGCTCTTGGGTTTTGCTTTAGCAGTCGCGCTTGCACTCCTTGACTTTTAACTTTCATATTAGCACCATTATTGTAGGCCTGTCCTCCTCAATTTTCAAAAGGAATCTGAAGCTCCTGAAGCTCCTGAAGCTTGTCCAGTATCACATTTGACAGATTCAAGCCAGTGGTTTCGAAGACCTCCACATATCCTAGAAAGTATTCTTTAACCTCTGGCTTTGGCTCCAAGGCCACAGTCCGCAATATGACTGAAATTTGTTCTATATGATTTGTATCTGGGGTGCAGTCAAGAATAATTGAATAGTATTTTGCCTGATGAATATTGGAAACAATGGTCTTCAGTATTTTGTCACTTATAAGCTGTATCAGCTCATTTTGCATTTGCTGTCCAAGGTAATGTGTCCGAGTGCTTTTGTCCTTGACTCTCGACAGATGATTTTCCATCACAGGATCAAACAGTGCAAGATGCTCGACTTCCTTGAGAAAGTTGCCATTGTTTGCTTCGTAGAGACGATCTGAGGAGCCCCTAAAAGCAAGATTTCGGGATGCCAAAGAGATTGTGATGCTGACTAATCGTGTGAGGACATCACACCACCTTTTTTTTCTGCCTCTAAGAGAGTTAATTCTTGATGGTCTATTGTCTTCTTGTTCTTTAGACACATCTCAAGTTCCCTCCATTTCAACATGGATTGTGTTTGGTCTAAGGTATTGTCTTACGATCCGCCACGCCTACTTCGGTCAAAGGATGCAGGCTGCTTATCAGTACCGCGTATTATGAAAACTACAGCTGGGGGCAGAGCTTTTTCTTACAAAGCCCCAAAATTATGGAATAGTCTTCCAAATAGTGTTCGGGACTCAGACACAGTCTCAGTGTTTAAGTCTAGGCTCAAAACCTATTTATTTAACCAAGCATTTTATAAATAGATTTGCCATAAGGTAAAGGAGCAGATCTGGGGGACTCATGGACGTAGAGTATTATGGTGAACTGGTATGTTTAGATGCTGTCTTCCTCAGTCTCATTTGATCACTCAGGTTTGTTGACGGTGAGGTGATTGTTTGCTTTACATCTCAGGGAGCCCTCATGTTTGTGTTTCCTTCTGGCTCTCCCTTTTAGTTATGCTGTCATAGTTAGTCCTGCCGGAGTCCCTGCTTGCACTCTACAGTAAATATACATTCACATTAGACATTGTGACTGTGACCATACCTAATTGCAATCTCTCCTCCTCTTCTCTTCCTCCCCCTCTTTCTCTTTCCTCTCTCCCCCTGTCTCCCCCTTTCACTCTTTCTCTCTCTCTCTCTGTCAAGCTACACATGTGGTTCCTGAGCTGCCAGTGATCCAGACTCCCTCTGCCCTCCGGACCTGTCTGATCCATCCTGGTGCCCGGTTTCTGGTTGGAGGTCTCATCGCATGGATGCCCCGTGTGTCTCTTTAGGATGCGTCTGGTGTCTGGGGATGATTCTCTATACTTAGAAGATGGTTCTGGCCTCGACTGGTGTGGTCAGCTGTTTCTCTGAGGACTTGACAATTCGATAGTTCAGGACTGGAACTTTCTACAAGTCTATCTGAGTCTCGAATAACTACTGGACTCCATTTTACATCAGGTATTATAACATCAATTAACATCAACTATTATAGCTGAACCTAACACTTAACACTGTATAAATGCAGATCATTTCCTGCTATCTGTTTCACCCAGATGAGGATGGGTTCCCTGTCGAGTCTGGTTCCTCTCAAGGTTTCTTCCTATTACCGTCTCAGGGAGTTTTTCCTTGCCACTGTCGCCCTCGGGCTTGCTCGCCAGGGAATATCTGAACATTTTGATTCATACACATTCACATTCCATACAAACTTAAATAATTCTTTTGATTGTGTAAAGCTGTTTTGAGACAATGTCAATTGTTAAAAGCGCTATACAAATAAAACTGAATTGAATTGAATTGTCATGACTCCTGAGACTCGTGCTGAGGTTGGACCAGTCACTAAAACCCTCCCTTGACAGGTTTGTGTCTTTGGTACTGAAGAGTTTACAAGCAAAACAAAACACACAGTTTTTCTGCTTTGAATAAATAAGCCAACTTCTTAACAACTTCTCTCCATTTGTGAGCATGCGATAGCATTGCAAACTATTAAAACCTCGTCCATCTTTGTCTTTGGGGAAAGAAAAATCAGATTCTACTTTAAATGGTCCTCTCTGTGCAATTTCAAGGCGATCAGAATCTGTTAGAGAAAAGGATCAACTTGCAGAGCTCTCACAGGGGACACCACATCAGTTTCTACTTCTTTAATGAGTGACGGATTCTCTATGATTATAGAACTATTCCCAGAATGTAGGTTGTCACCAGTTTTAGGTAGGTTGTGTGCAGTTGTGACCACCGCATCTGTACCTTCATAGCTGGTTGATGGACTGGCTTCAGTGCTACATCCTGCATCAGTGACAGTGCAGCTGCTAAGTCCCTCTGGATCAGTGCTTGCTGGTACCATTTCGTCCACTTTCGTAACAAATTTCAGCATTGACCCTGCATTAAATGAAGCAGAAGATATTATCTGAAGAATTACTGAGCGCACTTTTAAATAAACAGTTATTTTTGGTCAAAAAGGTAAATAAAGAGCGAAATACCAAGATTGGTGTAATAAAACAGTTTTATCAACAAGAAAGAGTTACCTCCAATGGCTATGATTTTATTAATACAGTTGTCTGATTGATTTAATAGTCTCAGAATCATACAAAAGGAAATTAAGCAGTTTTACTATGATAAAACCATGGTTATCTGCCTTTTTTATCAATCTTTCTATCATATCCATGCTTGTAAATTATGTTTTATAGAATATATAATATTTGTATTTGTCTGTGTTTTTTAAATATATTTTTATTCTGTGTTTTTGCATGTTTGCACCAAGTGTCATGATTGTCAGTCAGGAGGCGGACGCAGATGCAGGCTTGGAACTCAAAAACTGGTTTTATTTACAATTAAACTGAAAACTGACTCAAAAAGGGCATGAAAACCAAAACAAACCAAACTTCAGAAACTTAACCAAAAAACTCAACATAAATCATTGTTTTCTGAAACTTTAACCAAAAACCTCAACATAAACCATTGCTTTAATAGAACGCGGGGGAAAACACATTAGGACACAACGGTGGACGGACAAAAGACTCTGGGGTTGGCTGGTATAAATAGAGAGACACAAAAGGAGGCACAGGTGATTTTCATTACTTAATAATGTGAGACATACACACGCAGACACACTAGGGGGAGACAAAGCGACGGCTCAGTAGTCCGGGGAACTGGATCTTACTCTCTGAGGCTGTGGTGGCCCAGATGTTACAGTACCCCCCCCTCCAGAACCGGCTTCTGAAGGAAGGCGAGGGCGTCCCCTACGTGCTGTCGGAGGGAGCGAGGACTCACCTGAGCGATGGATTTGCTGGTGGGCGGGGCGACCCGGTGGGCAGGGCGACCCGGTGGACGGGGCGCTGGGCGATCCGGCCGTGCATGGTGGAAATCCGCAATGAGTTCTTGACTCAGAATGTCCCGTGCCGGGACCCAGCTCCGTTCCTCCGGGCCGTAGCCCTCCCACTCAACTAGATATTGCAGAGCCCCCCATCTCTTCCATGAGTCCAGCAGTTCCTTGACCCTAAACACTGGGGCACCCTCTATCTCCACAGCCCCGGGGAGTGAAGGTTCCACTGCTCCTTCGTCTAATGGCCTCCGGACCACCGGCCTGAGAAGAGAGATATGGAATACAGGATGGATACGTAGATGTGCAGGAAGTTTTAATTTAAATGACACTGGGTTTATTTGTGCTGTGATGGGGAAAGGACCTATGAACCTGGGGGACAGTTTTTTACAGGGGAGATTGAGGTGGAGGTCCCGTGTCGAGAGCCATACTCGATCGCCTACCTGGATGACTTTCCCTTCGCCGCCTATCGGCATGTCTTTTGAAACGCTGCACTGCTTGGGAGATCTTGGTGTGTGCATCCTCCCATACTTTCTCCGCTCTTTCAAACCACTGGTCCACCATGGGCACATCGGTGGGCGTGGCATCCCATGGACATAGCGGGGGTTGATAACCCAGCACACACTGGAACAGCGTTAGGCCAGTAGAGGAGTGGCGCAGGGAGTTTTGTGCATATTCCGCCCAGGTTAAACAGTCTGCCCATTCGTGTTGTCGGCTGCTGCAGTATGCCCGAAGATATCTCCCGAGTTCTTGGACAGTCCGCTCTGCCTGTCCATTAGATTCGGGGTGGTAGCCCGACGTTAGTCTAACAATGGTCCCCAATTTCAGTGGTTCAAATTCCACTACGAGTGAAGATGGCAGAATGGGCTCCGGAGTTGTAATGGGCTCCGGCGACGGATAATAGCGTGACAGCGCATCCGCTTTTATATTTTTCGAGCCCGGGCGATAAGTAATAATAAATCGGAAACGCGTGAAGAAGAGCGCCCATCGGGCTTGACGTGAGTTTAACCTCTTTGCTTGTTGGAGGTACTCCAGATTCCTATGATCCGTGAGCACCGTAAATGAATGTTTCGCCCCCTCCAACCAGTGTCTCCACTCCTCTAACGCCGTTTTTACTCCTAGCAGCTCTCTGTTACCGATATCATAGTTTCGCTCGGCAGGTGTTAGTTTCCTAGAAAAGAAAGCGCAGGGGTGGAGTTTCTCAGGGTGGCCGTGGCGTTGTGACAGTACAGCCCCTACGCCTACCTCTGATGCATCGACCTCGACTATAAAGGGCTTCTCTGGGTCCAGTAACTTTAACACAGGTGCGGTTGTGAAAGCGAGTTTTAGGCGTTGAAACGCACTTCGCGCTTCCACTGGGAACTCGCGAAGGCGTTTCGGTTTCCCTTTTAATAGTGAAGTGAGGGGCGCTGCCACCATACTGAAGCCCCGAATGAACCGCCTATAAAAGTTCGCAAACCCCAAGAATCTCTGTAGCGCCTTAACTGACGTCGGTTCCGGCCATTGTTGTACCGCCGCGACGTTGGTCGCTTCCATCTCGACCCCCAGTGGCCCTATGCGATAGCCGAGGAATGCCACCTCCCTCTGGTGAAAGGTGCACTTCTCTGCCTTCACATAGAGCCCGTGTTTGCACAGGCGGTGAAGGACGGCAGTTACATGAATAACGTGCTCGGAATATGACCGTGAATATATCAGGATATCATCCAGGTATATTATGACAAAACGGTTAAACATATCCCGGAACACGTCATTCATGAACCCCTGAAACACCGCAGGTGCGTTTACCAGTCCATATGCCATTACGTTGTATTGGTAATGCCCAGATGTAGTGCTAAAAGCCGTCTTCCATTCATCGCCCTTACGCACACGAACGAGGTTATATGTGCTGCGGAGGTCGAGTTTGGTGAAGATGGAAGCTCCTCGGAGTTGGTCGATAGCGGCCGGTACCAGGGGCAGTGGGTGCTTATATTTTATTGTTACTGCATTGAGACCTCTATAATCAATACAGGGACGTAAGCCCCCCCCCCCCCTTTTCTTCTCTAAGAAAAAAAAACCTGCCGAGGCGGGGGACGTGGACCTGCTGATGAGCCCCTGATGGAGTGCCTCACTCACGTATTCCTCCATTGCCCTGGTTTCTGCCACTGACAATGGATAAACCCGTGAGCAAGGAGGTGCTTTCCCCGGCAGCAGCTCAATCGCGCAGTCCCACGGGCGGTGGGGGGGGGGAAGTCGTGCAGCTGCTCTAACACTAAACACATCTTTAAACTGCATGTACTCTGATGGTATGTTGGTGGTTACTTGGGCCGTCGGACTTTCAATGGTAGTGGTTTGGACCGTCAATGTAGGCGGTGTACAAAGTTTTAAGCATCGAGGGGACCATGATATGACGCGGGAATTAGTCCAATCGAAATTGGGGTTGTGAGCGCTAAGCCATGGAAGACCCAGCACGACGGAATGATCTGACCGAGGTAGCACATAGAATTTTAGCTCCTCCATGTGACCGGGGAATGTTAACCAGAGGGGCGCAGTCATTAATTTAACAGGTGAATGTTCCAAATCATGACCATCTAGAGCCTTGAGAGATATTGGGTATGGTAGCTTCGACACGGGAACTTGCAGCGAGGAAACGAGGGTAGAAGAAATGAAGTTACCAGCCGCCCCAGAATCTATCAGGGGAAAGACAGACAAAACACAATCATTTACAGTCAACTGAGCTTTTAAACAAAATGGGTGGTGGGTACGAGGTGGTGTGTGTAATGTGGACGTATGGGGGTGTGTAGGTGCATGTGTGGGTGCGTGTGTGTGTGTGTGTGGATGAAGTGCAGGTGACTGTGTGGTGTGTGTGTGTGTGTAGGTGCGTGTCTGTGTGCATGGGTGTGTTGCCCTTAGCAACTGGCAGTCTCGGATGCGGTGGTCATTCCCCCCACAGTACCAGCATAACCCCGATGCTACTCGTCTTCTCTTCTCGGCGGGAGAGAGGCGGGAAGTACTCACCTCCGTGGGCTCTGGCCGGTTCGTATCAGGCGGTACGGGAGGCTGTTTGCGAGGCTGACTGTAGTCTCGTGCCTGGACCGATCTGGTCCCCGGCTGGGATCGTTGGCTGCGAAGGTGCTGGTCTAGTTTGATCGCCAGGTGGATGGTTTCGTCCAGGGAGAAGCCGGTATCTCGGCACGCAAGCTCGACCTGGACCTCCGGTTGTAATCCGTCCCTGAACCTAGCGCGGAGGCTTTTCTCGCACCAGCCACTCTCCGCAGCCCTCACCCGGAATCTTGCCGCGTATTCGGCGACCGGGACGTTTCCCTGTCGCAGCCTCATGAGTTCCTGTTCACCCGTGCGTCCCTGATCCGGATGATCGAACACGGCCGTCATTGCCTCGAGGAAGCTGGTGTACCAGTGAGTGAGCTCCCCGCCTGCGCTCCAGACCGCCGCCACCCAATCCATGGCGAGTCCGGTGAGCTGTTGGATCACGAATCGGATTCTTTGCCGGTCACTGATGTCCGGGTAATCAGTCAGATACAGCTCACAGGCTAGGACGAATCGCTTGCACCCCTCCGGATCACCGGCATATCTTTCCGGGGGGGCCGGGCGTGGTGGTGACGGCGTGGAGCGCGTAGATGGACCCGCGGGTCCCTGGCCGGAGATGGCGAGATGTTCTACGCAGCGAGCGAGGTCGTTCACTGCTCGCGCCAGGCTATAGATCTCCTGTTGCAGCATCCACACGTAGTGCATCGGGGTTACTTCCTCCTTGAGCAGGGGGACACCTGCTGCGTCCTGGTAGGTCCGTCCATCTGTCATGATTGTCAGTCGGGAGGCGGACGCAGATGCAGGCTTGGAACTCAAAAACTGGTTTTATTTACAATTAAACTGAAAACTGACTAAAAAAGGGCATGAAAACCAAAACAAACCAAACTTCAGAAACTTAACCAAAAAACTCAACATAAATCATTGTTTTCTGAAACTTTAACCAAAAACCTCAACATAAATCATTGCTTTAATAGAACGCGGGGGAAAACACATTAGGACACAACGGTGGACGGACAAAAGACTCTAGGGTTGGCTGGTATAAATAGAGAGACACAAAAGGAGGCACAGGTGATTTTCATTACTTAATAATGTGAGACATACACACGCAGACACACTAGGGGGAGACAAAGCGACAGCTCAGTAGTCCGGGGAACTGGATCTTACTCTCCGAGGCTGTGGTGGCCCAGATGTTACTCCAAGGGTGTGAGAGAAACGAAATTTCAAAACTCTTGTATGCACTGTACATGTGGCAGTATTAACAATAAAGCAGACTTTGACAATAAAGCAGACAATGGTTATGATGTCCACATATTTTTGTTGAGGAAATGATAGGAAAGATTATGTAGATATTTTAACTAAATGTTAGGGTTATATTTAACAAGAAATTCGATCATCATGTACAGTTAGTGTAACAACTGTATTTACCAGGCCTTTGATGCCCTTTTCAGTAATTTCTATTAAAATTGTTATGTAAACTGTTAATTTTGTATTAGATTATGTATTTTAACACTGTTATTTAATGACACCATATGGCCATTATTAATCAATAATCATAATTGCCTCTGTGTTTTAATATAATGCATTTTAAGTCATTTTGTATATTTAGATCTGCTTGTATTCATATTAAGAAAGACGCGTTAGTCGTGAAATTATTACCGACATTAAAACACATTATTAACATCGACAGAATAAAATAAAGTTTCACAGGATTATGAACGTTCATCTTGGGCTTTTTTTTTCTTTTCTCGGCACCGGACTGTTGATGTCTTTTTTCAGGACCAGGCATATTGTTAAATTATAATTTTTGGCCAAATAGACAGCCGTAACAGAGGTGAGGGCACGTGCGTCATCACGTGTGCTTAGCCTACACTTCATTCACCGTAAAATGCAATATATATGTTTATATTTTTGTTTATTTGTATATGTATATTATTAATATTAATTTATTATTATAATATATAAAAAAAACATTTTTGAGCAGCTGTGCCCCCCTGGGAGTTGGTGCACTACGCAGACTGCGTACTCTGCATATAGGGAGCGGTGGCCCTGGTCCTTATTGTCCAAGTGTGTGAGGGCAAGATGGAGTGTAGTGGAGATGGCGTCGTCCGTTGAGCGGTTATGACAGTACGCAAATTGCAGTGGGTCCAGTCAGGGGGGCAGCAGGGTCTTGATGTGTCTCATGACGAGCCGCTCAAAGCACTTCATGATGGTGGGTGTAAGTGCAACGGGACGGTAGTCATTGAGACAGGACACAGAAGACTTCTTGGGGACTGGAACGAAGGTGGTGACCTTGAAGCATATGGGAACGACGGCACTGCTCAGAGAGATGTTGAAGATGTCGATAAGAACGTCTGCCAGCTGTTCCGGACATTCTCTGAGCACTCTGCCTGGGATGTTGTCTGGACCAGCAGCTTTACGTGGGTTGACTCTGCGTGGAGTTTTCCTCACATCAGCTGTAGTGAGACAGAGCACCTGGTCGTTCGGAGGAGCGGTGGTCTTCCTCACTGCCACGTCGTTCTGCCTGTCGAACCGAGCGTTGAAGTTGTTCAGCGCATCTGGGAGGGAGCCGTCACCGTCATAGGCAGGTGATGTCGTCCTGTAGTGAGTGATGGCTTGTAAGCCCTGCCACATGCGCTGTGTGTCGCCGCTGTCCTTGAAGTGGTTGTGGATTCTCTGGGCGTGTGCATCTTTCCCCTCTCTGATGGCCCGAGAAAGTTCGGCCCTTGCTCTTCTAAAGGCCACCTTGTCTCCCGTTTTGAAGGCAGAGTCTCGGGTCCTCAGAAGTGCACGCGCTTCCGCAGTAATCCACAGTTTCTGCTTGGGTCGTGAGATGATGTTCTTGGAGACAGTGACATCATCGGTGCACTTGTTGATGTAGCTGGTCACTGATGACGTGTACTCCTCAAAGTCAGTGAAGTCGCCAGTCAGTGTTCTCGAAACAGTGCTGGGGGACTGTACCTTATTCATCCCTACAGCTATCCGCTTCTATCATTTAATTTTTGCTTATATCCAAGTAAGTAATGTAAAAGGACCTTATAATGCAGTGTAAAAAGACCCACCTTTCAAATATTTGTTCCTACACAAAAACAGTCTATGTGTACACACAAAATACTACATGGGTTAGCAACATAAAAGGAGCCCATCTGCAACATCTGTAGAATGGCAGGAAAAGTGCTGGAATGTCACTGGAAGAAAAGAATTACAGTTGGTTATTATATTGAACAGTAACGGTTAACCGCTAGATGGCGCCAGAGCACCATTTATACTTTTGTTGGGTTTTGAGTTGTAGTTTGTTTTTCGTTTAGTTTTCACTACATTTCCCGTTTTGCACCTCGGTCAGGTGACGTAGAAGATCACCTGAACCGAGGGAAGTTAATTTGATGATTGTTATGTTTAGTTATAAATAGCCTGGCTGGACTCCAGTCAGGCGTCTGGCAACCGTTATTATACGTTAGTTTGTGTTGGTGTGTATTTTGTTTATGTTTATTTGACAATAAAGGACTTTGTTAACCGTTAGCTTGCCTCCGCGATCATGCCTCACACCCACGGCCGACACAGACGTAAGGGGAATCGTGACAGATTGCCAGACCTACCAAGAGGCATGGCGGAGGATCCCCTCCTGAAGTTTTTTGGGGGGGGCGCAGTGGCCATCTTGCCCGAGCTGACGAACTGGCGGGACAGCGAAGAGGAGTACTTCGGCTGGGACTATAACATCGGGCTGGTAGAGGACGAGGAGGAGATGTACCGCAGCTGCGAGTACAGATTGCTGGAGGAGCAGGAGCACCTGCGAGAGAGCAGCGAGGAGAGAGAGAGAGAGACACCACAAAGCTGGGAGGGC
Source organism: Channallabes apus (assembly GCA_030522415.1). Lineage (NCBI taxonomy): Eukaryota > Metazoa > Chordata > Actinopteri > Siluriformes > Clariidae > Channallabes > Channallabes apus. Next base: position 2,807,065 of record CM060131.1, read on the forward strand.
TGCAGGCTCGCCATTCGGCGGACGCCATTCAGGGGCGACGCGGCACGGGGTCACGTGGTTCCCCGCACTGGCCGGAAGAGAAGGGCGAGGAAGCCCAAGTACGGCGGTGACGAGGGGGAAATAAAACCCCAGGCAGAGCAGCAGCAAAGAGAGGAGGAGCTCATGTGGTGGATTCCGGAGCCGGAACGGGTGAGTGAAATGCTGGAGCATGTTAAGGAGCTCCAGCAGATGATCCTCCACTTCCGGGATGACCGCGAAGCGGGCTCGGAGCTTTCTCCTCTCGTGCAAACACTCAGCAGCGAGCTAGCGTGTCAGCAGCCGCTGCCCGACGCACCGCCACCTTCCAGCTTCGAGGACAGCGAGCCAGCGTGTCTACAGCTGCTGTCCGACGCACCCGTCTTACTGCCGCCTTTCGGCTTTGAGGACAGCGAGCCAGCGTGTCTACAGCTGCTGTCCGACGCACCCGTATTACCGCCGCCTTTCGGCTTTGAGGACAGCGAGCCAGCGTGTCTACAGCTGCTGTCCGACGCACCCGTATTACCGCCGCCTTTCGGCTTTGAGGACAGCGAGCCAGCGTGTAAACAGCTGCTGTCCGATACACCCGTTTTACCACCGCCTCCCGGCTTTGAGGACGACGTTGAGCCGTCGTTGAGCGCCGTGCACGCTCCAACGCTGCAGGAGAGCGCCGTGCACGCTCCAACGCTGCAGGAGAGCGCCGTGCACGCTCCAACGCTGCAGGAGAGCGCCGTGCACGCTCCAACGCTGCAGGCGAGCGCCGTGCAACCTCCAACGCTGCAGGCGAGCGCCGTGCACGCTCCAACGCCACCGCCCGGCTTCGAGGACAGCGAGCTAGCATGTCAGCAGCCGCTGTCCCACGCACATGTTCTGCCGCCGCCTCCCGGCTTTGAGGACGCTCCAGGGCCGTCGTCGAGCGCACTGCACGCTCCAGGACCGTCGTCGAGCGCACTGCACGCTCCAGGGCCGTCGTCGAGCGCACTGCACGCTCCAGGGCCGTCGTCGAGCGCACTGCACGCTCCAGGGCCGTCGTCGAGCGCACTGCATGCTCCAGGGCCGTCGTCGAGCGCACTGCACGCTCCCACGCCGTCTACGAGCGCAGTGACCGCTCCCACGCCGTCTACGAGCGCAGTGACCGCTCCCACGCCGTCTACGAGCGCAGTGACCGCTCCCACGCCGTCTACGAGCGCAGTGACCGCTCCCACGCCGTCTACGAGCGCAGTGACCGCTCCCACGCCGTCTACGAGCGCAGTGACCGCTCCCACGCCGCCTACGAGCGCAGTGACCGCTCCAACGCCTGCGTCGAGCGCAGTGACCGCTCCAACGCCTGCGTCGAGCGCTTCTCCAGCCCTGCAGCCGCCGAGCACGCTTCCAGCTCAGCAGCATCCGAGCACGCTTCCAGCTCAGCAGCATACGAGCACTTCTCCAGCTCTGCCGCCGCCGAGCACTTCTCCAGCTCTGCCGCCGCCGAGCACTTCTCCAGCTCTGCCGCCGCCGAGCACGCTTCCAGCTCTGCAGCAACCGAGCACTTCTCCAGCTCTGCAGCAACCGAGCACTTCTCCAGCTCTGCAGCAACCGAGCACTTCTCCAGCTCTGCAGCAGCCGAGCACTTCCCCAGCTCTGCAGCCGCCGAGCACGCTTCCAGCTCTGCAGCCGCCGAGCACGCGTCCAGCCCAGCAGCCGCAGAGCAGGCCTCCAGCCCCGTCACCCAGCCTCCTGGATAGGAGGCTAAAGGTAGAACATTGGGTTGGGTGTCCGGGGCCTCCGGTGATGCTCCGGAGGAGCATTTTTGGGAGGGGGGGTAATGTAACGGTTAACCGCTAGATGGCGCCAGAGCGCCATTTATACTTTTGTTGGGTTTTGAGTTGTAGTTTGTTTTTCGTTTAGTTTTCACTACATTTCCCGGTTTGCACCTCGGTCAGGTGACGTAGAAGATCACCTGAACCGAGGGAAGTTAATTTGATGATTGTTATGTTTAGTTATAAATAGCCTGGCTGGACTCCAGTCAGGCGTCTGGCAACCGTTATTATACGTTAGTTTGTGTTGGTGTGTATTTTGTTTATGTTTATTTGACAATAAAGGACTTTGTTAACCGTTAGCTTGCCTCCGCGATCATGCCTCACACCCACGGCCGACACAGACGTAAGGGGAATCGTGACATGAACCTACTTTATGGTCTGAGATGTAGAGGTAAAGGCAACAATAGGTCAGATTTTCAAGCTTTCTGATGTGTGTGACCAACAATTATAATGAACACATCAGCATGGGTGCATGTGTACTATGGATGGATTGTCACAAAAAGCATCAGAGAATCTCCAACCATAAGTATTAAAAATTATAAAGATATATTTGCACATTTTTAGTCAACATAATGTTACAGCCCAAAGATACCTTTTTCCACATTCCCATTTAAAAGACAATGCTTCTACAGTACCATCCAACGTTACTTCAAGACCTTTATAGCACAAGGCCATCTTTCAAAAGGACATTGAACCTGCTGTTAACCTACATACCTGTGAATCCTACATAGTCAAATAATGCTAATTTTGTTAACCGGAACTTGAGTATGAGCATCATTGTAGTATTCACTTAAATCATTCAAATTATCATATTGGCAGCACCGTGGCATACTAGTTAGCACTGTGGCATCACACTTTCTGGGTAGAGGGTGTCATTTCCATTATGGGTCTGTGTACACAGAGTTTGTATTATATTTCTGTGCTTGCTGAGTTTCCTCCGGGTACTCCGGTTTCCTCCCACAGTTCAAAAACATGCAGAGAAGCAGATGGAACTCCATTGTTAAAAGCATTGTAAAAATTGTTTTGAGTTTATTCATTCATTCATTCATTTTCTGTACCGCTTTATCCTTATATACAGGGTCGCGGGGGCCTGGAGCCTATCCCAGGAAACTTAGGGCACAAGGCGGGGTACACCCTGGACAGGGTGCCAATCCATCGCAGGGCACACACACATAGTCACATACACACACTCATTCATTCACACACTACGGGCAATTTGGAATGTCAATTAACCTAACCTACATGTCTTTGGATTGTGGGAGGAAACCGGAGTACCCGGAGGAAACCCACCAAGCACGGGGAGAACATGCAAACTCCATGCACACAGAGACGGGAATCGAGCCTGGTGTTTTGAGTTTAATTAAATTAAATAGTTGGGCTAGATCTTCTGTCCATCTTCGCAGAGCAGAAAGAAGAATTGGGGGTTCATTCAGTGGAACAGAGTCTGTCAGAACGCCAGATTTACCCTGATTAATCCAGCTGCACAGAGAAAAATTGACAAAAGCATCTAAGCTACTGTACATCATTTACATAATTTACATAATTTCTAATTTAAAGGAAAAAAAGAAAAGGACAGAAAACAACCATATTAAGAAAAGCGCTTAGAAAGACAATACATTAAAGAAAGTACTGTGCCCTAATAACCATTGTGAATGCGGTCTTGTTATCACACATTAATGTATGCAAACTCTCATCATCCAGTGTTTGTTCTTTCAGTACGGATCTCAAGATTTTTCTAACTGACCTGATCTGCCTTTCCCATATTCCACCAAAGTGAGACCCAGAAGGCGGATTAAATGCCACAGTATGCCCCTTTGCGCATGGAAGCTTTCAATTCGTGACTGATTCCATTGCTGGATAGCCTTGCGCAGTTCAGTCTCAGCGCCTATAAAGTTTGTTTCATTGTCGCATCTCATACTTGACACCTGACCTCTCCTGCTCACAAAGCGTCGAATGCATTCATGCATGAGTCTGTGTCAAGCGAATGAGCGATTTCAATATGCACGGCTCCTGTTGACAGACAAGTAAAAAGTAGGCTGTATCTTTTAACGTTACTTCTGCCACGTTTGACCTCGAAGGGTCCGAAATAGTCTACTCCCACATTAGTAAAGGGTGGGTGATCTGGTGTTATTCTATCACTTGGCAGTTCTGACATTTTTTGCTCACCTGTTTTTGCTCTAGCCTTTCTGCATATCACACACCTGGAGAGAAACTGTCTTACGAGTGAGTTAGCAGTCGGAATCCAGTATTTCTGCCGCAATTCTGAAAGCATGTAATTTCTGCCACTGTGTCCAATCTTTTCATGAACGTCTCTTAATATTAACGTTGTGATAGGTATCTGAGTCTTTAGGTATAATGACTGGGTGTTTAACGTGCTCTGGCATTGCGGACCTGCCGAGATGTCCTCCGACTCTCAGCAATCCATCCTGTAGTACTGGGTCCAGTTTGGACAAACAACTGTTTCTTTTTACAGATGCCTTGCGTTTTTGCTGTGTGGGAATTTCCCTTGTGAATTCTGCTGCTGCTTTACCCTTTTGCAGCGTGGAAATTTCTTCTTTGAAATTTTGTCTTTGAGTAAACTTAATGATTTCGTTTTCTGCTCTTGTTAGGTCTTGAATTGTTAAAAAGTTGTGATTTCCTGTTTTTGGGTTATCTACGTCTGTTTTGACCCTTTCCGTTTTCTGTTTGAGCATGTCTCTGATGCGAAGGATCCAAGCAACGGATCCTTTTAACTTGTGCCAGTCAGAGTGATAATTAATTAATTTACTCACTGCGTCTGTGCTTTGTGTAGTGCTCACGATGTTCGCTAAAGCTGGGAGCTTAATTTCACTGTCTTTTTCTTTTATCGACGTGTCATAAATGTTCTCAGGCCATTTGCACTCTGCTTCTTTGAGAAAGGAGGGACCATGGATCCAGTCGACGTTTTCCATGAACGTTTCACAGTATACCCCCCTGGACACAGAATCAGCTGGTTTTTTTGAGGTATTAACGTACCTTCATTGCTGTGACTTGGTTGACTCTCTTATAGTGGCAATTCTGTTGTCCACAAAGGTTTTAAAACGAACTTTTTCGTTGTCAATATATCTCAGAACAGTTGTACTGTCAGTCCAAAACATAGAGTCCAGCAATTTCAGTTCTAGCTGTTCTTTCAACATTTTGTCATTTTTTACAGCGACCACTGCCGCGGTCAGTTCCATGCGTGGAATAGTGGTCTACTTCAGGGGTGCGACACGAGAGTTCCCCATCATGAATGCGCAATGTGTGAGTCCATCAGCATTTACTAACCTGAGGAATGTCATCATCCCATGCAAGTTTTTCTTTACATAACTGCTGCATTAAAATTTTAACTGGCAGTATAACAGGTGCGAGGAAACCCAAGGGGTCGTAGATTGAGCTAGTGATTGACAATATTCATTATCTAGTCACAGGTCGTTCTTTTAGACTAATTTTGAACTTGAACAAGTCTGAATTAATGCACCACAGCACCCCCAGAGCTCTCTCGATAGGAAGTGCATCTTTACTCAAATATAAGTCTCTCATGTCTTTGATAATTTTGCTTTCAGGGATGGATGTCAGTAGGACACGACTGTTGCTTGCCCACTTGGTGAGGTTGGACCCTTCACTTGCGCAGAGGCTTGTGAGATCGATGTATAAGGCGACTGCTTGATCATGGCTTGAAACAGACTTCAAGCATTCGTCTATGAAAAAGTTTTTAAGTACTGTGTTAACTGCCACAGCAGGTGCGTTGCTGCGGTTTTCTTCCGCTGTCTTTCTAAGGGTGAAGTTAGCAACACTTGGAGACGATTTTGCACCGAACAAGTGAACTACCATCTTATACTCAACTAGATCTTGGTTCACGTCTCCGTTCGGCCACCATAAGAAGTGCAGCAGATCTGTGTCCTTTTCAGGGACTCTCACTTGATAGTACATGGCTTCCACATTTGCCATCATGGCAACCTTCTCTTGTCTAAAGTGTGTGAGCACGCCGATGAGTGAAGGTCTGGTCCTTGTGGGAGCTCACTATTTAGTGATACTCCCTGATAACTAGCAGCACAGTCAAAAACCACCCTCAGTTTATTCTTTTGAGGATGATAAACGCCATGGTGTGGTACTGTATGTACCTGGCCATCTTGGTGATTTAAGTGAGGTGTAGGAACCCTGACTGCATGACCCTTTGAAGTTTGTATACTCCTCGTGAAAGAAGCTGTTACTATTGAGTTTTCTTTTAAGGTTTAATGCGCGCTGCATGGCTGCACTTCGGTTATTGGACATTTGAATGACTGCCTTTTTAAGAGGCCGATGTGATAATGATTATTTATAAACTGCAGAGAGTTATTCACAGTTATTCAGAGTCTAAAAACTGATAGTCTTCCTGTGACCACTCGGCCTTATCATCACAATTTCATTCGGGAAAATAATGGTTGAACTGCTGTATCAGCATTTGTTCTACGCTTTCAATGGAGGTTCTGTTGATTGTGACGCTCGCCGGTTCGTTGTTGGGCATGCTGTCATGCTGCAAGGGGAAAGACATACACACGTAGACACACTAGGGGGAGACAAAGCGCTGGCTCAGTAATCCGGGGAGCTGGATCTCACTCCCCGAGGCCGTGGTGGTCCAGATGTTATAGTACCCCCCCTCCAGAACCGGCTTCTGGAGGAAGGCGAGGGCGTCCCCTACGTCCTGCCGGGGGGAGCGAGGACCCACCTGGTTGACGGGTTTGCCGGAGGGCAGGGCGACCCAGAGGACGGGGAGCCGGGCGATCCGGCCGAGTTCGGTGCAATTCTGCGATGAGTTCTTGACTCAAAATGTCTCGTGCCGGGACCCAGCTCCGTTCCTCCGGGCCGTAGCCCTCCCACTTGACCAGGTACTGCAGAGCCCCCGCTCTCCTCCGTGAGTCCAGCAGCTCTTTGACTCGGAACGCCGGGGCGCCCTCTATTTCCACAGCTCCGGGGCGCGACGGTTCCGCTGTTCCTTCATCCAGTGGCCCCCGAACCACCGGCCTGAGAAGAGAGACATGGAAGACGTAGGTGAATACGTAGGTGTGCTGGGAGTTTGAGTTTAATCAAATCAAATCAAATCAAATTCAAATTTTATTTGTCACATACACTTTTAAATGCAGTGAAATGCTTTTTGCGACCACAGGGTCGCGACGGCAGCCATTTCCCAGGCGCCATCATAGAAAACAAGGAATCAGATACATTAGGATAACGAGGGTAAAAAAATCCCCTCCCAGACTGTCCTTCGGAGAGGGCAGTGTGGGATCAGGGGTACAAAAAACTACCTCAGCAGCAAGCACAGAAAAACATGTAATCACAAGACATCAACATTGCAACATTAAGGGTACAGGGATAGGAATGTCCAATGTACAAACGATACTGGGTTTACTTGTGCTGTGATGGGAAAAGGGCCTATGAACCTGAGGGAGAGTTTTCTGCATGGGAGATTGAGGTGGAGGTCCCGTGTTGAGAGCCATACCCGATCGCCTACCTGGAGCGGACAACTCTCCCTTCGCCGCCTATCGGCGTGTTTTTTAAAGCGCTGCACTGCTTGGGAGATCTTAGCGTGTGCATCCTCCCATACTTTCTCCGCTTTTTTAAACCACTGATCCACCATGGGAACATCGGTGGGCGTGGCATCCCAAGGACATAGCGGAGGTTGATACCCAAGTACACACTGGAACGGCGTTAGGCCGGTAGAGGAGTGGCGCAGAGAGTTTTGTGCGTATTCCACCCAGGTTAAACAGTCTGCCCATTCGTGCTGTCGGCTGCTACAGTATGCCCGAAGATATCTCCCGAGTTCCTGGACAGCCCGCTCTGCCTGCCCATTAGATTCGGGGTGATAGCCCGACGTTAGGCTAACAGTGGTCCCCAATTTCTGGAAGAATGCTTTCCAGACCCTGGCGATGAATTGGGGACCACGATCGGAAACAATATCTTCCGGTATGCCGTAGCAGCGAAACACTGAAGTGAATTTCTGCCACCTGGAGGGCTGACGGGAGGGAGCGAAACGGGATGAACTTGCATCTTTTAGAAAACCTGTCCACTACTACTAGTATTGTGGTGTACCCTTTAGACACCGGCAGATCTGTGACAAAGTCCACGGCGATGTGGGACCACGGTCTGTTTGGTATTGGCAGGGGATTTAATTTTCCAACAGGAAGAGTACGTGGGGTTTTTGTAGTCGCACACACTGCACAAGATAAAACTACCCTCTTCATGGTTTCCCGCAGTTTTGGCCACCAGAACTTTGGTTCTAGTAGATGCTGTGTGCGTGAGACGCCGGGGTGACCTGATGCAAGGCTCGTATGAGCCGCGATCGTCACTCGTTCGCATAGTGGCTCCGGCACGTAGGTTCGATTCGGAGGGCAGTCCCTAGGCACGGGGTTGGCCCACTGAACTATCTCCGACTCGATGTCCCACGCGATCGGCGCCACCACGAGTGATGATGGCAGGATAGGCTCCGGAGTGATAATGGGCTCTGGCGACGGATAATAGCGGGAAAGCGCGTCCGCTTTTAGATTTTTAGAGCCGGTGCGATATGTAATAGTGAATTGGAAACGCGTGAAGAAGAGCGCCCATCGGGCTTGATGTGAGTTTAACCTTTTTGCTTGTTGGAGGTACTCTAAATTTCGATGATCCGTGAGCACCGTGAATGGATGTTTCGCTCCCTCTAGCCAGTGTCTCCACTCCTCTAACGCCGCTTTCACTGCCAGCAGCTCTCTATTACCGATATCATAATTCCGCTCGGCAGGTGTTAGTTTCCTAGAAAAAAAAGCGCAGGGGTGAAGTTTCTCAGGGTGGCCGTGGCGTTGTGACAGGACTGCCCCTATGCCTACTTCTGATGCATCGACCTCGACTATGTGGTGGAAATTCTGAAAACAATATAAAGACAAGTAATTCATACACTGGGTAAGAGCAAAGTAACAAAGGTTTTGACTCACCCTCTCCTTCGGGTCTGCTCCCCACGGCCCCGTCCTTTTTCTGTCAATTTCCACCCTGATCCTCACCTCTCCTAATCCATTCCTCTCCTCTGCTCCTTCTCGGACAGTCTCTAATCCAATGGTTTTCACTTCCGCATCCATAACAGCCATTTGTTCTCCCACGTCCACGTCCACGGCCTCCTCGTCCTCTTCCACGTCTCCTGTACTGTCCATCCGTAGTTTGTCTTACCATCTGCAACACTGCCAGCTGTGCACTGTGACTCTCGTCTTCTCTCTTCTTGTTGCGCTTATCTTGTTCTTCTGATATCAGCTTTTCCGCGTGTATTGCATGTTGTTCAATGAGACTAAGTTTTCCAGTGTCCCATCCAACGCATGTGTTTTTCACTTTCTGAGTGATGTCCTCCTGTAATCCATTCATGAAACTGTTCCTCAAATGTGCTTCATACGGTGAGATTGCTGCCACAGACATGTCTGCAGGCCTCTCCAACCCGCTGTTTGCATCATGTACCTCAGTGAGACGGGTGAGATAGTTTGACACGCTCTCTCCTGGTTGTTGTTTGCACATTGATATTTTAGTCATATCCATTTTTGCTGGGAACGCTTCTTTACACGCTGTTGTAAGGCACACCACAAAACCGTTAAATGCTTGGTTTTCTTCATGATCAGCCTGAGCTTGCCGTGCGAAAACATTGTCCGTTGGCCAGGAATACTTAATCTTTGCAAAGTCCGCACCTAGTTTTCTCCCCAAAAGTCGTCGCATTTCATAAGATGTCGGGCGAAACTCTGAGCAAAATCTGCCCATTTCATCACCGAATTTCTGTCCTCCCACCTCTCTCGGGTCTGGGAGTTGTCCATGTGCATTTTCGATGTCCTTTATTGTCCATGGTCGGTGAACAAGCATCGCTGTTCCATCCGCCCCTGCTACTTCCATCATTGGAGCAGTGATTACTTGATGAACATTTCCTGTAGCTCCTAAGAGTTCCTCTCTCTCATCCTCGCTGTCATCAGGTGGTGGTTGTCGATCAGCCTTTTCTCTTTTCAGCTGAGCCTTGGTTCGAGTATGTGACGAAATTGGAGACAGAGCCGTCATTGCTGTGCTGGCTGTGCTGGGGCCTTGGGCTTGCCGAGAAGTCTCTTGTCCATGTTGTCTTACTGGATCTGCTGTAGGGGCTATCTGCCTAAGAGCTGGGGGTCGCGGGGGGCAGCCGTCCAGGTCGGGATCTGAAATAGACTTAACACACTGAAAAGAATCAATGTTTTGTGCTTGCATTTTAGGTTGTATGCGTTTTTCTCTAAGTTCTGCTTCTGCCTTCCACATATTAGATCCTACCCAATTAATGTTTACTTTGTTTTTTTTCTTTTTGTTATTGTAATTATCAATCTCTTTTTGTTGCAATCTTGCGTTCAATAATTCTATCTGGCGCCGGCTAAAACTCCCTGCTTCAGGAAAGCCACACTCCCTTATCCACATTTCTACTTGGGTCACAGCCTCAGGGCCATAATTTCTAAACATAAATTGGATGTTAGGTTTATCACAACCCCATGGAATTTTTTCTTTAGTTTTAGTTTTGCTGTTACCCATGATTTTTACTTGTCAATTTGCACGTGCCACTAACTCACAGTGAGCTCTCACAGTTTCCCTGACTGCTACCGGTGCAGCGGTTTGCACTCTGCCGTAAAGTCCTCTTGACTTTACCGGTGCACTTTACTCTCTACCTTAATTTACCTCAACAGTCCCCTTGACTGTTTTTCCCGTAAAGTCCTCTTGACTTTTACGTGTGCACCTTGCAACCCTGCACTCTGACTTGCTTTTACCTCCGGAGGTCCTCACACCGAGCACGTCTGCTGCGGGGCCAAGTTTTTCGGAAACGAGGCAAACCCAGTACCCTATCTCTCTCTTTTGTGCGCCTTTGCACCTTTTTGGGTACTTTTCACGAATCCCAGACTCGTGTGATAGATCCAAGTTTAAATCTATCCCAGCCACTGTGAGAAAGCGCACTTCTTACTCAATTACAACTTACTTTAACTTTAACAATTACAATTTACTTTAACTTTAACAATTACAATTTAAGAAAAATTATTTCCTTACCACACTAATTTAGTTCTTTCAACTCCGGTGTTGAGGTGACATGGTGAATCCCCGGTCCTCTCACGCTAGGATGTCAATTAGGCGTTCGAGATGAAGTGAAAAGCCTCCAAGGCGTCAGTGCACGTGCGCCTCCCCGGGATTCTCCAATGCCTTCCTCAAACACGGAGAACTGCCGACAACGCCAAGTTGTGGTGGAAATTCTGAAAACAATATAAAGACAAGTAATTCATACACTGGGTAAGAGCAAAGTAACAAAGGTTTTATTTCAAACTTCTGCAGAAGGACCAGTCTCATACAGCAAACAGTTGCAGCATAGAGAAAAGGTAATCTCTTTCTCCAGCTGACCTATTTTATACACAAACATCTCTGCTAACATAATCAACGCCCCGTACGTGAAGTTCCTGCATTCAAACTTATGACTCTTTATCTGACCCAGACCAGATGTCTATACTTTATCATTTATTCATGGACAACTACAATCAGGTTGTTTCTATTCTGTTCTCGGCCTTGTGTCTCTAAGCTTCGACAAACAAGTTCAAACTTCTACGGCCTACGTTACACACTTACTACAAGAATCAAATAGGATTAATACATAATTAAAATATCATTTTTCCATTACAACTACAAAGGGCTTCTCCGGGTTCGGTAGTTTTAACACAGGTGCGGTTATAAATGCTGTTTTTAGGCGTTGAAACGCGCTTCGCGCTTCCACTGGGAACTCGCAAAGGCGTTTCGGTTTCCCTATTAACAGTGAAGTGAGGGGCGCTGCCACCATACTGTAGCCCCGAATAAATCGCCTATAAAAATTGGCAAACCCCAGGAATCTCTGTAGCTCCTTAACTGACTTCGGTTCCGGCGATTGTTGTACCTCCGCGACCTTGGTCGGTTCCATCTCGACCCCCAGTGGCCCTATGTGATAGCCGAGAAATGCCACCTCCCTCTGGTGAAAGGTGCATTTCTCCGCCTTCACATAGAGCCCGTGTTTGCGCAGGCGACGAAGGACGGCAGTTACATGAAGAACGTGTTCCGAATATGACCGCGAATATATCAGGATATCATCCAGGTATATTATAACGAAACGGTTAAACATATCCCGAAACACGTCGTTCATGAACCCCTGAAACACCGCAGGTGCGTTTACCAGTCCATATGCCATTACGTTGTATTGATAATGCCCAGATGTAGTGCTAAACGCCGTCTTCCATTTATCGCCCTTACGCACATGAACGAGGTTATATGTGCTGCGGAGGTCGAGTTTCGTGAAGATGGAAGCACCTCGGAGTTGGTCGATAGCGGCCGGAACCAGGGGCAGTGGGTGCTTATATTTTACTGTTACTGCATTCAGCCCTCTATAATCAATGCAGGGGCGTAAGCCCCCCCCTTTCTCTATGAAAAAATAACCTGCCAAGGCGGGGGACGTGGACCTGCTGATGAGCCCCTGCTGAAGTGCCTCACTCACGTATTCCTCCATTGCCCTGGTTTCTGCCACTGACAATGGATAAACACGCGAGCAAGGAGGTGCCTTCCCCGGCAACAGCTCAATCGCGCAGTCCCACGGGCGGTGAGGGGGTAGTCGTGCAGCTGCCCTAACACTAAACACATCCTTAAAACGCAGATACTCTGATGGTACATTAGTGATTACTTGGGCAGTCGGGCTCTCAATGGTGGTGGTTTGGACCGCCAATGTAGGCGGTGTACAGAATTTCGCGCATCGCGGGGACCACGAAATGATGCGGGAATTGGTCCAATCGAAATTGGGGTTGTGGGCGCTAAGCCACGGGAGACCTAGCACGACGGAATGGTCTGACTGGGGTACTGTAGCACATAAAATTTTAGCTCCTCCGTGTGACCGGGGAATGTTAACCGGATGGGCGCAGTAATTACTTTAATAGGCGATTGATCCAAATCTCGACCATCTAGAGCTTTAATAGATATCGGATATGGAAGCTTCGACACGGGAGCTTGCAGCGAGGAAATTAGGGTGGAAGAGATGAAGTTCCCAGCCGCCCCGGAATCTATCAGGGGAAACACAGACATAACATGATTATGGAATTTTAACTGGGCTTTCACACAAAAAGGGTGATGAGTGCGGGGTGGTGTGTGTGGGTGTGCGTGTGTGTGTGCGTGTGCGTGTGGGTGTGCGTGTGTGTGTGCGTGTGGGTGTGCGTGTGTGTGTGTGTGTGGGTGTGTGTGTGTGTGTGTGTGTGGGTGTGTTACTTTGCGCAACGGGCAGTCTCGGATGCGATGGTCAGTCCCCCCACAGTAAAAACACAACCCTGATGTTAACCGTCTTCTCCTCTCGGCGGGGGAGAGCCGGGACGCACCCACATCCATGGGCTCCGGCCGGCTCGTTTCAGGCGCTACGGGAGGAGGTCGCCGCGGTGGTTCGCCGGTTCGTGTCGGGGCTGATCTAACCCCTGGCCGGGAGCGCTGGCTGCGCAGGTGCTGGTCCAGTTGGATCGCCAGGTTGATGGTTTGATTTAGGGAGAGGCCAGTATCCCGGCACGCTAGCTCGAGTTGAACCTCGGGCTGGAGCCCGTCCCTGAACCTGGCGAGCAGGCTCTTTTCGCACCAGCCGCTCTCCGCAGCCATTACTCGGAACCGGATGGCGTATTCAGCGACGGGAAGGTTCCCTTGACGCAGCCTCATGAGTCTTTGTTCTCCCGAGCACCCTTGATCTGGATGGTCGAACACGGCCTTCATCGCTCCGATGAAGCTGTTGTAGCAGCGTGCGAGCTCCCTGCCTGTGCTCCAGACCGCCGCCGCCCAATCCATGGCTGGTCCTGTGAGCTGTTGGATGACGAACCGAATCCTTTGCTGGTCCGTCATGTCAGGATAGTCCGTCAGGTACAGCTCACAGGCCATGACGAATCACCTGCATCCTTCGGGGTCACCGGCATACCTTTCCGGAGGAGCCGCGCGAGGTGGTGATGGTCCGGAGCGCCTCAATGGTCCGGCGGTGGGCTGGTCTGGCCGAGCTAGTTCCTTCACGCAGTGGGCAAGATTGCTCACTGCTCGTGCCATGCTGTCAATTTATTTTTGCTGCATCTTAACGTACTGCATCATAGTTTCATCCTCCGGAAGGGGGACACCTGCTGCGTCCGGATAGGTCTGTCCATCTGTCATGTCTCTCTGTAAGGATGGACGCAAGTGCAGGTCTGGAACAGGAAATAGTCTTTATTTATAAGAAACACAACTCAAAATTCACTCCCAAACAATAAACCATAAACGTAACAGAAAAGTGTCCAAAAATCACATGGGAGTCCTTCTCTTTCATTTAAGAGATGCCGGCTTTCCTTCGCCGGCCTTAATCGTGGGAGTTCCAGGCTTCTTTAGTCCTGGAAGGGAAAACAGGCAAACACACGGACGAACGAGTTTCGTAGATGCACGCACAACGGTGGACAGACATGGGACTCCGGGGTCGGCTGGTATAAATAGAGAGAGACAAAAGGATGCACAGGTGATCTTCATAATTAGACAAGGGGAAAGACATACACACGTAGACACACTAGGGGGAGACAAAGCGCCGGCTCAGTAATCCGGGGAGCTGGATCTCACTCCCCGAGGCCGTGGTGGTCCAGATGTTATAACAGCTTGTCAATGTCATTGTCAGTTTTGGATTCAACGAAACGTTCAAAGGACAACATGAAGGACGTGAACTTGAGCGGGTCTCCGTGGAAAGGGGGAATGTCATGCTGAGGTAAGGAAGATAGCATTTGGCTCCTCGCGAGCATTTCTGTGAGTTCTGCCTGACGTCGCATTTGGCACTCTACTGTATCAAGGCCCTGACATAGGTATTCATTCATTCAGTATTGTCTTGGGTAGGGCATTCTATCATACTAAATGGGTCTCTTAAGGTGCTTGTCATTCATGGGTTTGTGCTTATGGGCACATTTGGATAGGCTGCCCTGTAGGGCGTTGGCATTTGAGAATATGCCGTATCGAAACTCTGACGTAAATACTCATTGTCTTGAGTGGGACGTTGTCTTGGAGTACTTGTTATTGTAGGTCTGCCACTGATGGGCACACGTAGACGGGCTGCCTCGCAACGTGGTGGCAGCTTGTGACATTCCGTCTGGCTGTGCTCGTAAAGTTCGTTATATTCCGAGTTGAGGAAGTGCGCGCTGCTCGGGTAGGCGCTGCTCGATTCAATGACTGCATGCTGTCGTCGGGTATTGTGATCCCGGTAAACGCTTATTTCAGCATTGGTCTTTGCAAGCTCAGTATCAAGTCTCAGTCTTTCCTTCTTTGCCTGTAGACGTGCTTCCTCCATTTCTAGCTCCTGCCGTCGGTCAAAGGTTTCTGCTTCAGCCAACAATACTGCTCTGTTGGCTTCTGCCCTTTTCAACCGAGCTAGTGATGCTGTAGATGATGAGAACCGTTTGGACGCTGCCGTTGCTTCGCTTCCGTGTGGCTGAGCCGCCGTCATCTGGCGAGACTTCGTTGTCGCGTGTTCGAGATGTCATTGGGTGGCCCTTGGTGTCCGCTATCCAGCGATCCACCTTTGCCATGAATGCTGTGCAGTGTTGCATTACGGGTGCAAAACAGGTGGCCTGATCATGGTCAAATTCGTCTTTATGTATGCATAATAGCACATCAACGTTGCTACTAGTAAATTCTCTTATCAGCTGTATGTATTGCGAGCTGTACTTAGCTTCAACAGTAGCTGGGTCGCATGCATTGTTCATCAGCGTCTCTAATTCATTGGACATTACATTCAGTTGGTCCAACTTGTCTTTTCTTGCTTCCAACGTTTTGCCAAGCCTCTATTGTCTGTTCTTGTCGAAGAGGGCTCTCAGCCTCTCGAGCTCGGTGCAGGCAGCGTTATCCTCGTTGTTTAACATGGTGGTTCAAAACTGGCAAGTCTCTTTCAGTTTCAACAGTTATTTATCTTCGCTTAAATAGCGGAGTAAGCTTTTGACTTTTGTGAATGCGGTCATGTTATCACACATATTTTGACGCGTATCTTTAGCTTGGGTATTTACTTACAACACAGAAGTCCAGTGATCTTTGTCTCTCGTATTTTATTTTTTCCAGCATCAAAGATTTAACACTTCATACAGTCGTCTTGAGTAAATCCACAGTGGTTACAACACCAGTTGCTGTATCAAATTAGTTCAAGGTTGGCTCACCCTTTAGCGGTAGATTACGGTTATAACAACATAACATGTTTGTTATATCTTGCAGGTTACGGTCAAAAGCTTGTGTCTCCACAAGTTCCACATCAAAACTGAACTTTCTCTCATGCGATAGTCATACAAATACGTGTAATAGTGGAGTGACATCACAGACCGAAATGGATTGTCAAAATGGATGCTTAACTAACAAATTCAAAGCTTATGGCTTATCTAATAACTTAGTGCTTAATACTTAACTAATGAATGGAATAAGATGGAACAAAACAAAAAAAAATTAAACACAAAAACAAATTCACAGCAGATACGATATGTCTCTTACAACCATCTTGGATGTCTTTTGGCTTGGCTAACTGGTGGCTCAGTGGTAGGTGTTTCGCCTGCCATGCGGAAGGCCTGGGTTTGATTCTCAGCCAGTGCCCAAACCCCAGCCACTGGATGCAGTGCCGGTCCCTAGCCCGGATAAAATGGGAGGGTTGCATCAGGAAGGACATCCGGCATAAAAACCTGTGCCAAGTTGTAGTGCGGACTGAATAGTCTGCTGTGGCGACCCCTTGTCAGGAGGAGCCGAAAGACCAACAACAACAACAACATGCTACTGTAGGTTTTGATAGTCAATGTCCACTTCTGCCATGGCCTTACTGTTGCATGTTAAGATATATTATCCTTTTGGGCACTAAGTGACTAAATTCTGTACATTTGCCCACAACACATGCTGAGTCCCATAACATTAAATAGTTATTTGGTTTACTTAGAACCAGAAAAGGACATCATGTCACTAATTTTTAATCCATCTGTTTGAACACTGTTTTACTGGAGATAGAGTTATCCTTAGCATTCCATTTTATATGGACAAATGGGCATAAGACTTCTTCATTTGTTCCCAAACCAAGTGTGAGTGCACCCGTCTGTTCACGCGCAGTTACTGTACATAGTAATGCAACACACACATACTGTATGTACTGTACACAGTATCACCTCAAAATTCACTAAACATTCTCTGCTCTAATGCTACAAATTTATGTTTTCTGATTTATGTCCTCAGTAAATGTTTTTCTATTGACATTGTCTGTTGTTTATCAGATCAAAGCTGAACAAAAGCTATTACTGAAAAATCTCCAAACATTCACTGTATGGTCACTGTTCTTCTCCTAATTAATAATTAACTAATAATAGTTTATCATTATTGGTAAATTAATTCATTCATAATATAATATAGTTAATCATACATCTCATAACTAGTATTAACTCAAGCAATTTTATGAGTCTGATTACTTAAAGAAACGTAATGACATAAATAGTAAGTACCTACATACAGTACAACAGTTACATGTTTTCCAAACCATTAGTAATTTCTGTACAATTTTATGTTTTCTTTATTTTAAAGCTTAGAAGGGGTCTTGGGTTTTTCAGATATGATATTGGAAGCTGTGGTTTTAGACTGTGGTCCATGAATGGTAGCTTTAGTTGTCACAGGCTTTTGTTCTGTTTTATGTTATGGGCTGTCTTTTCCAAGGGTTCCAAGGCTTTTAGTGGCAATGGGGAGTAAAATAATAGTTGATAAACTGTCTGTGTATCTGTGCTATGAGAGGTTTTCAGGAGTAAAGCTGAAAGCAAAGTCAACACAGACACTGAGGTTGGTGGCGTGTTTGATGTAGCTCTGTTGCTGCTTCTAGAATGCTCGCAAATGACTTCCAAGGGCCCATTGAACTATTGTTCATGGTATTTACAGTAGGATATTCGAAAATGATGGTCCAGCTTGATGTCCAGTCTCTCCAGCCTTTTTTCCCTGTTTTTTTGTTTGTCCTGCCTTGTAAACTTTTTACATACTAATCTGGTTCTGACTGAGTATTACCCATGTTTTCTCAGTGACAGTAATTATCACTCAGAGTTGAGAGTTTAGAGACCTACAGTATATTCATTTAAAGACATTTTATTGGCTGCCAAAAACTATTTACACATCATATAGTTTTAGTTTTGTAGCACTGAACCAAATGTAGTTGATTGACATTTTGGATATATTTTTTTTCAACAATATTTGTTGTTGTTTTGTCCCACAGCCATGCCACACTCAAACTCACTGATGTCACAATTTCTTCATTTTTATTTTTGATTTAAAACACTATGATTTTGTTTTGTGTTGAATCAATAAATAATCAATCTTTATCATATAGCTCTCAAAGTACTGTAGTATGCTTTCAGGACTGATATGGATGCGTACAAATGTGAGATTTGTGGTGATTTTCATTGTCTGAAGACGAATGGAACCTTAATACTTATGATGTTGATTATTTGTGCTTTATTTACCTTATTTGAAGAGAAGTAACTGCGTATGTTGTACTTATTGTACAAGGGAAATGTTTGTGAGGTCTTCTGCAGCTGTTTAGATAGACATAGTACATATTCTAAATCCAAAAAGATCCTACTTTCAGAGCTTTCCTGGTCACACATTGGCGTTATAATAAACTGCTCTTCAGGATCCTGAATAAACAAGTTTGTTTTCCTCTCACCATGTTTTCTGCAATGACAGAACATTATCTTATGCTCCTGACCAATATCTGCTTTATCTTCATTCCTTTAATGCCACATTATTGGCTGAGTGGATTATGAATGATCAGGTGTGTGGATATTCCTAAAATTGCAATTCCAATGATAATTACATCTTTTAATTTTAGATTCGAAAAAAAAATCAAGGTACCTAAAAATTTAATGTATTTAATCTACTTACTTTTGTTTTATTGACAAGTGTTCTGGTTTGTTTTAAAGGGGACATACGGTGCTACATGCACTTTTTCAAGCTGTTTGGACTGAAATGTGTGTTAGGAGAGTGTGTACACAACCACTCTAAAATGATAAAGAGCTGCCCAGCGATTTTCTTTTAATTTATTAAAATAAGATGCCCCTTCTAAAATCAGGCCGATCTCAAAAGCCTGTCGGTGTGATGTCACACTGACAGAGGTCGCTCCCACTATAGTTGTTTGACACTGGTGTTTTAGCAAAGACCCGCCCCGAGTTAGAAGAAAGCTGTCGGCCATTGTTTTTCTACGCTGGAGCAAAATGGCGCCTACATGAGTGTGGTGTGCAGTTTTTTGGTGTAGTGCGGTGGTCTAGTGGTTAGGATTCCGCGCTCTCACGTGGGAGGCTGTGGTTCGATTCCCGCTCAAGGCACATGCTTTTTTGCACTACTGTACATATTTATAAAGTTTTTCTAAAGTTGCGTAGTAGACGAGGCGAGTCCGCTGTGCTTCGGTAAGCTTTTCTGGCGCCAGGAGAGACTCAGTCAAACACACACAATGCTTCATGCTCTGGGGGTGCTTCTCTTCAGCAGGGACAGAGAAGCTGGTCAGAGTTGATGGGAAGATGGATGGAACCAAATACAGGGCAATCTTGGAAGAAAATCTCTTGGAGTCTGCAAAAGACTTGAGACTGGGGCGGAGGTTCACCTTCCAGCAGGACAACGAGCCTAAACATAAAGCCAGGGCAACAATGGAATGGTTTAAAACAAAACATAACCATGTGTTAGAATGGCCCAGTCAAAGTCTATCCTCTGAGGCCGTCACAGAGCAGCTGTATTTGTACTGACATTAGATTACACACAGGTGCACTCTATTTAGTCATTAGCACTCATCAGGCAATGTCTATGGGCAACTGACTGCACTCAGACCAAAGGGGGCTGAATAATTATGCACACCCCACTTTTCAGTTATTTATTTGTAAAAAAAAAAAAATGTTTGGAATCATGTATGATTTTCGCTCCACTTCTCACGTGTACAGCACTTTGTATTGTGACAAAATGTGGAAAAGTTCAAGGGGACCGAATACTTTTGCAAGCCACTGTATATAGAAAACAAGCCCTCCTTTCATGCACCTTGTGCTGAATCATTTTACTCACAGAAACAAATCCTAACATTTTGCTCTTTTAAAGTACAAGTTAAAATCACTACATTAAAAATGACTTCTACAGCACAATTTAAATAATTTGATACTAAAACCAATTATCTATGCAAAAATGCACAAAACAGTATTAAGCAAGGGACCGTGTGAGCAGTACTTAAAAGACTACTGCAGCAATTGCCCTTTCTGCACATACATTTACATTTAGGCATTTGGCAGACGCTCTTATCCAGATTTTTTTTTAAATCTCATTACACATCTGAGCAGTTGAGGGTTAAGGGCCTAGCTCAAAGACCCAACAGTGGCAACTTGGTGGTTGTGGGGTTTAAACCTGGGATCTTCTGAACCGTACACCAGTATGCCACAGTTGGTGCATTATCACATCAAAAAACAGTTCCAGTTGGCAGTGCACCATGATGGTGAGTTTAACAATTTTGCTTTTGTCACTTTAGTTTGTTTACTATGGTGCCAAACCAGCCAGTAATGCTCTGTGCATGATTTTTAAGTATGTCAGTGTATGTGTGATTTTTAAGTATGTCTGATTTTAAAGTATGACCACTTCAACAATATTGTACCAGTAATCATTTGAATAAATAAATGTAAAAGCATTTAAAATAATTTTTTTTTCAAGGTAGATTGTGGCCTTCCACGACAACATTTCAGCAACAACTGTGGCATCCCACCTTCGTCGCTTGTCTGTTGTTTATTAACAATTTCCCTCTGGGATTAGTAAAGTTCTTTGAATCTTGAATCATTGTTCTGATGGTAAGTTTATAGAGCTGATGTTTTTTTTTAACTAGATTTTGATCCAGTATAGAACAAATGTATTTGTAATGTTTACAATTCCAGTATTCCCTGAGTTTTACAACCGCAATTTTATTACAATTTTTTTTACAATTTTATGAACTAGCACTAAACATTTTGCTGAGGTGTCGTTTTTACATTATATATACTAGGCCTGTGCAATATAATAAAAATTATTCAAGTATTGTAAATGTACATATTGCGATATGTAACAATCGCTTCAGTTTGTAATCTATTTAGGGTCATGAACAAAAGCACAACGAGAGTAACTTTTGTATGTTTAATAAGAATCAGTCAATTTTTTATTTTAAAGGCATAGCACTTATTATTTTGTAAACATTTATTTACATAATATAAACATACCTCTCCTTTATGTATGTAGAATTACATATCTTCTCTGCTATCCTTTTTAGGCACAAAAAGCAATTATGACTCCTGAGTTGCAACTTTTGGATGTAAGTCTCTTAAGTGCTATAATACTGTCCTGTTTCATTTAAGCAAATGAAGGGTTAAAACTATTCCATATACTTTCCAGTTACCCATGGAGATCTTGGAAGTAGTGCTACAGGATGGAGATGCTGCCTACATTAATCTTTCGCTTACTTGCAGTTGCTTTAGTGCAATTGTGAACAGGACCCAGTTCAGACAGAAGGCACACTATGCATGGTTTGACAGTAAGCATCTGTCCTTTTTTTTAATGTAATTTTGCTTATTGTATTTTTAAAGCTGTATCATGGCTAACAATCCTAGATGACTTCAAATTTCAAATTGACTTTAATTTCAAAAGGCACTCGTAATTCAGCCCTTGATGTTTCACTCCATTTTTCCCAGTTCACAACACCTGTAGTCAAAAACACACACACAAAGCAAATTCAAATTTTTATCTATGTGACAAATAAAAATTTGAATTTGCTTTGTGTGTGTGTTTTTGACTGCAGGTGTTGTGAACTGGGAAAAATGGAGTGAAACATCAAGGACTGAATTACGAGTGCCTTTTGAAATTAAAGAATGCAAAATGTGTAAAATGTTATTCACGACCTGCTTCGGTTATTACGGAAATGGGAAACGTGTTTGCCTCTGAGGATTTTATGATGGCACAGAGGAGCCAGACTGCTGTTTCACCTGCCATTATTAGATTGGGAGGGAGAATTAATGCTTGACCACAGAGAGATGTATAAATACCTGCTTTCTCCTCTATCAGAAATAACTGTGAACTGTATAAGTAAATAAATAACAGTGAAATTCATTAATGTCATCATAATTCATTCATGTGTCATAAATGTTTGTATTTATAAATGTTTAACAACCCTTTTCTATTTATTAATTTAATAACAGATGGATAGTGGATACTTTTGCTGAGAATATTCCACATTTATGTATTTTATTAACAATAAAGAAAAGAAAAAAAAAGCTGTAAATAAACTAGATTTGTTGACATTATGATTTATAGTCACGGATTGCCAGAAATGGGAGAACTAAACAGCGGAAGTCTTGCTTGTAAATGTATGTAACCTTGAACCACAAACAAGTCATAAGCGTACATTAAAAAAAAAAAACTTAACTGAGATTTTTACGCATCTGAAAGCTGAATAAATAAGTATTTCAGCGTTTGTATAAAATGTATAATTCCTAAGTATTGTTTCCAACGGCATTTCCTGTTTATCGTGGCAGTGACTTCAATCCATTTCACTAACCAATGAGAGGAGTTGTGGGAGGAACGTTGCGGCATTAATTTTTTTTTAAATAAATTAATTTACTTACAGCCAATGAGAAACCATGTGGGCGGAGCAAAAAAAATGCAGCTCCGCCCCTGATTCAGCCCCGCCCCGATCTGCAGGCTGCAGACAGGGATACTTGCGGCATCTCCATGAGCCAGCACATTAGTCCCCACTGGTCTAATGGTTAGGATTCTGCGCTCTCATGCAGGAGGCCGGGGTTTAATTCCTGGTCTGGGAAGTTAAGTTTTGTGCACATGCTTCTTGCACTACATATTTATATATCTGGACCATTGCACATGACACTTTCATAAGTCACTTTTCATGCATATTTGCACAAGCCACTTTTAATATAAAAATTTTATATATATACTTTAAGAACAGATGCAAGAGGAGATAGGAAGATAAGCAGCAGGGAAGATTTAACACACTAATATCAGATCTATGAGGAAGAGAGCAAGAGAGTAGAAATAACTCCTTCATATATAAAATAATCCTATGATCATGTAAAATTATTTTAAACTGGTTTTTTTTATATTTTAACTGTTGTCAAATCTATACCCCACGTGTGTTGTGAAGACACGCCCCACAGAACTGGGGGGCGGGCTCAGCAGAGGTCATTAGCATTTAAAGGAGCTTGCACTGAAATAGGTTGCTGAGAACAGAGCTACTTTTTACCAGGTAAAAGTAGTGTTTTTTTACACAACCATTGATCATTTTTAATTAAAGTATATTACAAACTTTTCATTAGGACCCTAAAGAATCATATTAACCTATGAGGAATTGGGACTGGATGGCCCCTTTAAATCCAGTGGTCTAGAGTTCAGAGTCAGCCTTTTTTTATGTTTGTCATGAAATCATATTAAGAGAAAAATAAAGTAATGGAGTGTCTATTTTTATCCTGGTAAGAAAACCCACATGGCAGTCATCTGTTCTCACCCTCTCCCCCAAAGGGAATAAATTGATAGGCTTAGGATTAGGGTTAGTAGATATTTGTTATTTTTAAGTGATGCGTACACAACGAGTGTAGAAATAAACTGAAACTTAAAGATGAGTGGATTCTTTAGTTCAGACCTGTTGCATTATAACGTGCCATTAACACTGGATAATGTTAATTCCATTAAAATGTAAAAAAAAAAAAAAAAAGAAGAAGAAGAAGAAGAAGAAGAAATGCTATGCTGTACCTTAATTTCATTAAAGGAATTATCAATGACAGGCTATGTGCTTTGACTCCCGGTAAAAAAAAAAAATGAATGGGAGTTATACATGAATGGAGGGACAACTCAATGGAAACAAGTAAGAATCTGTTGTAGCTCTACGTCGTATACAATGGCAGCCTGAAAGGAGCTTTCCAAGGTACTGAACAGTATCGCAGCTAATGTCTAGGCTAATGCTATAAGGCCTTTGCCGCCAATAACATAAAATATTCGATTATTTATTTACTGATTTCACAAATGTGCAGGTTAGGCCTGATCAAGACAATGTGAACTGTATATAAGATATCTGCTTTTAACTTTAGCTGCTGTCTCGCGTAAAAAAAAAAAACACCCCAAAACAAACAAACAAATAACAGCAACAACAACGAAAACATTACGTTAGCGTGACAAGTGACCTAACGTTTTTGGAACAAGACACCTTGACGATCGCAACCGAGTAACGGCGTATCTGAACAAGGTAATGTATCGCGAAGAACTGACTACTTGTATAGTTGCTATTTGCACTAGACGTCATCCTCTGAGACTGATGAGTGATCTGTTGTTCTGGTGCTGCGATGGTCAAAAGGAAACACGGCAGGTAGCGTTCAAGGAAAACAAGGAAAAGAAACAGGGAGGGAGTGACTGGGAGAGAAAGAGAGAGAGAGAGAGAGAGACAGAGAGAGAGAGAGAGAGAGAGCTGTCGCTATAACCAAAGGAAAATGGCTGCTGCAACCTTCAGCCCTATCGTGATACACCAAAAAATACACAAAAAGATAAGACAATGAAAACAACGAGTGCGTTTAAGACTGTGCGGTTATGTAGATGTGTAGATATATGGATATATGTTAAGAGATTGGAAAGGGGTGCATGCGTGCGAGTGTGTGTATGAGAGAGAGCGAAAGAGCAAGAGAGAGTGAGAGTAAGCGTGCGTGTATGTTCTGTTGAGAAGGGGAATAAAAAAAGACAGGAGACCGGGGGCAGCCAGCTCGAAGCGGCAAGCAGCACCGAGTCATGGACGCCGAGTAAGTCCTTATATTTCATTTTAGCAAACATTACTGCATTACTACAACACACAAGATGGACTGGGGAATATATATATATATATATATATATATATATATATATATATGTGTGTGTGTGTGTGTCACCTTAAATACGAATGCGTTTATAGCTGCTATTTAAGATATTAAATAAATAAGATATATACTACCTGCCTTTAGCTATCAAGACTTAATGTACATTGTTTTCTACGCGCAGCTTTGAAAGTAATATATGCAGGTAGATTACATAAATTTGCTGGACCATAGTGTCAAAATATTTTACTGGAAACGCCGTAGCAAAGACAAATAGATTGCCAGCAGTAGCCACATCTTCCTTCAAAATACGCAATGGTATATGTTTTGTCCAGATATTTTGTTTTGCATAATTCATATAGTAGTGAAATATGTCACGGAATGTGAAGATGTACTGGAAAAATAAATCCAATATATGGCGTTTCTCTCTCTCTCTCTCTCTCTCTCTCTCTCTCTCTTTTTGACCTTTATCGCGTTGCGGATAGTACTCACTAATGTACCCTGACATAATGCGAGATGTGGACCTCCTTATGGTTTTTTATCAACGCGCCTCGAGTTTCATTATGGTTTTAAAGCCAAACTTTATGAATGAAATGCGATTTTCTCTCTCTCTCTCTCTCTCTCTCCCTCTTCCTCAACCCCCTCCTCTTCTTCCTTTCCTCATGTCGCCCCCTCCCCCCCCCAACCCAGCGCTGTTTCCTCCATTCCTTCTTGCACCCACTCATCCTTCTTTTATCCTAACAACTGCGTTTTGTGCACTCATATAGCTTATTACCTTTTAATCCGCCACTTTTATTGTATTTCATTCATAAAACTGCTTGTGGCGATACGCGAGTGAGTGCGGATGTCAGCTGGCGATAGGTGGCACAGAGGGAAGGACGGAATGACTTAAAAAAAAAAAAAAATAGCAGCACAGAATATGGACGAATATTTCAATCTAATATGTGTGTACGATCCTTTGCGCTTTTTATCGTAGACTGTGTGTTAAACTGGACATACTGATGTCGAAATATACCGCGGCAACATTGTGGCTATGCTCACATACCACGGGCCTCGTACAGCTAATGGGCGCGTTCATTGATACATCTCACTCTACTGATATAGCTCATGTTTTGTTTTTCGTTTTTTTTTTTTTTTTTCCAACAAAAATGAAGTGCAGTTTTATTGTTGCCATTAATCCACCTAACTCTTTTGAACGAAGCTGTTTCATATTAACACATTCACCTATTATATCTCATCTCGGTTTACAATAAAGCATCAAACAATATTCAGACCACGATCTGTATGAAATATCTGTATGAGTTTCCTGTAATGAAAGAGAGAATACGTTTCCTTTTCCACGTGACCATTCACTAAAACTCGTGCTGTCCTCCTGTCATTGATATAATCGTGACTCACTGGTGAATTTCAACCTAAAGTTGGTGGAGGAATAGACATTAAAGGGAAACACTCATGTTTTATCACCATCATCATACAAATAATTAGTTTATTGTAGTGCCTTTGTCAAGTAGATGAATAAACAGGAATATTTAGTAAAGATATTCATAATTTCCATTATACTTGTTGTATACACATTGATCCAAAATGTCTGCTCTTTTACTGGTCCATCAGTAGAACTGTGTGTGTTTGTTTGTTTGCTTGTTATTTTGTTTGGGTATGCCCCTCTGTGTGTGTGTGTGTGTGTGTGTGTGTGTGTGTGTGTGTGTGTGTGTGTGTGTGTGTGTGTGTGTGTGTGCACGGATTAAGGTGGGTGGATAATGTTGGCTGTTCGTGTGTCATGCATTTATGTAGGTGTTTAAGTGTTTTTGTATGCAACTGCTTTTGATATCTGATGCTCTACTAGCCTGTGTCCTCACACCTCACACTTCCATTACAGAGTGCGTGTCCGAGCAGTGGTGATGACACGTGATGATTCTAGTGGCGGCTGGGTGCCCCTTGGAGGTGGAGGCCTCAGCCACGTTGTCATCTGTAAAGGGAGGAGTTCCGAAAGCCAAGGGCAGAAGGAGTATATCATACGTGGAGAGCGGCTGCGCGATCGAGCAGTGAGTGTGTGCGTGTGTGTTCATGCCTGTCTCCATCTCATTTCTTCACAGGACTCGGACTTATGCCCTCTTTGGGTCAGCAGATTTATATATGAGATATCAATGTGCCAATTTATTCACAAAACCCACACTGCTGATTCTCTTTTCATGTAGCCTGTGCTCGAATGTGCCATTCAAAAGGGTCTGATCTACAATAAGGTGAACCCCATCTTCCATCACTGGCGTGTAGATGAGAGGAAGTTTGGCCTAACCTTCCAGAGTCCAGCTGATGCCATTTCATTTGAAAAGGGTCTTCAAATTGTGCTTGACAAGCTGGATAAAGGTATGCCAGCAACCTGGAAGTTTAAAACAGTGATCTTGATGGGATAACAAAGATTTAATTTTTGTTATACCGACAGCTATTTTTTTTTTCTTGTGGAATCATATGGTTAGATTTCTTTAGTTTATTACCTGAAATGAGTTATTAAACTCTTCATGAGCACTGGATCTTTAATAATAATGTACACACATTTTTCTACAAAAGAAAATCTAAATCTCTTTGTTTTTCAATAACTTGCCTTTAAGGCTTTGACTCTCCTTCTTCCTCCACACCAGAAGAAGGAGACACTGAAGATGATGGTCAAGAAGTGAGTCTAATTATCATCTTATATTTTTTATCAGGATGCATTATATTTCACCTTCTCCACTAATAGTAAGACAGACAAACCTCAGTGATCACTATCAGTCTATTTAGTGAAATTGATGAAATGAAATTTAAGTAATGAAACAAAAATATTAATGTTTTAGGAGTTAATGTTAGTTTGCACACCTTTTTGTAATGAGGCATTTGCCTGTAGTCAGAAATAATCATATTCAAATTCCTGTTAAAAAGCAATTATCATAAACCTGTCATCAATTAAGTGCTTCTAATTAACCCCAAATAAGGATAATCTGTTACTGTAAAATTTGCTTGACAAATCATGTACAAAATCTCTTTATTCAGAAGTATCAATCAGAAGAGGTGAACAAAATGCTAAAAAAAGAGATACCATGGAACACTGTGAAGGCCAGTACCACATTAATCTGCCATTAAGCCCTGAGGCTGAGATCCCCAAAATAGACCCCCTCCCCACCAAATGTCAAAATAAAAATGCATAATAGCTACATTCATCTACAGCGCAGACCATATTAGTTTATCTTAGGAGAAACAATGGTGACTTGTCTCTCTCTGAGCCAGAAAATAAACCATATTTATATCAACAGATGACCAAATCACTTAAACCTACTTGAGCATAAACCCAGTCCAATCACTTTTAATAACAACCACACTCACAGTGACTTAGAAAGTGGAAAAGTAGAATAGATGATTATTAAAACCAAAATGTGTGAAAGTTTGAGTCCACTCAATATTACCCCCCAAAAAAGCTTTTTTAACGGCATAAAAACAACAAATCAAAGTAATGTCTTCTTCTTTGGTATGCAAACACTCCCATGCACTCAATCACACACTTTGCACTCTCCAGCTCCTCCAGGTAACAGTCCTTCTGTTTGCTTGTCCTCTCCATTTCCTTTCCATTGTTAGTAGAACCAGACCAGGGGTGACCCCACCTTCACCATCCTTGCCACCACTATTTTTTGCCCCTAGTCCACAAGAGCTGTTGAGCTTGGCACTCATTCCTTCTCATTAACACCCTTAAAGAATCACAACACCTTTATCAAGTTCAGAATCTTTTTTTCAATAATTTCTCATCATGAATCACTTTTGCCTTTTAACAGTTTTCCTTTATGAGCAGCACTCTCAATCTTCTTCTCAAACATCTTGTCTTATATTGTGACCTAGCTAGCCACAGGCTGCTCCTGTCTCGCATTTGAATACATCACATGGGAAAACTATTCCTCTACATTCTGACAGGCTGTTGTATTATGATTGTGCTCATGTGGGTCACTTTGGATCAATTTGCAGCCACAAACATTAATATTAAGTGGTGGACAGAAAATTAAACTAATTACAAAACAATGTATTTTTGTTTATTGGCTCACGAGAGGCCCCTGATCGTCAGAGGCCTTGGGACTACAGCCTGTCCATTAAGTTGGCCTAAGTAATAAGTACCTCATGACGTGGATAAATTGTGTCCAAGAGATTGGTATTACCAAGACATTACCAAAAACAGGACATTCCTACCAAATTGACTAAATGGGAAATCTAAATGAAATCTAATCAGGTAGGCAACCAAGAACTATGGAAACATTAAAGAAGCTGCAAAAATATCTAACAAGTACTGGCCACTCCCTTCATGAGACAGCAATTTCTTGTAGTCTTCACATTTCTGGCATTTTGGGGAGGGTCTAGATCTAAATCAATCAAAACCCTGTGAAATTAGGGTTGAGGGTTGTGCACAGGACATACCTATTTTTCTTAGATCTATAAATATTTTGAAAGAAAAAGTTGAACAAAATTGCCAAATGTTAAGGGGTATTAAGGAGTATAAAATGTTTCCTATGATTCTGATGCCTTGATTCTTCTAACAAGGATGTGGAGACATTTTATATCCACTCTAAGTCTCCATACACTATATTGCCAAAAGTATTCACTCAACCATCCAAATAATTGAATTCAGTTGTTCCAATCACTTCCTTGGTTACAGATGTATAATATCAAGCACCTAGGCATGCAGACCGCATCTACAAACATTTATGAAAGAATGGGATGTTCTCAGGTGTGAATTTCAGCATGGTACCGTGATACAACGGCCACCTGTGCAAGAAGTCCAGTTGTGAAATTTCCTCGCTAATAAATATATCACGTGGCGGCGCGGTGGTGTAGTGGTTAGCACTGTCGCCTTGCACCTCCAGGGTCTGGGTTCGATTCCCCGGTCAGGCTCGATTCCCATCTCTGTGTGCATGGAGTTTGCATGTTCTCCCCGTGCTTGGTGGGTTTCCTCCGGGTACTCCGGTTTCCTCCCACAGTCCAAAGACATGCAGGTTAGGCTAATTGGCGTTCCCAAATTGCCCGTAGTGTGTGATTGGGTGTGTGAGTGTGTGTATGTGTGTGTGCCCTGCGATGGATTAGCACCCTGTCCAGGGTGTACCCCGCCTAGTGCCCGAAGTCTCCTGGGATAGGCTCCCGGTCCCCCACGACCCTGAACACAGGATTAAGCGGTATAGAAAATGAATGAATGAATAAATATATCACAGTCAACTGTTAGTGGTATTATAACATAGTGGAAGTTATACGGAATGACAGCAACTCAGCAATGAGGTTATAGGCCACATAAATCACAGAGTGGGGTCAGCGGATGCTGAGACCTCCAAACTTCATGTGGCCTTTAGATGAGCTCAAGGACAATGCAGGGAGCTTCATGGAATGGGTTTTCATGGCCGAGCAGCTGCATCCAAATCTTACATCACCAAGTTCAATGCAAAGCATCAGATGCAGTGGTGTAAAGCACTCTGTAAAGCCACTGGACTCTAGAGCAGTGGCGACATGTTCTATGGAGTGACAAATCACGCTTCTCTGTCTGGCAATCCGTTGCCAGGAGGACAGTACTTGTCTGAATGCTTTGTGCCAAGTGTAATGTTTGGTGGAGGTGGATTATGTAGGGTTGATTTTTAAGAGTTGGGCTCGGCCCCTTAGTTCTAGTGAAATGAACTCTTAAAGCTTTAGCATACTAAGACATATTTGGACAATTTCATACGCCCAACTTTGTGGCAACAATTTGGGGACAGCCCTTTCCTGGTCCAACATGACTGTGCACCAGTGCACAAAGCAAGGTCAATAAAGACATGGATAGGCGAGTTTGGTGTGGCTTGACTGGCCTACACTGACCTCAACCCAAGTTAACACCTTTGGGATGTATTCCCAGGCCTGGCCTTCTCATCCAACATCAGTGTCTGACCTCACAAATGTGCTTCTAAAAGAATGGTCAAAAACTCCCATAAATACACTCCTAAGCCTTGTGAAAAAGCCTTCCCAGAAGGGTTGAAGCAGTTATAGCTGCAAAGGGTGGGCCAACATCATATTAAACCCTATGCATTAAGAATTGAATGTTACTCAAGTTCATATGCATGTGAAGGAAGACGAGCAGATACTTTTGGCAATATAATGTATAATATAGTGTAAGTATGGTGGCTTAGTAGTTAGCACTGTAGCCCTGTTGTCCCTGTGTTTGGTAGGTATCCTCCAGTTACTCCGGTTTCTTTCCACTGTCCAAAGATCTGGTGAAGGTTGATTGGCATATCCAAATTGCCCACAGTGTGTGATTGGTTGTGTGAACTTATGCCATGCGATGGATTAGGTTCTTATTTAAATGGCGGCTTTGTTGGGACCCTCCAACAAATTATTATAACCTAGGAGTGCTGAGCCGTCAACTTTGTGGAAGAAATTTGGACGAAAAAAATGTCATGACGCTGCAAAAAAATTACATCTTAGCAAATTAAATATCCTTGCCATACCCATCTATAATTAATTAAAATAAATTTGCAACAAATATAAATTACAACAAAAAATTTTCTATTGGCACATAATTTTACTTCGTTCAATAAATAAATTGCTTAAAACTAGCAAAATTATCTGCCAATAGAACAAGACATTTTTCAGTTGCAATTTTAGTAACATTTGCCTAAAAATAAGCGTAATAATCCTATATTTGTTTTGTTTTAATCTTATATTAAGATATTTTTAAGTTACTTCATTCACTGTTCACTTTTCTGTTTGAATACCCTTACTTCTATTTAAAATTTTAGGTCATGGGCCGTCATGGGAGGTGAAATACATTAGTTCATTGGGTTATGGTTTGACTTCAACAATCTAAAACCCTCTACAGTATTTTCCCCCCTTGATGAAGTCCATTGCTGTGTTCATAGCGTGTTTGGGATAACATTTTCTGCTTGATGGTAGTCTTCCAATTAGATATTTTTTCATACATTAGCAGACAATGTTCAGGCTTCTAGCTAATCATTAAAGATTAGTGAGCCAGTTCCAGAATTACCCAGTTATTCCCAGGGCATGACATGTACATCACTGTGCTTCATCAATGAGTTTGTATGTTTTGGATCACGATCAGATTCTTTTTTTCTCCACCCTTCCATCTTTTCATGGAGGTTAATCTTGGTTCCAGAACTTTTATGGCTTAACCCTGTATTATTATTATTATTTATTTATTTATTTATTTATTATTATTATATATATTTTTTACGAACATATGCAGTCTTAACAGTGAAACTTAGGGCTACTGGACGTATCTTTGAGTCATACTGTATGTTTACAGGTGCCAATGTTGTTAGTTGTTTAACACATCTATGTGAAATTGACTAAATATGAAAATGAAACAAAACAAAACACACAAACAAAAACACAAAAAAACAACACAACCAGAAAACAAATAGGTCAGCCAAGAAAAATAAACAAGTTGAAAAAAGAATCAATGTGAAAGAAGTCACTGACTTCACTAACACCT
Source organism: Channallabes apus (assembly GCA_030522415.1). Lineage (NCBI taxonomy): Eukaryota > Metazoa > Chordata > Actinopteri > Siluriformes > Clariidae > Channallabes > Channallabes apus. The sequence continues at coordinate 2,839,203 of CM060131.1, forward strand.
TCACAACACAAGGTATCACAATCCCCTAATCAACAAAAAAAATTTTTTAATCAGAAATATAGAGGTTATACCACATACAAACCCAATATCAGCAGTAAAGATAGCCAAATTGAATTTTGTAAAGAACTATAGAGACGAGCCACAAATTATCTAGAACTCAGATCTACAAAAATACCTCTACAAAAATGACAGGAAGGCCAACGAATGGACAAAGAAATAACCTGCTTATGATCCAAAATGTCGAGAGCATTGACCAAGCACAGTGGAGATAGTGTCATGGCTTGGGCTTATACAGTGCTGTGAACTTGTGTGTATTTGCTCCTTCCCAATTTTTGACATTTTACTGATGTTTCACAACATATAGTGCCTTGCAAAAGTATACGCTTGAACTTTTCCACATTTGTCACGTTACAACGAAAAACTTTTATTGGGATTTTATGTGAGATACCAACACATTATTATTATGTGGCATATAATTGTGGAATAAAATTGGAATGAAAATTATAAATGTTTTTTATACTGAAAAGTTTTTGAAAAGTGTGGCATGCTTTTGGATTTAGCCCACTCAATACCTTGTAGAACCTCTTTTTGCTGCAAGTCTTCTGGGATATGTCTCTACCAGCTTTGCACATTTAGAGAGTGAAATCTTTGCCCATTCTTCTTTGCTTAGTCAAGCTTAGTCAGACTGGATGGAAAGGATCTGTGAACAGCAGTTTCCAAGTCTGGACACAGATTCTCAGTTGGATTTACATCTGGACATTGACTGGGCCGTTATGATTATGCTTTGATTTAAACCATCCATTGCAGCTCTTGCTGAATGTTATGGGTGATTGTCCTGCAGGAAAGTGAACTTCTGTCCCAGTCTCAAGTCATCTGCAGACTCTAACAGGTTTTCTTCTAAGATTGCCCTGTATTTGGCTTCTCCATCTTCCCATGAACTTTGAACACCTTCCCTGCCCCTGCTGAAGAAAAGGATCCACACAACATGCTGCCACCACCATGTTTCAAAGTGGGGATAGCCAGTTCATGACTAATAGATGTCCTGTGGACAGATTCTCCCACCTGAGTTGTGGATCTCTTCAGCTCCACCAGAGTTAGCATGGGCCTCTTGGCTGCTTCTCTGATTAATGCCAAGCCTGTTAGTTTAGGTGGACAGTTCTGCCATACTTATAACCTAACCCTTCTGTAAACTTTATCCTGTATCTGTCTGGTGTGTTCTTTGGGCTAGATGCTGTTTGTTAACTAATGTTCTCTAACAAACCTCTGAGTGATTTACAAAACACCTGTATTTATACTGAGATAAAAAAAACCACACAGGTAGACTCTATTTACTAATTAGGTGACTTCTAAAGGTAAATGGTTCCACAGGATTTTAGTTAGTGGTAAAAGAGGGGTTAACTATAAATACACACCACACCCTTCAGATTTTTATTTGTAATTTTTTTTTTTTAAAGCATTTATCATTTTCCTTCCACTTCCAATTCAAAGTTGAATACCAACCTTATCTGAGACAAGTGAGGTCTGCAGGTTCTTAGATGTTGTTCTAAATTATTTTATGAGCGACTGTCTTGGAGTAATTTCTGATAGGTCGGCCACTCTCGGAAAGGTTCACCACTTTTCCAAATTTTCGTGTGGCTTTTATTTTAAATTTTTAGTTTTCATTTTGTCAGACAGGCTCTATTTAAGAGATTCCTTGATTCAGCATGTTTGGCAGTAATCAGGACTGGGTGTGGCAAGTGAAATTTAACTCAGCTTTTCAAAAATCACACATTATTATTTTCACATAGGGCCAGGTTGGTTTCTACAGATTTTTTCCCCTTAATAAATGTAATCGTTATTTAAAAAAATGCATTTTGTATTTACTCAGGTTAACTTTGTTTAATATTAAAATTAGTTTGATGAATCATTTAAGTTTACCTCAAGGCCTGTGTGCTTATTTGATCTGCATATGTTGGTACCATATAGACAGGTAAGAGTATTTCAGAAACTGCTGAGCTCATTTAATTTTTACACACAACAGTTTCTAGTGCAGAAAAAAAAACACTGAGTAAGCAACGGCTCTGTGGGTGAAAATTTACTGGTTGAGCGGTCAAAGGCGAACAGACAGATTGTTTGAGCCACCATAAGGGATATAGTAACTCATATTGTCACTTATACAACTCTATACTGTAGTGAGGAAAACCATCTTGGAATGCAAAATTTTAAGATTTACATTGGGTTAAGAAATTGTACATTTGGTCCAGTCTAACAACTAAGAAATAAGTTGTCTGGAATCTGACTAAGGAATCTGAGGCTATCATGGACACAAGGTCATCAAAACTGGACAGTTGAAAATTGAGGAACGTCACCTCAATGAAACAATCAGTTTCAGTGAGTCTGTGCTCATGATGGTATTAGATTCTTGTTCCTGAACGTGAAGTGACCTTCTGCTGTTGTAGCCCATCAACCTAATGTGATGCTTTTTCTGCTCACCACAGTTAAAGAGTGCTTATTTGTGTTACTACAGACAAACCGTAGTGTGTGATTGGGTGTGTGAGTGTGTGTATGTGTGTGTGCCCTGCGATGGATTGGCACCCTGTCCAGGGTGTACCCCGCCTAGTGCCCGAAGTCTCCTGGGATAGGCTCCAGGTCCCCCGCGACCCTGAACACAGGATTAAGCGGTATAGAAGATGAATGAATGAATGAATAATAAATGAATAAATAAATAAGGCAGCAAAGGTCAGCAAATCAGTTAGTGGTAGTTTTGGAACAGTGTACAGGTGCTAAGTTTTGCTGGAAAAAGAAATTGGCATCTCCATAAAATTTGTCAGTAGACAGAGGCATGAAGTATAAATATAAATTTCTTCGCTAAAGTCTTCTAGTAGACGGCAACTTTCACTTTCAATTCAGTGAGGCTCCACTCTTCCTCCAGACTCTGGGGACTTTAGTTAGGTTGGGTTTAGTTATTTCTAAATGAACATTTACTTTCATGTGAAAAAAGGACCTGGGCCATTAAGCAATGATTCAGTTTGGTAAGATGTTTCTGATGTTGTCTTTGGTTCAAGAGAGGCTTGACACTAGGAATGCAACATCTCCTGAAGACAGTGCAAGGTGGCTCTTGATGCGGCCTCACTTCACTCCTTCTGAAGCACTCCCAAGGTCTTGGTCAACTTTGCTTCTTAAGGCTGCAGTCATCCCTGTTGCTTGTAAACTCTCACCTATGACACACTCCCTTCCAGTAAACTCTTCATGAATATGCTCTAATACAGCATCTTCTGTGGAACACGCTCCTTGTGGAGAATGTTGATGAAGGTTTTCTGGACAACGGTCAAGTCAGCAGTCTTCCCTGTGCTTGTACTGAACTAATCTGAGACATACACCGTATTTATACTGCATGAATATGAGTATAAGTAATTTACTCACATTTGAAATGTAGTATTCAAATATGTTTAGATAAGAGATTATGGCTGTAAGCCATAAAAAAAGAGATTTCGCATTATGTGTAATGTATCTAGAATATACAACAGTATACAGGACTAGCTCTTCTATTGGATCAGACTACACAGACCAGGGTTCACTCCACACGTGCATCAGTGAGCCTTGGCCGCCCATGACCCTGCCACCGGTTCACCAGTTTTCTTTCCTTGGACCACTTTTGATAGGTCCTTACTTCATAAGGGTCTCCCCAAAACTGCTGCTAAAAGAATTGGAAACACAATTGTTCAAAATCTAATGGCCCAGACTGAGGTCCATATAGGCATAGTTTACCAAGGATGGTGTGGAAAATTTTAAGTGGCCTACACAACCCCTTATCTTAACCCAAATAAATACCTTTGGGATGAAGCACAGAAAAACTAACTTTAAACACATCTTCCTGGTCCAAAATGTTGTGTTAAATCTTCCCAAAAGGGTGGAGTATTTTATATCAGCAAAACGCAACAACTAATATCAATGTTCTTGATTTTGGAATCGGATATTCAATTCACACATATGTATGTTTAACTGAATTAAATAATATGTGAAAAAAATTAAACAATAATTTTAGCTTTTTAATTGATTATTCAACTTCACAATTTAGCTGTTAATGAACATTAGCTTACTGTTCATATAAAGTAATTTTAGATCCCACAGTGGGCAAGCTATCATACAGTGATATAGAGAAAAGCTGCAGGCCAATTAACATCTGTCTCTGGGCCAGACTTTGGACACACTTGCACTAGCAGTTCCTGCATGTTTGATAACTTGCAGTCTGTATCAGTCTCACACAGGCAGTGAGTCGTCGTCCAACAGCAGGAAGGAGATGTTGCCCAAGCCCATCACCATAGTGACTAGCGAGTCCTCCTCCACTTGCTTTGTCGTCTCTGCAGCAGAAGAGTTTGGTTATGGAGAAGGCAATGCCATCACTACTCAGACCCCTGCCCAGGTATTTTAATTATTTTATCTGCTTGTTACAGCATTTAGAGTAAATATGCAATGTAAGTTTATATTGACCAACGCTTATATAATATGAAATAATTTAGAAGAAATGTACATTCATGCCCAAGAAATTTGAAACAAAGATACTTTTTTAAACCAAAACCTTGAATTTGAAATAACATTCAAGATGGGTTTGGCCAAAAGGTCAAACGCCAAAAATAATAACTTTGCTAGAAAAGTTATGGACCTGACTGTATATAAGTATGAAATGGCTTTCTGTGTTCAAATATTCTACATTTCTTTAATTGGTTAAGTTCCAGGCAACTTTAGCTACATGGATATTTATGTCCTAGTTTATGATTATCTGTTTCCCTCAACCATTATTTGCTTTTCTTTAGGTCCATAAGCGGTCCTGCCAGCACCAGCTTTCTCAAGTATCAGCTGTGTTAAACCCTCCAGCCCCACCTCCTCCTCCTCCTGCTCCCCCTACCCCACCTCTGGCACCTCCAGCCTCGTCACCCTTGTCCCCACTCTCGCCTACTATGTCCTTGCTGGAGGAAGGTGACCTACGCAGTATCGATCCATGCAAGGATTTATGGGGCTCACGGGGTTATGAGGACTACCGACGTGCTGGGGCCACACGGACCAAAGTTGGAGGTCTGACAGGGGGTGTTATGGTTGGAAGTGGACCAGACAAGACAGAGCTGTGTGTGGTGCACTTTGAGAAAGAACTGGCAGGTGTAGGCACTACAGGCTGTGAGGTCACTGTTATGCTGGACACCAAAGGCTCTCGGCGACACTCCTCCTCACCCACCTGCATGCCTAATGCCATGTCTGGAGCATCTCCTGTAAGCGGCTCCCCACAGGAGTTGGGGAAAATCTCACCTTCTCCATGCTGCATTCATACTTCACTTGCCACACCCCGTTCTCGGACTCGCAAGAGAGGGGGCAGTGGGACCAGTGTTGGTGGAGATGCCATCTCACCTGATGATGACAGCCCATGTCCACAAGGCTCGTCCTCCTGCTCATCACGCTGTGTGTACTGTCGCTCGGTGTTTAGCGCCTCAGAGAATGGACGTGGTCGCTGCCGGGATGCTCCGGATCCAGCTCTACACTGCCTACGCCAGTGGACGTGTGTATGGTGTGCTGAAAGCCTGCTCTACCACTGCATGTCAGACTCTGAAGGCGAGTTCTGGGAGCCATGTTCATGTGAAGACTCGCTGGGCCGTAGACCACACCCACTTTGCTGTGCTGGCTGGATGGCACTGCTGGCACTTTCACTGTTTGTGCCCTGCATGTGCTGCTACCTGCCCCTGCGAGCATGCCTGCGCTGTGGAGAGAGATGTGGCTGCTGTGGTGGAAAGCACAAGGCTGTGCGGTGAGGTCTGGCTTTGGGAGGATCTGAGGCCAGGAAAAGGCTGAGAGGAGTGGAAAAGAGGAACACTCTTTTTCTTTTAAAGAATAGATTAAATATTCTTTAATGGATTTAAGCTAGATCTCTTAAACTATCATTAAAAATTCCCTTTCCCCATAATCCTTTGCTGCATTCCATCTGTACTCTGCCAGAACCCTTAATGGTGGTGCCAACACATAATGCACTGGCAGCTTTGCATTGTGACCTTCAGAGAGACTCAAAGATGCAGAAAGATGGCTCTCACCGCCAGCTTCTCTCATCTCCGACTGACTGTTGTTAAGGCTCTCAGAACGTGGATGGTGAAAACAACAACGTGTAAAGCTAGGTTAGATTTTTTTTTTCTGTTGTTGTTGTTTTTAGGAGGACAATACACGGCAAAATTACAAAATGTATAATATATGTTAATTTCCTTGACATTAAGAGGTTTTTGATTTATTTATTATTTTACATGCTCCCCTTTTATTGAGTTTAGCCTCAATGTTCCAAACAGATTAGAGAGAGAGAGAAAAAACATACAGAAGAAAAAGTAGACAATATTACAGACACATTGACATACCGAAGCACATTGAGTCATCAGTGTGTCTTTGGAGCAGTTTCAGGAAAAGATAAGTAAGAGAACTATGACGAATTATGATTTGATGTAGGACTGATTATTTTGTGTTTCGACAAAGAGTAAAAGAGTGCTTATGGGTAGGATCACCTAAATTACAATGAACAAACATGCGCACTCTTCAGAAAAGAAAGTTATATTGTATTTTTTATGGTCAGAAAACAACCCTGTTTTGAAACTGCAAAAGAGAATAACATACAAAAATGACAGAAATTGGCTTTGATGTTCAATGTAAAATGCAACAATGAAGAAATATATAGGTATCTGTTGACAAAAATCACTGGGACCAGGTAAAATTCAGACTTGTCCAAGAGGACAGGAAATATTATTGTAAAAAGTGAAAACCGGTTATGGTACAGAATCAAACCTCCAATCTATTCAGTCTGCTTAGTAAGTCTGTATCTGCATATGAAGAAACTACTAACTGGTTTTGTTTAATGTGTGTACAGAATCCCACAGGAGTCGGTTGGCCAGTTTTAGTGCCAATTTGTTCAATATTGCACAACTGTCACAGTAATCAATTGCAAAGTGACCTTTTTATAAAACTAGTCCTATATAATTTAAGATGAATGGATCCTGTTTTTGGCAGTGATTGTTCTAGCATGATCCTCTATTATATTTAATTATAATTGTGTTATTTTATAAAAAAATTTATGATTAAGAATATAATTTTTTTTAATACAGACCTCGGTCTTTTTGCAACTGAATACAAATGTACAAAAATGCTACTCATAGTAATGAATTTAGACAAATCAGATCAAAGAAACACTGCCTCTAATCACAGACTGAACCTCATAGCTTATAATGTGTATCTGATGGGACAGGCTTTAAAATATTTATCATATTTACAAGCTGCTATTTTTACTCGCTCTCTCCCCCCCCCCCCCCCCTGCTAACTATTATTGTTTTACCTCTTCGGCTGAGGAACCTCACCAATACAACCCCCCCAATCGCCACAATGATTTTGAGGAACAGTTTCAGAAACAGACAAATCAGTGTGATGCAATGTATGCTGTGTACATATTTTGATACGACACTTGAGACAATGCTTAAATAGTATCCACTTACTGAATCAGTAAAATTACACATTAACTCCTGATTGGAAGCACTTTATAGTTAACTAAAGTTTGTAAAATGTAATATATTACAAGAAAACAAAGACAAATCACATGCCTACCTACTAACACTTTTCCCTATCTAAGTGAGACCAGTTTCACTGATAACTAGTTCTTGATCTTTCCTTGTTGAGTTTCCCTTCCATGCACCATTCATTCATATTGATAAATGTGCCTTTTGATTTGATTAATCAATAACATAGTTTTACAGTACACAAGTACTAAGTACTACAACTATGTTCACAAGTACTTAATGTTGGGGTCTTTTATTTCAGCCATTGTGCATATTTTAATATGTATTGACTCATTTGAAAAATCATTGAGGAAAAAAATGTTTATTTATTTAATGAGATATTTATTCTAATTATTTTTGGAGACAGGTTTTTATTCCTGTGCTGTCTGACTTCTCTGACTCTGTGCCAATGTGCTGCTTTGTTGTGTTACATATTGTGGGTTTGTATCCTTAATTAAACCCTCATTCTATATTTTAATGAAACATAGGATATTTTAATCTTACAATCCATGTCTTGTATCTTCAGGCAGATGGTCATATCCTCTACAGGGGAAAAAAATGTTTCAGCCTTTATGTAACTAGTGATAAACCTTTTGAACAATATCACATTCAAGTATTAACTTCAACTCGGTTTGGGTTTTTCAGGGCAAAGTCCACTAAACCCTCAATACAGTTATCAGAAATGTGAGCATCTTTTCACTGACAAGGGACGTTCAGTTGCCCTGTCCATCAAAGGTTTTGAAAGGTGACCATCAAGGTTATGTTACTCACTAGCACCACCTGCTGGAAAACATTGTTTTTTCAGGCGTTACATATACTGTAGTGGAAATGGCTACACAACATTGAGGGTTGATTTAAAAAAAAAAAAAAAAAAAAGCACATGCAGTAAAACAATTCCAGTCCATTTTATTTATAGTCTAAAATACAATGGAGAGGATTATATTTCACAAATGCACATACCTATTTTATGTACACATATCTATATGTTTCTGAAGTACACAATTATTTTTGCAAGAATCTTCAAAAAGAAAAACGACAGAAATTTTTTTTTTAACTCCTTCTAGTACCCAGGCGTAGGAAGAACTCAGGACTGGTGTTGACGCTTGTGTTTTAGAATCTCAGTGGAGGTCAGGGTTAGATCCTTCTTACAGATATTACAGTGGTAGAGTCTAGTCAGATTAGACAAGGACTCAGACTTTACTATGTCAGCCTCTGTGGAAGCAGATTAAAATAATGAAAGTGAGCAGATTAAAGTCTTCATAACAACCTGGAAATCCAAATATACATGTCTGTTATATCTCAATCATGCATCAGGCTGTCTTACCTTCCTCAATCTGCTGCTCCTCTAATGGCTTGCAAGTGGCCTGATGCTGCATTTGCTCCAGGGGGGTGAAAGGCATGTGCAGTTCACAGTGTGGGCAAGTCCAAAATGTCCGCAAACACTCACTGTACAAGTCTTTGGAGTCCTTAATAGAACACAGACACAAACAAATGAGACCTAGAAACTAAGCTAATGAATGCATTTGTCAAAGTTAATTTTAAGGTCAGTCACCAGTGGTGTGTCTGGATTAAGTCCCTAGGTAACCAGATTACACAGAGAATTGTAAATACTGTGCAGAGCCAATCCAGTGTACATTACTTTAAAAAGTATGTACCAAAGTGATAGGAGGGGCTAAAACTCATATATATTGCAAACTTTAATAAACATTTGGTTTACAACCACACTTGTTTGTGGTGTATTTAATTAAAAAAAAAGGTTTGATGCTATTAATTTAGGATGTTAGGGAATTTGTAAGGTTTAAATTGTTTATTTAATGCCAGATCATAATGATATCTTTATGATACTCATTAGCAAGTGTTGTTTGAATTCAGTCAGGTGCCCAGGTGTCCAGTCCCTGCCCTACATAAAATTCTATATACAGTAAAACCTCGGATTACGAGTAACGCGGTTTACGAGTGTTCCGCAAGACGAGCAAAGATTTTAAATAAATTTTGACTTGAAAAACGAGCATTGTCTTGGTTTACGAGCATGGAGTATCATGTATCACGCATGTGCTTCTTGATTTGACGCTGAGCGTCACGTGATCACAACTGAGCCAACGGTTTTTCTCTCTCTTGCGCTGTGGGTAATCATCTTCCCTGCTGGGTCTTAGTGCTCGTCTGTTACTGGTATAATCAACGTGTGTGTGTGTGTGTGTGTGTTTTTTACTTTCTCTTGCGCTGCGGAGTGTGTGTTATGTGTGTGTGTGTTTTTTTCTTTCTCTTGCGCTGCGGAGTGTGTTATGTGTGTTCACGCGTGTAATTTGACACTGTGCTGGTTCACACACACACACACACACACACACACACACACACACACACACACACACACACACACACACACACTCTCTCTCTCTCTCTCTCTCTCTCGTCTTTACACCGCGTTCCAAATTATTATGCAAATTGGATGCAAGTGTCAAACAAACAAATGTATAGTTTTTAAATTAAACTCATTGATGATATTGTGTCTCAGGGCTCTTTGGATCAATTAAATGAATATCACACGTGTCTGAGAGTTTGCCAGATAAAGGAAAAAAGAAGGTTGTTCCACATTATTATGCAGGCCACAGGTTTCACAATATGGGAAAGAAAAAGGATCTCTCTGCTACCGAAAAGCGTCAAATATTGCAATGCCTTGGACACGGTATAAAAACATTAGACATTTCATGAAAACTTAAGCGTGATCATCGTACTGTGAAGACATTTGTGGCTTATTCAGCGCACAGATTTGTGCAGATAAAGGCAAAATGAAGAAGGTTTCTGCAAGACAAATTCATCGGATTAAGAGAGCAGCTGCAGAAATGGCATTACTGCCTGAGTCCCGCGAACCTCAAGGTGTAGGATCCTTTAAAGGCCTGCAGTTGTGCATGAACCCACTATTCGGCCACCAGTAATCAATGCTCAAAAGCATAAATGGTTGCAGTGGGACCAGGCATACATGAAGACAAGTTTTTAAACAGTCTTGTTTACTGATGAGTGTCGTGCAACCCTGACTGGTCCAGATGAATGGAGTAGTGGATGGTTGGTGGATGGCCACCATATGTCAACAAGGAGGTGCCAGAGTCATGTTTTGGGCCAGAATCATTGGGAGAGAGCTGGTAGGCCCCTGTAGGGTCCCTGAAGGTGTGAAAATTACCTCTGCAAAGTATATTGACTGACCACTTTCTTCCATGGTACAAAAAGAAGAACCGTGGCTTCCGTAGCAAAATCATCTTCATGCACAACAATGCACCATCTCATGCTGCAAAGAATCCCTCTGTGTCATTGGCTGCTATGGGAATAAAAGATGAGAAACTCATGGTGTGGCCACCATCCTCCCCTGACCTCAACCCCATTGAGAACCTTTGGAGAATCCTCCAAAGATCTATGAGGGTGGGAGGCAGTTTGATTCAAAACAGCAGCTCTGGGAGGCTATTCTGACATCCCGCAAAGAAATTCAAGCAGAAACTGTCCAAAAACTCAAGTTCAATGGATGCAAGAATTGTGAAGGTGATATCAAAGAAGGGGTCCTATGTTAAGATGTTAATAACATGCCCTGTTAGGATGTTTTTGATTGAAATAGTTTTTGAATTCAGTAAATATGACCTCCTAATGCTGCAAATTCAACAAAAGGTGCAAGAGAGAGTAAAACATACACAGAGCCTGTGCGCATAAATTGAAACACTTATCTGTCTGGATTTATTTTATGCAGGTTAATTTGTTCTATTTTTACTTTATATTTTGTGTTATGTATTTATTTTTTTGGGCTGTCGAATGAATAATTTGAATTTCCATTACTTCTGATGGGAAAATAAAATTTGGTTTACGAGTGTTTTGGAATACGAGCCCGCTTCCGGAATGAATTATGCTCGTAATCCGAGGTTCCACTGTACAACTAGAATCGGGCATCGTGTCCATAGGTGTTTGGACAGTGAGAAAAATCGGATTTGAAATAAAGCGATCAATATGTGGATGAAGTGTGCACTTTCAGCTGTAAAATACTTCATTAATATTTTATGAATCAATTCCCTTTTTCATAGAGAGGAATCCAACAATTCGAACACAGAATAAAAACTGGTCAAATCAACAATTACTACATTCTTAAAATGAAAGAATAAACTGTTAAGTTCAGCAGCACTAAAAGGCTTGGAAGAAAATGGAAGACAACTAAAGTGGATGCTCATACATAATTATTTCCTTGGAGAAGCATAACCTCTTTATAAAACCAGTTCAAGAACATTCTCAGGTGGTAGCCCTTTCTCTGTAAAAGGCTACAATCAAAAGACAACTTCATGAATATAAATACAGAGGATCTATAACCACTAGTAACACTTTGCTCAAATGCATATGAAATGAATGTCCAGTTATTTTGACAGATAAATTCAAGGTCAAGTTACACCACAATGGTGGTAACAGAAGGGTATGAAGAAGGAAAGGAAGGGCTCATGATCTAAGCATGCCATATGATTGGTCATGGGAGAGATGTGCACTGGTATGGGTGTATATGGCTTCCAGTGAAAATGAAGAATTCCTATATTTAGCATAATGTTATGTAAATTACTGTTTTCACATATTGATTGTTTCTTTTCAGATTACTTGTTGAGTACAGGAACAAAAGTATCAAAACAAACATTTGTCCAAACATTTATGGACCCAACTATAAACACAGAATGAGATTTTAGACAAAGTGTGGGATTCACACTAGGGCATTATTGTGGGACTTGACTGTGAAGTAAAATTGTTAAATCATAAGGTAGGCATTCTATAAGGTCATGTATCCATCCAGGAGTAGCTTCAACCAAAAATAAACAACTTCAAACATAGATAAAACTGTAAATAAAGGGAGGACTTCTGGCAATTATTCTTGAATGAATTAGTAAATAGTTTAAGTTTTTTTTTAATGCCAGATAATTTTCACAATTGTCACTGGAAGTCACTAGTATGACTTTTTCCATCATGCATTTTATCTATAATTTTTAATTAAATTATGCTAAATTTAAATTTCAATCTGTAGTAGAGCACAGATATCCAGTCCTTCCATAAAACATACTGTAATTTTTTCTGTAAGAACCTACAGGAGTATTTATTGACATCTCTGCACAGACATAAGTACCTTAAGAAAACTAGTGAAGGTATCACTTACACAGAGGCAATTATAAGTGAAGTAGCTGGTGACGCGTAGACCTCCCTTAACTGAATCAGGTTCTGCTTTCATTTTAGGGAAGAGTGGAGGAACAGAAAACTCCATATTCTGCTGGGGTCCGATGTACAGGTTCTGAGTCTGCAGTGCGGTTAGCCTTCTCAGACTGTAACTCACCTGGACAAAGACTGTATGTGTCAAATATTTTTTCCTTAATTTCACTGAAAGAAGTGAAACAGTGCGCAAGCTTGTCAAGGTTTATTAGGTTTAATATGGAGACATGCTCTTAAACAATAATTAAATGCACCAACATTCCTACCCAAGTCACATCCAAACAGTAGACAACTAAGAAAATTGTACCGCAATCTAAAATCAAGGTAAACCCTATGTATCAAACACCAATACATTACCTCAGTGTACATTAGAAAGCGTACAAGTTCTTCCGAAATTTTCTGGAGCTCACGATGGGATGGTGCTGGTCCAGCATGCTGCAGACCTGCAGTAGATCTCAAACCAGACTGGTTCAACTTGGCCTGTAGCAAATTATCCCAGTTGTCCCTTATCATGAGAGCAGAAGACAGCATTCTGAGAGCTGTGGCACTATCATTTATAACCAACTCTAGCCAGCCATCAACCACCAGCTGTGTGCAGTCTGCATTGCTGTCTACTGAGTTTGCCACCAGCAGCAAAACCTAGAGAGGAGGACTTATGAGTAAAAAGGAATGCTTATGGCGATAAAAAAAAAAAATCTATCTATTTTTTTTTTTTTTTTTTTAAGAGACTAAATAATAATTGTGAGGCCCTCATCAGCAACAAAGAAATAAATGCAGGTGACAACAAGAAGAAAAATAAAAACATCTTTAGTCAATTATGTTCTAATTTCCTAGTGTGCTTGGGATCTTTGACCTTTTTCTGCAACTTCAGGTCAGGTTTCACAGGTGGCCATATATTTTTCTCTAGAATATTCTAGTATAAAGAGGAGTTGCATCATAATTTTTTGTTGTTATCAGAAGTATTCAGTTTAAAAAGTTCTTCTTAATAATTAAATAAGCTTGTGCATTTTGTTTGGAACTTTGTTTGGCTGGTAATTTTGTTTTAGATTATCGCAGAAGTATGAAGTGTCCCCATTTTTTCCCCTTATATGGTTTTATGAATGTTTTACATTTTGAGAGAAAAAAAATAACATTTTGAAGTTTGCCATTTTTTATTTTTTACTTAGGTTATTTGTTTGTTTGTAGAGCTAAGGACCACACAATTGTTGTTTAGGTTATTGATCTAGTGTTGTTGTCCTAATGAATAAAAAGCATAGAATTTATGAATAGAATTATAGTCTACTGGGTGATTCACTCAAAAGAGGCCCCGAATATTCTGTAATAACTCTTTCTAGGACGAAGCCGTCTGAAGGACACAGCGTACAATGTGCTACTTAGTATATGGAACAAACACGCCAGGAGTCAAACTGATAAGGTAGGACAGACAGACATCGCACTGTCTAACGCCATACCCCTCGACTCAGTCACTGGACTTCTCATCAGGATGGTGATGGACAGTAATGAGCAGCATGTTTTTAGAGTGCGAACCTATTGGATCACCAATTCATCTAAGTGATGTCAGATAGAATTTCTGAAGAAATGTGGAGTTCCTGTCGTACCTTCAAAGAGTGTGATTCAGAAGATGGTATGGAAACTGGAAATGACAGATCATTGATCCTTTCTCATGGTGAGACCGTCTGGAAATGTCACAGGACACAAACCGGGACATGCAGCGTTGTCTAAGAAATCTCTAAAACGCCTCACACTGGAGACTTGTAGGACTTATTCAACATGTCAGAGAGCAAAAAGGGCAAAATTACAGGCACATGGAGAAACAAACTACAGAAAATTCTGTGCCTCTTTTGAGTGAATCAACATGTCCCCCCACCATAACTGAAGAAGAGCTGTACATACTAAAATATGTATAACGGATGCGCTTAGTCTAGTTATGGAATTCCACTTACCTGCATACCTTTTGGTCCATTTTTAATCCAAAATCATATATAAAATATTTTTTCCCCCCCAAAATAAGCTAGGTAAGATGTGCTGAAAGTAAAAGGTAAATTTGTACGGGTCCGTATGGACTTCCAGGACTGGAGTTAAACAGTGCATGACCTGTTACTTCAACTACTGTTACTTAAGCTACTTTTACATCCCTTTATACGTTTTAATGTTTAATGCTAGTCATTTCTCTAACCTGCAGGGCAGGGGCTCTTACACAGTTTGACACATAAGGCTTGTTTGTTTCAAGCAGAGTTACAAAAGCCAGCAGCTGATGCATATTGCTCTGCCCATTCTCAGCACCTAGACAAATGGAAAAACAGGCACAGAAAGAGGGGGGTAAGAAAATGTTGAAACATTTCTGAATGTTGGTTGTTTAAGAGAGGTCTGCCAAACTTACTGGACTCACACTGAGTGATGTGCAGCGAATCTGGATTACTGGCAAAAACACTGGTGGGGTGAATCACAACACCTTGCTTATTACGAGTGTGAAACACCTAAACAAACAAAAAAAAAAAGGTCTACATGTAATATGATGAAGTACAATCATTTCACAGGGGATATGCGTGAATGTGCACAAAATAAAGTATATTACAGTCTTAACCAAAGCTGATCAAATCCAGTGTATGTGTATTTGTTTGTGTGTGTTTCTGCATGCCTGCTCGGAGTCTTTACGGGTGGAGTTATGCTCATCAGGCAGAGCCAGCTGTGGATACAGGCCACGGCACAGCACCAGTCTAAAAAGAGCCTGTTGCTGAGATGACAATGTTGCACTGACGTATGCATCCCCTTGAAGCTTGCTAATATCATGCCGCAGTTTGAACTTCACTTCCTGTGACAAGAATTACAGAAAAACATTTTAAAGATATAGTATGTACCAGTCTTAAGCAATCTTCATAAATTACTCCAAATTATTTTGATCCTCTGTAATTCTTTATTTCTTAGTGCGGATGTGCTAGATGGCTGTGATGTGGTCATAAGCAGCCATGCTGATATTCTGCACAACCTCAAGTCTGATACTGCTTTTATGCAACAGTTCCACGAACACCATTTATTTACAACATATTATTATTATTTGTTTGCTTATTTAACCAAGTTATTTTGCTTTCCCAACATATATAATTCCATAAATAGCAGAACTAATAGTGACTGGCAGAGCTGGAGACTGACATTTTGTAACTGACAGTTAGTATAATTAACAGCGTAAAAGCAGTTTTAAATTCCTATAGGTACTATGAAGCCAAAAAATATGAAAATAAATCAGGAGGTGGGTGATAGGTGGCAGATAGTCCCCTACTTACAAACGAGTCCTGTTCCAGGAGCATGTTCGTAAGTCGGATTTGTTCATAAGTCAAGGACAAAGTGAGTCGTGTGCACCCTTGGCACAAATATACAAAATAAAGCAAACCAATCCATTTGGCTAAATTGTTCCTCTTGCCCAACACTGCCATCATGTGACCAAAAATGAATGTCACAGTAAGTCTTAACGAGGGGAATTCCCCAATGCCATTTTGTTTCAAAGCGAATTTCCCTATAAGAAATAACGGAAACTCCAATGATTCGTTCCACAACCACAAAAATAGTAACACAAAAATTATTAACATAAAATTGAAGGTAAAAATAAAACTAATTAACCTGCACTTTACCTTATTGTGGACTTATTGTGTAAGACGACTTTCATACACACACACACACACACACACACACACAAACATGCGCCATTGCACACGCACATGGATGTTAACTTAGACTGCAAACTTTAACCTGCAATTTATCTTTGAAAATAATCACTGGGGCAGAGACGAGGAAGAGGGGAGTTACAAAACAGCTATTTTATTTCATCGTGCTCTTGAACTGATTCATTGAACCTGGTAAGGCCGACTCATTTCTCCCAGATCCCGACTGTGAATGTTAGATGTGAACCGCGGTCCGTTCGTATCTGTGGAAATTCGTAACTCGAATGTCGGGGACTACCTGTATCAACTGTGTTAACTTCTGGATTTCGAGGTTAAATCCCAAATATCCTTAAAACGTATTGCGCCAGGGTATAGGGTTCCACATACCAAGTAGTGCACTTTAGAGAGTTGTGCAGGATTCTGCCTTGAGTTAGAAGCTAGTTAGCCTTGGAGCCTGAGTTATAAAACAACATGGACGATTCAGAGAAAATTTGAAGGGACTTTGAAGCTATTATTAAGTAGCCAATGTATTGTTTAAGATGATGTCACATTATCAGATGTGTTTCTGTAACAGTGATGGCACCCTTCTGGATGGGCCGAACTGCTTCTATGCTTGGTTTGACATGCAGAACGACGTGACGGCGAGGAAGACCTCCTTCAAATGACCAGGTGCAGTGTCTCACCACAGCCGATGTGAGAAAAACTCTAAGCAGAGACAACCCACGTAAAGCTGCTGGACAAGAAGAGCATATTCCTGGCAGAGTGCGCAGAGAAAGTGCTGAACAGCTGGAAGATATTCTCACCGACATCTTCAGCATCTCTCTGAGCAACGCCATTGTTCCCACATGCTTCAAGTCCACCACCCTCGTCCCCTTACTGAGTTTCTGTTTTGTCTCAGTTAGTAAGCTAATTAGGTTTCTTAGTTAGCTAGTTAGTTTTGTTAATTTGGTCCTGTAGGAACGTTGTTTCGTTTCACTGTGGACTAAACTGAATATGGTTGAAATGACAATTAAAGCCTACTTGACTTGAAATCTTGTTTTTATCCATTTCCTGAAGCCATGGACCACAAGTAACACTGTGAAAGTATTAACAAGTGAAGAAAATGGGGCATCATAATGAAATTGCAAGGGAAAAGATACCTGGCAGCTGCAGGAATTTTGAGGCTTTGTGTAACAGATCATGAGGCTGGGGTTAAAGTGCCAGCACTGTCAAGATTGCCATTGTTGGGTCCTTGAGCAAGACTGTGAACCTGACCTGCTCCAGGGGCACCATACCATGGTTGGCACTGCCCCAAACTTCTTAACAAGCTGGCATGTGCAAGGAAAATATTTTCCCCATGAGATAATGTACACTAAGCCAATCATGTGGCGCAGTGCAATGCATACGATCATACAAAGAAAGTCATGCAGATAAGGGCCAGCAACTTCAAATGGGGGGACATCGTGACTGTGGCATGATTGTTGGAGACAGATGGGCTGGTATGAGTATTTCTACGAAGTTCCATAGGATAAAGTGCACCTGAAAACCTACAGGAATTGTTCTGAGAGCAAAGGAAGGTACCATTTATTGTAATTATCATGTTCCTAATAAAGTTCTCTGTATGTGTGTATTAAACAAATGAAGGCTGTTTCTGCTTTGTGTGCAATCATGTGTCAGTGTACGTTTTGATAAAGCCAAAGTATCTTGGCCATAATTTAAAATATGTGTTTGGTGCAAAACATGGCCAGTTTCCTGTAACCAAGGAAGACAACATGTTCCAGCATGGCAAGGTGGGTGTGGAAGAATTTGAGAGGTTTACCTCAACCTCTCAGACCAAGTCTGGAATTAACTGACCTCACTACTGCTCTTGTGGCTGAATAGGCGCATCCGCACAGCCATGTTCCAAAATCTATTGAAAATGTATTTTCAGAAACATGGGAGTTCGAACAACAAAAGGAGGCACAGAATTTGTAATGTGATACACTAGCAATGGGAGTCAATAAAACACCTCCATAATCAATCATTAATGTTTGCATAAACCAATCGATGATCAGTTAATAATCAGTTTAATCGCACAATACAATGGTTTATTGATAGCTCTGATTGACCATGAAATTTGTCACCAGGAATGTAACTACAATGTTGTAGGACAGCTGCTGAAAGTCTGCACGAGCTGCCGGCGCCACCGTCACCCTCGCCGACAGCTAGCCTTTGCGATCCTGCTGCCAAAGAGGAAAAGAGAGGAAAAGGCCCAGGATCAGCGCAGCTGCCACACCTAGAAGAGCTGTGTGGGGCCAGTTGGCCGAGATAGCAAAAGGAGCCGTATTCAGAAGCTTGCAAGAGCCACGGTCCATGTGTGCCCACTTTGCCTGACACCATCACTTGCCAGCCAAGTGTCCATATGCCAGCTGGGCAATGCCTCTGGACCCGCACGTGCATACCATCACTTCTCTCCTCACTTGTTTCCTTTTTCCCCTCCTTAAAACCCTCTCCTTTTGCCATTTTTCCTAATAAAATTACCCTTTTCCCGTAAGACCACGTGTCATGTCTATGTGTCTATGGTGCACCCCGAGCAAATGATCTTACACAAGTTAGTCATACGGCTGTCTGACAGTGTGAAGAAGAAAAGATTATAAAATACATAGAATATAGATCATGTAATAAAAATGCATCTATTATGACCAGAGGTGACCGGTTTCTTCTTTTATCTAACTAGTTAAAGGTTAGTGGGCTAGTCTGTATCGATCAGCAATCAGAGATTAGGTCTTTACACACCTTGTGCTAAGGTTACTAAGATCTAAGCAGTTCTAAGATTCCTCTGTGCTGTGGAGAAGGGTGCAAGTGTAGCCTTGCAATGTCTTATACAGGTAGCTTACAAAAGCAATTCTGTGCAAGAAAGAGCAAAATTCTAAAATCGTCTCCCAGCATTTCTAAAATCATGTTATTTGTCCTACCCAACAAAAAAATGTTACATTTCGAAGGAAAAAATATATAATGATGCCTAGCCTCTTTGTGCTGCTTTCTTACAAGTTAATCACCTGTATGTCTACTTCCTGTGCTGCAGACTTTTTGTCCTTCTTGGTTGGCCCGGCTGCTTCTTCTTCTGAGTCACATGATGACCCTTGCTCCTCGCCGTCCTCCATATGCAACACTTTCCTACGGCTGTTCTCTGTTAAATCATGTTCCCTCTTCAGCTGTTGAAGTCTTTGACGTTCACCAAGTCTCTTTCTGCGTTGGGCCTGGTCCTCAGCGACGTAGCCTGACTGAGGCTCAACTAGCCCGTGACTCCTCAACAGGTCCTTCATAATGCATACAGCATATTCAGATTCACAGATAATACATGGAGGAATGATTTTGAAAATGCCTTAAGCCTAGATTTACCCTAGGGGCTTGCCCTAGATCTGTCAATTGTTAAAAGCGCTATACAAATAAAATTGAATTGAATGATGTGAAATCAATGCATTAACGCAAAACGAATATGGGTCACTAATGAGTCAGGACTCCCTCAAGATGACGAGGTACATCTGATTTGACAAAATTTTAGTAATTAGAATTTATTTGCGTCAAATCATTTTAAAATGTTAAGGATCTTTAATTATTTGAAAGTGTTCATACATTCATGTTGACGGCCCTTATTTAAACAAAAACATAAATACACAAACTTGTAGACCTTAAACTGTCGTCTCAGGTTGGCCATCTCATACAGTCTCTGTTCCTCTAGTCCTCTTCTTTTGCACCACTTTCTGGACCCTCCTTCCCTATCCCTTTTCACCTAAGAAGGAATAAAAAGTCTCATGGATATCAACAGAATTGTTAATATCCCACTGCTTTTATATTTGAACCCTGAAGCAATAACCATCATTTATGAAATACCACAAAGATGGCATTTGACCTAAATATGAATATAGCTGGCTGACCTGCACCCATGCATTGAAGGTGTTGAGCAGAGTGAAGGGGTCTCCTAGGTCACTTTCCAAAGGTTGGCGGGCAGTGGTGCAATCTGGGTTGTGTTGAGCACTGCGCAGAAACGGCGACTGAACGCTCAGTGCTGCAGCTACAGTCAACACTGGCTCCACAAGGTTGAATAGTGAGCCAAGAACTAGCATTTTACCTAAAATTCACACACAAAAAAAAACCACTTTGAATGTTATTTCTGATCAATCATCTGAACCCGTATCAAATATAAAATGACATGTGTCACATACCAATAAGGACATCCACAGGCAGCTTGGCCAGCAGATTGCCAATGGGGGTGAGCTCTCCCTGAACATCTAGAGCTCCTTGTTCCTTTAGAAACCTCATTGATGTCTGAATGCTAAAGGCTGCAGGAGGGTCTATGAAGTTAAAAGAACACGGATCTCCCAAATCCATACTCTTCATCTACACAAAAATGACCAAAAACAAATAATATAGCACATGTGTAGTAATGTTGACCATTTTGATTTTACACAATCAGTTCCCCAAGCTCAGAACAAATCGCTCAGAAGGAAATTCCGTCAAGTTATTGCTCCTAAAGGTGGATGGATCCACAAGCTATTAAAGCATGGGAGGTATTTAGTACAGTACAACCCACGTTTTTTTGGGGGGGCATTTTTGTTAAAGAAATAAAGGCACGGTGAAAAAAAGTTATATGTTGTTACTCATCTGAGGCCTGCTATGATCAAGTGTTTTTAGACACACACACAAAGATAAAAAGAAATAAATACATTTAAAGCAGAAATCAAGCCTCATATGACTTGGTAGACTGGAAGATTAGATATTTGCATGAACTAGCAGTTGAACAGGTACCTCTAATGAAGTAGATAATAAAAAAACTGCATTAACCACACATCTGCAGTTATATGCCTTAGTGGCTATTAGTACTGTTCTTCCATAGTTAGCTTCAAACATTTATGCAACCCTCTGATGACAATGTAATGATGACAAGAAGCTAGCCAACCTGGCAAAAACAAGTAGCACTAGCCCCAACCTCACTGGCTAACATTAATGATAACATTAACACCAATGATCAACTCAGTAATTAGTGTATGGCTGATTTAACAAACACATTTTCTATGCTTCAGTTAATATACACAGGGGTTGGCATTGCCTCTCCTCTTTCTATATGACTCCTTGCTGGTTTAGATTGTTTGTTTTGTTTTTTTAAGCAGGCTTGCTGTTTTTTATTTGGTTTGAGCAGTTATGGATTTGCATCATGGTGTGTGTATATATACTGTAGGTCCCAGACAACATTTCAAGCCCAGAAACCCCCATCATTCCAAGTCTAACCCTGATCTTGCTATACCATTGTTGCAGTATATGGTCATGCTTTCTGTTAGAATAATTTAATTGACTTGTAACATTTAAATACCACCTAGCTTGAGTTTCAGAGAGCACTTGTACCTGTAGCACTAACAAGTCTAGAGGCACTCGATGGATCTCGGGAATAGGGTAAGGGGAAAAGGCCTCATAGTCCGACTCTGAATAGAGCCGGTAGCAAACTCCTGGCCCTGTTCGGCCTGCACGACCTTTCCTCTGCTCAGAACTGGCCCGACTAATCCAGAACTCCTGAAGTCTCTGCATTTTGGCCTTTTGATCAAAAGTCATTTCCTTTACTTTGCCTACAGATTACAACAGTGAAGAAGGTCAATCTCAGACTAGAAAATATAATTATGATATCAATATTAAAGAAAAAGTCAAACCATGGTAAAACAAAGTGTTTTCATTATAAAGTACATTTTCTTTAGGGGAGATATGGTACCTGAATCAACTACAAAGCGAACACCATCAATGGTCACCGAAGTTTCAGCTATGTTGGTGGCAATGATGCATTTCCTCAAGCCAGGGGGAGCAATGTCGAAGACCTTACAAGGACAAATATTGAATTTAATGAAACAAATACTCATTAATTATTTTTCACTAATAGATTTATCCTGGTTATGGCCACAGCAAAGCCACATTTTTTCTGTAACCACTGAACAGTAAAATAGTTAAAACCATTCCCTTTTAACAATACACTGCCTGAACAAAAAGGAAAAGTCACCATTTGGATCTAAATAAACAAAGCTTAGGAGCCTTTGATTATATAATTATTAATTGTGATAAGTTTGTCTAGCAACATTTTTAAATACTGGAATTGGGTTCTAACTGTCCAATGTAATAATCAAACCTGAAAGAATAGTGCTGAACAGTATGTGCAGTACATATACATTAAAATACATTAAAAAGCACAAATAAATAGGCATGCAAATGAAGTTACACAATTGGACATTTTTGAAAAATTAAACAATTCAAAAATCTCCTTAAACATGTTTAATGAATAAAATGTTTGTCTGAACAGTTCAATAAAACATGCTTTATTCAGCTGAGTTCTACCCCCCTGACATGTGGGGCCTCCTCACTCTGTATAAAAGCACATGTTAGTCCTGAGAAATGTGTGTTTTAAGAATCAGGTTGTTGCAGTCAGTCTTCTGCCAATAACAGGATTGATTTCGTGCAATTTCTTATCCTCATTTTTATCTCATGACAGGAAACCTGTTGCCTTGAACCTCCAGGGTCCGGATTTGATCTTCGCCTCAGGTCTGTGTGTGTGTAGAGTTTGCATGTTCTCCCTGTGCTTCGTGGGTTTCCTCCACATGCTCCGGTTTCCTCCAACAGTCCACAGACATGCAGATTAGGCTAATTGTCATTCCCAAATTGCCTGTAGTGTGTGTGTGTGTGTGTGTACCCCGCCTCATGTCCCAAGTCTCTTTTTAGATTAGTCCATTAATGTGGATGTCAGTTTTCCACTTTGGATACATCCATGTATATAGGTATATGACGTGGAATCTGCCTCTGTTGAGGGGCTTATTAAGTTTTTATTTATTTAAGGTGTTAAACATCTTTTTTTAATTATTATTTATCGTTTTGTTTTGTTTCATTAGAGCTTATGGGGAAATATGTGAGAGTTAAGATAAGATTTTTTGAGTACTTCACCTGATTCCAGTCAGACCTCAAAATTTTGGCATCTTTAACTGCACCTGATATTCCAGAAATGCCTTTTACAGTATATGGCCTGGCTGGTAATAGGGATTCTAGGATTACAAACCTTTACCAGTTTGCAAATGAAAAACAAAGAGAGTCACTAGTAGAATTTAGATCTAAATCTAAAAACAGGGATGGTATACTCTAGGAACCACATACAGTAAGTTGCTCAGTCGACCCTTAGTCAATTCCTGTTGTTCATGCCAACAATATTGACCAGTCACTTGACAGAATCAGGCTCTTGTAACCTCCTTTCTATGTGAAGTAGAAGGCAAACTGTGTTGGGCTTATGGTAGCCAGAGAAGACCAAATTTCTGAAGTGCCAGGGCATCTTCACCTTCCTCCACAATTACAGGTTGGAACTCACTACAAACAAGTTTCCCAATTTGTCACCTCCAGTTATCCAGTGATCGGTAAAGGTGTGCTATATCTCTTGTCCCCATGAGACTATATCATATATGTAAAAGATGCATGGTTTGGTAAGAACAAGTAATCCCTAAAAAAATCAGATTGTGTTTACTGCAGTTTTAATGACCTGGTAACCATTACCATTTGGCAGACGCTCTTATCCAGAGCGACTTACATTTTAATCTCATTAAACACTTGAGTAGTTGAGGGTTAAGGGCCTTGCTCAAGGACCCAACAGTGGCAACTTGGTGGTTGTGGGGTTTGAAAACCTGAGATCTTCCGATCTGTAGTCCAATGCCTTAACCACTGAGCTACTCCTGACCCCACCAGACCCACACCCAGACTCAGACACCAGGGGGTCACCAATACAACATCTTGGGCAAAGATCATTACAGCTGTGACAGTAAATGCTTCGATGTGCCATGAGGCTGTTGAAACAATGTCATGGGGAAAGTGCAGTGTAATTAAAGCTAAACATGATCCAAGTTTGTGTGAATTTTTCTTTTTGCCAAGCAGTATATGGGTCTATCGGGACAGAATCTATTCAGTTTAAAGTCCATGTAAAAAATATATATAAGATATTATGGTACCACATAACTTTAAAAAAATAAAATTTTTTAATCTGTAAAGCAGTCACTGCTTATCAATCTGACATGCCAAAATTTAGGATTAAATGAACCTTCTACTAAGGTAAAATTAAATAAACATTTTTATTTTGTTTCTTAGATATATTATGTTCTATATAAAAGAGATATTTCTTCAGCTTAAAATACATTGTTTATACATCACTGGTTTTAATAACTGCAGTTTCTTTAACCAAACTGTTTACAAAGTGTTTACCTTGTTCTGCTGTTCTAACGACAAGGTACTGTGCAGGGGCAGTATGATCCAGCGACCAGTGTGTACAGCATAGGTTTTGCATGCTTCCATTATAGTGGAGATTTCAGCCAGACCACTTAGGAAAATCAGCAGGTCGCCCCGCTCCTCAGTAGGATAGCACTGATCAATGCCCTGCAGCACACGCAGATATGGTCTTGGGTTCAGCTTCTCCATTTGAGACACCTGATCTTCATGAGGGATGGGCTGGTATATTACCTAAACAAAGACATAGCAATATCCTTCTCATTGACACAAAATTGCAACTGGAGATGTCCTGACATGGAAAGGAAAGGTAGATTTGTACTTGATTGAATACATCCTCTCTCCACTACCATACGTGTATTTTTCAGCAAGACCATGTATTATAATGCTTGAAACATAGAAACTGCCCATACAGTATACACAGTAAATAAATCTTAAAGCACATGGTCGTCAACCTTCTGATGTATCACATTATTTGCAAAAACAACCCTTGCAGACTTGATTACACTTGGCTGTGGTAAAGCATTTTCACATGGAAGGTCAGTACTTTCATGTCGCCTTCGAGTAATGCAGATGTTCTTCACTTTGGCAAGTTGGCAACATGTTATACAGCAATGAACAGAATGAACGCTAACCTTTTCAGCATTTTGAGCCACAGTAGCTCTTCTATTGGATCAGAATACACAAGCCAGCCTTTTACCCCCCACTTGCATCAATATGTCTTAGTGGCTCATGATCCTATTGCTGGGTGACCATTTCTTCTTCCTTGGACCACACTGGGAGGTCCTGGCAACTGCAGACCAGGAACATGCCGCAACAGCTACAGTTTGGCACTTTCTCTGACCCAGTCATCTAGCCATCACAATTTGTCCCTTGTCAAAGCCACTCAAATCCTTATTTTGCCACTTTTATCTGCTTCCAGCACATAAAACTCAGGGGAAAAAAAGTTGCTGTTTCATACATCCAACCCAAAGAAATTAATGCTGCTATTACCAATAGACATCACCGTTTTGGTGGCAAAGGGTTGACTTACTGAATATTTGGCAGGTGGTCATAATATTATGGCAGTTCAGTGCACATAAATAAAAAGCCTTTTTTTTGTTTACATTTCAATGATTACAGTTTACAGATCATTAAAATGAAAAAATCCAGTATCTCAAAATATTAGAATATTTCCTAAGATTCATTTTTTTTTTTTAAAGTATAGAAATGTCTGATTTCAATATCAGCACATGACATTAGGGTTGGGTACCAAATATATACCCGGCACTAGAACTAAATTAGAATGCATACTTCGATGCCTCACTTCAATAGATTGAAATATTTGTCCACCAGTTCTCTGATATAGACGTAAGAAGCATCATCACCTACAACGCACATGAAAATCAAATCTGTAGTAACATAAGTGTCCATGTTGTTTTCATATTCCAACCATCAGCGAGAATGCACTTGCTGCAGGAAGCAGGGAACGTTAGCTCACTAAGCTATACACGTTAAACACGTAAAATGCCCAAAGCTAAACATTCTAAAGTGTGGCTGTATTTCACAACAATGGATTTCAATGCTGTGACATGCAACAACTGTCTTTTGACAATTGCTTGTAAAGGTAGAAACACGTCAAACCTAATTAAACATTTGAGGACACACAGGATGTTGTTTAAAAACAGAGGGATGGCACCATGTTTAACATCTTGCGGACATGAGCTGGAAGTGTGGGCTTCCCGGCCCAAGTCAGACTAACCCTAGCAAAATCAGGAGAGGTGCCGTATTTTGACGGATAAGGTGGTCTGGCAAAATAATAGTCATATTTCTGCAAAGAAATTGCTGAAATTTAAATCTGGTTTGTAGCATACCAGGAAAACCAACTACTTTGCTGTTATTGGTGTTAAATTGTTGTAGTTGTGTTAGGTAATATGTAAGTTAGTTGTTTTGTATCTACTTATATTTATGTATACTTTCACCTTTTTTAGTATTATTTTAAATATTATAATATTTCAATAAAAAGACGGTCTTTAATGTTATCCACCATTTCTGTGGCTCTGTTTGTTTGTTTTTAAGTTGTTGTTCAGGCACTGTTTAGGCACCAGTACTGTTTTAAAAGTATCATTTTGGCACCGGTATCATAAACCCAAACGATACCCAACCCTAGATGACATGGCACCCCAAATCACTCCACATTGGACTTAAAGCAACTTGGATTCTGTGCTTTTCCACTCTTCCTCCAAACTCAGGAAAACTTGATTTCCAAATAAAATAAAATAAAATGACTTTCATCTGTAAAGAAGACTTTGGACCACTGAATAATGGTCCAGTTCTTTCTCCGTAGCCCAGGTATGACACTTCTGATGGTGACTAGGAATGTAACGGTTACAACCATTTCCTGAATACCTCTGTGCATGGTGGCTCTTGCTGCACTGACTTCAGCCTAACACCGCTCCATGTGAAACTTTCCGCATTTCTTGAAACGGCTTTGCTTTACAATCTTCTTAGAGCTGCGGAAATCCCTGTTGCTTGTGCAAATTTTCCCCAACACGCTTTTTCTTCCTATTGAACTTTCCATGAATATGTTTTAAGCTAGCCCTTTCAGTGATGCCCACCTGTGCCCTTCCTCGTTTGTGGAGGGCGTCGATGATCATCTTCAGGAGTACTGTCAAGTGGTTGTCAACAATGCCCAAAACATGGCATTCATACTCTATGAATAGTAATTTACTCAAACTCAAAATTAAATATACTAAAGATTTTCATGAAATGTAAGCTGTACTCATAAATTTTTTTTAAAAGTTTGTTTGTTTTATCCAACAAATATACAATAATACATTTCATCCCCATCAATAAAAGCCCTGGCACCCTCCTCCTTCCTTTCATGTACCAGGAAGACTTGCAAAGTATTATGTCTATTACAAAGCACTCACAACCAAGAATGTTGTAAATAAATAAATAAATAAATAAAATTATTATTATTTGTTTTAGATTACAGTATGTATGAGCTCTTATTGTAGAAAGAAGCTAAGGACTACGGTCCCAGTAACACGGTTATACAAAACTAATGTAGAGCAGGCAGTTTTTACGAGTCCTTACCTGAATGGGAAAGAGTCTACCTGGAACCTGCAGCACAGGTGCACTGTTGAAGTAGCTGGAGAAAACTTTGATGTTGATGGTGGCAGACATAAGAACTAAGCGCAGGTCTGGCCGTCCGTGAAGCAAAGAGTGTAGCACACCCAACAGGAAGTCACAGTGCAGGTGTCTTTCATGAACCTCATCCACAATCACCACATGGTACTGGGATAACATTGCATCATGTTGTATCTGCTTGAGGAGCAGACCCTCAGTGAGGAACAGTAGCTTAGTGCTTGATGTGCGCTTGCTCTCAAACCGGATCTGGTAGCCAACCTGAGGGAAGAACAAGTATAACATAAAGGCAACTTTAGAAAATTTAGCAATTTAGAAACTTTTACTGCCAAGAGTAACTCTTAGCTGTTTCTCTTTTTTGACACCAACCTTGAGGAATTTGTTTGAACAGAACCTTACTGAAATTCTTAAATGAACAAACCTGTTGTTATGTATGTGGTTATGTTGAAACTCATTGTGCCTAGTATAAGCAGAGTGATCAGCCAGTGAGAGTCTCAAAGATATCCAGTTTTGAGCCATTTGCAAGCTCAAGATAGAAGTACTTTTCTCCTACCACCTGACGGTGCGTGAGCAGCAGTTTAAAAATATGCAGTCAATTGGTGTCACATTTCTCAAAGGAACCACGTGATACCCTTTGCATTCCATGGTTAATAGTAATTCAGGATGCTTTACTCTTGACAGGACACAGGACCGATGATGGTGCTCACCTTTTCTTCCCTGGACAAGCTGTGTCATGCCAACAGTAAGGTACCCTAAGACCATTCATGTCATGAGTTTTTGAGCACTCTCATTATTGAAAGCTGTACTATACCATTTAAGCCTGTAGTTAATACAACATACAGTAACATGGCAGCATAGTGGCTCAAGTTTGGTCTACTATAGTCAAAATTAGAAATACATGCAGTGTTTTGGACTGAAATTGCAGCACAGCAACAACAGCAGACTTTAGCAAGAAAAGACCAACAGTATATTTAAAAGGCTGAGGTATTTAAAGACTATATTGATGTAGATATACAGCTTTCAAATGAATTAATGGTACATTAAAGGTTAATTGCCTTTATGAAAGATAACGGTATCTGTTTTCATATATCAAGATAAAGAAAGTAAGTGGAATTGATCTGCTCTTGAGTTATGATTTCCATATTCCTGAATTGTCCATTAAATTATTTCCCTTTTACCAGAAGGTACTACTATTCTGAGACATACATGAATAATGAAACTCTTTCATTAAACTCTCTCATTATTTCTGCATCAAATTTAACTTTCATGTTTGAATTAGATCTTGAAAGCAATCCCAGATTATAGAGGCAATGAAGAATCCAGATTCTTGGATGAATAACTCTTATTTTAAGATTTGTTAGGGGTCATTGTCCAGTTGAAAAACAAATGAACTGTCAACCAAGTGGTATGACATGTTGCTATGAAATTCTGTCTTAGCCATGCTGGTCATTTGATTAAGTCATCAACAGTATCACCAGCAAAGCACACCCACACCATCCCCTCATCCATGTTTCAGAGTGGGACTTACACATTCAGAAACACTCTGTTCACCCTCACTATGTTTAACAAACACATAGCAGCTAGAACCAAAAATCTCAAATTTAGACTCATTAGACCAAAGGACAGTTTTCCACTGATCTATTGTCCGTTCCTTGTGTTTCTTGGCCCAAGCAAGTCTCTTCTGCTCGTTGTTATTCTGAAGTCACGTTTTTTTTGCCACCAATTTGTCCACAAAGGCCTGACTCACACAGTCTCCTGTACACAGAGGACATTGAAATATGTCTACCGCTTGAACTCTGAAGCATTTATGTGGTCTCTAACCTGAAGTGATGCAAGTCTGCGGTTTCTGAGGCTGGTCATTATTATAAACTTATCAAGACTTATTAATGTGCCTAAAATACTTTGAAAACGCAAGAAATGTCAGATTAGGTCTTGAAAAAGCACACCTGCAAACTAAAAACCATTCCTGTGACTACCTCCTGAATCGAATGAGAGAATGCCATGGGTTTGCCAAGCGGTCATCAAAGCTAAATGAAGCTACTTTGGACAATCTAAAATATAAAATATGTTCTGGATTGTTTAACACTTTTTTTTTTATATGTTATTGCACACATTCTTTCATAGTTTGGATATCTTCAGTATTAATGTTGAAAACACTAAAAATACAGAAAGAACTATCATTTTATTATATTATAAATAATACCTATCCAAAAAAACAGCTGCGCTTATTGCAATCACGATATATCCTAAGTGATGAATTAATGTATTAATCAATTAATTAATTTTATCTTCTATGCCACTTATCTTGTACAGGGACGCAGGAGGCCTAAAGTCCATCCAAAAGAACTCTGGGCACTAGGCAGGGTATACACTGGACGGAGTGCCAGTCCATCGCAGGGTACACACACTCATTCAAACACAGTGGGCAATTTGGGGACAGCAATTAGCTTCATCTGCATGTCTTTGGACTGTGTAAGGAACCCGAGAGTACCCGGAGGAACAGTGAATTTGTAGACGGTTGTGTTTTCTACAAGCCTGGGACTTTGTGCCACATTGTCATATTATCCCGCTCCAATCACAAGGCAGCATTTACAGACAGAAACTATCTAAAAGGCTCTGATTCATTCTGTTCATAAAATGATTTTCGTCTGTCCGCTTACGAATTCCAGTTCTACAATTTCCCTAATTGAATACTATTATAAAACGATCTAACAATAATTACATAGTATATAAAAAGCATCAATTATTTGGGTTATTGTGTGAGAGATGGTCATTGATGCACACACAGACTAAATGTCACAATTAGCAGTATACATCTTTTCTCAATGCATATACTGTTTGTTTATTGTTTTTTGCATTTTTAAAACGTGACATTAATGTGCACATGCACACAACAAAATTTCGCATAAAATGGTCACACGAGAGTCAGTAGTGAGGCTGAATAAACGCTCCATTTTCTGATTTTAATCAGAATATAAAAAGCTCTTTCTCACCTTGGAACCATATTGGTTGAGACTCTCAAAGCTCACTCTCTTAGCGAGGGAAATGCAGGCAAGGCGGCGCGGCTGAGTACAGGCTATATTGGTAAAACCAGACGCCAGCAGGTATTGGGGCACCTGTGTGGACTTCCCACAGCCAGTGTCTCCAGCCACCACCACCACCGGGTGGGTTTGGACCAGCTCCACAATCCGGTCACGGTAATGGAAGATGGGCAAGCTCTTTTGTTCATGTCGCAGCTTGACGAGTTTACAGAAGCTCTGCTTCTGAGTGAAGTCTAGAAAATGAAGCAGGACAAGCCGACAATCTGTGACCTCCTGGCTGCTTGGGTCAGTCGGGCAATCCCTACGTCTCCTACCATGCGTGCCTCCCAGACGATCCTCAACATCTCGGGTTTTTACAAAGATGTTTATCCTGTATCGGGCATCGTACTCCTTTGGGAGACCAAGATCCGCTGTGCCACTTGCACACGTCTTCCGAAATTCTGCCACACTTTTGCTGGGTTTTGAGTTTCCCATCTCCCTTTTGGCTTTAAACCGCTGAAAGCGCTCAAAGAAAGTCCAGAACTCTTTATGCTCATTACTTTTCGCCTGAATATAGTCATGCTGGCGAAAAAAGATCTCGTCCATCTGGGCACGACACTGTGGACTGCTCCAGTCCCAGACCCGGCTGCTACTTCCACTCTCGGACATCTCAGTCTGCTGGAATGTTCAGGTGAAATTTAAAGCAGCATAAATAACCAATAATCAATAATAATAAATAATGTCAAAGGAGGGGAAAAAACTAAGAGACTTCCAGTCTGACCAACATCTTGTTGGATTTACTTTTTACACACTGCAGATTACAGCAAGTAGTTTTACACTGCAGATTAGGTTGTATTTAGTCTAACATCTCAGACACTTAACAAATTACACTCTACACTAACTGAACCACTCCTAACCATTTTTGCTTTGCTGCTTAGGAAAGTCCGTACCGACTGAGCCACACACACACACACACACACACACACACACGCACACACAGTGACGTCAGTACTTCTCCGGCGTGTCTCAATTCCGCGGCCGCATCCTTCGAAGGGAGCATTAAAAAACCAATTGCGTCATAGAGTCGCGACTAAAGTTGGCCTACTGAGATGGTTGAAGTCGGCCTTCTTTCACGTCACTTCCTCCGTGCGTTACCCTGGTAACATAAGCATTTCGGATATTCGTTGCTTCTACTGTGGAAATGTCCCAGTGCAGAAATTTAGTGGGACAAAAATCGATACCATTATAAAACATATACTTTTGAAATGTGTATAATTCCTGGATAATGTGTAAATTCGCAAATTGCAAGCTCCATTTTTTCCGCGCTTCGCCGAGGCGCAATGACTGATGGGAATTTTTTTCGTGTCCCCTTCCGGTGAGTTGGAGACGCACTGTTCACTTGTTCCCTACCCCGTTTACAGGTTCCATTTGAACGAGACAGTTTCCCTCCATGCGGGTTGTAATCGCATTTAACATGGCACTTAACACCCTGTGCAGTGTACACGTTCCTTTGTGGTAACTACTTGCCGATTGGAACACAGCGGGGTGTTCTGAATTTTGTTGAGGGCATCAGGGAGTTCGGAGCACTCTTTAAAGTGGACCGTGGAATGGAACGCAACCATTTCATCGCTTTGCCGGAAGTCAGCAAGCAAAATTACCCAAAATACATATCGCGGCTTCCTAGCCAATAGTTTCACAAAAAGGTTTATTTTACTGACATCTAGTGGACATCTAGTGGAACTATATTTTCTAAGGTATACTGTACGTTTCTAAGGAGCTACATTTTCTAAGATATAATGGAATCAACATTCCTTTACTGTATTTAGAAAATGTACCGCCAATTAAAAGAAATATTTTGGGGAAATATATTGCGGGGGACCTGGAGCCTATCCCAGGAGACTTCGGGCACTAGGCGGGGTACACCCTGGACAGGGTGCCAATCCATCGCAGGGCACACACACATACACACACTCACACACCCAATCACACACTACGGGCAATTTAGGAACGCCAATTAGTCTAACCTGCATATCTTTGGACTGTGGGAGGAAACCGGAGTACCCGGAGGAAACCCACCAAGCACGGGGAGAACATGCAAACTCCATGCACACAGAGACAGGAATCGAGCCTGGCCGGGGAATCGAACCCAGACCCTGGAGGTGCAAGGCGACAGTGCTAACCACTACACCACCGTGCCGCCCTATATTGTATTTATTTATTTATAATTATGTCATGTTTAGTCCTCCATATCAGAACACGTTAACACAAGCCGGCGGCAATTTAGCTGCGCTGAGTTACAGTCTCGTGATTTTAATAACCCCCCCCCCCCCCACCGCCTCCTGACGCTGTTAAACTGCACTACAGAGATGTAGATGGCAGCTTAATGGCCTTTATTTGGGGCAAGTGGTGACCTTTTTAATTACATTTGTTTGGGGTAGTTTACAGTTTAGTTTTTTGAATATCATTGGCAGCATCAGCAGACTTTAGATGACTTAATGATCTGTTTACCAAGTAGGGACATTACAGCTTACTGTCAGTGTCACAAACTCACAATCCCAAGTAAAAAAAAGTATGCTAAGTATATTAAATCCTAGCGTGCCAAAGCATACTTAAATGTACTTGCTCCAGACTAATGACTAGTATACTTGAAGTTTGCTATTTTGGAACAACTAATTTTGTACTAAGTGTATTTAAGTTGTAATTAAATTGTACAAAAGCACAATTTTAAGTGTATTAAGTATACTTTTGTGTGCTAAAGTGGAACAACTTTAAGTATACTTAGTACACTTAAAGTATATGGCGGTGTGTATACTAACGTACATACCTGAAGGTAATTAATACAATTTAAGTATATATTTAATGTATTATAAGTACATTACAGCTATTTTTACTGTATTACAAATAAATGATTAATATACTATGAGTATATTCTTATTGCAGCAGTAGCTGTTATACTTCTGGACAATTACAAATAGTCATAAAGTACACTTTGTGGTTAATACAAATATACTTTATTGTATCATACAGTACACACAACCTTCTATACTACAGTATTGCAAATGTGTTACCAGTACATTAAGTGTTTAGGATAATTTACAAATGCTAAATGTATTTTCTACACTATAACATGTTTTTGAAACACATTACATCAGTAATTATGAGGCAGATTTTATTAATGAGTTCAACAGATTTCATTTGCACAAGGTTACAAAAAAAGCACTACTATAGTTTATTTGTGCTCAACAAAAGTCAGGTTGTCTCACAAACACACAAACTAAAATATAAACTGGTGTGTGAACACAGACAGACATTAGTATTAGACTCTACAGGTACAGTATTAGTTTAAACCTGGTGTGTTGATTCTGTTACACCAGTGGTTCTCAAAGTGTGGGGCCCCACTAGTGGGGAATACAGACATGACCGGTGGGGCGCAATGAACGGGAGGAAATTAGTGGAAAATAACAGGAAAGTACCTATTCTAATTCATGCTTTTCTTTATTGATAATGAAGAGCGTACGCTCAAAACTAAACAATCACACACAAATAAATGGATCATTAATACAAGTAATAACATCAGTTGTGGGCCGGGAGAAAAAGTGGAACCATAGTGCAACAATAATCACCAAATGACAAACCTGAGCAGCGCTGCTCGAATCACAAACCTGCGCGAGCCACTGGGCAGCGCTGCGCGACTCTGACAGAAATAAACCGCGCCGACCATCAAAGTACATTTTACCCCGCTGGGATGCGCACGTACAAAACAGGCATGACAAGGCGGAAACAATATTTAACAGTCCTGACATTTTAAATAAATTGTTTTTAAATAAAACACAATGGGACGCGCAGGTTTGTGATTCGAGCGGCGCTGCGCGATCCACTGGGCTGCGCGAATAAACCAGATCATCACCGCGCTATTCAGATAGTCGCGCTGCGCTGTATTTGCGCAGATATTTGGTTCAATCGGGTGCCGCGGTTTCGTCCCACCTTTGCTGTGTTTGGCTTCACATACACTTCGACAATGGAAGAAGACGCTGCAGCAGCAGTGAGTTTGCTTACATGTGACGAAACCAACAACGAGGAGATTGTAAAGAAAAAAGCTGCATCGTCTGTGGTGTGGAATTGGTTTGGGTATAAGAAAAGTGATACGAATGAGATGAACGTGATTTGTGAGGTACGCAAGTGCACTGTTTTAACAAGTGGTGGAAACACGTCAAACCTTTTCTATCATCTGAAATACAAGCATCCAAACGAATATGGCCAAAGTAAAAAAATGCGGCAAACCTCAGCAACTCACAGTTTAAATAAAATTACATAAAAAAAATGAAATTATGTAAAACAATTTCTTTGTGTTTTCATTTTTATTTATGCATTTTCAGATACAAATTGCTATATTGTGATATATATCGTTATTGAGTTAGAAAATTGCTTCTACCGTGATATTTTGGATGTTGGTTATATCACCCACCCCTAATGAAGCCTATCTTGAGCTTGGATTCATGGTGGTGATGGTGGGGGCAGAAGAGAGACCCGTGTGTGTTTTGTGTCTTAAGCCGCTGGCAGCAGACCGCATGAGACCCAACAAATTAGGAAGACACTTAGAGACAACACACTCCAGTCACGTTAATAAACCACTGGACGTCTTTCAAAGAAAGCTGGCAGAATACAGACAGCAGGATAATCGCATGGTAACATCTGAATCAGTGGACAGCAAAGCACAAATGGCTTCATTCAAAGTTACATACAGAATTGGCCAGTGCAAAAAAACTACAAACGATTGCTGAGCAGCTAATAAACATGGGGTCAATTATGCAAAGATAAGTGATAACGTAAGCCTTGTATAACAATTGCACGTGTATTTTATCTGTTTTTAACTTGGTGGTGTTTGATCGTATTGGTCTAGAAATTGATATTTCAATAAACAGTAAACTTGGCCGATTTTGTTATTATTTTGTTGACAAGTGGGGCTTGAAAATTTGCTCACCCCCTTAAGTGGGGAATGACAGAAAAAGTTTGAGAACCACTGTGTTACACAGAGACTGAAAACAGGCCGAGAGCTACAGAGCCATTATACCACAAGCAAAGTACAGAACACATTAACAACAACACATTAGACAATATAAATTATAGATTAAAGTATGTACTTAATGACCAATTACCTAACAAAAACCGTTAAATTTACCTTATACCGATGAAAATAAAATAATAACGATACGAACAAACGCACGCGATGATGCAGCTTCAGCCGTTAATTCAAACTAGAAACGGAGGACTGAGGAGCCAATCAGAGAACGGACAGTACGAATCTGCCCGCCTCCAGTCTCTGATTGGCTGGTGGGCGCAACGATTCTAGTCTCCGGTTGGCTGGAGTTCTAACCCTGCTGCAGTTGCAAGAGTGAGAGAGGGCAAATATATTTTCTTGAACGGCAAAAGTGATTTTCAGCGAACAAAAACGAGTTGTGAGATGAGACCGCGCGCGCGTGGGAGAGAGAGATTCAGCGTGCAAAAACGAGTCTAAAAGCGCGCGCACGAGAGAGTAGTGGACTAAATATAAGTACATATTAATAAGTACATTTAAATTTAACTGATAATATACTGAGACTACCGTATATTAAAACTTGTATTCTAATATATACTTTCTGTACATTTGTACAATGATTATTTCGAGCATATTTTAAAAAAAAATATACCAAAAATACATTGAAAAACAAGTTTAAATAAGTTTACTTTGAAAATTAGACCAGCCTTTCACTTAAAGTATATTTTTCAATAATATATTTTTGGAACGTGTACTATAATACAATTATATTAAAGTATATTTAAAGTTTAATTCCAAAATTTGGTAAAAGCATGATGTTAGTATACTTTTTATATATTAACTGATGGTACAACTTTTTGTTAGTATATTTGCAGTGTATTATCGAGGATTTCAATATATTTGTAATATACTAAAGTGCATTTTTTTTTCACTGGGGATGTCACTCCTCTTTCCCTCAAAAAGACTCTGAAGCTTCGAAAATACTATTAAGCACTACTAAAAAAAAAACTAATAAGAAGAGTGTTTTTATGGAAACATTAATAACTCACACAAAAGACACAATGCACACATGCGTATCCCAATTCACATGTGTGAAACCCAGTTCACTCACACAAATAAATATATATATATATATATATATATATATATATATATATATATATATATTCACAAAATATGTGCACAATATATGTACATTCATATTATACATTTCACAAATGCAAAACACAATTTGCAGATGTACAACTGTGTACGAAATTTGTGAATGTTTAAAGTGCCCCTATTGTGCCATTTTAAATGTTTACTAATATTGCTTTATGAGTCTCTTAAAAGAGGTTTACATGTATGCAATGTCAAAAAACACTTTAGTTTTCTCCAAAAATAGATTACATTTTACCCCCATCGACTCGTGTGAAGCAGTTCGAAGAATCAGTCTGCCTAAACCCCTCCTTTCCGTGAGCCCTCACTGCTGTGATTGATCAGATGGCGTGGTCCTTTATGATTGGTCTACCGCTACAGCGTTTTTCGGAAAACGAAATGCCCATTACCATAACTGAATGACATCTCTGGAGACCCGTCTATACATAGGGTAAAATCGAGGCAATTTTCTATCAACTACTACTGTTTCGCAAGCACGTCTGGAGCAGGACATTTCTCATTGGTAAGTGTCATATGTTAACAAGAGTGTCTTAACTTTAATTGTAAGATGTCATAGCATCGTCATTGTAATATTTGTTTAGGTGCACATGTGGGAACTGTGTCAGAATGCCAAACAAATGTGAAAACCTATGCTGCCGCGAAGATGGACAGGTAGTATAATACGTTTCTGCTTTAGTTTCATACTGTACATCATCTGAAAGCTGGAAAAAAATAAACGTTCCATTGATGGAAATTGTACTGTTTGTGGGCGGGCAAGTTCTCCGTGACAAAGAACGTGGGCGGACATTATGCAAATATGTTACTTAGTGACGTGGATCCGTAACAGAAAAAGATTCTAATTGCTAACGACTCGTTTAGGCGAATGTGAGCTGACTCTTTTTTTAATAGACAAAAACTTAATTTATCGCGCACTGTCGGCGTCACAACTTCGCAGATAGTTTATGTTCACATACAGCTACATGACACACTGCATGAAGGATCATATTTGAAAACGCATAATAGGGGCACTTTAAAATTCACGAGTGTATCAAGGACTGTGAATGCGTAAATCACACTGAATTTGTGTGTGTGTGTTTTTGATACTTTGCTGGCAGCAATGTGGGTCACTCGTACTCGTAGCTGTAGTAGGACTGACGTCACAGTGCAACAGCTTTAGAATGATGTTTCATCAGGCCGATATTCTGAACATAGAATTGCAAAACTTCTGACACTTTGGGGGAACCAAATACTTAAACTGTTCCATCTTTGATAGTCTTTAAAAATGGATATTTTAATATAAAAGAACCAGATAGAGACTGATAGCAGCTGGTTTTATCCAGGTATACTGACCTTTAAGCAAAATACAACATGTATTCAACTGTTTCATTACAAATTGCTGTTTTAACTTTAACTAGTTTTGGAAGAATAATTTTTAAAGTCATGTTTGTGTGTTTTAATTGTTGGGGAATTGTTTGGGGTATCAAAAAAAAAAGAAACATTGACATGAACCAACTACAGTACTTCAATGGGCAAAAAATGGAAAAGACAACTTTGTTTTAAATAGAAAGAATTGGGCTAATAATAATAATAATTATTATTATTATTATTATTGGTCATAGAAACAAACGAAACAACAGTTGATCTTATGTATCTGTGCTACTGTAGTTTGTGCTTATGTGAACCATAATTAGTTTTTGTGTGGCACAACCGTTGTCTTGTAAATCGTTGATTAAACCTATGAACGCAGCTCTTCAGAAGCAGTCCTAAACACAAGCGCATGGTCTATTTTTGTCCATAATTAAAAGACATCAATATGGTAATAATTTACAGAATGATAACATTGTTTATTTTGCTGAATAAAATAATAAATGATATTTAAAATAAAACAAACCAGGAAGTAGGTGTTCCATGCATTACAGTAGTGTGTAACCAAGTGCCCTAACCAGAGGAGGAAAGTAACGAATTACATTTACTCGCGTTACTGTAATTGAGTAGTTTTTTTGTGTATTTCTACTTTTTAAAGTAGTTTTTAAAATCTGTAATTTTACTTTTACTTAAGTACGTTTTGTTTGAAGTATTGTAATTCGCTACATTTTAAATCATATTCGCTACTGAGTAAAAAATAAATGAATGAAAATGCTAAAATAATTTAAAAAAAAAACATTATGCCTTGTATAAATGCTCCGTTGCGCCGCGTGTGTGTATCATGTCCTGGTCGCGCGCCGCTCCAGACTCCACTCCAGGTTTTCTGACTGTCCCCACATCGGCATCTTCCTGACCTTCCACACGGTCGCTTCCGCCCTGAGAGTGACGTCATCGACTAGCGCGACCATGTATAAACCGGAGAGAGACGCGGGAAAGATGAAAGAGGTTGTGATTTTGGTGTTTTGATATTTGGTTGTGTATTCCGGTTTTGACTTTTTGCCTCTCATTGACTTTGATTATTGCTTTGTCCCTTTGGTTTGGTTGGTCTTTGTATATATTTGTAGATAATTTCACTGTTTTTGGTTTAGGGAGTCCGGGAAGGTACCTGTATTTTTGTTTGTGTTTTTTTTGTTGTTTTTTTTGCAGGTAATCTAGCTATTCATTCATTCATTCATTTTCTATACCGCTTAATCCTCTGTTCAGGGGGGCCTGGAGCCTATCCCAGGAGACTTCGGGCACTAGGCGGGGTACACCCTGGACAGGGTGCCAATCCATCGCAGGGCACACACACATACACACACTCACACACCCAATCACACACTACGGACAATTTAGGAACGCCAATTAGCCTAACCTGCATATCTTTGGACTGTGGGAGGAAACCGGAGTACCCGGAGGAAACCCACCAAGCACGGGGAGAACATGCAAACTCCATGCACACAGAGACGGGAATCGAACCTGGCCGGGGAATCAAACCCAGACCCTG
Source organism: Channallabes apus (assembly GCA_030522415.1). Classification (NCBI taxonomy): domain Eukaryota; kingdom Metazoa; phylum Chordata; class Actinopteri; order Siluriformes; family Clariidae; genus Channallabes; species Channallabes apus. The sequence goes on from CM060131.1 coordinate 2,879,099, forward strand.
GAGGTGCAAGGCGACAGTGCTAACCACTACACCACCGCGCCGCCTGGTAATCTAGCTATTAAATATAAATACCATTTTGTTTATTATTTTGGCCTGGGTCCACCCTGAATCTGATCCTCCTCCTCCAGTTGTGTGTGTGTGTGTGTGTGTGTGTGTGTGTTTGTATATACAAACCTCATTATTTCATCAGTTAATGATTGGATCTAGTTCTTTCTGCCATATACCACCATTTCCATACAGTTATATATATTATAAATAGAACCCTGAACCATTCTTTTGCTCTATGGCCCTAGACTGGGACGTAACACCATATTTAAGTGACCACTTTGATTTTCAAGCACAACAAAGACAACAGCTTTATTATGCAAAGGTGTTCCTTCAGTTAAAAATAACTAGTTTGAGATTTATATCTGCTCATCTTTTTTGAACTACGCTAGAATGCCTCATCCCACCCCCGCTGTAAAAAAATTAAAATAAAAAAGTAACTTTTACTCTGAGTAAATTTTTTAATGAGCTACTTTTTACTTTTACTTGAGTAGATTTTTATAATGGTAACTTTACTTAAGTAAAATTTCACTGAAGTAACAGTACTTGTACTTGAGTACAAAATTTTATTACTCTTTCCACCTCTGGCCCTAACAAACATAGCTACAGTGTACAGTACAAATGAAAAGTATGTGCGCTGGTGGGGATTGGAAGATGAATGAGGATATCTCATTTACAGTATAAGACAAAAGACGGTCAGAGGTGCAGAGGTGTCAAGTAACAAAGTACAAATAGTACTTCGTTACCTTACTTAAGTAGAAATTTTGGGTATCTATACTTTACTGGAGTAATTATTTTTCAGCCGACTTTTTACTTCTACTCCTTACATTTTAAAAATAGCATTGTTACTCTATTTTTATGATCAGAACGCGCAACCCCCCCGGTCGCATGATAAGAATGCGCACAACTGAAGTGAGTTGAACTGAACCGTGTCGTGCCGTACTATGCAGTGGAAAAGAGGCATTAGCTAAGTCACACGTTCGTTAGGTTGGTCTGGACCAACCTTAACTCATTCTTAGCATAGTTTCAGCTCAAGACGCTAGTAGCCGCTACTGAGCAGCAGTCTTTATAAACCAGCGGTGTATGGAAGCACATTATGGCACGTTATCACAGTCATATTAATGATGGAATATACTGTAGGCCTGTTTAAGAATTTTATTTCATTTGATATCAGTACTAATAGAGTGACTTTTAATTAGCCTATTTCATAATGTGACTAATGCATTAAAATTGGCAATAACTTTTAATATTAAACAGGTGGCGAACAATTAGGCAGCGATACAGCGTGGTGTTGAGTTAAACTGAAGACGGCGCGGTCCGTGGAGCCGTGTGGGTCATGTACATTTTTCCTTTAGACAAAACTTCAGCCCTTTTCATATTTTCCCCGTGATCGTTATTAAAAAAAAAAGAAAAAAGTTTTGCCTTCCAAGGCAACAGATTATGGAGCTTCTTGACCTGCTCTGATCTGCGCGTGCCAGGCCAACGCGTCGTACTTTACTGTACGCTCTACGTCCTGATGTCCAGCTGCTCTCTGCTTTTTGTTTAAAATATGTTTCATTGATCAATAGCCATTATCCATAACTTTATGGACTTTTCTTTAGACACGTTTTATTTTTATGAAATTTGATTTAATTAAATGAGAAAATAACCTTGGGAGTTTCAAACCCCGCAATCTGGGTGATTGTAATGTTTAATACCCCTATTCACCAATGCGGTGTGACTCGCTGTGAGATGCGTGTTATACCCCTATCTCACCTACATTTACATTTAGGCATTTGGCAGACGCTCTTATCCAGAGCGACTTACATTTTTATCTCGTTATACATCTGAGCCTTAAGGGCCTTGCTCAAGGGCCCAACAGTGGCAACTTGGTGGTTGTGGGGTTTGAACCTGGGATCTTCCGAACCGTAGTCCAACGCCTTAACCACTGAGCTACCCCTGGCCCCCACCTGCGTGGTCTCGCGCTGTGGCCATAAGTAGGGTTCATCATGATTCACCCCGAGTTTTTGCGCTGTGATTCCGTTTACATCTTTCCGCGTGAAAAATTAAACGTTTAAATTAACGTAAACGCGGAAGCTTGCAGACCTTGAAGAACTTCGCGGAACGTTAAAGGAACGTCGCAGGCAAACGCGGCAGCTCACGGAGATGAGTCAGGCCACACAGGTGAGAGAGGGGTATTAGGCACCGTGAGCCGCCTCGAGTGACCGCCCAACGGTCCGCAAAGATCTGCAAGGTCCGCGAGCTTCCGCATGTTAAACTTTTTTTTTTTTTTTTTTGCGTGGTAAAATGGAAACGTAACCATGGCACCAAAACTCGCGCTGAATCATGATGAACCGCACTTACGGCCCCTCCGCGAAACCGCGTAGGTGAGATGGGGTATTAAACCTCCACTCTGTCATCTCATCGTATTCATTCCATAAGTGTGCTATACAACCCCAACAACTGACATGTTTCACATTGTTTCTGAAGCTGCTGAAGAGTTTGTTTGTCAAAAAGAGCTGTTTGTCAATCAACTATGATTGTATACCCGGTTCATTTCACCGCCACAGGTTACATGAAAATATTACCGACAGTTTGGTGATTTAATTTATATATTTGTCTATTATGGCATGTTAACCCATGTCGAAATAAACGCTATTAAAATAATTTAGTGCAATGTTTAATTTGCATAGAAAGTGCCGTCTTTCTTAACGCTGTCATGCAAAGGAGTGAAAAATCGATTCCTGAGCCACCGATGTCTGCTAATTCAGGACCTTCACTGTAGACAGCACCTTGTAACGTCGGATGTAAGAGGCAGCGACTTAAGAAGACTCCTAAGAGACAGTTAGAGAAATACACTTAGAAAAGTTATCACTTAATGCAAGATATATCTTAAGAGTCTTCTTAGCGCGCGAATAGTGTGCGTTATCAAGAAACCGGGCCCTGATGATTTGCATCTGTGCTATTTTGTGCTATTTAGTTTTTTCCTAGTTTAAAAAAAATGCTTTGGGTTTTAAAGGAGACATACAGTCTCGATTTTGCAAAGGTTAATATGATTCTTTAGGGTCCTAATGAAAAGTTTGTAATATACTTTAATTAAAAATTCTCAATTGTTGTGTAAAAAAAACATTACTTTTACCTGGTAAAAAGTAGCTCTGTTCTCAGCAACCTGTTTCAGTACATGCTCCTTTAAATGTTAATGACCTCTACTGAACCCGCCCCCCAGTTCTGTGGGGCGTGTCTTCACAATACAAGTGGGGTATAGCTTTGACAACAGTTAAAAATATTTTAAAAAACAGTTAAAAATAATTTTACATGATGTTAGAATTATTTTATATATAAAGGAGTTATTTCTACTCTCTTGCTCTCTTCCTCATAGATCTGATATTAACGTGTTAAATCTTCCCTGCTGCTATCTTCCTGTCTCCTCTTGCATCTGTTCATTCACGCTCACCTTCCCATACTCTGTCTCTCTCTCTCTCTCTCTCTCTGTCTCCTTCCACCTATCTTCCTCTCCTTTGATTCAAATTCAAATTTTATTTGTCACATACACAGTCATACACAGTATGATATGCAGTGAAATGCTTATACGACAGCCAGTGACCTTAAAAAGAAAATAAAAGCTTATACGTAAGGAATAAATATCAATAAAAAGAAATACTAAAGAAAATAAATTTAACTAGTAAAATAAACTGTACAAACGAGGGCATAATAAAAATATTACAAAATATAGGAGAAATATATATATATTTCCCCTATATTTTGTAATATTTTATATATATATTTCCCCTATATTTTGTAATATTTTATATATATATTTCCCCTATATTTTGTAATATTTTATATATATATTTCCCCTATATTTTGTACTATTTTATATATATATTTCCCCTATATTTTGTAATATTTTATATATATATTTCCCCTATATTTTGTAATATTTTATATATATATATTTCCCCTATATTTTGTAATATTTTATATATATATTTCCCCTATATTTTGTAATATTTTATATATATATTTCCCCTATATTTTGTAATATTTTATATATATATTTCCCCTATATTTTGTAATATTTTATATATATATATATATATATATTTCCCCTATATTTTGTAATATTTTATGTATATATTTCCCCTATATTTTGTAATATTTTATATGTATATTTCCCCTATATTTTGTAATATTTTTATTATAATTTTTTTAAAATAGCATAAGCATCATGGGTTGTGTATTGAGTGATTTTAAAAAATCAGTTTTATTAATGTTTTTTTTTTTACCACATCATTTTGTTCATTATTTATGAAACTATGTTGACAAGGCTAGAACTGCCTGTTAGTGAAACCTCGGATTACGAGTAACGCAGTTTGAGTGTTCCGCAAGACGAGCAAAGATTTTTTATCTATTTTGATTTGGAAAACAAGCGTTGTCTTGGTTTACGAGCACCGAGTATCATGTATCACGCATGCGCTTCTTGTTTTGAGTGTCACGTTATCACAACTGAACCAACGGTTTTTCTCTCTCTTGCACGCTGAGAATTGTAGGTATTCGTCTCCACTGTTCGGTCTTAGTGCTCGTCTCTTACTGGTATAATCAACATCCGTGCACGCATGTACTGTTTAATATAACACTGTGACCACGTGTGTGTGTAAAACATATTTTATTTTGTGTTCGGAAGCGCGTGTGTACAGCGCCTGTACCGTTTCTTATAACAAACATGTGTGCGCATGAGTAAAGCAAAATAAATTCTCAATACAGAGGTTTAAAAAAACATTTTCTTCCTCATCTCATCGTTGTGTGTGTGTGTGCCGGCACAGTGCCAAATTACGCTCACACGTGTGTGCATAGACATCAGGGCAAGAGACTCACCCTCTGCTCTGACACACACAGAGCTAAGGTGTGGGTCCATTTGTTTGTTTGTTTTACTTTACAGCAGTGATTGTTAGTTTGCGGTCATGCGAGTGTCATTAATGATGTGCCTTGCTTTTTTTTCAGATACGAGAGAGATGTTGATTTATGACCGCTGTTTACGGAAGTGTGGGAGATGCATTGTGGGTAATGCAGTCCGGTGTGTGAACGCAAATGCGCGATGTAAGCTAGGATATAGGGCCTGAGTTTTGTTCTTCAGTTGTTTTTTTAGTTGGATTTAAGTGCAGGATCCACCCGAAAGTTTGTACTATAGCCCGATAATGCAGAAAATGGCGGCGCGTGTACATGCTGCGGCTTCTCTCTCCCCCAACACAACTGTGTTTTCGTGTTTTTTGTCTTGTAAGTCGCAGTGTCTTTGCATGTCTTTAACTCGTCCATCTGTCTTAAAACGCACATGCAGTCGAGAGCTTTTGTTAGTTATCGGTAAATCCTCAGTTTTTAAGTTAAATCCAGCGAACGTGGATGAGCTGCGCGACATCGGTCTGCTCCGGAGGCCTTCGCCATCACCGACCCACACACCGGCACCCCGCCCAGAGTGGAGGCGCCACAGGCGGCGGGAAAGGAAGCAGAAGAGGGGAAAGCGCGGAGGTGTCCGTGCTAGGCTAGCGGCTAACCCACACAAGCCGGCTATTCCTACCATTGTACTGGCTAACGTACGCTCTTTGGACAATAAACTGGACCATATTCAGCTTCTTCGCACAACCCTAAGGACTGTAAGAGACTGTTGTGTTTTTGTTTTCACTGAAACATGGCTCAACAATAACATCCCGGATAGCGCCGTTCAGCTCGACCAGCTAACATGCTACCGTGCGGACAGAGCTCTCGCTGAGAGCGGTAAAACCCGGGGCGGCGGACTTTGTGTTTACATCAGTGATGCGTGGTGTCACGATGCAGTGGTGGTCTGTAAGTACTGCTCTTCTCTGGTGGAGATTATGATCATCAAGTGTCGACCATTCTATCTACCGAGGGAATATTCAGCTATTTTAATCGGGGCTGTATATGTACCCCCCAACTCCAATAACAAAAGGAGTGAGGCACTAAATGAACTTTACCAGCTCATCAGTGAGCAGCAGACAGCTCATCCAGATGCTTTTCTCATCTTGGCTGGCGATTTTAATCATGCAGACCTAAAAAACGTGTTTCCAAAAATACAACAGCACATAGACTTTCCCACACGAGGAAACAATACACTGGACCTTGTTTACACTACTCAGAGAGGAGCTTACAAAGCCCTACCCCTTCCCCACCTCGGTGCCTCAGACCACATCACTGTCATGCTAATGCCTGTATACAGACCACTGGTTAAAGTCACCAAACCAGTCTGCAAACAGATACAAGTGTGGCCGGAAGGGTCTTCTGAGGCACTCCAAGACTGCTTTAGCACCACTGACTGGGATGTATTTAAACAGGCTGCCACTCAGAACAACCTCACAGACTTACAGGAGTACACAGAGTCTGTCACTGCCTACATCAACAAGTGCATTGATGATGTAACGGTAACAAAGACCATCACTGTCCGTGCTAACCAAAAACCGTGGCTAACAGGGGAGGTCTACAGACTAATGAAGGTACGGAACACTGCCTTCAAATCTGGAGATGCAGCAGCCCTGAGGACAGCTAGGGCCAACCTGTCTCGCAGCATCAAAAAGGCTAAGAGACAGTACTCCAAGAGAGTTGCCCATCGCTTCAACGACAGCAGAGACACACGGAGTCTGTGGCAAGGGATACAGACCCTCACTGATTACAAGCCGCCACAGAGGACATGTGACAGCTCTATCTCTCTGCTGAATGAGCTGAATGCATTCTTTGCCCGTTTTGACACCCACAACAGCACCACGACACAGAAACACCCACCTCAGCCCGGCGACCAAGTGATGACGCTTTCCTCAGAAAGCGTGAGAAGATCCTTCCGCAGGATTAACGTGCGCAAGGCCCCGGGTCCTGACAACATTCCGGGCCGAGTATTGAGAGACTGTGCGGGGGAACTCACGAATGTCTTTACGGACATTTTCAACATCTCTCTGAGTCAGGCTGTTATCCCCACATGCTTTAAAACCACCACCATAATCCCAGTACCTAAGAAAACATCTCCCTCCTGTTTCAATGACTTCTGCCCAGTTGCACTTACTCCCATCATTATGAAGTGCTTTGAACGGCTAGTCATGCAGCAGATCAAGACTGCCCTCCCCCCCTCCCTGGACCCCTTCCAGTTTGCTTATTGGTCCAATCGCTCAACCGATGATGCCATTGCTACGGCCCTCCACTCAGCGCTCACCCACTTGGAAAACAAAGACTCCTATGTTAGAATGCTGTTCATCGACTTCAGCTCAGCGTTCAACACAATCATCCCACAACAGCTCACTCATAAACTGATACAGCTGGGGATCAGCACCCCTCTGTGCAACTGGCTGCTGGACTTCCTGACTGGCAGACCTCAGGCAGTGCGGGTCGCCAACAACACTTCCAGTACCATCATGCTGAACACTGGGGCCCCCCAAGGATGTGTGCTGAGCCCCCTCCTCTTCACGCTGCTGACCCACGACTGCATACCATCACACAACTCCAACCTCTTCATCAAGTTTGCGGACGACACGACTGTGGTGGGTCTCATTAGCAACAATGATGAGACTAACTACAGGAACGAGGTGAGCTGCCTGGCCAGGTGGTGCACAGACAACAATCTCTCCCTGAACGTGGAAAAGACAAAAGAGATTGTGGTCGATTACAGGAGAACTTACACCCAACACTCTCCGCTGTCCATCAATGGTGCGATCGTGGAGAGGGTAAGGAGCACCAAGTTTCTGGGTGTGCACATGACGGAAGATCTCTCCTGGTCCATCAACACTGCAGCACTAGCTAAGAAAGCTCAACAGCGTCTCTACTTTCTCCGTAAGCTGAGAAGAACCGGAGCCCCGACACCCATCATGCGCACCTTCTACAGAGGCACCATTGAGAGCATCCTGACCAGCTGCATCACTGTGTGGTACGGCGCCTGCAATGTGTCCTGCCAGAAAACTCTCCAGCGCATAGTGAGAGCAGCTGAGAAGATCGTTGGTGTCTCTCTCCCCCCCCTCCTGGACATTTACAACACCCGCCTCACACGAAAAGCAATCAACATTGCCCGTGACCCTACCCACCCGTCTCAGAGCTTCTTTAGTCTGCTACCATCAGGGAGGAGACTAAGGAGTCTCCAAGCCAGGACAAGCAGACTGAAGAACAGCTTCATCCATCAGGCGATCAGGAAGCTCAACTCTCTTCCAGCTCTGCCTCCCCTGTGCTCCTCGGTCTCTCCAACCGTCATACTCTGACTCCTTCATTTTTCACACACACTCGCACACACTCACTCTCACACACACACGCTCTCAGACAAACACTCACAAAAACCTCACACACACACACACACACACACGCGCTCTCAGACACACAACACTCACAATAACTCACACACTCACTCACTCACACATACACTTGCACCTGTCACTTTGTGCTCCAGGCACCATTGGTACTTTCACTACCTCAAACCGGTGAGAAAAAAAAAAAAAAAAAAACATTCCTTGTTCTCACTGGATTTATTTCCCATTTTGTTTACTGATTCATATAGCTCATTATGTTGTCACTTGTCACTTTCTTTTCAACTAAAATAAGCACACTTGCACTATTCCAATTGCACTGTACCGTTTCTCTCCATAACTGCCTTCTGTGTTGTTAACTGTCCCTTTTTGCAGGATAGTAACTAAATTACCTCACCTCTGTTGCCTTTCTAAGTTTGTGTTATTTAAGTCTTTTTTTTTTTTTTTTTTTTTTTTAACCTCTTCAGTGTTATTTGTAACTAGGGCGAGAGTAACGTAATTTCGATTCTCTATATGTATGCACTGTACATGTAGCAGAATTGACAATAAAGTTGACTTTGACTTTGACTTTGACTTTGACTTGACTTTGAAAATAAAAGAACGGGCATCGACCAGTTTGTCCATCTCATCATTACACGATCATGAATTAACGGGCTGTTACGCTGTCGCGAGCAACATTAAAATAAAGCGGAAAAGCTTTAATAATTGGGAAGAGAACAACAGTCTTTCCGTTGATGTGTGTGTGTTTTCAGACGAGATTAGAAAGTTTTACTTTGTAAGATGAGAAGGGGGAGACAGGAGGGGGTGAAAGCAAGAGTCTCCACTTACTCTAGCCTCACACACACAAACACACATACTGTACGCACGCGCACACACACATACTGCCTGCACGGAAACACTTATCTGTCGAGATTTATTTTTTACTTTTTTGAAAGGCAAAGTAAAATAAGCAAAATAATTTTGTATTAATTATTTTTATGTATTTATTTTTTGGGGCTGTGGAACGAATAATTAAAGTTTCCATTATTTCTTATGGGAAAATTAAACTTGGTTTATAAGTTTTGGAATACGAGCCCGCTTCCGGAACGAATTATGCTCGTAATCCGATGTTCCACTGTACTGTATATGAACATACTGTATAGGGCTGCCTGGACACTGCAGTTACCTGAAGCAGTCAATGCTCCACCTGGTGGGATTATACAGCATTGCAACCATCTTATTAGAAAGCGCATGGGGCATTTATGGGGCGGGGCATCATTAACTATATCATCGCGGGGATCTCATTGTCATGCACTTTTTAGACGGTCCCTTAGTGACTCCATCGCTACAAAGCACCAGTAAGCAGCGTTTCTGAAAGATTTAGCTCCAGCAGGCTGTAACAGAAAAAGATCTAAAAATATATTTATTTGTAATAGCTTCTCTGTCCACTCTTTGTGTGTTTATTTCTTGATAAACAGATGAGATAATCTTGAATGTGTGGTGAATTTCCAATATAAAACCAACTTTACCGTGGTTCACCTCCATTGCTCAAATTTCTCCCTCTTGGTCTTCGACTGTGAGTGATGTCACTCCCCATACAATCACGCCCGACAGTATAGACCCACCCCCGTGTAATGCGTTGGAAATTCAAATGCAAAATGAATTGCGATTTTAATTATGTCACACTTTATGAGTCCACATATGGGAAACGTATTTGCAAATCCTTTTGAAAATGTCTGGGATTTCCCTCCATAGACAAGCACACAATGAGAACAAGCAGAAACAATTAACCACACAAATAGAATAGAATCCAGTAATTTGACAGAAAAAAAGACACTGAATCTCCGACCGCTGAAGCAGTCCAGCAGGTGGAGATAATGCACCTACAAACTGGCTGCCAGGTGGCAAAAAAAAAAAAAAAAAGCATAGAGCTCACATGACACTTGATATGATAACAACTATTTCTTAATAATAAGTTGTAAGTAATCTACATTTATTTTAAGCAATAATTACAGAGGCTATTAAACTGCGTACTATTAGGAATGACCATATGCATTTTGTAAATTAATCAAATCACATTAATTCACAAGTTAGTTACATTTCAGTAAAATGTTTTGTAATGTACAGTATCAGTTTTTGCCGTAATATTTAATTCAGTAGTGTGAAATTTTCACAGCAGCTGCAAGCAGGGTAACACACAGAGGAAATTAATGTCTGTGTTGGTAACGTTGCAGGGTTGTCTTGTTGCAGGTTTTGTAGTATGAATTTTCATTAAGTGGCATTCCCAGCACAGATAACAGGGGGCATGGAGTACGCTTTGAAGTACACTCTAGCGCTTCACTTAAAGAAGAAAAGCAAAAATTAGTTTTTGTTGCCTTGAAAACATAAAAAAAGGTTACTGTTCCATTTATTTCAAACACTGTTATTTTTTATCAAGGCTGATGTAATAATAATATTATAAAATAATTATTTAAACATGATATACAGATATTTAATCATAGGCTACTCGCCTATATAATAATAATCTCTTTAGGAACAACAGCATCCAGCTTGTCAAATAACATTTAATCACAGGTTATTACAATAATGCGTTTTTGGAATGTATCAGTTTTTGTCAAAATATACAATAAAAATTTTATTTCAGATGTGTGAAATGTTCACCGTAACCTTTAATCTTTCCAAGTCCCACTACCTACAGTATCAGGTGTCGGCCTTTCTAAAAAGCTCATTTATAATGCACTGACTGTGACGTGACAGCCAAAATGGCAACCCGGAAAAAAAAATCACAGGGCATTCTGTAGATGATGGGGAAATGCCTCCCAATATACATCTGTCCTAATCTGAAATTATCATTACACAAATCACAAATCTATTAACATTTAGAAAGCCTTAAAAACTCATTACACAGCCAAAATACACAGCCAAAATGTTTCCCAATGGTATCAGCGTCTACATCTTTATGTTTGTCAGTTTTCTTTGGTCATTCATTCTCTTTTGTAAGCTTTATATTTTACGAGTTTACTGTACATTTTTTTATATATTTTTGTTGACTTTAATAATTCTCTTGTTTATAATAATGTTCTTAAAAAAGAATTTGCCTGACTTGATTTAATGTTATTGAGCGTGTGTAGCGCACGCAGTCCTGCTGACTGAAAGGGCATTCGACCCCCCGGGTGCGATGACCAGTCACCAGAACATGTTATGTTCAGCCCAAGTTCAACCTGGCGATTTTAAACCACCGTGATAAGGGTGATGAACGTAACTTACACCTGTATTATGAGTACAGCAAGGTTGAAGTTGCTGGTTAAAATAAAATTTTTCATGTGGGGGAAAAAAGGAACTGCTCGTAATTGGGGGGTTGCTGGGCCATTAATCATGTATTGTTAGTTGGGCGAAGTGAGCGTTCATGTTTGAGTCTAATTTCCACACATACAAGCTTCTCAATAGAAGCAGCACACAATTAGGCAGATTACCATTTAGCCAGATTACGCCATTTACCAGCCCACTGATGCTTTGGACCCAGGTAACACTGTTGTTTTACAAACATTCTTTATATGTGCTGTTTAAACATTTACCTAGTACTCAACCTTGCGGAAAAATTAGTAGTTACACAGACAATCAAACAAACTTGCAAATGCAAATACCAGAGCTACCAACTTTTCAGACAAGCTTGAAGTGAGATACTGAAAATAAGGGCATTGGTTCTGCACATTGTCACACACGATGCACCCATTGCACATGCCCAGCCATTTTGTCTAACATTAACCATGCAGCTTACCCCGCATGGCTCAGGTTTTGCATATTGTAGTTTTAGTAAGTGAAATAACAGATGCATGTGATTTATTCCAATGTGTACAACTGACATTTGAAATATATAACAACATAAAAGAATATATACACACACACCAGTCAAAAATAAAGTGACACTAGTGAAAGGAACTACTGAAAATAATAATAAAAAAGTTATATATATTTTTTTATTTATTTAATAAATAAATAATAATAATAATAATAATTGAACAATGTAGTGATATGACTTCAAAATAAAAGCCGTTTATAGCTGTCCCATCAAAAAGAGGCTGGAGCTCAGTGGTTTTGTTTGTGTCTTCCACAGAGAAATGTTTTAAACATAAAAGTGTGATAAATTGGATATTTTCAATTCAATTCAATTTTATTTATATAGCGCTTTTAACAATGGTCATTGTCTCAAAGCAGCTTCACAAAAATTAAAGAAATTTAACAAAAAAAAAAAAAAAAAAATTATATATTATATATATATATATATATATAGAATAATTATATAAAGTAATAAATAAATAAATACAATTATAATAGAAAATAAATAAATAAAAACAAATAATAATAATAATTATAGAAAAGAAAATAATTGGAAGTGTGGATGTGTGAGAAAAATGTGCAGATAATAATGAGACGAATGAATGAAATTTCTCTGATGAGCAAGCCAAGGGTGACGGCGACGGTGGCAAGGAAAAACTCCCTGAGATGGCATTAGGAAGAAACCTTGAGAGGAACCAGACTCAACAGGGAACCCATCCTCATTTGGGCGATAACAGATAGAAATGATATAACATCTTGTGTGTTGTGCAGGTGAAAATTCAATATGACAGAAATTATTTAAATTGTCATGAAGACCAGTTCAGCATAGGGACGAGTCAGTAGGTGTAGAGGGCAGATGAGGTCTGGATCACTGGAAGCACAGGAGCAGCATGTGTAGCTCCAACCATCATAAAGCTGAATCCAGTTGGAGCTGGTCCTTCTCTGGATGCCTCAGGAACCTCGCAGGGTCAGCCTTTGTCTACTGAAGCTGGCAAAATCTCCCGATGCCTCGGGATGGGTAGAGAAATACAGAACAGATGGGGAGAATTAGCGTAGTTGCCATTCGGTATAGGTGTACTGGAGTATGAGTACTGGGATGAGTTATGTGTATGCCAGATTAAAAAGATGCGTCTTGAGTCTACTTTTGAACTGAGAAACCGTGTCTGCTCCCCGGACACTGTCTGGAAGGCTATTCCAAAGCTTTGGAGCTAAATATGAAAAAGCCCTACCCCCTTTTGTAGATTTTGAAATTCTGGGAACTACCAGAAGTCCGGAGTTTTGTGATCTTAAGGCACGTGGTGGATTGTAGCGTATCAGAAGACTGGTTAGGTATGTGGGAGCTAAACCATTTAAAGCCTTGTATGTAAGTAATACTATTTTGTAATTTATTCTAAACTGAACAGGTAGCCAGTGCAGGGATGATAATATTGGGGTTATATGATCATATTTTCTGGATCTAGTGAGAACCCTGGCAGCTGCATTTTGGATTAACTGAAGCTTGTTTATTGAGGATGCAGGACAACCACCTAGTAATGCATTACAATAGTCCAGTCTGGAGGTCATGAATGCATGAACTAGTTTTTCTGCATCAGATACGGATAAGATGTTCCTAAGTTTAGCAATATTTCGAAGATGGAAAAAGGCTGTTTTTGTGATATTTGAAATGTGATTTTCAAAAGACAAGTTACTGTCTAATATTACTCCCAGATCTTTTACTGCTGAGCTGGTAATAACAGTACATCCTTCTAAGCGCAAGCTGAATTGTGAAAGCTGTTGTGTGCTGGTTTTTGGGCCAATAAGTAATATCTCTGTCTTATCTGAATTTAATAAAAGAAAGTTATTGGTCATCCAATCTTTTATGTCCTGGACACACTCAGTTAATCTAGACAACTTAGGTATTTTGTCTGGTTTAGTTGAGATATATAATTGGGTATCATCAGCATAACAATGGAAACTAATCCCATGTCTTCTAATGATGTTACCCAAGGGAAGCATGTATATTGAGAACAACAGAGGTCCTAAAACTGACCCTTGTGGGACCCCATATTTCACTGGCATTATACCAGACGGTTCTCCATTTAGATCTACAAAATGGTAGCGATCAGACAGGTAAGATCTAAACCATTTTAGTGCCTGTCCCTGAATACCTATATAATTTTGTAAGCGATCTATGAGAATATTATGATCTATAGTGTCGAATGCAGCACTAAGATCGAGCAGGACTAGCAATGAGATGCAGCCTTGGTCTGAAGCTAAAAACAAGTCATTTGTAATCTTAACTAGTGCAGTTTCTGTGCTATGATGGGGCCTGAAACCTGACTGAAATTCTTCAAGGATGTTGTTATCCTGCAAGAATGTGCAAATTTGAGCTGATACTACTTTTTCTAGTATTTTTTATATGAACGGGAGGTTTGAAATCGGTCTGTAATTTTTTATTTCATTCGCGTCCAAATTAGATTTTTTAAGAAGCGGCTTAATAACTGCTAACTTGAAAGGTTTAGGGACGTGACCTAGATGTAATGAAGAATTAATAATGTTTAGGAGTGGCTCTCCAACCGTAAGCATCACTTCTTTTAAAAATCTGGTTGGGATTGGGTCTAACAGGCACGTTGTTGATTTAGCCGAGGTGATGAGTTTATACAGCTCTTCCTGTCCTATACCTGTAAAGCAGTGAAAATCTAAATGTGAAGCTATAGGCTGAACTGGATCGTGAGATACTATTAGAGGTTGAACCTCCATTATTTTCTTCCTGATATTATTGATTTTTTCATTAAAGAAGTCCATAAAGTCTTCACTTCTAAACTGTGATGGGATACTCTCTGCGGGCATCTTAGGTTTTGTTAGGCGAGCCACTGTACTAAATAAGAACCTGGGATTGTTTTGGTTTCTTGCTATCAGTTGGCTAAGATGCTCGGTCCTAGCAGTTTTTAGAGCCTGTCTATAGCTGCACATACTGTCTTTATACGCAATTCGAAAAACTTCTAATTTAGTTTTCCTCCATTTTCGCTCGAGGTTACGGGTTGCTCTCTTTAGGGCGCGAGTATGACTGTTGTACCACGGTGCCAATGTTTTATCTCTGACTTTTTTTAATCTGATGGGAGCAACAGTGTCTAATGTACTGGTAAAAATAGTGCCCATGCTGCTAGTCACTTCATCTAGATCATCTGCATTTAGGGGTCTAATAAGAAATTGGGACAGATCCGGCAGATTACTTGTGAATCTGTCTTTAGTAGTGGGATTCATATTTCTAACAGATTGATAACGTGGGGAGACACAGCTAATCTGTTCTACGGGTAGAGTATATGTCAGGAGGTGATGATATGTGATATCATCACTTTGAGGTATGATCTCTATATTAGAGACATCTATACCATGGGATATAATTAAATCTAGCGTATGATTAAAGCGGTGAGTTGCTCCAATTATATTTTGCTTAACCCCAAAGGTATTTAGTAAATCCATAAATGTGAGTGCTAAAGCGTCGTTAGCATCATCTACATGAATGTTAAAGTCTCCTACTATCAATACTTTGTCAGAGTTAACCAATAGGTCTGATAGCAGATGTCCAAATTCTTTAAGAAAATCGCCATATGGCCCCGGGGGTCTGTACACGGTGGCCAAGGTAAAATATAGCAAGGGTTTATTACGTATTTCATTTAGTGCAACATTAATGATAAGCACTTCAAATGAATTAAACCTGGGCCTTATTTTCTGGGTAACAGTGAGTACATCATTGTAGATAGTGGCGACACCACCACCGCGACCAATTAGACGGGGCTCGTGCTTATAGAAATATCCTGACGGAGTAGACTCATTCAGACCAAAATATTCATTTGGTTTAAGCCAGGTTTCAGTGAGACTGAGTGCGTCAAGGCAATAATCTGAGATAATTTCATTAACAATAAGTGCTTTAGGCGCAAGGGATCTAATGTTGAGTAGTCCAAACTTTAGAGGTGGATTTTGACTACTTATTTTGCCTTTTTCTGGTTTTATGGTTATCAGATTGCTTCGGGCAAATTTAACAAATTTATTCTTTTTTCTCAGTATTCGGGGAACAGACACAGTTTCTATAGGACAAGCTATGTGTGTGCGTCTATCACTACGGTGAGTTGTGATGTGTCTAATATGTTTGGAATCTACAGTATGACTTACCGCCAGTCAGATGGTTCGTAGTGTTCTGGAGATGTTGTCAGAGAGGACCGCTGCTCCAGCTCTGCTAGGGTGTAGGCCATCGGTGTGATAGAGCCTAGGATATTTGACATACTATATACATGTATACACATACTGACATATGGCAACAATTGCTCTGGAAGAGACTTTCATGAAGAAGATTGATGTGTACACATTGTGTCTTCTGCAACTGATGGGTGCCAAAGCAGATGCTGCTGGTGCCAGGATGCATCCCCTCCTGGACATTGTAAAGAATTTATGTTTTTGTTTCCCTCTGGTGAGAACACTGCAAAAACTAATTTTCAGAATCAAGTCCGGTCTTTACAAAAAGAGTCTCTTTATAATCCCAACTTGTTGGACAAAAATAAATAAATAATTGCAATTGTCTGTTGTCCCGTTGAGTACCTTGGGGAACTCCAAGAAGCGGTCTTCCAAGAACGGCAGGTACAGTATGTTTTTTAATTGACCACTCAACTCATAGTATTCAGAGTTACACATAGCATTACACTGATACCGTTGTTTATTTTGATGGCAGTCACGGAAATGAGATTTGGTCAACCTGAAACCTTCAGAGTATTTCTGTCCACTTTCTGTACAATGTCAACACGCTAGTCATGTACAACCGTGTTACTACAACAAACTATTCTGTGTATTTTAGTCACGGAACAACAAATAACTTCAGATTATTTCCGATTTTGTGTTTACTTATACACTTAAGAATATATTTAATATTTTATTGTGAACATTGACAAGTTGATATTTGATATTCATGGTTTATTGGTTTGAACTGCATGATTATTGTCTCATTTTGGGGTCAAGTTTCAGGTTTTGCATTGCTGTTGCATTTCCGGCCTGCTTATATTGATGTATTAATAATTTTTTATGCATGCATTTAAATAATTAGCTTGATGGGACAAAATTAATTGTAATGGAACGGCATTTTGTTTTTCTTTCATTTCAACTTGAAGGATGAACATGAGGGCTAAACACGCATGAAGTTGCATGTGCACCACATTCCAACAGCCGAGAAGAATCTTTTAGATGCTTCTATTATGGTTGAGGGCACCCAAGTGTGTTAAATTGGTGTGAAAACAATCAAAAATCAAGGCATATATACTGTTGATTGGATTTCAAGAAGCTCAAGTACACCACTGAAGTATTTCAGAAACTTTTTTATTTTTTGCAGATTGATGGAGCAAAGCTGTCCAACAGCGTTCACGGCCTCAAAAGTACGCTAACTTATAAACTGTGCTTACCAAAGTTCAGGCACAGACTGACTGTTTCTGTGTTTTAATCTTTGGATGTGGTTTGAGTTTTGTTTGAATTCTGGCATGTTTGCCTTTAGTCTTGCTTCCTTCTTTTTAGTTTGATTGGGAACTGTATTGTCCACTTTGAAGAATGTGTCTGTACTCTCCAAATGATACATAAGTGCTTTTATGTTACATCAATTGCATTTCAGAAATCTGTGAAAATGCTGCAAAATTGCAAATTATTTTAGAAACATTTCATAACCCAGCGGTTCAGGAATCCAGTTTTGTGCTTGGAGGAAATAAAGAAAACAAGTAAGACAAAACAAAACTTATTCATAATTGAAGTGTTTAAGAGACTTCTATCAGATGAAATGCTTTCAAGTACAGCAAGTCGATTTAAATACCTTTTAAAGACCAATGAACAACAGTGTAAAAAGCTGATAAATGAATAAATTATGCAGAACTAAATAATAAACTTAATGTGATAATAATTCAACCAGATGAGAAAAACTATTCCAAAAAGTAAAGAAGAAAAGAAAAACAGGTATATACCTTGGTGGAATAATGAGTATCATAAGGCATATAGGGAATAAATTAAAGCATTTAGAATATTACAAATATTTAATTCCATGACTACATTAACCCACCTCTTGAAAACAATGTTGCAACAGGAAATATAGAGCCACTTGTCAGAATGTTAGATACTGAAATAAATGCTATTGCAGATAAGCATTGGTTTAATGTATATAAATGACAGCAGACAATCCAAAATGTGAAGCTAAATCAAGGTCAAAATCATAATATCACAGGCAAAACCTAGAAATCAGGGATAAAAACAGTCAGTCAAAATCCAGGAGCACCAAGAACCAAGAGCAATAAAGGCACAGTAATTTCAGACACAGACTGGAATCCTACACTGAACTGAGTCTCTTTAAATATGTGCTGAATAATGAAAGACAAGTGTAGCACTTTAATATTCTAGAGCCTGTAAAAAGAGTGTTGTTGTATGTCCTATGTCCTGTGTGTGTGTTGTAAAGCAAACATCACTAATTCTGTTATCTAATTACAGTAAATACTTCCATAAATAATTACTTCCATAATTGAAATGGGTGTGAAGTGGAAAAACACTAAAATATGCAGAGCAGGTGGTCCTCTGGGAGAACCTCTCATCTAACTTACTGTCACGGCGCTGTGCGAGGTCAGGCAGGCTGATAGGACCCAAGAGCAGACACCACTCTGGGATGATATTCTTAAAAGGGCTTTAATGATGAAAATGTAGGAGATAGGGTTGGTAGTGCTTGGTGTTACTTTCTCACGGAATACAGGTGTATCATGAACACGGGACTGTAATGGAGGACAGAGGTGCAGCTCTGAAGCGGTTCTCTGACGTTTAATGAAGTGAGATTCTGTAGTTCACCTTGACGTGGAGGATGGCTGCTGGGTGCCTTTATGTAGTGGAAAAAACAGACGTGGATGCAGAGATTGAGAGGAGCAGAGGCGTTTCACCTGTTGGTGTCTCGAAGGATGTGGAATCCGGAAGTGAGAAACAATCGTGAAGTCAAGGGGCGAAGCATGAGTCAGTGTCCGTGAGAGCAGTCAAGGCCAGGTCAAACAATCCGAAGCGGAAGACGATAGCGAAGTCGAGGGGCGGGGCGTGGGTCGATGTCCATGAAGCAAATATCAGGTCTAACAAATCCGTAGGGACGAGCGAAAAGCGAAAGCCGTTAAACAAAGCACTTGGTCAAAAAACGCATGAATCATAGGAAAAATAACCGCGAGGAAACTGGGCTGGGATTTTTTAGCGGGTTGGAAATTAGACGTTTGATTTGGGATACATGAAAGGTTGGGTTGATGCGACGCATGGTGGAAGGTAAACTTAATCTTACAGAAGAGGGGTTGATGATCTTAGTTATGGTGAAGGGTCCGATGAACCTGGGTGAGAGTTTACGAGAGATCGTCTTTATGGGAACATCCCTTGTGGATAACATGACCCTCTGGCCGATGTGATACCTTGGAGCTGTGGAGCGACGTCGATCTGCTTGTTTCTTATAGTTTTTGACAGATTGGAGGAGTTGTCTTCTGGCTTGTAGCCAGGTTCTTTTGCACCGGCGGACAAACGCCTGGGCAGAAGGGACTGTTACCTCCTCCTCCTGGGAAGGAAACAAAAGTGGCTGATAGCCCAGGCAGCAGTGGAATGGGGACAAACCCGTGGAGGAAGTTGGGAGAGAGTTGTGGGCGTATTCGGCCCACGGGAGAAATCTGCTCCAAGAGGTTGGGTTCTGAGAGGTCATGCACCGAAGAGTTGCCTCCAACTCTTGATTCATTCTCTCGGTTTGGCCGTTTGTCTGTGGATGATAGCCTGAGGATAGACTTGTGGTGGCTCCAATGAGTTTACAGAAAGCTCTCCAAAACCTTGCTGTGAACTGTGGACCTCGATCCGAGACAATGTCCGTGGGGAGACCATGGAGGCGAAAAACGTGGAGAATGAGTAACTCAGCCGTCTGTTTGGCAGAAGGGAGTCCAGGGAGCGGCACGAAGTGGGCAGCCTTGGAAAAGCGGTCGACGATAGTTAAGATGCAAGTATTGTTACTGGAGTTGGGTAGTCCAGTAACAAAGTCGATGGCGATATGTGACCAAGGACGGTGAGGGACTGGGAGTGGTCTAAGGAGGCCAGCCGGGGGCCTATTGCTGCTTTTGTTCCTGGTACAGGAGTCACATGCCGCCACATACTTGATAACATCCTCCTTCAACGTGGGCCACCAGAAACGTTGTTGGATCAAAAACTGGGTACGTTTGCCCCCGGGGTGGCAAGCAAGCTTGGAGTTGTGTCCCCATTCCAGGACCTGAGTGCGCATGGTTGCAGGAACAAAGAGACGACCCTGGGGAACATTACTTGGGGTAGGACCTTGGGCATGGGCTTGTTTTACCTGTCTTTCAATGTGTAGTAATGTGGCTGCCACTAAACAGCGAGGGTGAAGAAAACTGCCGGGACAGAGCATCTGGCTTTGAGTTCTTGGCTCCAGGGCGGTAAGATAGGGTGAAATTAAACCTGGAGAAAAACAAGGACCACCTGGCTTGTCGGGCGTTAAGTCTCTTAGCTGTTTTCAAATACTCCAGGTTCTTGTGGTCTGTCCAGACGAGAAAGGGGTGTTCAGTTCCCTCCAGCCAATGTCTCCACTCCTCTAAGGCTAATTTCACTGCTAGCAATTCTCGGTCTCCAATGTCATAATTTCTCTCAGCGGGTGAAAGGCGATGAGAAAAAAAAGAACAGGGGTGCAGCTTGTTATCATTGGGAGTTCTCTGAGACAGTACTGCCCCACCCCTGTTTCAGAGGCGTCCACTTCCACAACAAATTGTAAGGAGGGATCCGGGATAGTAAGGATAGGGGCCGATGTAAACTTGGTCTTGAGCCTTTGGAAGGCCTCCTCTGCCTGTTCGTTCCACTGGAAACGGAGTCTTGAGGAGGTTAGTGTTGTGAGTGGGGCAGCAATGGTGCTGTAGTTCCTTATGAATCGTCGGTAAAAATTAGCAAATCCCAGAAACCGTTGGAGATCACGTCTAGAAGTGGGGGCCGGCCAATCAGTGACAGCTTCTACCTTGGTGGGGTCCATCTGGATCATGGATGGTGAAATAATGAAACCAAGAAAAGCGATAGAATCCTGATGAAATTCACACTTCTCGGCTTTGATGAATAATTTATTCTCAAGGAGTCTTCGCAATACTAGGCGCACATGGTTCTTATGCTCTTCGAGAGAACGTGAAAAAATCAAAATATCGTCAAGGTAGACGAAAACAAAAGAGTTCAGAAAATCCCTGAGGACATCATTAACTAAGGCCTGAAACACTGCCGGGGCATTGGTAAGGCCGAAATGGACAACGCGGTACTCGTAGTGCCCTGTAGGGGTATTAAAGGCCGTCTTCCATTCATCCCCCTCCCTTATCCGAACAAGATGGTAAGCATTTCTGAGATCCAGCTTGGTGAATACTTTGGCCCCTTGAAGGAGTTCAAAGGCTGTGGTCATGAGTGGGAGCGGGTAACGGTTCTTGACAGTAATTTCGTTAAGGCCTCTATAATCAATGCAGGGCCGAAGGGAATTATCTTTTTTTTTTGACAAAGAAAAACCCAGCGCCTGCGGGGGAGGAGGAGGGGCGAATGATGCCTGTGGCAAGAGACTCTGTGATATAATGGTTCATGGCTTCTCTCTCTGGTGGGCTAAGTGAATAAAGGCGTCCCTTTGGGGGTGTGGTACCTGGGAGGAGGTTTATTGAACAATCATAAGGTTGGTGAGGGGGACGTGAGAGTGCTTGTGCTTTGCTAAAGGCAAGTTTGAGATCAGAGTACTCTGGTGGAACATTAGAAAGGTCAAGATGTTCGTCGATCATGATGGGAGGTGGAGAGTGGGTAGCAGCTGAGCGGAGGCAGGAGGCGAGGCATGAGGGGCTCCAACCCAGGATAATGTTCTTAACCCAGTCGATGTGGGGGTTGTGAAGAGTAAGCCAGGGGCGGCCAAGAACGATCGGAGAATAGGGGCTGTTGACGACAAAGAGGGAGATGTCCTCCACGTGGTTGCCAGAAATGCGAAGAGTAATTGGAGTTGTCTGGTGTGTAATGGGAGGGAGGTTACTGCCATCTAGGGCTCGCACAGAGAAAGAGGGGTTCAGACGATGCACAGGAATTCCCAAGTTTCTGACTGTGTTGATGCTAATTAGGTTCCGATCGGCCCCGGAATCAATCAGGGCTTGCATGGCATGGGACTTGTTGTCATGGACGAGGGAGACAGTGAAACATGAACGCGTGTTAGGGAGGTTTTTGTGAGTGGAGCCCTCCAGAACTCCCAGTTTAACTGGAGGGCTTACTTTTTTAGCGGGCATTCCTTGAGAAAATGACCTGCTTGCCCACAATAAAAGCATGCTCTCTCTGTTCGTCGCCGCTGCCGTTCCTCTGAGGAGATGTGGGTTCGACCTATCTGCATGGGTTCCTCAGGAGAAGAGTGAGGGCATGGGCGAGCGGGTGGGCATGGAGGAGTAGGTGGACATGGAGAAGTAGGTGAGCGTGGAAGGGTGAGAGGAGAGAGAGACCTCCTGACTGTCTGAGGTCGATCACGTCGGAGACGAATACGAGCATCGACCCGCCCAGTGAGGTCCATGAGTTCGTCCAGATCAGATGGTAGCTCACAGGAGATAAGCTCGTCCTTGAGGGTTTCGGAAAGTCCCTCCAAAAAGGCATCAAACAAAGCCTGTTCGTCCCAATTGCAGGAGGCCGCCAGGGTGCGAAACTCAATCGCATAGTCGTAAGCTGAACGAGCTCCTTGGTGAAGCCTTAATATCTTCCCAGCCGCCTCTCGGCCAGAGGATGAGCGGTCGAAGACTCTCCTCATCTCCTGAGTGAATCTGTCGAAGCTAAAGCAGCAGGCATCCTGAGCGTCCCATACTGCCGTTCCCCACTCCCTTGCTCTCCCGGTCAGCAGTGTAATGACATATGCCACCTTTGAACGTTCTGTGGGAAAGGTCGAGGCCTGCAATTCCAGCACCAGCGAGCACTGGGAGAGGAAGGAGCGGCAAGTGCCTGGTTCACCATCATAAGCCTGAGGCGGAGGAAGGCGTGGTTCCGGTGGTGGGGTGGCAGTGGCAGCCGGAGAGGAGGTCGTGTGGAGCTGTTGTACTTGGATCGTGAGCTTAGCAAGAGATTCAGAGACAGATGCCAGGGTCTGAGTGACTGACTGGAGATCTTGCTGGTGTGAGCCAAGGAGAGTGCCCTGACTCTCCAGTGCAGTCCTCAGACGGCTCAGTTCTGCTGGGTCCATTCTTCTGGCCGAATTATTCTGGCCGAAAAGCGAAAGCCGTTAAACAAAGCACTTGGTCAAAAAAACGCATGAATCATAGGAAAAATAACCGCGAGGAAACTGGGCTGTGGAGCACGCAATAATTCGGCAGCGAGAAAGCGCGCTGAGCTTCCTTAAATGTCGGGAGAAATTATTTGTGAATGGGGAGCCGGTGTGTGTGGGAGGGGCGGTACGAAGGCGTGGGAAAAGACGTGACAGTCTAGAGACAACGTGACCGCGAGTAGAGAAATCTGACAGCGTGGGAACAAAAACAACAACAAAAGAGAGGAGTGACAGGAGTTCGTGACACTTACAGTACATTTGCTGCTAGATACGCCAACCCTTGCGTTTACCAACCCGCACAAACACATCTCAAACACTTCTAAGTAATAAAGTGATTCATTCATTCATTCATTCATTTTCTATACCGCTTAATCCTGTGTTCAGGGTCGCGGGGGACCTGGAGCCTATCCCAGGAGACTTCGGGCACTAGGCGGGGTACACCCTGGACAGGGTGCCAATCCATCGCAGGGCACACACACATACACACACTCACACACCCAATCACACACTACGGGCAATTTTAGGAACGCCAATTAGCCTAACCTGCATATCTTTGGACTGTGGGAGGAAACCGGAGTACCCGGAGGAAACCCACCAAGCACGGGGAGAACATGCAAACTCCATGCACACAGAGACGGGAATCGAGCCTGGCCGGGGAATCGAACCTGGACCCTGGAGGTGCAAGGCGACAGTGCTAACCACTACACCACCGCGCCGCTCGTAATAAAGTGATATAAAAACAAATAACTAATGCTGGTGTTGATGTGTCCATCCAAAGGGCATCAGACTTGCCACAGTCATGACAAATCATAGTTGGTCAGTGGTTTGACAGTAGCCACATATGATTGGTTAATCACCACTAAACTAAAGTCCTACAGAACACAAAAGTCAAAAGAAACCCAAAAAGCTGGGAATCCCATGATACAACACATACACACACACACACACACACACACACACACCATATGACACACCTTAAGGAACGACTCCTGATGAACTAATATTTTCTTTTCTAAAAAAATTTCTTTCATTTTTGTGAAGCTGCTTTGAGACAATGACCATTGTTAAAAGCGCTATATAAATAAAATTGAATTGAATTGAATTGAACTAAACAGGTGGTCCAGAGCAGACTCCCCACCCTCCCGTGTAGGCTATGCCAATGGTGAGGCTGTGACTGCACAGAGCAGAATTCACCATTAAACTTGTGTCTGGAGAATGGGAACGCTGGACTGGAACCAAATGTGAGGACCAGGTCCTGGTCCTGGTATGTGTGTTGGGTGGGAGCTTGACAGGAGTGACTTGGCAGGAGGTCTGAGGTGGAAACAGGTGCAGAGCCCAGACATGGCATATGCATGAGGCTGGAGCTTGGCACGGACATGGAGATCATTATTGAACCTGGGGCGGAGCTGGATCTTGTCACTGCCATTGGGTTGGAGGATGGAGCCTGGGTCAGAACTTGGTCTGAGTCTTAGCATAGCTTAGTCTGAGCTGGAGCTTGGCATGGGCACTATGGTCAGAACAAATTTTGGTAGCTTATCTTGATTTAGATTAGTCTTTAGTCTTTTCACAAAAATCTGCTTTGGTTTTCGTCACATTACTGTATTTAGTCTTTTAACGATTGCTAGTTTCGATCTGTTTGAAGTCGACAAAAATGTAAATCATGCATACTAACATTTATAAATAATAACTTTAAATGTATTTTGCATTTAATAATACAATAACATTTTTTTTTCAAATGGGATCATTTAAGCTACTTGTGATTTGACATACCTGTGGAGGTATGGAAGTGCTTAGGAGAGGTGGCAGTAGAGTTTCTGACTAGTTTGTTTAACGAGATCTTGGAGAGTGAGAGGATCCCAGAGGAATGGAGGAGAAGTGTATTGGTGCCGATTTTTAAGAACAAGGGAGATGTGCAGAGCTGTGGCAATTACAGACGTATAAAGCTAATGAGCCATACAATGAAGCTGTGGGAAAGAGTAGTGGAAGCTTGGTTAAGGGCAGAGGTGAGAATTTGTGAGCAGCAATATGGTTTTATGCCTAGAAAGAGTACATCAGATGCAGTATTTGCTTTGAGGATGCTGATGGAGAAGTACAGAGAAGGTAATAAAGAGTTGCATTGTGTCTTTGTAGATTTAGAGAAAGCGTACGACAGCGTGCCGAGAGAGGAGCTGTGGTGTTGTATGAGGAAGTCTGGAGTGGCAGAGAAGTATGTTACAGTAGTGCAGGACATGTATGAGAGCGCTAAGACAGTGGTGAGATGTGCTGCAGGTGTGACAGAAGAGTTCAAAGTGGAGGTGGGTCTGCATCAAGGATCGGCTCTAAGCCCCTTTTTGTTCGCTCTAGTGATGGACAGGATGACAGATGAAGTTAGACAGGAGTCTCCATGGTCTATGATGTTTGCAGATGACATTGTGCTTTGTAGCGAGAGCAGGGAACAGGTAGAGGAAAATTTGGAGAGGTGGAGGTACGCTCTGGAAAGCAGAGGAATGAAGGTTAGCCGCAGCAAGACGGAATACATGTGTGTGAATGAGAGGGACCCAAGAGGAACAGTGAGGCTACAGGGAGCAGAGGTAAAGAAGGTGCAGGATTTCAAGTACTTAGGCTCAACGGTCGAGAGCAACGGAGAGTTTGGAAAGGAGGTGAAGAGACGAGTACAGGCAGGTTGGAATGGCTGGAGAAAAGTGTCAGGTGTGTTGTGCGATAAAAGAGTATCAGCGAGAATGAAAGGAAAGGTGTACAGGACAGTGGTGAGACCAGCGATGCTCTACGGCTTAGAGACAGTGGCACTGAAGAAAAGACAGGAGGCAGAGCTAGAGGTAGCAGAGCTGAAGATGTTGAGGTTCTCTTTGGGAGTGACAAGGATGGATAGGATCAAGAATGAGTTCATCAGAGGGACAACCCATGTGAGATGTTTTGGAGATAAAGTCAGAGAGGCCAGATTGAGGTGGTTTGGACATGTTCAGAGGAGAGATGGTGAATATATCGGTAGAAGGATGCTGAGGTTGGAACTGCCAGGCAGGAGGTCTAGAGGAAGACCAAAGAGGAGATTTATGGATGCAGTGAGAGAGGACATGAAGTTAGTTGGTGTGAGAGAAGAGGATGCAGAGGATAGGGTTAGATGGAGGCAGATGATTCGCTGTGGCGACCCCTGAAAGGGAACAGCCGAAAGACAAAGAAGAAGAAGAAGAAGTGATTTGTCTAATAAACTGTTACAGTTCACTGAATAAGCTACAAGCAATGTGGTTCCACTATAACTGTGAGGTATCTTGTTTATAAATAGTGAGAGTTCGCAAAGCGTCATAACAAGAAGAACAAGAAGTGGTTACAGTTCTGGCGGAGCATTGGAAGTCAGGAGATTTACAGATTTCAGATAACTTCATCTTCATGCGACTCCCTCTTCTTTTAAAATTAGATATTAAAAATGTTGAATATAGTGTATTAATGCATCATTGCATTCACAATCTGCATATTTGTTATTTGAATCTTAATGTTAACTTACCTTATCATACCTTTATGAGTGGCTGGCACTCTTCACGGGTTTTGTGTATTTTCCACTGGGTTTTTGTTTTTTTTGTCAGTTTTGTTTTCTGTGACAAATGGCAACACGGATGAAGTTATCTAAAGTGTTTCTCCTCTTTCTTCCAAGAAAGATCATGAATGTGTGCTACTATAATTTTCGGTAAATACATGCAGAGTCTTGGATAGCAAAATAAATTGTTGTAGAAATCATTTGTCCATTCATCCTTCCTTTACATTATTGTCTAGGTTTTATTTGTTAATGAAACTTATAAAACAAAATTGTATATACTTTTCAGTGATTACTGTTTATTTAATTTTACTGTAGCATGCAGCATGCCCAGCCTGAACCATTGATCCAAGGCAGGGTGGATCCATTTTTTCATGTTGTTTATGACAAATCCTGAACCAGCAGACATCGCATGTAAGGCAATGTTTTTCCAATCTTCTGTTGTCCAATTTTGGTCAGATCGTGTGAATTTCCTGTTTTTAGCTAAAATGTCTCAGAGTAGATTTGGTACAAAATAATTTTGTTTACCCTATAATATTATAAGATTGTTTAATATAATAATACCATCTAGACTTATTCATATGCTGTATGACAACCTTTGTCTTGTCCCTTATTTTCTGGAACATCAATTGCAAAATGCCAGGTAATGCCCAGGATGTCATGTTCTCTACAATTTCTGTGAAATAGAAAGATTATGCCAGCACCAACTGGTTGGAGGAGGCGGATGACCGTACTGCCAACTCCCTGTAGCCAAACCATCCAGTAGATGCCCGGTGTAATGCCCATGGTATCAAGGCAAGGGAGGCACTGACTGCATAATTAGCCACCCATTTTCCACTCAACATAGGGCAGGTGCATTAACAGAATAATATTTAAAAGGCAAAAGCAAAAAAAAAAAAACAACAACGTTCACATAGGGTGACTGTTGTATGTGTATGAAAAATAAGCTGTGAAGAGCTGGACCAAGACACATAAACCAAAAACAAACAAAAAAATGCACAATAATAATTTATTTTAAAAGTGCAAAGATGTTAATTTTACATGGCAGTGTACATCGATTAAAAGTATTTCAAATGAAAAAAAAAAAAAAACTACTGACCATGAAATCCTTACAATGTACTCAATGCAATTCTTTTTTTTTCTTTTAACCAAGGTCATGGAAGTTATAGTCAGAGTTTTTTTTTGTTTGTTTGTTTGTTTGTTTGTTTGTTTGTTTTTGGGGGGGGGGTGTTTGTAGTTTTAGATGTTTTGGGAATAGCGAGCATAACTAGTGGAGAGTTGTGTCGTGGAAAATTCTGTTGATCAATAAACAAACCAGGAGTTAATGGCAAGCAAGAAAGAAATGGGTTTTCTCCCCAGGAAAGGTTCATTCCATCATCACAGACATGAGGTGTGGTGTGTACAGGAAGAGACTGAAAAACTACATTTACATCACTATTTATAGGAATAATAAACGAATGGTGTGTGAGCAGTTTTGGATATAGATATTGGTTGAAATTCTCCTCCAACCATCCATTCCTAGTTTTTAACACAAACACATAATTCACTGCTCAGTGTTCATGATGTTCTTCTTAACTGCGTCGGTGGTGGATAATCTGACCATACCCTTCTGGACACCCTATGACGCGGCGGTACCTCCACACCGCGGGTGAGGCGGGACCCATGCACAGGAAGGGGCCTCGAGGTCGGGCACGAGCCGGGGAGCGATAGGCCTGGATCTGCCACCCCGGCGTAAACATTTTTGGCCAAATCCTCCTGGAGGAATCGGGCCTCAGCCCAACCAGAGGCACTCTCGTCGGCCACGCTCGGCCGTTTCCCGCGATCACAGATTAGAAAAATTTGTGAAAGTTTTCACTCTGCACTCACAGGCCGAATCCGCCTGGAGGAAACGGCCTCTAGCCCAGCCCAGGCACCTCAGGTCGGCCACGCTAGGCGCCCCACCCGCGGTCACACCCCTGGAGGTCAGATTTTTGAAATTTTTTCTTTCGCTCATATCTCGGAAACAGCCAATTCCAGTATTGCTGGAACTTGGTCCTGGGGATGTGGAGGGATTTAAAGGAAGACAGTTTTAAGAACATCAATGAGTTGACTGCGTGGACATTCATTTGTGAAAGTCAGTTCTTCCATGAAGCCTGAGAGAACCCTCTCTTCCCTTTGTAGATGTTTTTCATGTTGTTCTTTAATCCACATGCTTTGAGATTCTTGTATCTTCTCCATAAAAGTCATACCATGTTGTCAGTTTACCATGTGGCTTAGAAGGCATTGTACTGTAGATTATATCAGGTTTATACAAAATATTTTCAAAATTATACTTGTCCAGGGCTCCCAAGTGAAATAATGGAAACGTGTTCATCCTGTCTTCCTGAGATTGTGAGTTTGATTCCAGATACACCTAATACATTTTGTGCAAAAGATAAAACTCTCAATGCAGGGCCCCTCCACTAATCGCTACACACAAGTCAACTTACAGACCATACTGTAGATTAAAAACTTAAAGCTGTTAAAAGTTCCTAAGTTCCTTACCATGATCATCTTCCTCCAGGGTGGATCCTAACATTCTATTCCCATGAGCGTTTCACGGCTCAAACATTTTAACAGCTCCAGCAATGGTTTGGATACATTTTTTTCCGAAGCCAGATTATACAAAAGAACCAATTGTAATTATTTCACCTCGCCCTAAGTCACACACAAAGCAGAGACAACGTAATATAATGTAATGTAGTGTGTGGAATTGAAATGTATTTGAATAAGTTAACCTATGATTGCTCTGCTTCTGAGTGCATGGTTATTTAAATTTTTCCACAATAGCAGTATTATAGACACAGACCTAATGATAAATAGTATGTTTTAAAAGTAATACAATCAGTTTGTGCAGTGATGACATAAAACTGCAGAACTGCATGTAGCTGCTAAAACAAATTTAAGGAGTTTGTCCAGTGATGACACAAGATGGCAGAAGTGTGTGTGTGACTGCTGAAAATTCTGATCAAAAGAGGTTGCCACTGAAAGAGAAGTGGGAGACGGCTTAATAGTTTTATTGTAAGAGGTTTAGCCTCTTAGACTTGATATTTCTAAAACCTTCAAATAGTCATATAATTATCAACCAGACATGCAAATTCGCAGCTAATTCTTATTTTTATTTATTTATTTAATTATTTTTATGTTCAGATCAACCTTTTTAACTACATCTACATCTCTCACTCATAATGTGAGCTGATTATGGCTGGAGCTACTGTAGCAATGACCATCCCTCACTTGTGACACTTACACAAGTGAAGGATGAAGATATTTTATCCATGGATGATGAATAGAAAAGATTTTGAGACTTGACTCATACAACATATCATGAACAGACAGACAGCACACCCCACTCAAAAGGCCAAAGAAGGGAAAGGTTTTCTGCACAGAAGGAAGATATTTCCAACATCCTTAAATTCCATTCCTAGAGTCAGCATCTAAGCTCTCAAGTAGCAACTTAAGGAAAACACTGAAAGAGTTTTCTATGAGAAATGCATAGGATCATATTTGAAAAAATGTCTAAGAATGATGCTCAACTTTAGTAATATAGTCAAACTCCCAGTGAAAATGAGGGGAAATAAGCAAGGGTCTAGTAATAATAATAATAAAAAAAAAAACCTACATTGAGAGTTCAAGTAAAAGCTGTTTAGAAATCAATAAATCATTGGATTACATGAAATCATCCTTCATTAGTCAAATTTTGCTGTCCAAAACAGAAGATCTGTTGAAGCTTATTTATATCATTCCCTCTAATCTTCATAAAAAGTGATAAAATCATTATTTCCGCAATATTTAAATTTATATGGAATAACAAATCTCATTATGAAAACGGGTCTGAGATCCATGGAATTTAAATCTGTTCAACTTTGGGACTCAATTGGTTAAAAGATTGTATTTATCAACCTCGATCAACCTCGAAAAAATATTAAATTAGGTCGGGGGATTTTCTGCTTGCGTAAATGTGCCTTCGAGGTGTCTAAAATTCCACAAACAAGCCTTACACATTGGGGGAAAAAAGTTATTTACCCACACTTTCTCCACACTGGCTGTTATTGTGGAATAACAGGGCTTTTCCATAAATAGTAAATCTCTCTTCAAAGCTGCTGGTATAACAGTGGTGCTGGAATTGTTCATGATTTATTGAATTCCAATGTTCAAATGCTCAAATGCTATGCTATGCGGATTTTAACCGAAAAAACAGGATAATTTTTTTTTATAATGACTGGTAAACCTAAAAAGAGAAACGCTGGAAAAAGTCTGGAAAAGTGATATGGATGGCCTTAATAAGAAAAGTTATTAAGGAGTATAACTTCAAAAGCTTGGGTACACCTTTTAAGTCATTGTATTTTTAATTTAATGTGTTGATTCAATGTATTCAATGTAATTTTATTTTAAAACTATGAAATAAAACATGTCATTACGTAATTAAGTAACAACAGCAGTCAGTTGTTATTTTAAGACATGAAGGTCAGCTATTCTGGAATAGTTCTTGCAAAAATACTGTAGTATTGTCGAGTGTCTTCACATGAAGACCATCCCAGAAAAACAAGATTAAAACTTATATCTGCTGCAGAGGAGAAGTTCATTTAGACTTACTAGCCTCAAAAATCACCAACTAACAACACATAAGATTAGAGCCATTATGAAGGCTTTACAGAGTTAAGTACAATTTTCTACAATGTAGAAAAAATCAAGACAAAACAAAGAGAACTGAATTAGAAGATTTGACTGGTAGTTTACCTTATTTACACTGTAATGAAATAATATTGTATGTGTGTGTATAATGTTGCAAAAATGTAAAACTGTTAAAATGAGCATATTATTTAAATTACTATTATTATTACTATTCTGGTCATAAAAACAACCGAAAACAACCAAAAAGCCATTTTTTTATTTTTTTGTTCAATCATGTTTCCATAGATGTTTGAACAGCAAAAATAAAAATTAAAAAAAGGTTCAAAATGTTCTGCGTTTTAAGGGCTGCGTGTAACTTTGTCAAAAACTTCCAGTCATTGAAGTTTTTAGAGAGAAAATTAACAGAAAGACTAGGAAAATATATACAAATGTTTCTCAATCTCTGATCAGCAAGTTTCTCGAGGACACATTGTCAGGCGGAAATAGGTTTAGAACTTAGTTCCAGTGAAGTGAAACCTTAATCATACATACCTGCTAGATCTTACCGTAACTATACTGTTATTCAATTCTCAATACACTGTAAAAAAAATTCTTGCCACTCCAACTAAAAAATTTCTAGTGACCTGTTGCATCTAAAATTTTTAGTTGGCTCAATTTAAGTTGTATAAACTATTTTGTTTTTGCTGTGCTGATTACCTCTAAAAGTACACACAAATTGAAATAAAACATTCTGTCAACTAAATGTTCTATGCTGAAAAAACATGCCTAGTTAGGCCAACAAGCAGTCTCAAATTGAAATATAATGTTGTGTCAATTAAATGTTCCAAGTTGACTGAAAGGTACATTTTGAATTGGAAATTATGCTTGCATAATTATAAAATTAACATCTTAAAGTTTACTTGAGTAGGTTATTCACTGTGGCCACATTTCAAATAACATGACACATTCTTCTAAATTTGAATATTTTTTTAATGTAAACTTTAAACACCTGTTAAAGACTATCAACATTGATTAAGTGCAATCCAGCTACTCTTTCAACAAATAAACAAATGCTGCATTGTTATAACAAAATATGCAAATAACATTCCAAAATGCAAGAATTAAACTGTGCCCTTAACATTCATGTTACAAAGCTTACTAATATCACGCTCAGTCAAAACAGTATACTGGATAAATAGACTTCTGCCTTGTAGAACAAAACATACTGATATTTCTCAGTAAAAACGTACAGTGGCTTATTTGAAAATAATAAAATATTTGCTTTAACTCAGAAATGGTTTAAGATAAAAATAAATAAATAAATAAATGTTGTGAAATAATTTTGCCAAGCTCCAAGATTGTTTGCAGATGCAGTAAGCACTGTTTCCCAGATATTCTCCCTAATACCTGAAATACAAAAAGAAAAATATATGAATAACTAATTAAGTTACCGTTTGTAGTTCAAAACCATTAAAAATCCTAGACAAAAAATGTCCGTTTAGCCATTATAACCGTTTTCAGACACTATAAGGTTAATGAATGATGAAGAAGTGAGAACATTAAGCTCCCTCAGTGCCGCACTAACGCGCCGTCTTTTTCAAATAGCCTTTGAAATTATCAGTCATTAAAATGATTAAAATTCATGTAACGTAATTAAACTTTAGCGGTTTCATAGATTAACATTAATGTCAATGTACATACCATCTGAAAAAAAAATGCGTTAGGAGCTGAAACGAGTGCATTGCCAGATAACTACAGTAACACTCCAAATTATATAAATAAACACTCGAAAATATAATGTTCTAAAGCTTGCTGCTGGATAATATATATGTTATAAAGCTAAAATTGCTAATTACTTTGCAGGACAGTTAGTTTCCATGAAGTACTCACCATTTCGGGAGGAAATAGCGGGAAGTTCGAAAATTCTGGAAGAACGCTTTTGCGCATGCGCAGAGGTCCCTCTTGTTCGTCCAACATAAAATTGTTTGTGTGCAGTTAAATGTTTCATGAACACAGTTATACTCGTTGCCTTGATGAAACTTTCGTAGTTGAGTAATGAAATTTATACAATCATTGAGAAAACATATTTTTCTTTTTTGACACCAGCATTATATTAGCCCAACATATATTTCTTTTTTCCAACAACTATTTTCAGGATTTATTTTTTACAGTGTAGGCGTGATAGTTATAGGTGTGCACATACTCTTGGCCATAGTGTACAAATTAATGATTTTTGGCCAAATACAAATACTTTGTAAAAGGAGCTGCAGTGGTTTGGCTAAGGTCTGTCTTCAGAATGTGAGGGTTAGGGTTAGGATATCAGTCAAAGTTCTAAAAGATGGCAAACCCAACCAACATTCTCCTTTTAGGAGACACTGTACCTACAGTATATACTGACTGTGTGCTGTGTTATCATTTTGTGAAAATATGCCCAACCCTTTCGTAAAAAAAAAGCACTGCTTTTGTTTACAGGTAAACATTAAACCCACACTGCGTAGCGTTATTAATTGGAAGGCACCAGAAAACCAAGTCACACTTAAACAGGGAGATCCAGAGAGATGATATCAACATCATTATTAATTTACACATTTTACTAAATCACTGTTTTTTATTGTTTTTAAAAACAAAACAGAGAGGGGGGAAGAGTACATTTTTATATCATAGAAGAATTTCTATAGCAGGTAAGTTCCACAATCAAATCATACAGCACTTATTCTTTATTGTCTTCACATTAAACTAATTCATTTCAATTAACCACACATTATTTATTTACTGTTAATCTGTTCCTGTTTTACTGGTTTTTAATGTTATTTAATGACTTGAATGTCTTGTCAAGTTATCAACTGAGAATAGTTTTTTTTTGTTTGTTTGTTTGATTTTTTTTTTTTCATTCTGTTCTTTAATAGTATAACAACAAAAAGGGAGAGAGAACATTAAGAACTGTAACCGTAAATAAAGAGCAAGATATGTGTAACCAAAGATGAGAGTACCTGTTGGGTTAAGTTAATTAAAGTGAATGCCTTAAAGCATTTCCAAAAAGTTGTGAAGTTGTGTTCATCTCTTTCATAATGTATAAGAACATTGCTTTTCTCACACTGCGAATGTCGGGCTTAAGTCAGGTTGTTAGATTTGTCCGAGGAACCACCCTACACAAAAGTCAAATTAGATAAAAACTGACAAATTTTCTGATACACATGCATTTTCAAGAATTCGCTACAACAGAGAAGCATATTATATACTTTATACAAACACTATCAGAAAGCATGGTTGAAATCACTTAATGAAAATATGGAAAGTTTAGCCATCAGAACAAATCTCACAAAAGCATGTTACTACGAGAAAAATCAAGTTATTAAAAATATATTTGTTATGTAAAAATTTTAAAAGGTATGTAAACATTTTTTTAACATAATATTATTATGAGAAAAAACATTGTGGTTAAATATTGCATTATGAAATATCGCAGGAAATATCCTGTACAAGATAAACATAATAAAATAAGCCATTTGATTGATCTTGTTTATACAATACAGTCTGGTTACCGGTTCATAGATCCTGGCAAATGGAGCATTTGACTAAATCAGTAACATTTTAATTCATGCTTGGCTTTGACCATAATTAGATTTTATTGTCACTTATTAGTATCCTAGCTGAACAACATGGGGAGCTTCATGGTTACAAATTACAGCTTACTAAAGTCAACAGTTTGAGTATGTTATTATGTAAAATGCTGTCAAGCGTCACTTTAAAACTTTGTATCCCAGTGAAGTTTGGCTGAGGAATTGCATTTGTTGCAGACTTAACAGAACCATAGGTCCTAGTTGCACACTCATCACTCATAATTACATGCTATTTCCCTCTAGCAACACAATATTTGGTTTTTAAAAAAAAACATTTTTTTTTCAAAGCTTGGTTTTTTTAATGAAACATCATGTTGTCTCATAACAACATGATATTTTACTGCAATTAACGGATGTTGATTAAATTTATTTTTTATTTAAATTATGATAATTTTATTTACATTTTATCAGTAAATAGTAGTTGCTCTTAGTTAATGCACTGTTGTATCTCATTAAGGTCGAAATTGAATTACATTACATTTAAAGGGTTTTCTCAGGCTGCCACATGTAATTATTGCCCTCAAATATCAATCAGATTTTTTGTGTCTGGTTACTTTATCAAAATATTAATTTCAGAATAAAATTCTATAATATACTTACTGTAAAATAAACATGCAAACATGGTTCAAAAGAGGAATAACAAAAGCAGTGTTAAAAAAATTCTATTTATGTTTTTATGCAGAATTAACTAATTAAATTAAAACAATTCTAATGAATTGGTACAGTATTACTGATGTCTTATTAAAAGCAAAATGCAACTTTTTATTTGAGAATATCACTAAAAGCATTAACCAGTTATCTTTATTGTTTTATTTAGATTAAGCTTTCTATTGTTGGGAAATGACACGCTCATTGCGACAGATGCTCCGAAACAACCTGGGAAAGCAAAGCAAAAAACGTCTGGTAACCAAAGATGGACACTGCAACATTGAATATGGCAACTTGAAGTACACCAATCGCTTTGCTTATGTGAAGGATTTCTGGAGCACCTTTGTGGAGATACGTTGGCGTTTCATTCTTTTTTTTTTTGTGGCCTCATTCACTATGAGCTGGTTCATTTTTGGACTTATTTGGTACTGGATTGCACGTAATAATGGTGATATTTGGTGGCAAAATCCACCTCCAGACCACAAACCATGTATATATAATGTTTTTGGACTTACAACTGCCTTCCTTTACTCACTTGAAACACAGATGACAATTGGTTATGGTCTGAGAGTGCTCAGTCCGTTCTGTCCTGGTGCTGTCACTCTAATAGTTATCCAGTCCATCACTGGTATATTTATCAACATCTTCTGGTGTGGGCTGGTTTTGGCCAAAATCACCTTACCCAAGAAAAGAGCCAAGACTATTTCCTTTAGCAAAATGGCAGTTATTTGTCCCCAAAATGGTGCTCTCTGTTTGCAGATAAGAGTGGCCAACTTGCGTAAGACCTTAATGATTGGAAGCCAGGTATATGGCAAGCTGGTTAGGACAACAGCCACTCCAGAAGGCGAGACCATCATTTTGGATCAGGTCAATATTGACTTTAATGTTGATGCTGGAAAAGACAATCTCTTCTTCATTTGTCCTTTAACTTTGTATCATGTAATTGATAAAACAAGTCCATTTTTCAATTTTTCTTTGGACACAATTCTTCAGCAGGAGTTTGAGCTAGTTGTATTTTTGGATGGGACAGATGAATCCACCAGCTCCTCCTGCCAGGTCAGAACTTCCTACATACCTCAGGAAATGAAGTGGGGTTACAAGTTCCTCCCCATCATTTCCCATAGTCAAGAAGGGAAATATTATGTGGACTTCTCAAATTTCGACAGAGTGGAGCCAATTCCAACTGCACACTGTGCTCACTGCTTCTACAATGGTCAAAGCTATCATCAAAACTCCAGAAATGGCATCGACAACCCAGGGTTTGAAATGATTGAAATTGAAAATCAAATCCGTGGTACGGAGATGTAAGGTCGCCCTTTGCGTTCACCAAAGGAGTATTTGTCCTTTTACTGGATCATTAGTTATATTGATTATGCTCTACAGCAAAAAATACATCAATCAACCCAATTGTATCAATTATAGTAATTTTAAATATGGGATTACAAATGTTCTGTGTTTGTGTATTCTTTCTCTGGGGTCAGTTTTATCCCAGGTATATGGGGTGTATCCCAGGTATAGTTTTGTTTCAGGGATAGGCTCAAGATCCAGTGTGATTTTATAAATCATGTCTTTGTGCTGTTTGCTGGTTTGATTGTTGATACTATGCCTCGTTGTCTGTACTTAAAGTTATTTATATGCTTAGGGCATGATTTGAAAATTATTAAAGGTAAAGTCCTAAAAGCGTGGACCATATCAAGTGTACTTCAGAAAGTTATAAAGCAATATTTTTAAAATTCTGCATATTTTTTGATACTTTGATTTAAAAGTATTCAATTAAAAATGTAAATGTGAATATTCTGCAATATTTTTATATTCTTAAAAAAAGAAAAGTATTTTAATAAATGTACTTGTCTTAAAAAAAACATTACATTCTGTCTGTAAATGAATTGATTTGTTCAATCAAGGTGACTCAAACGGTTAAGGCTCTAGGTTATTGATTGGAAGCACATTTCACTGTGCTGTAAAGTACATGACAAATAAATGAATCTTAAAGTTCAATTCGGTAATATCAAAGTATTAAATTTATGTTAAAAATAAAAACTGATTGTAAATGAGTGCACTGTAATTCACCCTAGAATGCACTGAATTGAAGTGGCGTAAATTTGTCAGAAATATTATCCATCAGAGACCTGTTTAAAGCCATCTTTATCTTCAACTTAAAGAAATTATATTTAATAACTTACTGACACAAATTCTTTAATGTTTGTATTTATGTTATTTGTTCACTTGCCGCTGCTGGACATTTGGCAACTGTGAGTCAGCACCCAGAGGACTGATGGTTAAATTCAGACTCTAATGTTTATTGCTCATTAAAACACACTTTCAGATCAGCTGTTCAACACCAGACACATAACTTTAACTAAAGCCTTAAACAACTCACTCTCAGGATAGAGAAGACAGTTAATGTGAAGGAAAAAGGGTAGATAAGAAAGAAGCAGGCCTAGCTAGACAGTATGTCACCTTAGACCTTGGTATGTTCTAAAACCATACAGTATTCTGAGAGCATTATATATTATTCTTATACATCATATATTATTCTGAAACGAATATGCAAAGAAAATGGACATATGGCATTTGGAACATTTAACACATATACTGTAACTTATACTTAAACAAAGAGTCATGAGGGCAGAAAAAAAATAATAAAAACTAGCCTTTTTTTTTTTTTAACTATTTTATTAGATTTTTATTAAAGCTAGGTGAATATTTCCTACAAGTTGCATATACGCTTATTTGTCACTTTAACAGAAATATAACCGTGCTAATTCATGTAATCAGCCTAGCATGTGGCAGCAGAGCATTGCAAAAAAATCTTGCAAACATGATTTGCTAATTCATCTTTTCTATTTCTGATCGTTTGGTTAGGTGGATTATTTTAAAAACAGGAGATACAAAAAATTTTTTTTATTTAAAGCAGAATTTCAGTTTAAAGAAATTGACTGGCCTGATCGTACAACCCCACTGAACCATGTATTGGATGAATTGGAATGCAGAATATGTGTTCACCTGTACACCTCTATATTCATCTTATCTAATTAGGTAATCAATGTCTGGGTGGAAGTGTCTTGTTGATGCTAGAGGACACAGGGTTTGAGCTGATAGAATGGCAGCAGTAACCCAAATAACATCTTGTTACAATAAATGTATGCCATAGAGCATCTCTAAAGCAGCAGAAAGCCACAGCGGCACCACCTAACTCGGCATAAAGTCATGAAAGCACAAAACCATCCTGCCTTGTATCAACAGTGTTTAGGCACCTGGAGGTGTAAAGGTGTGGTGGAGATTTTCATGGCACACTTGGTGTCTCTTAGTACCAATTAAGCATAGTTCAAATGTCAGAGCCTACCTGAGTATTGTCCATCCCTTTTGACCACAGGATTACGCACCATGTCACAAAGCTAAAATAATTTCAAACCTATGTTTTGAACATGACAGTGAGTTCGCTGTGGAGGATTGCTCATCACTGAGCAGCAGATTGCTACTATTCAGTTTAGTACCTTGCAATCTTGTTCACACATTTCAATGTTTGCAGGTAAGATCTGCAACTTACCTTTAGGCATATATCTCACACACACACACACACACACACACACACACACACACACACACACTGTGTTTTACAATCTTCATTGGCTCAATGCTGCCATACTGTTGCTGACACCACTATATGAATGATTTTAAACAATTGGGTCCCCCAAAAACTTAACACTACCATTTCATGAATTGAGACATCAGTTTAAAAAAAAAAGAGATCAGCAGTTTCTGAAAAACTCAAACCATCCCATCTACTGTAGGATTAAACCATGGCATGGTTGTTTAAGTGATAGGGATCACAGTTTTTCCCATTCTGGTGTTTGATGTGTACAGAGGTGTCAAGTAACGAAGTACAAATACTTCGTTACCTTACTTAAGTAGAAATTTTGGGTATCTATACTTTACTGGAGTAATTATTTTTCAGCCGACTTTTTACTTCTACTCCTTACATTTTAAAAATAGCCTCGTTACTCTATTTTTATGATCAGAACGCGCAACCTCCCCCCCCAGTCGCATGATAAGGACGCACCCCCCCCCATGCATGATCAGAACGTGCACCCCCCCCCGTCCGTCCGTCCGTCCGTTGCATGATCAAAACATGTGACCTTAATGCTTTTTCCCCCCTCACGTTACTTTTACTTTTATACTTTAAGTAGTTTTGAAACCAGTACTTTTACACTTTTACTTGAGTAAAAAGCTTGAGTTGATACTTCGACTTCTAAAGAAGTATTTTTAAACCCTAGTATCTATACTTCTACTCAAGTAATGAATGTGAATACTTTTGACACCACTGGATGTGTATAAGCTGAGGCTCTTGACCAGTACTGTATCTGCACTGTTTTATACATTGTGTTGCTGCTAAGTGACTGGCTGATTGGAAGACTGCATGAATGAGCAGGTGTTCAAGGGTTCACGGTGCTGAATGTAAATATAAAATCCTAAAGAAAAGAAACAAAGCATTGCCCAGCAATTTAAGCGTATCATTCATGTCTAACATTAAGTCCAAACTGAGTTAGTGATTATATTCTATTTTTTTTAATTTACTTTGGCGAAGTGGCCAGTCAGTTGACAGTGACTCAAGTCGACGCCCTCAACTGACATATCATCTGATGAACCTGGCAAATTCATAGGATTATTTAGGCTTTTACATTTGCCAGTTTATGATCCATTCAAACTTACTTTATGTTAGTTAAAACTCAATTTATGATTAATGCTTCTTTTTTTGGGTGCTTATACATGGTTAGCTGCATATGTGCTGCACTTCACTGGCTATGACATACACACTGCCACGCTTGCACACATGCACAAGTGTACCTCAGCTTGTACTTCGGGATAAACTTGCATTAAGTTGAGATTCACATTCTATCAAACAATCAGGCATCAAAATCTGTCTTACACACATGCAAAATTTCTCTCATGTACAGTCAGACTCTTGCACATGCAAATTTATCTCTGACGCTATAAGTCTTTCTCACAAACTATGAAAGGTCAGAGATCTGATGGTGTGTTTAAGAGAGAGTATGACTATGTGTGAAAGGTTTGGTGGTGTGTACGGTAGATTCTGTATAGTGTGTGAGAGATAACGTATGATTTGTTTTCTGTAGCAGCCTCTCTCACACGCACCTGCCTTTCTACAGTAAAATATACAATCATCCACCAAATTAGAAACAGCAACAAAATGTGTTATTTTCCATCTCAGAAACTAGCATGGTACCACGGGAAATTATTTAGGAAACTTGCGTCAACTCTCCATGTTTAAGCTGGTCTTTTTCCCTCTCTAATACATAAACATAAACTACACAAACATGGGTACATGTTTTGGTTGCACACTTCAGATTATGTCATCATTATTTAAGCGTTGTCCAAAATGTTTAAACACTGTGGAGTCTTTTGACCAATGTAAAACAAATCATTTTTAACAAAGCTCGGGAAACTCGAGCTTTATCCCCAAAGGACTAAGGGATAAAATCTAACACATGCAGGCAAAGTTATAGAAGATTAATTATTATTATTACACAAATGGCCTCTCCCATGAAGAATGGAATATTTTCTCTGTTATGTTACAGTCAGGGAAACACATCTACTCCCTAAAGGCCAACATAGAAAGAATGGTCGGTAGTCTCTTCCTGCATGCCATTCGGGCCCTGAACCATAAAAGAACAACAACAAATTTGCTATTATGACACACACACACACTACATGCCTGCTAAAACGTATTCCTCACATGTTGCATATTTCTCTTGTGTTCACATTTCTCAATGTACATAAGAAGAGCATCTTTCACTTTAGGCCACGGACAATTACACTGCTGCTGATACATATACTTTATCATTTCATACTTCCTGTCACTAATCATACTGCTGCTGTCATATTTCCAATTGAAAATTTTTACACTTGTATATCTGTCCCAGTTGTTTACACTTTCATTTTGTAATCCATTTCTCTATTCAGTTTAAACTTAAATCCTTATTTTATTTCACAGCTTAATTTCCAGTTATTTACAGCAAAAAAAATTTTTTTTTTTTTTTTTGCAAATTGTATCTTTAGTAATTGTATTTTTAGCATATTTCTCATTAAAAGTGTAATTCCATTTTTTAGAGTTTGTTTAGCATCAGGCCACGGATAATCGTATAAGCACTTCAATGTATGTCATACCATGTATGCTTCTGTATGTGGCAAATTGAATTTAAATATCTTTAGTCAACTTTTTTGATTATCATTGGATACCATTATTTTGGCATGCAGAATTCTTTAGAAGTTTCAAAAACATAGTGTGCAAATGGCATTTTATTTTTATTAAAACACATTCCGGTTTTTCATTGCTTGATACCTTATGATGAATGTTTCAACCGTTTGTCATTTTTGTTCAATTTATTTAGGGGCAAATGCTATGAGGAATATGTTCACCTTTCATCACATGCTATTTGAATTTACTGTAAACAACTATTATTCAGTGAAGATTTGGTCTCATTTCAGGGAACTCCGTTTCCCTGTATGCATTTGTTGTTTGTTTATTTTATGCCCTCATTTTTTCCACCCTTATATTTTGTGTTATGAAATCTCCCGAATCACATAAGTCATGTGGGACCCAGTAAATCAGCAGAAATACAGAAAAATGGACTTCTGCCATCGTGTGGATGAGTGCCAGCTGTAGCCAGACAAGAAGCATGCAGAATCAACAGGAAGCACAGGTTTAAGTGGCTATTAAAGGGAAGACTCCACAACTGTGACTCAATGTAATTGTAATTCATGAGCTCATGAGCTGGTGCACTGACATGGCTGGATACTCCACCATGGGGATGACAAAAGAACTGCCAATGGACTTGAGCAATAAAGTAGTTTGAACTTTATATACTGTAAAATGGATGCAAAAAGATATCTGAATACTTAAAAATGCCTGTCAGTACTGTTCAAACTCTGCTAAAAGGGTGGAAAATAATAGATTACTAAGCCATGGTCAGGTAGACCTAGAAAGATTTCACCCACTACTGGTGGAAGAATTGTTCGGGACGCAAAGGAAAAGTCACAACATTGAGAGAAATGCAGGCTGCTCTGGAAAACAGTTGAGGGGTGTACTGTATGTCAAGGAGCATAATAAAAAGGTACTTGAACACAAATGACCTGCATTGTGGTCGAGTTGCCAGAAGAAAGCCGTTACTGCGCCCATGCCACAAAAAGGCCCGCTTGCAGTACGCCAGACAGAAACCTAGACAAGCTTCACAGCTTCTGAAGCTGAGTCACCTGGAGTAGGTTTGCTATGTTTACAGTGAACATTACACCATCCCCACTGTGAAGCATGGTGGTGGAGTTCTTACTTTACAATATGTTTGGAGCTGTGTACGCTCCAATGGCATAGGGAAGTTAGTCATGGCAAGATGAATGAAGCATGGTGTTAGAAAATACTGGCAGAAAATTTGTATTCTACGGCACAAAGCTGTGCATGGGATGCTCTCGGGTGTTCCCCCATGACAACGGTCCAAAGCAAAAGGCCAAGTTAAAAAAGTATAAATTATAACTTGTAAAATTAACATATAACCTTAATAAATAGTAAGTTTGGCACTGATGAGCAAGCCAGGGGCAATGGTGGCAAGGAAGAACTCCTTGACATAAAAATAGGAATAAATCTTGAGAGGAACCAGATGCAAAATTATTAATTCATTCATTCATCTTCTATACCGCTTAATCCTGTGTTCAGGGTCGCGGGGGACCTGGAGCCTATCCTAGGAGACTTCGGGCACTAGGCGGGGTACACCCTGGACAGGGTGCCAATCCATCGCAGGGCACACACACATACACACACTCACCCAATCACACACTACGGGCAATTTAGGAACGCCAATTAGCCTAACCTGCATATCTTTGGACTGTGGGAGGAAACCGGAGTACCCGGAGGAAACCCACCAAGCACGGGGAGAACATGCAAACTCCATGCACACAGAGACGGGAATCGAGCCTGATTCGGACTTTGCAGCCACCGGACTTGGCACCTTGCAGTCAATAAGTTACCCAGGACCCCATATCTTTGTATACCAGAGTATTCTAGAGGCAAATTCAAGGCCATCTGTCCTACAACTAAAGCTTGGTCGAAATTGGGTCTGACAAAAAAAAGTATGCCAATGTCTAATTATACAATTGCCAGTGAAAGTCTCAGAAGATAATGACAAACACTGACTTAACCATGTTAAAGCCATAAGCCAAATGTATTCATCTAGATCAGGCTTCACTACATGGCAGACCGCAGTCCCAATCCAGACCGAGTGACAATTCTATGCTGACCCTTATGCTTTTTGATAAATGAGAATTA
This sequence comes from Channallabes apus, assembly GCA_030522415.1. Lineage (NCBI taxonomy): Eukaryota > Metazoa > Chordata > Actinopteri > Siluriformes > Clariidae > Channallabes > Channallabes apus. The sequence continues at coordinate 2,923,293 of CM060131.1, forward strand.
ATATACTGGTAACCTACTGTAGCACTTTTCCCCTCAAGGTGGGCGTGGCTATATACGTCCCTCAACAATGCTACAGATATAGACAGAGTGTGAGGAAGAAACAGGAAAAGGCAAGTAGACTATGAAAACTAAACCTTCAAAGAAGAATGGACAGATTAATATATGTTTATTCGTCGTGCAAGCAATAATGAAAATCAGTAATGAGAAATTGCCACTATGAGATAAAACACAAGTGATTATAGCAAACATTTCCACAGCAGTCCAACGGAAACTATGTTAAATACCTGAACAAAGAGCGCCAGAGGTGGAGGAATGTCTATATACATTAATAATGCCTGGTGTACATCTTCAGACATTATTAGGACAAAATACCGATATTTACACACCAAGAGTAAAGAGTTTACTGTCATCTTAATGACAGCAGTTTACATTCCACCTTGGGCTAATCTTAAGAAGGAGCTGCCTGACGCCAGTAACAGACAGATGAATGCATGTCCAAGGAAGATCTGTGACTTTAATCATGTGGATTTACAACTGTAATGCCCAAACTGCAGACCAATGTCCATTTACATTTAGGCATTTGGCAGACGCTCTTATCCAGAGCGACTTACATTTTATCTCATGAGGGTTAAGGGTCTTGCTCAAGGGCCCAACAGTGGAAACTTGGTAGTTATGGGGTTTGAACCTGGGATCTTCCGAACCGTAGTCCAATGCCTTAACCACTGAGCTACCCCTGGCCCATTTCATAACCAGAGAAATGAATATACTGTACTTTCAAGTGTACACCAATACCCTCTTCCCAAGGGCTTATGAAGCTAGGCATGAGTCACTCACTCACTGCTTTATCCTGTGTACAGGGTCGCAGGGGCCTGGAGCCTATCCTAGAAAATGTAGGGCACAAGACAGGGTACACCCTTGACAGGGGACTCAAGGTGCAAGGTGATAGTCCTAACCACTAAGCGACTGTGCCACTTAGGGATGTGTCAGCACTGGAAAGCGATAACCAACTTGTTCTGCAGCACTGGACTGGTGAAGGGACATGCAAAGCACAGATTCATATGTGTCCCCTGGAATTGACGCATAGGCTGCCCAGAATTATTTTTGCAAAAACAACCTGTCTCTTTGAATGTTGACAAAACAATAGGTATGATTGTGGGTCAAAGAACATTCTTCTATCCTTCTCTTCCTTGCCTAAATGGCTCTACAGTAGAGACCAAGTTTGTTGGCATTCACATCACTGTAGATCTCACCTGGAAACAAAACCTAAAAAAAAATAATAACACTATACACTGACACATCCTTACCACATTCTACTGGTGCATAGTGTGTATCCTAACAAAAAGTGACTTGGAATGACAATATTTATTTAATTATGCAATTTTGAACTGGACAAAAAAGGGTTCTCCCTATTCTGTAAGCTCACAGACACTGGCAGTCGGCCAGAGAGAGAAAGTAACACCATCCCTCATGATCAGTAGGCATGCCTAATTTTGTCAACGTTTACTATATACAGTATACATATCTGGGTGGTTCATGATTGTGAAATGGAAGAGTTTTCCCAAAACCTCTGAGTTCTGAGTGATAGGATTTGGCTTGATAGACCATTATAGACAAGACCATATTTAAAACACTGAGATCTGAGAGCTTTCTGAAGACCTGCAGTAATTCAGGCTCTTCTTAGATTTGTGTAAATTCTAAATCTTTGCCAAAGCAGTAGCTAACACAAACTTGGTTTTTAAAATATAACATATTTATATGTCAGAATCATGTGTAATGTGTACATTTATGTCAAAATACATATACAGTATAAGAAAATGCAATTTGGAATTTAAGCAGAAAAACCACTGAATCGAGTTTAGAAAAATTAAGTGCATGCCCATAATTTACCCTAATTAAATTGGCTTTCTGTAGGTTATAAAGTGTCTTATGTCCCTAACTTTTTTTTTTCTTTTTTAATCAGCAGGGCCCAGTTTTTCTAAAGTAATCAGTGGGATTTTGGATCACAGATTGGATCAAATCTTGGAAATGGGTTTTTCAAAAGTAAAAGAGGGATTCTGATCCCCATTGGATGTAGTGAAGAAAGTCCAAGATGTTCCTAGAAAACATACCTCAGCTACAAACAAGGATGATGACAGCTATGAGTTACAGTACTTCTTAAGCGGGAAACCGAGAGAGCAGAAGTAGAAATTGAACTGGGTAAAGAACAAATCTTGCTTGCCCAACTGCAGCAGAAAAAAGTGCAGATGGAGATACATCTCCTAAAGGCAAAGATGGAAAGTGCTGGTGTCTGTCCTGTAAATGATTTTTACTTTTTTACAGTATTGTTTTTGTTTTGTTATTTAACATTAGAACAAACAAAAAAATTTTTAAATGTTTTTTTTTTTTTTTGCAGTGTTTGTTTCTCACAATTAAAACAAACAATGGCTATTTGTGGCCACAGATATTGTGCCTAGCTGTTCTTTTTTGCTAAGCCAGTAGGCTACACTGTTGGTTCCATTTAATGCTACATTTGGTAATCCTGAAATTTGATATTTGGATCACAGTGATCCAACCCAATGTTCCTTTAAAAAACTGTCATAAAAGTAAGATAGAACAGTTAATCCTGGATAGCAAAACATGGGATTTCCAAATCCGGACCAATTTGATCCAGATTAAATTTTTTGAAAAACTGGGCCCAGAGCCTCACACCTGGCTCAGGTGATACCAGGCTTTTACAGCACTCATACTTATGGTTTCAGCTGATTACATCTTTACACTCAGTACATTTAAATGATCAGTATAGCACACCCAGATAAGACATAAGGAGTGAAGTTATTCCTGCACATAAACATCAGAAATTGGCTTAGGCCCTGTGCACATGCTCCATAGTTCCTGCCCTGAGCTTTGATGTGAAAGTCTAACAAAATGTATAACAGCAGAAGCTGCTAATGATGTGGCAGTGTCACTTGTCTTTGCATATCACCATACCAATTAAGGATAGAATGCATCTCATTTGTACAAAAAGTAAAGTGACGCATATCAAATGTACAGAGCAATGTTGTCCACATTTCCACCACCGAACATGCTACCAATTAATTTTATCGATTGTTCAGTCTGTTATGTAACAGGTTAACTAGGAAAAGGTAATACCATCAATTTGAAAAGGGGCATTGCAAAATATCAGAGACACATTTTTTTTTCGGACAATGAATTTGGTTAATTTCCTTCCCACACTTTCCTACTGGGACAGGAACAGCAGAAAATTAAATGGCTTTGTGACTTAACTGTGCATGGATGGGTACTGACCAGTCCCCTGTTCCTGAATTAGCCTGAGAGTCTGAGGCCGATTGTTTTAAACCTGCTCTCAGCCTGCTCCTTGTCAGTAACCCTGTAAATACCTGACTGTTCCTCTCGAGATAAATTGGACTCTGGCCTCAAACATGTCTACCAGATATCTGACTACTTGCCCTTTTTTATTGGCATTGAATTCTGTCTCAGCCTCTGATATGATTTTATTACCTGATCTGCAGTCAGTATGTGTGAGCTACAGTTTTTCCTGGCTCACCTGTTACCTTGGCCTTCAACCCTCATACTTGTGAAACATCTGCCAGTAGAAAAACTTCTGCTACTCATTCCTCACTTGATTAAATATTCTTGCACAATTTCTACACATCCTTTTACAACAAACATTTGAAAATTATACCTGTTGTCCTTTCATTTGGAATATATAATTTTACTCAAAAATTAACATTTCTGCAAAACATTCTGTACACATCAGCAATTATAGTTCTCTACAGAAAGTGAGTCTGTGGATGCAGACATGTTCTATTTCTTTGTCATCCATCAACCAGGGATTGAAGAACATAATTCCATTAGACATGCAAAAGAGGTTAGTGAAAAAGTAAAAAAATAAATAAAATTTGATTAAAAAAATGAATTATTAGATTACTCAAGTGTTGCCAAAGAAAAAAATTAAAAAAATAAAAAAACACCCTTCAGGGAAATAACATGAAAATGCCAAGCATCACTGACCTCACATGTCGTTTATTGAGGCTATAACCATCTAAATGTCTAGTGATCAAAGATGACTGCATTCAAGGAAAAGCACTATAGAATATGAAGGTGGATCTAAAATATTATACAAGGCTGCTGATCCAGGTTTACTATAACGAGACTGATTCTGATCATTGACACTGATTGATCAATGATCATGATGTGGTCAGTGATCGATTCAAAACTGTTATTGTTGGTGAAATTTGATCTTCAAAACTCCAAAGTTGTGAAACTAAGATTATACAACGCAAAAAAATTTCAAGACGTTCTTTAAAGACATTTAATTTGACATGTGGAGTGTGGGGGAAAGATTACAATATACAGTATTTTGCTTAGATTTAAGAAAGACAGTTAATAATAAATAACCAGAGAACCTGCTGGAACCCACGGGGACATGTCAGACTTCACACAGACAGTAACCTGAACTAATAAGCAAACTGGGAACTCTGGACTTGTTAGTTTGAATATACATTTTATCCCATAAACGTTTATACAAATACAGGTTCCAAACTCATGATTCATTTTTAGCTTGCTTAGTAGCAGAATAAACAGGTTGAAATCAAATGTTCTGGCCAGTCCATGCCCAGATATTAAAAATGTGCTTTAATGTGTTTTAATTCATTTGGCACATAATCTAACATTTTGCCTGTCTAGACATCCAAAATTAGTTTTCAAACCATTTAAAAACGTTACTGGTGCTTTATGGGGTTTCTTTTTTCTTCTTTTTTTTTTTGTAGTAAAGTAGGATGTAACAATGATCCTCTGTTTCTATACATGTCCATATACATATAATATAAAATACATTTGGTCCTCTAATGACAAAATGTACAAAAAAATATAATTTTCCAAATGCAAATCTATAACAGGTCTCAAAAGGGGTTCAGAGGACAAATGCAAAATCTATATAAACTTGTATGTTAGATCTATACCTTAATTTTTATATATCATCGTCTTTCCATAAGCCTTGGATGAAAGCATCTGGTCCTAGAATTTCAAAAGGGGGCTGCTACAAGTCTGTACCACTTGACTGTTTCTTGGCTCAGGTCAAAGTCTTTGAGGCCAAGAGTGATACCGCCCAAGTAGCAGTTCTCACGCAAATACTCAGCGCTTAGCACGTTCAGTTGCAGCTGCCTTTGCTTCAGAGTCTCCTTGCTGTAACCACTGTACACCAGCTGTGGATAAAAATAAATAAATAAAAAACACAGCAAAGCCACTTAAACACAGTGAACACAGGGCACACACTACTACAGTCTTACTGTAAAGTACACAGTACAATGACGTGCATATTTTTTTTTTTTTTTTAGCATTTTAAGGTACGTGGACTGTACTGCAAACACGCAAATTAGTCAGAATAAATGTAACTTTCTCATCAATAAATGAATTTATATGCTAATAATTGATTACACAGTAGTATTAATTTCGGCAACGAAAATAATGACGGAAAAAAGAAAACCTCCCCCCTAAGGCAAGGACGAGACGTCATGGATATCAACGAACACTGACGGTGATGAAATCAGCATGCAATATTGTTGACGGAAAAGATGACACAAAAAGGTGGTAAAAAACTTTAACTAATAAAACCTCAGTCTTTATTTTCTTCAACATATACTTTTTGGGCCAGTCTACTGCAATACGATGTTCATTCATTATGGCATACGCAGCAGTATTTTTCAGGTCACGGCGCATGACCTATCAGGAGCAGTTTGCGCGCGCATGTTACAAGCTCAGTCATCTTTAAGTCCTCGTCATCAAAGCAATGTTACTTGGGCGAAAGAGAAGAGCCGATATTTGGGTCCTTTTTCTTCATATTGAACCGGAGGGGGGAAAAAAAAAAAAAAAGCAGATATGTAGTAATATCTAAAGGGAAAGTGTGAGCACACAATCGCTGGACGAAGAGACGCATGAAGTATTACAGCCACTTTGTGGTAATTGTGTTACCACATGTTCACATAATTATGTTGTGATGTATTTTATTTTATAGTTAAACTGCTGCCAAACACATTAGGCTAATAGGTTAGCAAATAATTGTGACCTATAGGGGCTATCCTTACAACAGACTAAAATGTCCAGACTTAGTCGAATAAAACTGGACTAAACAAAAATAGGATAAGATTGACTAAATATGATAAAAACTAACAGCGACATTTATCCCGGGACAAAGACTAAAATTGAAAATAGCTGACAAAATGAACACTATTACACAGTATATGAAAATAAACAAACACTGGACAATATACCCAAACTGCTAAACACTTGGAATAAGTATAGATTTTTTTCCCCCCTATAAAATAAAAGAAAAAAAATTTAATAACTAGAACAACTGGGACTCTTTTCAAAAATAATCTGCTGGTTCATGAGTGCTTATGTAATCACAAGTTATGGATAAACTGGTCTCATTTTGAGCACTTCACTTAAACATTGTAAAATATCAGGCATTACCATTTCATTATAAGTGGGGTTCCTGGTTTTCCTGCACACCTTGGTTTTGCGCTTTGAGGTTTTGTGAGGGTCGGGAAGCAGGTACATTTTAACATATGGACTGGGGTCTGCTCCATCATCAGACACCTGTGTGAATGTTTTGAAAAAAAGAAATGACAGTTTTGCAATAACTTTACATATAAAACACACAAACACATGCAGTTACCTTATCAATTTTTTTTTTTTTTTTTTTTTAAGTGGTTGAAACTTACAAGGTCTTTGATGTGCATAACCATAATGAAGAGTGTTCCATTTCGGTAAGACACTGATAACTTCACCTCTCCCCCTACACGGCCTGTAACAGGACTTGATGGCATCTCCTCTGGAAAATAATTACCATGAATTCTTTTTTTTTATTTGAACCATGACTTTTGTGATGCAACACAATCCATGAGTGTAAAGCGTTATGCAGACTTATAATAATCTAATTGTGGATATTGGTCATAGTAAAAAAAAAAAAAAAAAAAAAAAAAAAAAAAAAAAGGTACACACCTGGTACTTTGAGGAGTCCGTCCAATCCCTCGGTCTTGTCATCTCTAGCAAGGGGATGGAAGAATGTGTAGATAAGATCGCACTATGGGAGAACAAATACATACTACTTAATCTTACTTTGATCATCAAATTAAAGCAAAATGTGCTAAAATGATGTGTAACGGAAGAAATTTATTAACATTCCTTTACAATTGGCATTTAAATTAAAATGAGTCACATACGAAAGCTGTACAAGCAGATGCTTACTTAATATAAAGCGGTTTTCCTCCAGTGCTATCCTATTGAAGTATTAGTGAATAATAAACAAAAATAAAACATCATCAATCACCACCAAGCCTTTTTTACTGACCTGAATGACCTCTGCTGAACACTTCATGAGGCTATGTACATAAATATTCAGCTCAACCTTTCTCTTGGATGCCACATCCTTGATGTGTTTGCGTCCAAGCACCACTTTGTTGGGAAACCTAGAAGTACAAAATTACATTAAAAAGATATCATACAAAAGTCATAATGAAATTGATGCGAAATGGACATGTGATGGACAGTTAAGTAAACACACCCTGGAATCTTCCATAGAGGAAATATTATGGTGAGCTTGTTGTGCAGCTCTTGGAACTCATCAAAGGTACGGAAGACAAACTGGGGCTCACTCTGGAACTCTCTTAATATGCGTACTACATACGTCTATGACAAAAAGAAGTGATATAAAGAAAATTACAAAAAGATTTTTGTACATTTGTAAGCCACCTCAGAGTCCTTATGTTACCCTACCTGATTTTCAACTTGCCTTTTAACTAGATCGCTATTATTGGATGGCTAGGTTGCTACTGGCACGTGCCATGCTGTGGACCGAACCATACAGCTCATTTCTGCTTTTTATGGCAAATATGCTGTAGCACTGCAACCTTTTTTTTTTGTTTTTACACAAAGACTCTGAGAACTATATTGTAAAAAAAAATATATATATATAATTTATACATGTAACACTAAAATTAAAAAATTAAAAAAGACTCACATAGTGTTTATCAGGGTTGTATCGTTTCTGGAAAGAAAAGATGGAAGCATCTCTGATACGGCCGTCCTGCTTTAATGTGTATGTGCGTGGAGAGAAGGACAGGATGGGCTCATCATTAGATGGCAGGCCAGAGAAACGTAGCTGAGCAAGGTTGTGGATAAAAAAATTAAACTTTGTGGCTACACTGCCAAGACTGGACTCAATCAACCTGCGTAAAAGATTGGACGACAAGGTTAATGTATTAGAATTCAAATCTCTTAACATCAGATAATAGAACGCATTACAACTAAACTATACCTGGTAAAGAAAATGGTGGCTTCTGCATCGGTACTCTGAGGCTGCAGAGCACCATGCACATATTTCAGGTCCTGGGCTCCAGTCAGCTCAGGTAAGCCTGACTGTGTCATCTGTACAAGTAAAAAGCACCCACTGTTAGCATCATTTTAACAAATTGCTAAAAGGAAACTGAAAGACTTGCACATAAAATTTGCAAGATTTATTAGGATCATACATAAAGATGACAGAATATGGGATAGAAATGCACAAAAAAAAAAAAAAAAAAAATCACACTGGCAAAACTGGCAATATTTCAAAGACTTGCCCCACATTTTGTTTCTTTCTGCAGTGTTTTGGCTTATTACCAGGGACAGCAAGTTAAGGAAGAGGCTGGAGTGTTTGCGGATCAGATTATACGCCTGAGAGCATAGGTCCACAAAGAGCTGGAAGCGGCTTGAAGGTCTCTCACCCCCATTGATGACATAAGCCATATCAGAAGTCAGGACAAACGGCGCTCGGTCTCTGCGAATAAAAGATCAGAGCAAAGTATGAGCTCAGCTTAAATGAATCCCAAACATTAAGTAGCGTAATTGTTTGTAATTCTTTAACCTTTTGAAAGTCCCAATCATCTGTGCATGGCCAAGAAATTTGCCAAAGTCAATGTGAAACATGTGGCCTGTGGTTCGAAGCATGATATTGTCATTGTGGCGGTCACAGATGCCAAGCAGATATGTAGCCACACAGCAGCCGGCACAAGAATAGATGAAGTTTTCTGAGGCCTGAAGGAAGATAAAAAATTTAAAAAAAAGATGGTGTTGGCAAAAATGAAAAAGTTCCCTTAGATTTTTAAATAGCAAAATGGGAAAAACAAGGAGCTTAGCTCTGCTAAACCACTGGCATTAGCCACCCCTGCACCCCAAGTTATGTATAAACTCAACATTATGGTCTGTTCACTGATGCACTACTGTCTGTAATGCTCCATATTTGCTAGGTGTTCCTGGGGATCCCTGAGGTTCCCTGTGGTATTCCTGATTTTTAAGTATGGTGGTTAAGTAGTACCGTTTCCACCTCACAGATCCTCATGTTTTCTTCCAGAGTATGTCTGGGTTTTTTTTTTTTTTTTTTTAGTTCTCCAGTTGCCCCAATCTCCCAAAATCATGCCTGGACCCCTTGATGTGAATGAGTATTTGAATTTGAGTATGGTCAGTGCCCTGTGTTGAACAGGCATTACATTCGGGATATGTTCTTGGCTTATTTACTGAATTTACTGTAATCCTAACTAGGATAATGTGACTTACATTTAATTAAATTGCATTCATGATTGACAAAATCATACACATCAAATTAGTAAATCTGTAATGTTCCCTTCTTATAACTAGCAAAAAACATCTTTACAGGATCAAAACTGTTTTAAACAGCTCTACACTAAAGACTAAATGAGGTAATACACTTTGAAAATTTGGTATTCCATTAACCTTCTCATACTCATCCTCAGCAGGGTTGTACTTCCGAAGCCACTCAGCCAGTGGCTTATCCTTAAAGGACCCTGTTACTCCATACTCCACCTGAATCTTCCTGAGCGTCTCTGATGATGGGACCAATTCCACCATGCCTTAACAAGCAAACACAAATGTGTCACAAAGTAACTGAATGTTCTTTATGATTCTAAAATACTTCTAAAAGGTGTGTGACACAGGGGACCATACTCAGAACTGGAGTCCACATACAGTGAGGAATTAATGGCGTAATTGTGCACACTAACCTCAAACATAATTACAGAGTTACGCTTGGTTTATAGCTCTTATTAATAGATGTGCAATTTAAAATGTAAATGTGAATCTTTTACTTCTTTTCATTTATTAAGTGATTTATTGGTCTCTTGTTTTTCCACATCTTGCAACTAACAAAGAAAAATAAAAAACGCAATACAAGAGAAAATAGCACGGATAGCAACTGATTAACATATAAATATATTTTTTTTCTTTTTTGTAAAATATATGACAAAACATGGCAAATAATAACCAAAGCCATTTACTACGAAATTCAACATGTTCCTTCATGTACCTTTGTCCTGCCCGGTCGAGATACATTTGAAGTTGACAATCCGAAGGTCCAGCCCTTCCTGTAGCCAGATCCGATCCATGACCCGAATCATCTGTAGTGCCAGCATATCCTGCCTCATGTCCTCTCCCACCTATAATGTATTAATAATTTTACATTTATAAAACTTGCCTGAAATTTTATGCAACATTTGTTTAAAAATGCAAGCAAGTTTGGATTAAGCTGGATAGCAGCTTATCTGGGAGGTTTCAATGCCTAACTGCCACAGTATTAAAAGGTTTTTTTTTGCCTCTCACCTTAAACATGACATTAATTTCTTCTCCCAACTGATCTGCATTGACCAGCGTAAGCTTCAGTGGAACAGCATTGGAGTTGAAAAAGGAGCAGTTCTAAAAAAATAAATAAATATACATTGTGTTTAAAGGGAAAATATAATTCTTTAAACCAAGATAGCTTGTCATTGTAACACAGAGACAACAACAACAACAACAACAAAAAAGTAAATAAATGATACCTTTGTCCTGATACCTTAATCATGATTCAGAGCAGAAACAAACAGTGCGTATAGAAAAGACTCTACTGTAGCTTTGCACAGTCTAAACTTTACATTATTTGTCGGCTCAAGTTGAGTTAAATTTGATGGTGACTATACTGCAGTCTTCAAGACAATTCACCAATTTTCAGCTGGACTCTGACTAGGCCATGCAAAGACTTTCACCTTTCTCTCCTTCAACCATTAAGTGTTTGATGTTAATGTATAGAATTTAGAACACAACAGAAATAAAATAGATTAAGCTGACTGGTACTGTACATCATAAATACACGAATCAGTGGCTCTATATGTTCAATTTACACATTATTAATATTTTTTGAACATCTACATTTTCTGCAAGACAAACACTAGTTTATAAATACACACAAGAGCCGCATTTGTGTGGTCAACAGCGCTTGCTTTTACTTAATGACATTTACAAACACTCCTTTCCAACACCAGCATTATGAGCTTAACCCATACTGTACTACCTGGCCACCATAACGCTACATGAAACCGTGGCCATGCACCATTTTGGTGAAGAGAAAAATGGCTAACAACCAATGTTGTTAGCCACAGACAGCAACTGCATAAATAGAAATTGTAGGCATATGGAAGAAATCACCTGATACACGTGAACATTGTTTCTGCTTTTGTTTATCTATCCGAAAAAAATGTTTTAATACCAAAGCTTTTAGTAGATTCTTTAAGTCTCGATGAAGTCCTTCTACAGTGCGTGAGGTTATTTTAGTGGCCATAGTATTTACTGTGGCCGTAGTAAGCACTTACCTTTATGTTAAGTTCCTTGGCCACTAGACTAGGACTAAGTGGAAGTCTGCAGGTGTCCTTCTGGAAAAATACTTGCACTCCTTCTAGACCCTCCTGAAGCACCATCTTTAACAAGAAGTAAAGAAAACATGATCTCTAGATCATATCATTCATACATTTTAGGTCAAATAGAATATACATCTGACCAGTCAGCAAAGGGTCTTGTCCACTGAGCTGTCTATTGGCTTGTTAGATGGTCAGCTGTACTGTGGTCACACTATTTACAACTGCAGGTGAACCCATAGATTTAAGGGGAGATTCTTTTTTTTTTTTTTTTTCCCCCTTACCTGTCGGCTTGAACTGTTGGCCTGGCGTACTTTTTCCGCCAGTGTTCCCAGCAGTTGCACCAGGCATGCCTGCTTTTCAAATTCAGCCCTTAGTCCAGAACCACACATGCAAAGCAATGCCCCAAGTACATGGCTATATCGCTGACCAAAGACAGGCTCCTGTATTGCATCCCTCAGCAGCCTGGAATCAGTTACAATCCATCAATCTTTCTTTCAAAAAACGTGAAAAAAAAATTATGCAATTCAGCAACTGAATATTAACCAGTATAGTTGGTGTGCAACGTTGACATTTCCTTGTGCTCGAGACAACAGGAATATAACCAGGGCGTTATTTAGATGGTTTTCAAACTTCAGAGCCTCAAAGTAGAAAGATAAAAATAATGATTGTCAGCACCACTACTGATGATGGCTTGATGATGATAATGTGTTACAGATAGAAAAGAAAGATAATGAATTTATGGTAACATTTTCATGGCGTTAATAAGAACCTGTACAAGTTGAGGCAAGTAGTCAGTTAGCTCATCATCACTGCAGACCTCAATCCAGCTTACAGCCATGGCCCGAACATCTGTATCTGCAAATCTAAATATGAAGCATATCTTTTACAAATTGGAGTGTAAAATTTCAATAAACAGCAGCACAAATTTAATATTTGTGTATAGAAATTAGTTTAGATTTAATTGTTTAGGGGTTTATTCCTGAGGTTAAATCAAACAATACGGTGAACCTGTCAAACAGTGAAAGAAAAGTGAGATATTAATGAAAAAAAGAAGAAAAAAGGTGATAAAACAGAAAAGGCTGGCTTGCTGAACAGATGAATCCAAAACCTGCATGAAATAGGAAAATGAACATTGATTGATCCTATCTGCCCTAGGCTTCAACAGTTCTTATTCAAAAAGGGGTGGACAGTGGGCTATATGATGGAACCCTCACTATTTTATCCTCCAGCTTTCTATTTATCTTCTTGTGCCACACAAATATTATTTCGTAGCAGAATTATTTGTGCTCGAAGATGTTTTAAAATATAGTCATGTATATTCTCTTGCAAATGGATGCAACCGTTTTATGGATTTTGGAAAAGAACTACAGTATATACCACAATGTCTGTAGACCCCCTTAAATTTTTTGCATTGATTTTGTTTGTTTTTTGTAGCAAGAACAGAACATCTCTCAAACATTAACTAAATAAATAAATAATTCACATCTAGATTCTGGACAAGGGTGGCTAGAGCTTACTCATTTAGAAAAAATAAATAAAAAAAAATAAAAAGAAGAGAGAGAAAAAAAAAAGCTGAAATTGGCCAAAAACATACAAATAACAAAATAGAAACACAGCACAAATCAAAAAGTCAACAAAGTATTGGCTTCAGATGAGAAAAAGAAAGAAAGAACGAAATAAAACAAGAAAGCCCAGACAAAGCCCAGGTAAAAATTTAGCAAGAAAGGGCAAAATAAAAGTGACAAACGAGGATGTATTCAGTTGGTAAACTCTTACCCTCCCCCAAACAAAAGAAGTATTACAAAGTATTAGATAAGGGGCAAACATTTTCCCCCTGAAACTTTCCAGTAATAATTTTATGTAAATTATTACTCTTTTATAATGCAAATTAAAACCTGCTTTTTTGAGGATTTCACAAAAGTATGACACTGCATTGTCATTAAACAGAATCATCTCCCGCATTGCTACAGCCTTTTTAAAGAAAAAATTCTTCATGGGGGCCGTTGTTGCTAAATTTGGACACAAAAAATAAAATAAAAAACGCTTTATGAGTGACACATGCGCACTAAGACTAAGCATGGGAGGTCGATTGCAAAACACTCACAAGGTACCTACTTTGAATCTAGCAACTCTAAGGCACAGACAGGAGAGCATGGGGGCCAGTGGTGTAGAAGACTGTGAATCTCTGCTACACTGTTCCAGGCCCAGCTGGGTGCGCTGGCTAAGATCTTGGGCAGACTCTGCTCATGTTTGTAGCAGTGGTACCGGTGCTCCCAAAGTAGCTGCATGTCTCCTTTTGTCAAACTGCTAGAAAATAGTATTTACAAAAAGAAAAATGCAACTGTTTCTCCTCCTTTAACAATAATAATAATATTGCTTATATTACTGTATGTAGGATCATGGCATGATCATCATAATAATCATCATCATCATCATCATCATCATCATTATTATTTACATAACATATTTCATACAAAAAGCATTTTAAAGACCAAATTTAGATCTGAGGAAAAAAGTTTGGAATTTATAATTGAAAGTGTTTCTACTTCGGGCCATAGTGGCTAAAGGCTAACTTCTCATTCTTAACCCAAGTTTTGGGGACACCCCATTATAGATACGAGATGAGCTAAAATGCCCTAATTTTGTCACATCTAACAATCATTTCACTAGGGTAAAGACAAGCAAAACTATGCAAGAAGGCAAGAATCTTAAGCCTTTTTGTTTTGCTGGTTTGGCTCCTAGCAGCAACATTTTAAACATGCTTCAGGTATGTAACTGTGCTCTCTCTTACAGCAGATAAAAGAAAAGCATTACAACAGTCTAATCATGATGTGACAAAGGCATGTACAAGCAGCATATTGACTTCAGGGGACAGAATGCCTGCAAAAGGTCAATAGGTAATTTTGCATGATGCATGAATGTAATTCTTAAAACTGAACTCAATGTCAAAGATGACTCAATTACTAAAAAACGTCTTGAGATGCTATGTGGCATCCTAAATCATAGTACCCAGGTTTAAATTTGATAAATCCCACAAGATGAATGCTAATATTGATCAACACGCCTCATTTCCTGTTACAGGTATTATGATAATGAACTACTATTTGTGTATACTGTGCCCATGGCCCATCACAACACACCTGTGAACATGATGAAATTCTTCTAACTTTGATGGAGTTATTGGATGTCATTGTGAAATGTGGTTGTTTTATATATGGTGCATGTAGGTGAAATTGCTTCCTATCTAGAAATTCCATCTATGCTTCCTAATAAAAGTCCTATAAAAGGTTTGGTAAAACTCCCATAAGTGGTGTAGGAGGAGCTGCTGGTAGATAAGTTTGACGACCACAGATGAGAACAGAATGCGAGACAAAGGACTGCGAACCTGATGTGGTGGCTATGCCTCATAAGTTGGCGACGCAATGAAATAGCGCTGTCCATGACACTACATTCATTCAATATTTATAAACTGTATATTGGAGCCATCATACCCTGCACTGCTGGTTTTATGTCCGAGGTAATTGATCAGTGGTTTCATACCAAAATGTTTACCTCTACACAAACATTCAGCTCCACCCACTGGGTTATCGTGTACTGAAGCCACATTACTAAACCTCGGACAGTTATGTTATATTGGTCAGTATTTGATCAGAAAATAAAATTTCTAAGAAAGTTAAACAACTTGTCATTTCTTTCCATCTCCAGACAAAAAGACGGCAACAGCGCTGATGTCAACCACAGGCTGTATAAAAAGAACTGGACAAATCCATGACATCACCCATAGGTTTTCTGAAGCTCAAATGTAGGCACTCTGGCCATCATCATCAAAATCATCTAGACTCTACATATTTTTGGATTAACCCGTGTTTAGGCAAACAGATGTGGAGTTAATGGATAGTGATCCATATGCATTGCAGGCAGGCAACACAAAAAAAAAAAAAAAGTTAATGGGGGTGCTATTGAGCCGCAGGGTCCAATTTTTTTTTACCCCCAGAAGACCAGCAATTACAGGTCCTTCTCAAAAAATTAGCACATTGTGATGAAGTTCATTATTGTCTGTAATGTACTGATAAACATTAGACTTTCATATATTTTAGATTCATTACACACAACTGAAGTAGTTCAAGCCTTTTATTGTTTTAATATTGATGATTGTGGCATACAGCTCATGAAAACCCAAAATCCCAAAAAATTAGCATATCATGAAAAGGTTCTCTAAACGAGCTATTAACCTAATCATCTGAATCAACTAATTAACTCTAAACACCTGCAAAAGATTCCTGAGGCTTTTAAAAACTCCCAGCCTGGTTCATTACTCAAAACCGCAATCATGGGTAAGACTGCCGACCTGACTGCTGTCCAGAAGGCCATCATTGACACCCTCAAGCAAGAGGGTAAGACACAGAAAGACATTTCTGAACGAATAGGCTGTTCCCAGAGTGCTGTATCAAGGCACCTCAGTGGGAAGTCTGTGGGAAGGAAAAAGTGTGGCAGAAAACGCTGCACAACGAGAAGAGGTGACCGGGCCCTGAGGAAGATTGTGGAGAAGGACCGATTCCAGACCTTGGGGGACCTGCGGAAGCAGTGGACTGAGTCTGGAGTAGAAACATCCAGAGCCACCGTGTACAGGCGTGTGCAGGAAATGGGCTACAGGTTGCAAATTTTGCATGTCATTGGGAAATCAAGGTGCCAGAGTCTGGAGGAAGACTGGGGAGAGGGAAATGCCAAAATGCCTGAAGTCCAGTGTCAAGTACCCACAGTCAGTGATGGTCTGGGGTGCCATGTCAGCTGCTGGTGTTGGTCCACTGTGTTTTATCAAGGGCAGGGTCAATGCAGCTAGCTATCAGGAGATTTTGGAGCACTTCATGCTTCCATCTGCTGAAAAGCTTTATGGAGATGAAGATTTCATTTTTCAGCACGACCTGGCACCTGCTCACAGTGCCAAAACCACTGGTAAATGGTTTACTGACCATGGTATTACTGTGCTCAATTGGCCTGCCAACTCTCCTGACCTGAACCCCATAGAGAATCTGTGGGATATTGTGGAGAGAAAGTTGAAAGACACAAGACACAAGAATCTGCAAAAGGATTCCCGACCAAGTATTGAGTGCAGAACTGAACATAATTATTTGAAGGTTGACTTTTTTTTGTATTAAAAACACTTTTCTTTTATTGGTCGGAAGAAATATGAAAATTTTTTGAGATTTTGGGTTTTCATGAGCTGTATGCCACAATCATCAATATTAAAACAATAAAAGGCTTGAACTACCTTCAGTTGTGTGTAATGAATCTAAAATATATGAAAGTCTAATGTTTATCAGTACATTACAGAAAATAATGAATGATGCAATTTTTTTGAGAAGGACCTGTATAACCTGAGCATGGGACCACCTTCAACCTATGGCGTCTATAGTTTGCATGACCTCACCGTGCTTGGTGGGTTTCCTCCCACAGTCCAAAGATATGCAGAGATTAATGGCGCTTTTCCACTGCATAGTACGGCACGACACGGTTCAGTACAGCTCACTTTTGGGGGGTTTTCCACTGGGAACAGTACCTGGTACCTGGTCCTTTTTTTAGTACCACCTCAGCCGAGGTTCCAAGCGCGCCGAACCGTTACCAAAACGTGACGTGTAAACTCCGCTGGTCACTGATTGGCCGGAGAAAATCGTCATTACTGCGTCACTGAACTTGGAACACGAGACACAACAGAACCGCTATATTTAGAAACAGCCAGAGAAGGATCGGACGCACCTTTTTGTATTAACCAAAAATTTTCTTTGGCTGCCATCAGCCTCTTTTGAAACAAACTCCTTCGTCTCGCTGTTAAAAACATCCACATGCCGAGAATGAAGAACACCATGCTCCATTGTTGTGTGTTTGTTTGTGGCGCGTTTACGATGACGTCACGGCAGTAGCGGCGCTGCAACTAAAACGACACGTGAGTAATCCCGCCCACTCTAAAGCGTTACTAAACTACAGTGGAAGCGCTAACCGAGCCAAACCGAAGTGAGTTGAACTGAACAGTGCCGTACTATGCAGTGGAAAAGAGGCATAAGATAATTGATGTTCCCTAATTGCATGTAGTGTGTGCGCCCTGTGAGGGATTGGCAAAGTTTCCTATGATAGGCCTGCAGGGTCCCAGCAACCATGTACAGGATAAGCCGTAGAGATGATGAATGAATGAACCTAATAGATACAAGAGGAACTCTCACACTCTTGGATCTGGGTCCAAATTTCACATTACACAGTAGATTTTAACACAGAATATTAATTACAAAGTTATTAAGCATATGGGTATATACTGTACCTGGAAGAAGATGTTGGTGTGCAAAGTTTCTCGATCTTCTTCCGGATATCTGGATCTGGCATTTCTAGAGACTGAAGGTTAGGGAAAGTCATCTCTGGTGGACTTACATACAGCACATCCACTTGTGGACTGGGTAAATCTATCTGTAGAAAAATAGTGATTATATAATTTTAATTTTAAAAATCTTGTACAAAAATGGTTAAATTACTAATTTGTTTCAAAAAGTGATGCCAATCAATTTTTTTTTTAATATGCAGGAAAAAAAAAAATGAAAGGCACATACCTGCAGTATGAGTCTCTCTTCTAGGTTCTTATTTTTTCCTGCCGATCCAGGCAAGGAGAATGTCCACAAACTCAGCAGCTTAGACCCTCTAGCAAACACCCTACAATATACAAATGTGTGCATTTTAGTCAGTCATTCATTAAACATTTGCCTCTGGTTACAATGTTCAAAGAGAAAGAAAAACTAAAGAAAAAGTTAAAATGATAAATACGGCACCCTTCTCTGTTCATATTTTAAACACAAATCACACATCAAATACTTAATATAAATTAAGATAATAAATAATCTTGGAGACAAAGTATACACTTTCTTCAATTCCATGATTTTATTGAGGGCTTGTATAAAAAGAGTGCAGTCCTCCCCAGCTTCTACAAATAACCGTAGATGACTTCTCTCTATCTATCTATCTATCTATCTATATATCTATATATTTTTTCAATATTAATACCATTATTAATTGATACTTTTCAATACTTCCTTATGAGCCAGAGACACTAGAATTATGTGGCTGGGAAGAAAAAAAAAAAAAAAAAAAAAATAAAGGTAAAAACAATCCTGATAATCTATTTGATTTTAAACTCTGTATTCCCCAGGCTGATTATTCTACACATTGTCATATTATTTTCAAAATTAAGAATTATATAATAGTCTATAATATAATATAATAGTCTAATACAGTATGAATCATAAAATGAGTACAGTTATAATTTCTTTTTTCCAAGCATTTTAGGTGGCATAATGCATTCATAGGTTCAATCATAAAAATTTTTTTTTAAATTAAAAAAAAAAAAAATGTGCATCATCAATAAATATAAAGAAAATGCTTAAAATTTTTTTTATAAATGATAATTTTTTTCAAATGCCGTTTTAACACTGCAGTGAATTAGATGACTGCAATATTTGTACAAGATTTCAAAGCTGCTCAGGTCACATAGTTTACGGTCACTCCCTAACTGACTTCATCACTATACAGTGCCAGTGACTGGTGTTTCTTACTTCTGTGTCCACTCCAAAGTAAGAAAATACACATTTGGTCCTCATCATGTGTGTATTTGATAAGAAATATAAGATATCTTGAATGTGGAGGAGTGTATGTCCCGATATAAAGCAGCTCTAGCACACTTTTACACAGCTCATGCATAGCGCTGCTGATGTGGTAGGACAACTTTTACTGTTGGTCGCAATTCTTTAAAAAAAAAATAAAAAATCCTGCGGCTTATACTTCAAACCAAGTTTCTTTTTTGCAATGTCACTGCTGACCGCACTGGTCTTAAAGAGATAAAGTCCTATTAGACAAACCATTCACAGGAAAAATACTAATTATTTTAAACTGCAGGTACAGTACCGTTTTCGAAATTCTAGTACCAAAATATTGTGCAGCGTACTATGTATTATATATAAAACTCAGTAACATGAAAAACCACCATTAGTTTTTATTTACTTTTAATCAAAGCAACTGTATAACCAAGACACACCAAGTTCCCCCTGGCATTAATAAAGTTCTTTGAATCTTGAAGTAGATGTTTTCTTTAGGGGTTTATTAAAATTTTGATACACTCTTCCTAAGTCACTTAAGTTCACTGATATTTGAGGCATTGTTTATGCACAGCTGTCTTAAAATCCCAGTGGGGTCCAAGTCTGAACATGGCCATACCCATAACTTGATTTTTTTTTTTTTGTCCCATTTTAGTCTTTCAGATGTTCATGCAAGGTTAGATGAAAATAATTTCATTATTTCATATTTTTTGGTTGTGTAACCAAACTGTGGTCCGGCTTAAGCTACTGTACTGCAACTACAAAAGAAGTTCAAATCATCACCCCTACCGTCATACCTGAAGGTGTTTGTGGTGATCTACTATATTTTCTACAAACATGGTACTGTGCATAATGACCAAACATATCCATCCTGGTCTCAACAATCCAAAGTTTTTTTTTTTTCCCCCAGTTTGCTCAGGTGTTATTTTGCAAACCTTTTGCTACCTTCTTCCATTCAGACAGAGAGGCTTATTCTTAGTAACTGTTCCTAGGAAGACCCACTTGATCGACAGTCATACAGTACCAGTCATACCTTGGTTATACAGTTACAGAGTTGCACGTCACATTAAATAGTTCACTGAATATTAAAGGATCTGGCTTTGTCTTGAAATATCTATTTCGAAGCAAACAATCTCTTTAAAACCTTTTCCAGGATTGTGAGGAGCAACTGTTGCATCTCTAAAGTCATGACTGATGTAATTTTTCCTTGAAGAACTGCTTTTATGCAAGTAAGCACACAACTGATTAATCCTGTTATTTCATTAGTAACATTCATAACATTGGCTGCTAATTGATTTTTAAAATATTGTTGAAGTAGGAAGGGTGTAGTTATTTTTTACTACCTGGTTTCTGAAAGTGACCATACTTTTTCAGAAACACTGACATGTTGAAATCTGTTGTGTTTTTGTTGTCACCTAGGATTATCTGCATCAATACAGAACTTGCTGAGGATCCGTAACAAATGCCACACAAAATAAACCAGGCAGAAATATTTAATATTCAAGAAGAATGCTTCATGCCTTACCGCCTAAAGTCAAAGAGAGGCATGGTGACTTTGCCTAACAGTTCTGGCCCCTTGTGCTGTTTGTTGGACTCCGGAGAATTGCTAGAATTCTGGTTGAGAACTCCATAGAGAGTGAGGCTCAAAACAGTCTCCAGCGGTACCGAGGCCACAGGGATGGGAAAATTTATCCTAAACAAAAAGACACCAAGATCCACCAGAAGTACAAATCATAAAGAAGCCGAGTTCCTGTGTATATGTAAGATTACAAGTATGAATAAATAAATCGGATCACTCACAGTTCATCCCATTTGATGTGATAGTAAAAACTCTTGTATGTTCCAACTTTCTTAGACTTGATAGGCTTCAAAAGATTCTCGTCATTGTGCATCAGAGAACACATCACATAGTATTTTTCATAACTACAGGGACAGGAAAAGGGAACAAATAACATGCTGACTCAAATATGAGGTGAAATCATGTGTATTAAACAATAACAATGTATATGCATGTGTATCTGCTCCATAATGAATGAGTTAATATAAAAAGACACCCCTGTTTAAACCAAAAGATTTTGTGACGTCAAATCTTTTTCACCCATATCATAAAAACAAATGTGAAACAAAAACAACAAACCAAATTAATTAATTATTAATAACAACAACATTATTATTATTATTATCAACAACAACAATGTTCTAGAGGGGAAAAAAAATAACTACAAAACCAATAATCTGATTGAATAAAAGCCGGCTTTCAAATTAGTCTATTTTGGGACTGACAGTACACAGGTTTCATGCAAATGTAAAGTTGGTATTTAACTGACACGGCTTCTGAAATTATATTACAAAAAGGGTCCAGATCATTATATGTACATCAGCAAATATTGCAGAAAATATACTGCTTGTAGCTAGCAATGCTCCAAAGCACTAATTCATGTGCTCCTATCTACTACAAATTACTTTTCCTGCAAAAGCTAAACTAGATTGATTTCTGAAGGCACACTTGCACCAAGGAAATTACACTCACAATGTACCTCGCCATTCTCGGTATGAAACATTGAATATAAAAAAGGAATATACTTATATGGCCATGACTTTTCATGTTTTAGAATAAAAATGTACAGAAATTAGGTCCATTTGCAACCTTACTAGTTATTTACCCACTGGGTACCCCATTCACAAAAGATATTATTTTGATCTTTTTAATGAGAAAATTTGCCCGAGATCATGCTTCTGGATTTAAAAAGAATTGTAATCATATAATAATATAATAATAAATAACATTTATAGCACTTATTTGTGATTCACTGGAGACACATTCACATCCAGGTTTCATATTTTTTGTTCCGGGTTTCATATATATTCATTGTTTTAAAAGTAGTAAATTGTTTTAAAATTAGACTTTCACATCTTGTGGTTTAAGGTTTTTATATTTTGACCGTTCATAGAACCCCTAAAGGGCAGATTTCTTCTTCTTCTTCGATTTATGTTCCACTATAAAGCTTGTGCAAGCCTTTGGCCATGACTGGCTCAGATTCCTGTTCATGTTGCAGTCTAGCATAAATGTTTTGTATACTGCATAATGAGGTTCGTGATCGCTTTTAATTAGTGTCCTACTAAAACACAGTGACATCAATTACAGTGAGAGTTCAAGATGTTGCCATAAATAAAATGTTAAATACACTGATGATTTGTTGGCAAACCTAGTTCCGATCTCAAATCAATGCAATGTATTAAATGTATGACAATATGGCTTTCTACACTTAAAAATAGAATACAGTTTTATAGAAGATAAAGAAATCCAAACTACACGACAGTTCAGATTAGCTTGCTAGGACTCAATAATGATGAGCCCTACGGCAAAGCTTTGCAGTGGTTTAAAAATAAAATAAACATATTTACATATTCAGTTTTATATGGATATAAAACTGAAATTACAAAGCTCTTACCTGCTAACCCATGTAGCAGAAATGCCATGTATGGCAAAAAGTGTAAAGTGTACATGCTCAGTGACGCTGGATGCCTCCTGGCTGTCTCTCTGCTTTTCTGGGCGCTCTTCATCCAGTTGAGGAGGGAAGTCCAGGCAGAATGAGCACATGTAGAGTTTAACCAAATCATACAGTGCATTTGTAAGGGTCCTAAGGTGCTCCTCCACTGAACTTCCATAACCTACAAACAGTGACAAACTGTATAGTGATACCTTTATAAAACAAGATATACCGTTGATATCGGTTTCCCACCCTTTCAGTGATTTTGAAAAATGCGGTATATAATGTTTATAATCCTATTTGGATCTGTGCTGATACAGCATCATATGAAAACCTGCTCTGTGTTAGTGTGGTTGTTCAAATAGCTAGATACATACAGTAGGAAGAAACCAACTTAATTTTATTTGTTTCTCTAATGGCTTTCTATAGTGGTTACATCTTGTGTGGCTCTCCATATCAATCTGATGCAGGTTTGTAGAACAGTAGGAAGACATAGCAACTCTGGTACAGTAGCCTGAACTATGAAACCAAGTGCTTAAGTAATTACTGTACAGTGAAACCTTGATTGCGAATAACCTGGTCTGAGAGTGTTTTACAAGACAAGCAAAAAATTTTAAATAAATTTTAACTTGATTTAAATTTATTGTACACATGCGCTTGGTGTCCGAGCATCACGTGATCACAACTGAGCCAATAGTTGTTCTCTCTCTTGTGCTGTTGGATTGTGGGTCATCGTTTCCCATGCTCCGACTCTAACATTGTGGCCACATGTGCATGTGTGTAAAGCATAATTAATTAATAATAATAATAATAATGTGTATAGTATATTATAGTATAGTTCTCAAGTGTGCATTGAGAGCTAACCAGCTGATCTGCTCCCATGGTCATACAGTGGCTTGCAAAAGTATTCGGCCCCCTTGAACTTTTCCACATTTTGTCACATTACAGCCACAAACATGAATCAATTTTATTGGAATTCCACATGAAGGACCAATACAAAGTAGTGTACACGTGAGAAGTGGAACGAAAATCATACATGATTCCAAACATTTTTTACAAATAAATAACTGAAAAGTGGGGTCTGCGTAATTATTCAGCCCCCTGCTGAAGAGAAGCACCCCAGAGCATGATGCTGCCACCACCATATTTGACAGTGGGGATGGTGTGTTCAGAGTCATGTGCAGTGGTAGTTTTCCGCCACACACAGCGTTTTGCATTTTGGCCAAAAAGTTCCATTTTGGTCTCATCTGACCAGAGCACCTTCTTCCACATGTTTGCTGTGTCCCCCACATGGCTTGTGGCAAACGGGACTTCTTATGGTTTTCTATTAACAATGGCTTTCTTCTTGCCACTCTTCCATAAAGGCCAACTTTGTGCAGTGCATGACTAATAGTTGTCCTATGGACAGATTCCCCCACCTGAGCTGTAGATCTGTGCAGCTCGTCCAGAGTCACCATGGGCCTCTTGGCTGCATTTCTGATCAGCGCTCTCCTTGTTCGGCCTGTGAGTTTAGGTGGACGGCCTTGTCTTGGTAGGTTTACAGTTGTGCCATACTCCTTCCATTTCTGAATGATGGCTTGAACAGTGGCTCCGTGGGATGTTCAAGGCTTTGGAAATCTTTTTGTAGCCTAAGCCTGCTTTAAATTTCTCAATAACTTTATCCCTGACCTGTCTGGTGTGTTCTTTGGACTTCATGGTGTCGTTGCTCCCAATATTCTCTTAGACAACCTCTGAGGCCGTTACAGAGCAGCTGTATTTGTACTGACATTAGATTACACACAGGTGCACTCTATTTAGTCATTAGCACTCATCAGGCAATGTCTATGGCCAACTGACTGCACTCAGACCAAAGGGGGCTGAATAATTACGCAGACCCCACTTTGCAGTTATTTATTTGTAAAAAATGTTTGGAATCATGTATGATTTTCGTTCCACTTCTCATGTGTACACCACTTTGTATTGGTCTTTCATGTGGAATTCCAATAAAATTGATTCAAACATGAATTGAAAACCATGTTTGTGGCTGTAATGTGACAAAATGTGGAAAAGTTCAAGGGGGCCAAATACTTTTGCAAGCCACTGTATAAATGATGCAAACTGACACTATTTTAATCCAAACTGTGTTGTGTTGGGGTGATACAGTAGATTGAAACAAATGGATTTTTCAGTCAGCGGAAGCATTTGCCATAATTTAACTATTAAAAATCCATAGTTTTGGAAAAAATCCATTATTGTTCTATAATGTAGAAAAATAAATACAAAATGGTGTCCAAACTTTTAACTGGTACTGTACATGTATTAATAAAAAAACTGTACTATTTTGTAAAGGGGTGTTTATAGTTTTATTGTTTGGTTAAATTTACAGTATACAATACGATATATTATCTCCAAACTTTGACCCATTAATTTATCATCGTTATTACTAACCTGATTATAATTGACTATAAACCTTAAATTGCAGAGCAGAACAAAAGCACTACAAATTTAATAACTGACAATTATTGATACACTGCAGCTAGAAGACAGAATTTAATGCCATACTAAAGTACATTAATATATAGAACAATGCAATTCAAGAGTGTTGTGCTTACCGTTAGTTGAACATGCTGATCTGCCATTACCCTGTTAACAAGAGGCTGCCATGAATACACAATTTAACTATACAATTGAATTGTGTCGAAGTACTCTCTGCAAAAAAAGATTCAATCTTAGAATCTCTGACCTCTGATGTGCAGGATTTATTAAGGTTGACTGAACGCTTCAGTTTTCGCACAGCATCAGTTATGGCTGGTGTCTCAACCTCATCCAGCAAATAACACAGATTTTTAACGACTTGGATTATTCGATCCACTGCTTTGCATTGTGTGTTCTAATGAGAGGTGAAAAAAAAAATGAAAATATATTAATCAAAAAATGTATCATCTCATTTAGATTTGAGATAACCCTCTGTGTTGTGTTGCACCTCTTTCTGAAGACAGATGTTGACTTGGTTGTGATATTCTTCTAAATGTTCAGCAAGGCTCTCTCTAGAAAAGAAAAATATGAGATGATACAAAGAGAAAAGCAAATGAAATTCCTTTTTTTCTGACTGTTCTTTATCAGAGCTAGACAAGATGACAAATTCCTACCTTGTAATTGTTTTCTTAAAAGGCATGTCAGTATCACCTAGGTATGTCTTCAAGTCGATAGGTGAGGCATCATCACCTTCCTGCTGACACACACACGCAAAATCAATGCACAGAACAAATATTTAAGGTGCATTACAATGTCAAACATTACTCTCAAGTGCTAATTCGGGCTAATTCCTCCCAGTGCTCACAACGACTCAATTCTAGCAATTGAGTATTTAACGTCCATTATTATTATTTACGTTATTCACTTGTAGTGAAAGAGGAAGTATCTACAGATTCTGGCATTTTTTGTCATACAATCTGCTTTTAAGGGTTCTCAAACATTTAAGATGCTTTATGCAGCTGTAGAACCCAATGTACTGTACCAGGTTAATATTTAGGAAGTGGCCAAAAAGCTCAGCCTATATTTTTTTTAGTCTAGCTTCTTGGCACATGTTCCAAACCTAATCAAAAATGATAAAATCAACAACAACAAAAAAACGTCTGTTCCATCAAATTGAAATTCACTCGGAGCGGGGTGTGATCAAAATAGATAGTAAAATGGGTGTAAGGTATTCGCATAGCTCCATCATACTTGATATTTGACTTAATTGCTTAGTGTTCATTACAAGAGAAAAGCAGTAACTTACAATATGTTATGATAGTTGTTTAAGTGTTCGTATGTTTTCACACAAAATGTAATATGATGTGTATTACATGTTTCCTAAAGGGTTAATGGAATAGTATGTGTTAAGCTTAGTTAAATAAGTTTGTTGTTGTATTTGTTTCAATTTTACTTAACTAATATTAATTGGAAGTAGCGATTTAACCATTATTTATCAGAAATAGTGATGTACCCTTTTTCTGATTTTCATTTAAGGTTACTTAGTTGAATCTACTTTTGAACAATTGTTGTGTAACCTGCAAAGCTGTCAGACATAAGAATTAAAAAGTGATGCCCGAGTTGATCCTCATGTCCCCTGTTGTTGGCTAATGGCTTTTTTTCGAGTTTGAAGCAGAAGCTGATGTGCAAATTCCCAGATAACTCGACAGTGTAACCATGACACCAATTCCAACATGATGTACATTTCTTTGGAATATAACTGACAAAACTTGTCATATAGACAATTAAACTGATAGAAATCCAGCATAGTGATGGAGAACTTTAATACCTCCAAAGTGTTGTTCATGAAATGCACAAGATTACTTAACCAAGAAGTGTAATTAGCAAGCAGAACTTTTGGCAGTTTGGTGTTCTGAAGAACACAAAGTGAAAAGAACACGTACTGCTTGTAATCGTTGTTACTCATCAACCTGGAAAGGGTTACACTGCCATCTGCAGACAAGTATAATTCAACACTGTACAGTGAGAAAGACTTGTTTACAAATGAAAAGCCTTTAAGCTTTCCCATAGAAGTAAGTGTCCCAGCAAATTTAGTACAAGAGGTCAGGCCGTTTAATGCTCAAGTACAAATAAGTATGGTTTTCATGAAGGGGTTAATAAGAGAAAGTCCCTTTTCTTTAAATAAAACAAATAAATAAAATTTAAAAACTCATAAGACTCATACAATCACCCCATAAAGTTCTAAAACTATATCCCTTGCACGGAAATGCACTGGTGAAAACACTGTCAGTGGAAGCATTGTGTGGAGGGGGTATTAGGGTAGTGACCGTAATGAATCAATAAAACTAGCTGACCTAGATTCAATTCAATTCAATTTTATTTATATAGCGCTTTTAACAATGGTCATTGTCTCAAAGCAGCTTCACAAAAAAAAAATTATATAAAAAAAAAAATTATATATATAGAATAATTATATATAGAATAATAAATAAATAAATAAAATTATAATAGAAAATAAATAAATAAAAACAAATAATAATAATAATTATAGAAAAGAAAATAATTGGAAGTGTGGATGTGTGAGAAAAATGTGCAGATAATAATGAGACGAATGAATGAAATGTCTCTGATGAGCAAGCCAAGGGTGACGGCGACGGTGGCAAGGAAAAACTCCCTGAGATGGCATTAGGAAGAAACCTTGAGAGGAACCAGACTCAACAGGGAACCCATCCTCATTTGGGTGATAACATGTCACCTAGACAGGTGTATCAAAATAAACTTGACAATAAACTTAATTGATTTCACCCAACAACAAGACAAACATCAACTGTCAAGCATGGTGGTTGAAGGGTGATTATTTGTTTTTGCCATAGTGCTATACAGTTCATTAAACTGCATTGTTCATTACTGCAGAGAACATGATCAGCGAGTAAGCTACTTAGGGCAGCATCAGAGCAAAACAACTGTTGTAATTACACCAGATCAGCTCTAGTTTACCACTGAAAAACAAAAGTGCCACCTTGTGGCGGTATTTTGCAATAATCTGTTGCAGTAACCATACTACTAACCGTGACAAAAAAAGAATGTCAGAGTTGTGAAGAAAACCCAACAGCCAGAGAACAACAACAACTTCCACACTCCACAGGGTATTGGTAAAAGGCATCACAATCCACTGTTTGAGGAAAGACTAAAGAGCATAAATATACAAGGAATAAATACCACAAGATGCAAACAAGTCATCAGCAGAAGACCAACCACTAAATTAAGACGTAAAAAGTTGAGAATTAAAAAAATACATTAAATAATATCCATTCAAAATCCAAGAAAGACAAACATAAGAAAACGGTGGTAGAATTGAAAGCAGTAATAAAGCTGGCCTCGTGTGGAGGGGGTATAAGGATAGTGACCGTAATGAAACATCAATAAAACTAGCTGACCATTCCTAAACAAATATATCAAAAAACATGAGAATAAACGTAATTTATTTCACCCAACAACTAAAACATAAGATGAAAACTGGACTCAATTTGTTTTCATGAGTTAATGGGTAAGGAAAAAAATTACACGGGTGAACCGATCTTAAAAAGGAGCCTACTGGATCAAGCCCAGACAGTCAGTACACACACAAGGTCTGCACACTTAAAATTATTGCCCCCAAAACAAGAGTACAACCGTAATGTTTAGTGTGATATTACCGTCCGAGCAAGATCTCTCTTCATGGTGCTGTGAGTGAGGAGTTGAAGCTGTATCTCAGTCTCCCACTTCCTGCAGTTCTGCACATACTCATGGCTGCCCAGACTGTGTTTACTAAGGAACAAATAGACACATCAAGCTTGGGTCTGTAGGCAAATGCAACTAAATAATACTATTAAAGGTAGTAGTAAGATATCCGACCAAATTTTGCTTAATGTGGATAGGTGCTATCAAAGTTTTCTGTGATTATAGTCTCACCAAACATCCTGGCTGCAAATCAGTGATATTTCCTTTTAAAATATTTTGCCGCTGGTCAAGAGTTCCTTGATCAAGTCAAGTCATATTTATCATTCTTTATTTGACCCTAATCGTAAGGAGAGCTGCACTGACTATATCGCAAACCACTACGGATCTCATCTTTCCATTTTATGAACATTTCCACAGGGGTGGAAGGTCAAGATTCTTGGACTGGATGGCTGTGGCATTGTTTGTGCTAAAAGAAAGGGACCGACAAAGAAAATGCTGAGCAAGTCTGCAAGCTTCCTTGAACAAACATGAATTTGAACTAGAATAAAAGGACTCAATCACAACTTTGTGTTTGCTCTTGCAACAAAAATTCTCTCAATTAGGATTTTTATTATTATTATTATTATTATTATTTTGCTTCCATGCCAATCAACACATGAAAAAAAATAATAATTCCAGCAATCAAGTCCTGACTTGACAGCTTATTATTTTTATTGTTATTATATTGCATTATATTATTCTCATCATCATCATTTAACCAAACATTTAAAACAGTAGATCACAAACAGGGAAAAACTTTCATATGTTAACATTTTTCATACTACAACCACTAGGATGGTTCTTAATTAATTATATTTATTCAATTATTTACTCTTCATTTTTTATACGAACTGGCCAACTTCAATTTAAGTTCTTTAAGGCAGTGTTGGGTAACCTGTTGATTGTAACCAAAGGTGTTAATTGTAAAGGAATTTTTAGTAGATTTCAGCAATCCATATCCTGTAAATTACAGTTTGTAGCAGATTACAGTTACCTTTGCAGACAAGTTTACATCTGAAATCACATCAACAAATGATAACTCCAAACATGTATTGTTAAGAAGAAAACCGTTTAGGAAACTGTGGCTGGGCAAAGGGAAAATCTAGGAATCATTCACTCACAAGAGTAAAATGAGACAAAAGTACTTTAACATTTAAACTTTAAAAGCCCAGCAGATTCTTTACTTAATATTAGGCATCTCCTGGACGAATGCATGAAGCCTGTTTACTGATGGAAAGTCTTTAAAAGGAGCAATGAATGACGCATGATCTTAAAAGGAAAAGAAAATAGTTTGTTTCTCCCTTTCTTGGTTTGTTCTTTAGTGGACTTTCCCACATTCCTGAATTGTTGAATCTTGAGATTGGAGAAAAGATTAGATCGTCAGGAAGTGTGGGAATGTTCAGTATGGCGTGATTGGGAAGAAATCCTTACCAAGTTAAAAAAATAATAATTAAATAAATAAATCATGGTGAATAATATTGTCCAAAACTAGACAGAATTCCCTGTTCAGCTCTGATGTGAACAGCTTTGAGCTCCAGCACTTGCAAATACATTTCACATGGGGGTGGCAAATTTCCAAATGCCACATTCATTCACCCACAACATTCAACATTCACTCACCCAGCCAAATCGTTGAATTCAGGTATTCCAATCACTTCCATGACGACAGATGTATAAAATAAAGCACCTATGCATGCAGACCGCTTTTACAAAAATTTGTGAATAAATGGGTCGCTCTCAGGAGCTCAGGGAATTCCAGCGTGGTACTGTGATAGGATGCCACCTGTGCAATAAGTCTAGTCAAGACATTTCCTCACTACAAAATATTCCCGTCCGAATAGGGCTTCGGAATGCTTCAGCATACCAAGACATATTGAACAATTTCATGCTCCATTGGCCACTTCCTGTTCCAACATTGATACACACCACTGCACAATGCAATGTCCACAACGACAACTGGATGTTACTCAAGTTCATATGCATGTGAAGTACATACACCTATCTATCTATCTATCTATCTATCTATCTGTGTGCATGCTCTCCCAGTCTCACAGTCCCAATTGGCATTGCAAAATTGACCAGTGTGTGAATGTGTACGAGTTTGAGTGTGTGCGCGTGTGATCAGTTTGTTTGTGCGCATGTGCCCTTGATTGTCGACCCGTCCGGGATGTACCCCTAGTCTCCTGAGATCCATGCTCCCCACAATCCATGAGTGAGACAGAGAACACTGATGTTGATTGGATACGAGTTACAAGAAGTTTCAATTGTGATTACATTACCACCAAGAGCAGATTTCACAATCTTTTGGTGACCCTTAAGACTAATAAAAAAATTGTGCTGCCCTACTATATGACCAAAAGTATGTGGATACATAATCATAACACCATGGACTACCGCCTTCCTTCAACTGTTGCGACAAAATTTGAAGAAGCAAATTTGGACATGATTAATCTCATTCCTTCGGCATCCCTAGCTGTTTCCACAATTCCCTCACCCACACATGTCAAGTTAATATACTTATGCTTCTTTTCCACTGCATAGTACGGCACGACACGGTTCAGTTCAACTCACTTCGGTTCGGCTCAGTTTGGCTCGGTTTGCGCTTCCACTGCAGTTTAGTAACGCTTTAGAGTGGGCGGGATTATTCACGTGTCGTTATAGTCGCGGCGCCTCTACTGCCGTGACGTCATCGTAAACACGCCACAAACAAACACACAACAATGGAGCATATCGACGGCATGGTGTTCTTCATTCTCGGCATGTGGATGTTTTTAACAGCGAGACGAAGGAGTTTGTTTCAAAAGAGGCTGATGGCAGCCAAAGAAAATTTTTGGTTAATACAAAAAGGTGCGTCCAATCCTTCTCTGGCTGTTTCTAAATATAGCGGTTCTGTTGTGTCTCGTGTCGCAAGCTCAGTGACGCAGGAATGACGATTTTCTCCGGCCAATCAGTGACCAGCAGTGTTTACACGTCACGTTTTGGTAACGGTTCGGCGCGCTTGGAACCTCGGCTGAGGTGGTACTAAAAAAAGGACCAGGTACCAGGTACTGTTCCCAGTGGAAAAACCCCCCAAAAGTGAGTTGAACTGAACCGTGTCGTGCCGGACTATGCAGTGGAAAAGCGCCATAACATACAAGTCCTTCTCAAAAAATTAGCATATTGTGATAAAGTTCATTATTTTCTGTAATGTACTGATAAACATTAGACTTTCATATATTTTAGATTCATTACACACAAACTGAAGTAGTTCAAGCCTTTTATTGTTTTAATATTGATGATTGTGGCATACAGCTCATGAAAACCCAAAATCCCTATCTCAAAACATTAGCATATTTCATCCGACCAATAAAAGAAAAGTGTTTTGAATACAAAAAAAAAAAGTCAACCTTCAAATAATTATGTCCAGTTCTGCACTCAATACTTTGCGAATCCTTTTGCAGATTCTTGTGTCTCAACTTTCTCTTCACAATATCCCACTTGATTTCCTTGTAATTAACTCCGACAGCGCAAAAGGTGGGCAAAGCTGAGCTCCTGGAGGGCTGTGATTGACTGAATAGTAAGGTCGCATCTGATTGGCTAAAGAGCACGAATGACGCTCCAACGTGTCAGCAAAGTCTCAAACACACACACAAATCCAGCGATATTCACACACGTAAGTCGATTTTCACATGCACAGCCCATGGTGCACTCGTAAATTTTAAACATAAAATTTTTTTTGCACAGTTGTACATTTGTGAACTGTATATTATGAATATGATTTTTTTTTTTTTTTTTATGAATGTGAATCTGTTTTTTTTTGGGGGGGGCGGGGATATATTTTTTTCCGTGCACGTGAATTGGGTTTTACGCACATGAACATCGTGTTTTTTGTATGAATTATTTATGACACCGATCTGCCTCCATACAACTGAGACAAGTTTTTTTCTCGCTCTCTTGCGGTGCGGAATTGTGGGTAATCGTCTCCCATGCTGGGTTTTAGTGTCTCTTACTGGTATAATTAACATCCGTGCACACGTGTACTGTTTACTATAAACTGTGACCATGTGTGCACGTGTAAAACATTTTATTTTGTGTTTGTAAGCATGTGTGTACAGCACGCGTGAACTTAACATGTATGTGCGTGCATGTATAGCAAAATAAAGTCTCATTAGAGTTAAAGATCCATTTTCTCTCTCTTTGTTTCAGCTTGTCGTGGTGTGCGCGAGCGCGTAATTTGACACCGTGCCCCTTCATACACACACGCCTTAATTTTTTTTCCTCTTTTTTTTTTTTAAAGGTAATGTGCAGGTTAATTTGTATTAATTATTTTTATTAGTAAAGGGCATAACTACTTACTTTTGTAGGACCTGCTCCTGGCCACAAACCTTCAGGACATAGCTGCTGATGTCCACTTGGCTCAGGTCATCATGAGCCCAGCAGAGAGCCTGCATTATCAGCAGCTCCACTGGTGAACTGACTACAAGGTAGAAAATAAGACAGAAGGACTAGACTTCTAAAAAAATAAGCAAAATTTTAAAAAGGTTAAATGTACTCAATAAATATAATTAAATTAATGAAAGTCCCACCTTACACCAATAATAATAGAAATAATTAAACATTGGGCACATTTGTAGTTGTAGGTGCTAGGCTCTGCTAGTGTAAAATGGCATATATTGTAGGGATATCTAAAGCAGACATTTGGGAGAGCCCCACAGCTTTCAAAAGTCATTACATAATTTGAAATATACACAGACAATCAATTCTATTCGATTTCTGGTCACTAACATTTTTTATTTGATTCAATTCAATAGCACTAATGTTTACTGTCTGATTTGTCATAAGCAGCAAAGTTTCTTACGTCTTTAAATAATAAAAGTACAAAAAAGTAATACAGTGTTCCGCAAGACGAGCAAAGATTTTTAATAAATTTTGACTTGGTGCTCGCAAACCAAGACGATGCTCATTTTCCGAGTATCACGCATGCGCTTCTTGTTCTGATACAGAGCGTCACGTCATTACAACTGAGCCAACGTTTTTTTCTCTCTCTTGCGCTGCGGAATTGTAGGTAATCGTCTCCTTGTGTAAGGCAGAGTGTGTGTGTCTTTGTTTGGGAACCTGAGAGGAGGGGAGCTGTAAAGGCAAGAGAGTGTGTGTTGGTGTAAGTGAATGAGCACGCGCGCACAGACACACACTATCTCTCTGCTTTACAGCTCCCACCCACCCCTACCCGGCTTCAAACACAAACACACAGAAACTCTGCTCTCTCGCGATTCAAAGGTAAGGTGCTGTTTAATTTGTTGTTGTACTTTACAGCAGTGATTCCGTTAGTCATACACCCATGAATGAGGTGTCATATCGTGCGTCTTATCCGGCAGGGGTGTGCAGTGACTACTATGAGGGGCTGGGCTGTTAATTGGCAATTAACCGCTAGTCCAGCACCATTTGTCATAGACCCTTGAATGTGGTGTCAAACCGTTCGCCTCCTTCGGGCATGGGGTGGTATGGCTTTTCTAAGGGGTTGGGCGGTTAATTGCCCCCATAGGGGGCAATTAATCGGTCATAGACTAAACATTGAAATCAGCTTTGAATGAGTTTGTCAACATGTTATGCTGATTTGCATGTTGGTTGCATGATGTTTTGGCACTGATCCGGCACGCGCATAGACACACTTAAAATTTCTTCAGGAATTTTCCCTCTCTAGTTTGTTGTTCTACTTTACAGCAGTGATTCCGTTAGTATGCGCTCACGCGAGTGTGACTGGCAATGTTCCTTGCAAATTTCTAAACTGTTCATTTTTAAAAACGGTCTCTTCGTTAATGTGTATGTGTGTGATTGTACGCGCACACATAGCCTGCGTGCACAGACGGAAACAGTTATCTGTCTGGATTTATTTTTACTTTTTTTTTTTTTTTAAGGTAAAATGCAAGTTAATTTGTTTAATTTTTACTTTATATTTTACTTTATTTTATTTTTATGCATTTATTTTTGGGGGCTGCGAATAATTTGAGTTTCCATTATTTCCTATGGGAAAATTACATTTGGTTTTGTAATACGAGCCCGCTTCCGGAACGAATTATGCTTGTAATCCGAGGTTCCACAGTAATCTGATAAACATTAAAATGCTGTTTAATGCGTTATGGGTTGAATAAATATCATGTGTCATACGAAGCAGTAATTTCGTTTTTTCTGCTCATCTTCTGCTCCACATTCCTGTCCAGTAGGTGGGGATAATGCATCAACGAGTATTTACGGAAAATGGATGATTTTCTGCAGAAGCTGTGCTATATTTCTAAAAAGAATTCTTAAATTTCATACCATTTCGCAAGTCACCACTATAAGTTTAAGCAAAACATTTTAACACAAACGACCTTACTTGTGTGTAACAATCATTTGTAAACAGAAATTTTACCATCGCAAGTGAAGGTCACAGGCTGCTGGAAGTCCAAAATTTCAATTGAAACTTTCACACTGCTACTGTTGTCTCCCCCTACGTCCCTGTGAGAGATCACTGGACTCAAAACATATCCTGGATTGGTAGAAGGGTCATCATATGAAAACTTTGATTTTAGTCTGTAAAACAAATCACAGAAAAATACTTGAAGTTTGGGGGTAATAAAAGTGTATACAATCAGATACTTGCTTTTCTTTAGTCAAACAAACCGAATAAAATTGTTAACATGGTATGAGACCGAAATGTCAACATCACAAAAGCTAAAACAGTTTAAAAAGGTCACTGACAAACACAGAATCTCTACCTTCACTCTTCACATGCAATTCTTATTTTGCTTACTTTGCAATCTCTTCATGGAATGCTGAGACTTCTAGGTTCTGGCCCCAATTTTCTTGTAAAATGTCATACTTTTTGAGTGCAGTCCCACTTTCATTCGTACCCTGTAGAACACACATGAGGAATCACATGAGGGAGAGAAAAAAAAAAAAAAAAAAAAAAAAAAACACTCTGGTCAGCACTATAAAGCATGGGAAAGGATGTGTTTATCAGTATGGTACAAAGTACCAGCAAATAATGTTCCAAGACCAATACATATTTGCTTTAGATTCAATCAACAAGAAGACATATTTCCATGTTAAATTCAAAACACAAGCTATACATTTTGCTGTATTAATAAATAATAAAAGTACATTGCTCAACAGAGTTAGCTGCCTAGCACATTGCTAACAAAACTCAAATGTACAGTTTCACACTGTCGAATGTAAAGTATGGAATTCTGAATTAAATTTAAATAGTCTTACTTTTTACACCTGTACAAATTCCGTATCTCTGAAGTAATATTTGAATATTTTGATACAAAATACAAAACTTTCTTCAGAAAGCATGCCTGTTCCATTAACGTGAATTAATGGATAAAATCAAACAGCACCATTTAAACCTAGACTTCAACACACAGAAAACTGAAAAGTGCGAATTCAAACAGGCATACCATTACATGCTTTTGAAATTATTATTTTGCATATAAAAAACATAATAATAAATTATATATAAAATATTAGGAATGTAACGGTATTGTAAATACCGTCGTACCGCAATAATAATTTATTTCGATAATACCATGGTCACATGACGGTAAAACTATAGGTCTTCTGAGAAAAGTTTGCTCAGGCGAATGGAGCGAACAGGAGGTAGCGGGAACTATAATTCCCATCAGACCAGGTGTGGCCATCATCCGATTTAAAACCCGCTTACTCCGTAATGATCAAATTCAAATTTTATTAGTCACATACACAATCATACACAGTATAATATGCAGTGAAATGCTTTATACGACCGCCAGTGGCCTTAAAAAAATAAAATAAAAGCTTGTACGTAAAATAAATAATCAATAAAAAGGAAATACTAAAGAAATAATTTTAACTAGTAAAATTAACTGTACAATAAGGGCATAATAAAATATTGCAAAAATATAGAAATATAGGGTAGAGTATATATGTATATAGAATTAAAGTGTCAGTGGTTGTGCAAATATGCATGAAAGGTGACATGTGCAATTGTCCAGATGTATGAGTATTTAGTGCAAGTGTGTATGAATGTGTCCATGATTGTCCAGTCAGTGTTGTGAGCTTAAAAGATGTTATTAGTCCTGTGTGGAGGTGTGATTGAGAGACCTTATCGCCTGCGGGAAGAAGCTCCTCCTCAGTCTCTCTGTGTTGGCCTTTACGGAGCGGAATCGCTTCCCAGACCGCAACAAAGAGAACAGTACATTACTGGGGTGACTGAGGTCCTTCACGATCTTCCTGGCCTTGGTCCAGCACCGCTTGCTGTAGATGGAGTGCAGGTCAGGGAGCTCGGTGCGGATGATGCGCTCGGCTGATCGCACCACCCTCTGTAGAGCTCGTCTGTCCTACATGGTGCTGTTCCCGAACCAGGTCGTGATGTTTCCCGTCAGGATGCTCTCTATGGTGCAGGAGTAGAAGTTCCTGAGCACCTTGGAAGGCAGTCTAAAGTCTCTCAAGCGTCTGAGGTGGTAGAGACGCTGCCGGGCTTTTTTCACCACGGTGTTGATGTGACAGGACCATGACAGGTCCTGCGTGATGTGAACACCGAGGTATCTGAAGATGTCCACTCTCTCCACTGGGCTCCTGTTGATGACAGGGGTCTGGTAGTTCCTCTCCTGCTTTGTACTAAAGTCCACTATCAGCTCCTTTGTCTTACTGACGTTCAGGAGGAGATTGTTCCTCTGGCACCAGTTCTCCAGATTTCCAATCTCCTCTAGGTAGTCCGACTCATCATTGTTGGTGATCAGTCCGACCACGACGGTGTCGTCAGCAAACTTGATGATGGAGGTGGAGTTGGTAGTGGCCACGCAGTCGTGGGTGTACAAAGAGTACAGCAGGGGGCTCAGAACACAACCCTGGGGGGCTCCAGTGCTGAGAGTGAGTGTAGCTGAGACATGTCCGCCCATCCTTACTGCCTGTGGTCTGCCAGTCAGAAAATTGGAGATCCCCTGACATATAGATGAGCTGAGTCCCAGGTGCTCCAGCTTGGTGGTGAGTGTGGAGGGAATTATGGTGTTAAAAGCAGAGCTGTAGTCGATGAGCATTTTAACATAATTCCCTTTCCTAGTGTCCAGGTGTGTGAGTGATGTGTGGAGGAGATGATAGATTGCATCGTCTGTGGAGCGGTTCTGACGGTATGCAAACTGTAGTGGGTCCAGTGTGTCGGGTAGTGAAGAAATGATGAAGTCTCTGATAAGGCGTTCAAAGCACTTTATCGCCCTGTAACCCTCACCTCAGTAGTGATGGTCATTGAGAGAAGCAGGATGTGGTTTCTTTGGAACAGGAACAATGATGGACTCTTTGAAGCATGTGGGGATCACCGACTGAGATAAAGAGATGTTGAATATCTCAGTGAACACAGGTGCTAGCTGGTCTGCGCAGGCTCTGAGGATACGACCTGAGATGCCGTCTGGTCCTGCTGCTTTCCTGGTGTTCACTCTCTTGAAGGCTCTCCTCACGTCGTGCTCGGAGATGATGAGCGCATTCCCGGTGCTGGCTGTGTCTTCCTGTCTGCAGCCGTTAGCGCCGCTAGCATTAGCGCCGCTAGCATTAGCGCCGTTAGCATCTTTAGCTGCAGCCTCGAAGCGAGCATAGAAGGTGTTGAGCTCGTCTGCCAGAGTCGCGTCCGCGTTCGTCATACCGGATGCTGGTGCTTTATAGTCCGTTATTGTTCTTAGTCCCTGCCACAGGCTCCTAGAGTCACTCTGTTGAAGCTGTGACTCTAGTTTTCTCCCGTAGCGCTGCTTCGCCTCTTTCGCCGCCTTCCGGACGTTGTATGACGCAGCCTTGTACGGTTCCATGTCCCCCGACGCAAGTCCCGTGTTGTAGGCAGCTGTGCGAGATCTCAGAGCGTCGCGGATGGTTTTATCCACCCACGGCTTCTGGTTGGGAAACGTTCTGATAGTCTTTTTCTCTACCGTATCGTCTGCCAGCTTTTCAATAAATCCCACAACCGCTTCCGTAAACACGCTGACGTCATCATCGGAGCTGTTTCTGAACATGTCCCAGTCTGCGTCATCGAGTGCGTCCTGTAACGCGGCCACCGATTGGTCCGTCCAGCGCGCGACCTCCCTCTGGACCGGAACTTCCTGTTTCAGCCTTTGTTTATATTTTGGCATGAGGAAGATGGAGGCGTGGTCGGATTTACCAAACGCTGGACGAGATTGTGCCTTGTAACCGTCTTTGACCGTGGTATAACAATGGTCCAGTGTCCTTTCGCCCCTGGTGGGGCAGGTAATGTGCTGATAAAAGTTCGGCGCTGCGCGTTTGAGGTTGGCACTATTAAAATCCCCCGCCACAATGAGCGCAGCGTCCCGGTGTTGTGTCTGGTGCTGTGTGAGCGCCTCATGCAGCTCGCATAAGGCAGTTTCAGTGTCCGCTTGTGGAGGTATGTAAACGGCGCTGATTATGACCGATGTGAACTCCCGTGGAAGATAAAATGGACGACACATGATGGACAGTAGTTCCAGGTTTGGTGTGCAGGAGCGTGTAAGAGGAACAACGCTCGCGCTGTTGCACCAGCTGTTGTTCACCATTAAGCACACGCCGCCTCCCCTTGACTTCCGAGTCCCGCGTCCTGTCCATGCGGTGAACCGAGAAGAACTCGGCCGGCTGTATGGCGTGGTCTGGCACCGCTGGGTTCAGCCATGTCTCGGTGAAGCAGAGGAGATTGCAGTCCCGAATGTCTCTCTGGAACTTTATCCTGGCCCTGAGGTCATCAAGTTTGTTCTCCAGTGACTGGACGTTGGCGAGCAGGATGCTAGGCAGAGGTGTGCGGTGTGCACGGGCCCTGAGCCTGTTCCTCACGCCGGCTCGTCTCCCTCTGGTCTGTCGCTTCGCGTCGCGTCCATTGTTCTCCCTCAGGATCTCACTCGGCCAGCTCGGATCCGGAGTTAAAACCGTCGAATTGTGAGTACATTGTATACCAATAGAAACAAGAGTGTCTCCATCATACCTAATGTACTCAATGGTGGTGATTTTGCTGATTTTAAAACACTGAAAACTAACTTAAAGAACAAAAACAAAGAAAAGGTGGTCGGAGCAGTCGTGACGGCAGCCGAACTCACCGGCGCCATCTTTGTGATTACTCTTTCCATCTCTTTTCCTTCGCCGCTAATAGCAGCACCCGCCATTTCCACATTACTGGATCTGTAGCGACAACAGACCGCAAAGGATGATGGCCACGCCTGGGCTGATGGGAATTCGCTCCATTCGCCTGAGCAAACTTTTCTCAGAAGACCTATAGTTTTATCGAGTCATTTCGGTTTCTCTCTGAAAGGAAACAAGAAAAAGAAAATCCTGTCTCTGTCTGAATAAGTGAGTGAATGAGGTGAGTGTTCTCTAATACTCATTCAGCACATGGGCCAGCTGCAATAAGTAGGCTGCTATTTTTATTTTTTCTGAGTTTTTAAGAATACTACATTGAAACAATTTTTTTTACATGGTTTAATATTTTTTTGTTATTAATATTGAAAAATTTAAGTTTCTGTTTCAAAGTGTACAGATAGATGGCTAATTAATATGCCATTATGTTCAGTGTTCATGTAAACTGTTTAATAAACACTTCTGGCACTTTTTTGGAGTCTCTTTATTAGTTTTGTTTTTCCTGTAAATGATTCAATAAATACCGTACCATTCATACCGAGGTATTACCGTACCGTGAAGTTTTGATACCGTTACATCCCTATAAAATATACATGATAAAATGAAATATTCTTTTTGAATTTCATGAGCTATAAGCTGTGAGCATCCAAATTATTTATATATGAGTATTACAGTAAATACTGTACATCTCCTGGTCTTGTACAACCAGGCCAGGAACACACCAACAAGGGTGATCAGAGCAGCTAAGAGAAGCTACTCTGAAAAACTGGAAAATCAGTTTTCTGCAAACGACCCTGCTTCAGTGTGGAAAGGCCTGAAAACCATCACTAACTACAAGACGCCATTCCCCAACTCTGTAGGGAATCAACAACTGGTTGATGACCTGAATGAGTTGAAACTCCCAGTCTCACACCACACTCCTGTCCTGACCCTCTTTCTACACCATTATCACCTCTGACAACCACCCTCTCTTCCCCCCCCTGCACTCCAGGTCTGTGAAAAGGATGTTCGCCAGATCTTTCTGAAACAAAAGAGAAGGAAAGCTCCAGGCCCAGACGGCATGACACCAGCCTGTCTGAAATCCTGTGCTGACCAGCTGGCGCCCATTTTCACACAGATCTTCAACAGATCACTGGAACAATGTGAAGTGCCTTTGTGCTTTAAACATTCCACAATCATCCCCATTCCAAAAAAAAACTAAAATCACAGGACTTAATGACTACAGACCAGTCGCTCTAACATCTGTGGTCATGAAGTCATTTGAAAGACTGGTGTTGGCCTATCTGAGGGACATCACAGGACCCTTACTGGACCCCCTGCAGTTTGCTTATAGAGCAAACAGGTCTGTTGATGATGCAGTCAACATGGGACTGCACTTCATCCTTCAACATCTGGACAAACCAGGGGCTTATGCAAGGGTCTTGTTTATAGATTATCAGCTTTTAATACGATCATCCCAGCACTGCTTCAGACCAAATTAAACCAGCTCTCTGTTCCTAGCTCTATCTGTCACTGGATCACCAGCTTTCTGACAGACAGGCAGCAGCTAGTGAAACTGGGAAAATTCATGTCCAACAGCCACACCACCAATACTGGAGCCCCTCAGGGATGCGTTCTCTCCCCACTGCTCTTCTCCATCTACACCAACAACTGCACCTCCACAGACCCCACTGTCAAGCTCCTGAAATTTGCAGATGACACTACTATCATCGGCCTCATCCAGGATGGTGACGAGTCTGCACACAGAAGGCTGTCTGGTGCAGTCACAACAACCTGGAGCCAAACACGCTCAAAACAATGGAGATGATCGTGGACTTCAGGAGAAACCCACCTGCACTTCCCCCACTCACCATCATGAACAGCACTGTGACGGCAGTGGAGTCATTCCGGTTCCTGGGCACGACCATCTCTCAGGACCTGAAGTGGGACATTCACATTGACTCCATTGTTAAAAAGGCCCACCAGAGGTTGTATTTCCTTCGCCAGCTGAAGAAATTCAACCTGCCACAGGAGCTGCTCACACAGTTGAATCTGTCCTGTGCACTTCAATAACTGTCTGGTTTGGCTCAGCTACGAAAGCAGACATCAGAAGACTACAAAGGACAGTTCGGACTGCTGAAAGAATTATTGGCACTCCCCTGCCCACGCTGCAAGAACTGTACATATGCAGAGTGAAGAAAAGGGCACCGAATATCACTTTGGACCCCTCACACCCAAGCCACCTTCTCTTTGAACTTTTGCCGTCGGGTCGACGCTACAGAGCACCGAACACCAGGACAGTCAGGCACAAGAACAGTTTTTTCCCCCAGGCAATCTACCTCCTTAACAGTTAAACATCATTCTAACGGTCAATAAATATATGTGCAATATTGTGTACAATACCACTGTGCAATACCACAGATTTCAGATATTTATGTAACTTATTTAAAAGTATCTCACACCGTACTCCATTTGATGTCAACCATTTTTTTTGTGTGGGTCATGCTGTTTTTGTCTCGTCATTTGTATTTTTTGTTCTGGAAGCTCCGTCACTAAAATAAATTCCTTGTACTTGGCAATAAAACTCTGATTCTGGTCTAGTTCAGTACACACGACCATAATCATGCAGAAGACTGCTGACTTGACAAAAGATGATCATCAACACCTTCCACAAGGATGGGAAGCTACAGGGGGTCAGAGTGAGGTATCTAAGCCATTCCTTCATTTGGAATTCAAAGTCCAGAGTTTGGAGGAAGAGTAGAGACACAGAATCCAAGGTGCTTGAATCCAGTGTGATGTTTCAACAGTCGGTGATGACTTGGGGTGCCATGTCATCTGGTGCGGCTGGTCCATTCCGTTTTATCACTGCCAGCCACTTGGAGATTTTAGAGCACTCCATGCTTTCATCTGCTGACAGGCATTATGGAGATACCAATTTCCTTTTCCGGCAGGACCTACCACAAGCACACATCGCCAAAAGTCTGCCAGCCAACTCACCTGAAATGAACCCCATAGAGCTATGGGGTATTGTCAAGAGGGAGATGAGAAACACCTGACCCAACAATACAGATAAGGTTGATATCAAAGCCAGCTGGTCTTCAATAATGCCTTAGCAGTGGCACATGCCGCATTGGTTTAGTAATTCATATTAAAAGTAGCCCAGAGTATGCCCTTAAACTAACATACTTTTCATTCTTGTATTGTAAATCCTTTTTTGAATGATATTTTGAGATACTGATGATTTAGTTGATTTCTTGCATGCAACTCAAAATCCTATTGTCCTGCCCTTTATCAGAGATTAATATTTTACCCTAATCCATTCTAAAACCAATTTCATAAATCTGCTTTTCAAAACTATCTTGACTAGATTCTTTAAAAGGTTCCTTAAATCGGTGTAAACCGAAGCAACAATTAAGGTTTTATAGTAATATAAATAAAATTAATTTCATTCATTCATTCATGTTAACATTATTAAGTTTAATCTTAATACCATATATAGTTTGCATGAATGCTAGACAGTAGAAGACTACACAGTGACTTAGAAGTTTGAATGGTTCTCATACCTGTTCACTTTGTTTATGTAGGCAGGACATTTCAGGCACATGGGTCTTGTTAACGGCCATTCCTGTAGATGCCCTTCTGGGTTGAGGAGGTACAGTGCACTTGTCTTTTTCCTGTGTTGAATAACTGTTGCTTATCGTGACCTCGGTCTCCTCTCGCAACACTGCATCCCAGGGGTCGTTTGCAGGCACAGACTCTACTATTACAGGTCCACGAAGTGCACCAATATTCTTTTCTGCCTCAACACGATGCTTGCTGAGAGGATCCAGATCCAACCAGTCAGAGCGGCTAATGCTGGGGGAATCAGTAGAGTGGAGTACAGGCTCCAGGGACTTAACGGTAACAGAGTTGTCATCCATCACAGAAGACCTGCCATTCCTCAAGTATTCTGAAGTGCTGGCAATCTTGTCAAAGAGCTTAGCCATTTCTGGGGTCATGACTGGCTGATGAAAGACCTGAGGATTGACTGTCTGGACTGACACATATGGGAGGAACGGTCTCTGTTGGCCAGGGGCATGGACATGCTGGAAAGGAAAAACTGGACCCTGCAAGTGAGTCAGATTGGGCACGGTGGACTTTGAAATGGGGAGCATGGATGTATTTGCAGTATATGGGCTGAAAGTTTGTCCACCTGTGTTTGCACTGATGTTGCGGTTCAACAGAGACGATGGCCTACCAAAATTATCATCCAAGAGCAGCTTCTCCAGTTCCTCATTTGTCAATGTCTTTACATCGATGTCTGCAAATAAGTCTTTCTCTGCCCCCTTCTTGGGTTCTGAGTCAGGGAACACAATGAGGTCTTTCTCCAGTTGACTGATGGGAGTTATGGTTGCTTGTGAATTAGGGAGCACATGAACATGGGATGGATGGAGTTTTGTTTTGCATTTCCGTTTATGCTGCATTTTATTTAAGGCATCTTCCTCCATGCGCAAAGCCTCATCCTTCCCCACTGGTCCCTTCGGCCGACTGTCCAACTCATAGCCATTGTCACTGGACATCTGGTCCATTGTAACTTCGCCTTGCCATGAACAAGAATGATCAACAATAAAACAGATTCAGTTCCTTACTCAAGATAATACCTAAAAGGGGATAAATAAGACAAAAAGACATGAACAAAAATTTACTGAGGCAAAGAGCTGCATTTTAGTCACAAAGGATGTGATTATTGTGTACAAATATATACATATTTTTTTAATGACCTGCTAAATGACTTTGCAAAAATAATCTTCAGATTTAGAGATCATGTCAGGTCCATAAGTATTTAGCCAGTGAC
Organism: Channallabes apus; assembly: GCA_030522415.1. Lineage (NCBI taxonomy): Eukaryota > Metazoa > Chordata > Actinopteri > Siluriformes > Clariidae > Channallabes > Channallabes apus. The sequence goes on from CM060131.1 coordinate 2,968,255, forward strand.
AATTTTCATAATGTTGCCTCTGTATAAGACCGCAAAAGATTTGAAATGAAGCAACGAAAACGTCGGTCAAAGGTGAAGTTTAACATTTGTGCTGGAACAAGGCAAACATTTTATAACTGCTACTGGAATGTGGTCCAACTAGTGAATGACTTGTTAGGCACATACATACAGTAGCAGAAGAGAATTAAGGCTTGTCAAAAAGCCCAACTACATAGAGAAACAAGTAAGGTTCTGATCACTCTGTGGTAGAGATGGGAATCATCAAGGAGCAGCCAATACGATATCACAATATTTATATATATTATCATAGAAGTGTTGATTCCATCGGTATTGCGGTTTTATAAGTAGGGTTGGGTACTGAAAATCGGTGCCCATACAGCACCGGTACCTATATAACCAGTATGTACCGGACCAAATTTCGGTGCCTCATTTCGGTGCAACTTAAATGCCTAAACTGTCGATTGAAATATTTGTTCTCTAGATTCATATATTTGTAAATTAATAGTTTATTAGATTAAATATAAAAAACTTAAAGCACAAATCATCAGGAAATGAGAGACTATCCGATATGCGCGTGAATGCAGCAACTTACGTTACACTCGCTCTGACGGCAGCAGGTGGTCTACCGATAGCTTAGCTTGCTAAATTAAACAACTTTCATTAAAACGCCTAAAACTAAATGGTCGAAAGTGTGGCTATATTTCACAAGAAAGGATTCCGGCACCGCAACGTGCAACAAATGTTTTACAGCAGTTGCATGTAAAGGGGGAAAACACGTCAAATCTACAGCGCTAATGTAATGTTAATCGCAAAATGCAAATTGCATTCATGCTAACAAATGGTCAAATGATTTGTAAAATACTAATGTAACATGGATTCTGTTTATAATTATGGCTTTCCAGCCTGTACTAGTAGTGCTACAACAGTGACCCATTTACCATTGCAAAGACGGCTATGCAAATCCTGTGCAGGGCAATAAGTCAGGAAAGGTGTCGTATTTTGGCAGAAAAGGCAAATATGGTGAAATTTCTGCAAAAGAATTGCTAACATATGAAGCTTATATATGTGTATATACTTTAAACTTTTAATATATTGTTAAATTTTAAGCATAAAATTTTTTGTTCAATAAAAATGTATTCTTGAGTCATCCACCATAATTGTGGCTTTTGTAAAGTATCGGTTGAGGCACCGTTTTGGCACCGGTACCGTTTTAAAAAGTATCGAATTGGCACCGGTATCGAAAAAAAACTAAACGATACCCAACCCTATCTATAAGGTTTACAATTTACTATACTATTTATTTATTTTTTTTTTTCAGATTTTGTTACAATTCTAAAAGTCTACAACTTCGCAATTAATTTACCCCTACCACAAGGGGCGTTGTGCTACCTGCCATTATGTGACAAGTAAGACCTGTAATGCTCAGCAACTGGGTCACCTGTTGTTACAGTAAGCTTGTAAAAGATGCATCAAATCTAACCCATGTCTTATCTAGAAGTAAACACCTTTTTTGCATCCCGTGGTTTTGTAATAAATTAATCTGAGAATACTTGGGTCATGTGACATTGTGACTCCCAACATGTCACACACATGACACAAGTGCTTAAATGAATGAATTTGTTAATCAAGTCAAGGTAGAGTTTAATGTTGTTTCAACCATGTACTTTAAGTACAGTAGACAGTGAAACAAAACAACGTTCCTCCAGTACCATGATACCCAATAAAAACAGCACAGAACTACCTACAGTAGACTACAAAGATTAGGTGGATAGTGACAAAGTAATAAACAGTAGAATTATAGAAAGTAATAAACAAAAATGAAATAGAATTTAATAAACTGTGTCCCTTATAAGCATTGTACAAAAATTTTATTTAGTTTAGATATAACGTGGGAGATATAATTATTAATTTCTACAAGAATACCAAATCTGAAACTGAAATTATGCAAATCCTAACAGAATTTCAACACTATGAGAAAGGCTGATGAACTGCAATTAATGTGCTAAATGGTAATCTGTACATGGGATTCTCAGGGGTCAGTACTGGAACATTATCGGGGAAAAAAAGTTCATCAACAATGCTCGTTACAGTCAGATGTTTATTGAAGAGCTGAAGCCAGTTCAGATTCAACATACAGTAGACAACTGCTATCCAAGGTTGTTGTAATCATCTATGACGATGCAGGTCCGGGTGATCTGAATGCAGTGGAATACATGCAAGTGAAACACCGTCATTCAGAAATAATAGTGCATGTAGGCCTGTATATATACACACACATACACACACACAACCTGTGGTTGATGAGAGAGGTGAGTATAGAATGGCCAGGTTGGTTTAAGCTGACAGAAAGGAAACAGTAATTCAGGTAACCACTTTGGGCATTCCAAAATTCCTTTTTGTTCTCTGCAGTTGTTCAAACACCTCGAAACAGTCAAAGGCATCATCAGGTTCCACTTCGGCCAGCCAAAGAGCTGAAGATGAAAAACTGTGAGAAGAACCTGGAACTGAATAGTTGAGGACCGGAAAGAATGTAGCCTGAGCTGATGAATGTTAATTTCTTCGAGACACACAGATGGTAGTGTCACGCAATTTCCAGGTTTTAGTGCGCGCATACACTTTCTCTTTAGAACTCAGGCAAGGTTTTATACACAATGCTTCTGGTCATCACCCCGACACAACTTTTTTTGTAACTTCATCTTCTACGCCACTTCATCCATTTAGGTACACAGAGAAGACAAGGAATGTATGCAAGTTTCAGGAATGGAAACTGGCGTGAGAGCAGTTCTGATTACCAGGAGTTCTACAGTTTTGCATTCGAGAGTCTGTTAGGTGCCTCTCTGTATCTCATCTCTGCTTCAATATGACCTCACTTCTGATTGCTCTGGATAGAAAAACAATGAAACTCGGTAACAGTACATGAACGCTCTCATTTTTTGGTGGACATTGAACTCAACAGATCAGTTTGCAACTAAAGAACGTGAGCATTGTTGACATGCTGGGTGATGAACGCGAGTTGCAAAGACTTTGTGCTTTTGATTTCAAACATTGTTAAAACAGAGAACCTGCAAATTGATAGCAGCTCCCTGGCACCTGTAATATACAACATGCCCAAAATTAATTTTGAGTGTGAGTGCATGTAAATCGATTCATGTTGCTACTGTCATTACTGTCCTTAGTGGACATGGTTTTATATTAAACCCCTCTGTATTTCTCCCTCTGTTTGAGAGTCTAGTTGTGTCTCACACGACTATGGCCGAGTGAAAAAAGCAAAGACACAAAATGCACTTCACCTTTAGTGTTTTAAAACGTACTGTGCCTGTGGTCAAGGCAAAGATGTTACTCTGTCCCAGAAAGGTCAAATTATTGTGCTGCATCCAGCAAATAAAACAAGAAAAAAAAAATAATTGAAACTGGGATTAAGAATTATAAAACACATTATTAAATCTTGGAAGGATAGTGGCGAACCATCATCTTTGAGGAAGAAATGTGGTGATAAAAACATCCTAAATAAGCGTGATGGGAACACTGTATTGTTTAAAAAAAAAAAAAAAAAAAAAAAAAAAGGTAGAACTTAAGGCTATGTTTAACAGTGAAAGTAAGAGCATTTCCGCATGAACAATGTGAGGAGAACTCTAGGGTTTGGGACTAAACAGCTGTGAAGCCCTAAGAAAACCACTGATTAGTAAGGCGGATTGGGAGAAAAAAGGCTCCAATTGGTTCGAGAGCATAAGGAATATACTGTGGAACACTGAAAAAAAAATGGTCTAGACATGTGGTCTAATGAGTCCCGGTTTACCCTGTTCCAGAGTGATGATGCATCAGTTTAACATAAAGGCAGACTGAGTGATGCAACCATCATGCCTAGTGCCTACCGTACACGTGGGGCAGTGTTATGATCCGGGGTTGCATTTGTTGGTCAGGTCTAGGATGTGCCCAAAAAATTAGGTCACCTGACTAGCGGAATATATCGAGCCAGGTTTTTACATAAATACATTTTTTTCTTTCCTGGTGGCACAGGCATATTCCAAGACGATGATGCCAGGATTCATCATGCTCAAATTGTGAAAGAGTGGTTCAGGAAGCATGAGATCACTTTCACAGATGGATCGGCCACCACAGAGTCCAGACTTTAAACTCATTGAAAATCTTTGGGATGAGCTGAAGAAGGTTTTACACAGTCATCTGATACAGGATCTTAGTGAGGAAACAATGCAAATAGATGACAAAGCCAAATGTGCTCCTAAAAATGTTAGTGTATGTGACTTTTTTTTCCTTCTGACATTCACATGGAAATTACCAACCAAAAGTATTGGCTGCACAAAAATATATATAACTAAGAATTTTAGCGCGTCTTCTATAATCCTCTATCCTCTGTGACAGAAATGACCAAGATAAAAGAATAATTAAATAGTGTGATAACAGAACATAAAAAAAAAAAAAAAAGAAAAACAGCCGGAACCTTGCCAGCAAACTTGACCTTTTGTATGCTTTAGCAATAACAACAAACAAAATTCAGCACCATTCTGCAGCATGAATGCATTGCTGGAGCACATTTAAACATTGTTCTTATCTGCTAAGAAAAAGGGAAGCAGGTTTCGACATGTACAGGCATATGTATCAGTGAGAGAAAAGTCAGTAGCTAGCTCTACAGTTCAGTAGATTAGTGCATGTCGGTCTTGGTCACCTGAGGTGCCTGACAACTGCCCAAGTATCAGCAATGTATGGGAAAAGTTGCAGAATCGTAAAACTTGAGTGAGAAATTAGATAAACTGTGGAATTTGTTTGTCTATGCAAACTCTTGGAGAACCTGACAACCTCTACACACAGGAACCCAACCAGGGACCCTGAAGCATCAGCTGTATCCTTGCCTGTAAAAAACAAACACTATAGGCTTCATTGCACTTTAAGCAAAATGCTTGACCATGCATCAGAGGAAATATTGTCAGCCTTCCATTCGATCAAATAGCGATGTATTGCCTTTACTGAAAATAGAAGCATTTCAAGAATAGAACAACCTACAGTTGATTTTTTTTTGGCCACCTAAGTATATTTGCCCACACTTTCTAAAAATCTGTGTGGAAGAACTATGCCATCCACAATCGATTAACTAGTAACGGACGGCTCCCTCTCGTTCTACCGCTAACGTACCGTTTATTCTGCTACCCATGAGCGGTGTACTAAGAGGCAGTAAATGCGAGCTGCTGTAAAAGAGAAAAAGAAGGGTGTAAGGAACGGATCTACATGCTCTGCAGAGAAACATAGTTTTGCAAAGTAAATGGGCTCGTCATTAAAGCACAGCACTTGTTAATGACCAATTTGCTTCTTCCTTTTTTTTTTTTTTTTAAAAAAAGGGGGGGGGGTTGGGTTAGGGTTCTGCTGGCGTGTGGGAATGGAAGAGGCTTCAGACATCAAATGGTGCTACTGGGTTTTGGGATATGTCAAGTTATCATTACTTTTAAAAGATGCAAATTTTACTGCTATCAGAATGACATGACAAGATAACTCAAAATACATGCATGTCAATATTATTCTTTTATTTATTTATAGATTTATTTATTTTAGGTAAAACCTTAAACAACCATTAAAACGTGATTGTATGAAGCTTATGAGACCTTTTTTATGCTTTTGTTTACAAAGATGTTTTAAATGAAATAAAATTTAGTTCATCATATTGTCTATGTTGTAATGAACAAAAGGACTCATATGTGTACAGTATATATTAGGGGTGGGCGATATACCGGTATACACGGTTAACCGGTAGAAATTTGTCAACCGACCATCAAATTACATTTTACCCCACTGGGATGCGCACGTCCAAACCAGGCATGGCAAGGCGGACACAATATTAAACAGTCCTGACATTTTAAATAAATTGTTTTTAAATAAAAAACAGTGGGTCGCGCAGGTTTATGATTCGAGCAGCGCTGCTCAAGTTGGTCCGCGCTGCGCGATCGACCGGGCTGCGCGAATAAACCAGATCATCTCTGTGCTATTCAGATAGTCGCGCTGCACTGTCCACTGGGCCGCGCAGATATTTGGTTCAATCGGGTGCCACGGTTTCGTCCCACTTTTGATGTGTTTGGCTTCACATACACTTCGACGATGGAAGAAGACGCTGCAGCAGCAGTGAGTTTGCTTACATGTGACGAAACCAACAACGAGGAGATTGTAAAGAAAAAAGCTGCATCGTCTGTGATGTGGAATTGGTTTGGGTAGAAGAAAAGTGATACGAATGAGATGAACGTGATTTGGAAGGTACGCAAGTGCACTGTTTTAACAAGTGGTGGAAACACGTCAAACCTTTTCTATCATCTGAAATCCAAGCATCCAAATGAATATTGCCAAAGTAAAAAAAATGCGGCAAACCACAGCAATTCACAGTTTAAATAAAATTACATTATGTAAAACAGTTTTTGTGTTTTAATTTTTATTTATGCATTTTCAGATACAAATCGCTATATTGTGATATATATATATATTACACACATATATATATGTATATATATATATATATATATATACATATATATATATATATATATATATATATATATATACACATATATATATATATATATATATATATACACATATATATATATATATATATATATATATATATATATACACATATATACACATATACATATACATATATATACACACATATATATACATATATATATGTATATATATACATATACATATATACACATATACATATACACATATACATATACATATATACATATACATATGTATATATATACATATGTATATATATACATATACATATATACATATACATATATACATATATATATACATATACATATATATATATATACACATATACACATACACACACATGTACATATACATACTGTATGTCTGCTCGTCCGCTAAAAACCACCACAAGTATGTTTCCTGTGGGAAACACGGTCATCAGTTAAATGATTAATATAATCTATTATTTATTGTTATTTCAGACAATAACTAAAACAAATATATATATTTTTTTTAATTAAAAAAGGCTAACATCTTTCCACCGAGTTTTAACACCCTTATTATTCTGATGTGTATTTACAGGTAGTTTTATAGTTTAAAGCACAGTTGGTTGTACACGTCATATTGATAAGATGTGTACTTTGAAATTATATTGCTTTAGACTTACGAATTAAACATTTATAATGTTGGCAATTTAAAGCTGTTTGTTCCAATTTCACACTACATGTACAAAATATTTGGCCAAACCTGCAATAACAGTGTATCCAAATACTACACATAATTTTCCACAAGATTTTGGAGAGTTTCTGTGGGAATTTGTGCCCATTCATTTCGTAGAGCATTTATGAGGTCAGACGAAAAGGCCTACAGTAACAATCTCTGTTCCAGCTCATCCCAAAAGTACTTGATGGGGTCTGTGTGCGGCCCAGTCGAGCTCTTCCACACTGAACTCATCACACCATGCCTTTATAGTCCTTCCTTTGTGCACTGGCGCACTTGTCATGCTGGAATAGAAAAGCTGTTGCCACAAAGTTGGCTTGGTATGCTGAATCATTAAGATTGCCCTTTACTGGGGATAAGGGTCCTGATTGGAACAGGTTCGGCCAAATATATTTGTCCATGTAGTGTATATTAACATAATGCACTTGGCTGATGTTGCACGTGAATAAGTCATTCACATCCAGCAAAGAAAAGCAAAAAGAACGAGGAAAAATAGGATGTTGTAATAACTGTAAATTTATGTTAAATCCTCCTGGTTATCCCTGTGCATGTTCTCCCAAAGTGTTATAATAGGAAACACTTGAATACTGAAGACTGTTAGGTTTTCATTATATGTGGGAGGAGGTTTAGCAGCTTTCAGTTCTTCATCAACCCGTTAACGAGTTTTCTATATCTATAACTCCACAGCACACACACTACTACACTGTACAGGGTAGTCTAAAGTGTACAACTTCGTCACCCCATCCCCCCACCTCTAAGAAGGCTTTGTTCTTTGGAGCTCTGAACTTATCTAGAGTTTACAGAACGGTAGCACGGGGAGGTAACGGTAGGCCCCGGTGTCACGTGACACGAACGTTCGAGAATATTCCAGCGTTCAAGCTATAGGTTAACGCTAATCTAACTTACTGACCGGCTGCTTCTTTCCCCACCTGTGACTGAAAATCCATTAGTTAATGTATAAACGTTAGCTCAAGTCAAATATATTACAGAATATTTAACACACACAATAGAATAAGGTACAAAATAGACAAAAAAAAAAGTCATAAATGTATTAGGAGTACGAGTTCATTAGCGGAAAAGTTGTGAACCCCGATGTCAGCTAATAAACAAACAACCCAAACTCATGAAAGCAGTGACAAGACGGCAAAACACTTCAATTCCATAGTAACCCAAGCAAACTAATACTAGTCTACACTAACAACAAAAAATAAACTTCTACTTCACAACAGCTTTGTGTAATGTTTTCAAGCCTTGTTTCTAACCAAGCAGGGAGGAAAAAAACGACAAAAGAGGAGACGAAACTTACGAAGCCACAGCAAACAGAAGTGCAGGAAGCTCGTTCGTTTGCCAAAACATTTTAGCGAATAACAGCGTCTACCTTTAAACTTTCCGATGTTTTTTTTAAGCTGGACGTTTCCGTAAGGCCGGAAAATTCGCTCACCTACTCGTAGACACGTCACTTCCTGTTGGAGTCGCCGCCTAAAATGGCGCAACAGTGAGTTGGTTTAACGCGCGAGCGTGTAAAAGGAATCCACAACCGCTTCCACGCGCACATCGAGCTCGAAATATTTCAAATGCGGAAATCAAACCGCGCTGCACCTCAGGCTGTCGGTCTCTCCCGGCACACTGCACTGCTGCTCCCAGCTCTACAACACACCAGGACCTTTTTTTTTTTTCCCCTGCAGGAGTTTTGGAGCAAAATACAAGCGCTTAAGTAGCACAGTCTAGCCGATATGATCACTGAGCATGTGATAGGAACAGTGGTACACCTACCGGTTCATATCATTATCTATTAATCTCGTGGCAGCAATGCTGTATAAAGTATAAAGCAGGCAGATATGCGCGAGCAACTTTGGATATGTTTCATATCAGCCATCAGAGTCAGGGGGAAAATGTGATCGCAGTGATCTCAGCAATTATTGGTGCCAGACAGTCTGGTTTAAATAGTTCTGTTCCTGCTTATTTGGGGATTTTTCTCACTCAACAGGCTCTAAAGTTTACTCGGAATGGTGCAATGAAGAAAAAACAAGCAGTACACTGCAGTTCTGTAGACAAAACCCCCATGGGAATAAGAGAGGTCTGCAGAGGATGGACGGAGTGGTTCAAGCTGACAGAAAAGGGTACAAAGACTCAAATAACCACTCTGCCGGGGCACCGTTAGAGATTCTGGGCCCCTTGAAAACCTCGCTCACTCTCACTGTATGGCTGCACCGCTTTATCCCATATACAGGGTCACAGGGGGCCTGGAGCCTATCCCAGGAAATTTAGAACACAAGGCAAGGTCCACTCTGGATGGGGTGCCAACCCATTACAGGGTGCACACACACGCTCGTTCACAACACTACGGGCATATTGGCAGTTAACCTAATCTGCATGACATTGGGAGGAATCCCACTAAGCATATGGAAAACATGCAAACTCCATGCAGAGAGAGGATTTGAACCCAGACCCTGTAGGTGCAAGGCAACATTCCTAACCACTAAGCCACCTAATATAACCAACCCTGGTTATACTCTGGTTTCAACCCATTGTCCAAAGACATGCAGACTAGGCAGATTGGAGTTTCCAAACTGCCCAAATTGTAATGTGTGACTGATGGCATGAGCGCTTTTGCCCTGCAATGCACTGACAATCTATCTAGGGTGTACCCCATCTAGTGTCCTGGGTCTCCTGGAATAGGCTCCAGAATAAACTACAGGATAAGTAGTATAGGGAATGAGGTAGAGATCATGAGATTATAGTTCACTTTCACTGATGAAGGCTTGGTACATAACTGTTAGCGGCAATTTCAGTCCAGAACTATTGAGAGAGAACAGTTACAGTAGGTATACTCACAAAAATGCCATAAAGCTAAAGCCATTTCAAACTGGTTTCATCAACCTGACGATAAGTTCAATGTTCTTCAATAGCCTTCCCAGTTCCACTTCCCTGAAAAAATGGAGTAATTCCATAATGCAATCAATTCAACATGCACCAGAATCTTAAAACAATGTTTCTAACATCTTCTTTAAGTCAGGCAATAAAGATTTTAGAGCAAAGTGAGTTGCTGCCCTGTTTTGCTTAAGTGTACAATAAAGTGTTTAGTGAGTGTAGTATATACTGTTCACCTCCAGGCCAAAAACAAAAAAGTCACACTCGAATATTTTTTGGATCACCTTTTGCTTTAATTAGAGCATGCATTCACCGTAGCATTGTTTCAATATGTTTAAGCAATGTCACAACATTTATTTCCATGCAGAGGCACCTTAATTTTTTTCCAAGATAATTTATTATTGATACAGACGTAAAAGCTTTCTTTAACACATGCCAAAGATTAAGAGGTCTGTGTGTGAAATGATCTGTCATGCTCTCTGAACCTCTCTTTCACAATTTGAGCTTGATGAATTACGATATTATCATCTTGGAATATGCCCATGCCAGCAAGGAAGAAAAAAAACTATTAAGGAAAAAAAAACTGGTCATTTAGTACATTCAGGTAGTCAGCTGACCTAATTTGTTAGGCACATATTATTGCTGAACCTAGACCTGACCAACAGAAGCAACTGCAAATTGTAACAGTTCCCCTGAATGCTTGTGCAATAGGCATCACTTCATCTGCCTCTCTCTGGAACAGAGTAAATCTGGACTCACCAGATTTGATGATCCCATTTCTGATTAGCCTTAATAATAAGTGGTTTTCTTAAGGCTCCACAGCGGTTTCATCCCAATCCATTGAGTTCTCTTTCCCTTGTACGTGTGAAAATGCTCTTAATTTCACTATTAGACATAGCCATTAGTTATACTGTTGTTTTTTTATAATTCACATTCACCCGTCATTTAAGTAATCTCCGATCAATTTTCTTCCGATCACATTTCTTTCTTGAAGTTGATGGTTCACCACTATCCTTCCAGGTTTTAATAATGACCCAATTTTAGTAGTTTCAGCAATCTCCTTACAGTAGTTATTTGCTTGATGCAGGACATTTGCCACAACCACAGGATATGTATTCTGCCATGGTTGCTTAAGAAATGAGAAGCTACTCACTGTATCAGTTAGGGTTAAATTACCTATTGCCAACTAAACACATTAATCACTCCAGTAATTATACAAAAGAGGGCTCTTACTTATTTGCTTAATTAAATCCAGATAGTGACTCTTTGCAATATAATTATAGTAGCAAATAAGGTAAAAATTTTATTTGTAAATTATAATATAACCTTTTAAGCAGCAATAATGTGGATGGTGAATATGGTAGAGCACTCTGTGTATATTCTTTTAGCAGCAGTTCTAGAATGAAACATGCAATAATTGAATAAGGTAGAAGTGTTTTGTGCATGTGTGTTTGTCGTTATGTCAGTCCAGTCTTTGGATATTGAGAAGTCTGATGGCTTAGGGGAAGAAACAGTTACACAATCTGGCAAGGTCGTCACAAATGCTTTGGTACCTTTGGCCAAATGGTGAAAAGTTTGTGTGAAGGGTACGCAAGTTCATCCACGATGATGGTGGATTTGCAGATGCAGCGTGTGGTGTAACTGTCTATGATGGAGGGAAGAGAGCTATTTTGACCGTCTGAATCTTCAATCTCTGCTGCATACATGACAAGCAGTTATACAGCTGGTCAGGATTTCCTTCTATTCCCTTTGTAGCATTTGGTGAGGTGTGAGATTGTTTTTTCTCAGCCATTGGAGAAAAAGATGCTGCTGGGCTTTCATTGCTATGAAGCTGGTGTTGATGAACCAGCTAAAGTTCCTCGGCATGTGAACACCAATTGATCTGGTGCCTTTGGTTATCCCCACAGTTATCACTGATCTGCCATTGATGTTCAGTAGAAACATTGTACTGTATGTTCTTCTGAAGTCAACAACCATCTCCTTAGTTTTGTTATGTCCAGAGATATGTTGTTGGCTCTGCTCCAGTCTTTTAGTCAGTTCAGTTTCTCTCTATACTGTATGCATACTCATATTCTTACTGATGAGACATACAGTATCATGGTTGTGTCATCGTCAGACTCGATGATATGATTTGAGCTGTGCATTACATTTTTGTTAATTTCTTTGCAATTGCACTAATTTAAGGACAGAATTGAAATCGAATGGCATGATTTTTCGCCACAAAACCTTTTCATAATTGCTATATTATTGTTAATTCTGTAGGAAATGTATACTGCCTGGCCAAAAAAGTCCTTTGATAGGTTATTATGGCAATGATTCATATTTATCGGCTGGCAATTGTTCTTTTAATTGTAACTGATGCAGTGAGAAGATTTTTTTTTAAACAAAACAACCATGTTGGAAGACATATACAGTATGTGGTTGTGGAAAGTATGTTACTATGTTTCCAAAGAGCCAAATTATGGGCCTGCATTAACCAAAGAAAACAACTGAGATGCTGAAATTACTGGAATTGGGTGAAGAACTGCCCAACACATTTTTAATACTTAGCAGTATAGTGCTGAACTAATAACTTTGCAAAAGAAATGTGGTTGTAAAACATGATCAATGACCGTGATCAAAGATCACTTAAACGTTTGGTGAAGTTGGATTACATTTTACATTTAGGTTTTTGGCAGACGCTCTTATCTTGAGTTATAAAAGTTCTTTGTAGTTTCCATCATTGGATAGATCCTTACACTGGGTTACTAGGCTATAAGTACTAAATAAGTACTATCAGTCAAACCATGTTGGGAAGTTTTTTGTTGGAGGGGAGGGAGGGATTAGCCCAAGTACTAAAGAAACAGATATGTCTTAAATCGTCATTTAAAAATTGCCAGAGACTCAGTTGTACGTACATCTAAAGGAAGTTCGTTCCACCACTTAGGTGCCAGAGCAGAAAAAAGTCACATCTTTCTCTATCCTGAGAGATGATGAGACCAGCTGAGCAGTGCTGGAGGATAGGAGGGAGCGTGGTGCAGTGCGTGGGTGCTGAGCTGTTTTTGGGTTTGTAGACAAACATTAGGGTTTTTAATTTGTTGTAGGCAGCTACAGGAAGCCACTGCAGAGAGCGGAGAAGTGTATTGTGGTGTATTGTGAGAGAATTTGGGAAGGTTGAAAACAAGACGTGCAGCTACGTTGTGGATCAGATACAGAGGACGAATGGTGGACACAGGTAGACCTGCCAGGAGTGAGTTGCAGTAGTCCAGTCTTGAAATAACAAGAGACTGAACAAGCACCTGAGTAGCCTGTGAAGCAAGAAATGGGTGAATTCTTTTGATGTTATGAAGAAGAAACTGACAGGAGCGAGTAAGGTTAGCAATGTGTGGAGAAAATGACGGTTGATCTTGAGACTTCAACAGTAGAACTCACAGCTATGTTAAAAGTAAAAGGAACATTTTTCACACATTCAGATAGAGTGAGAACTCATGAGAACTGTTAGTGAGACTAATCAGAAAAAGGGAAACGTAAAAAGGGTATGTGGGCTGATAAGTCCATTTTTACCGAATGATGTGTGTGTTAGGATAAGAAGGGAAGCAAATGAAGCGATGTACCCAATATGCATAGGTATGTTGAACTCACTGTACAAGCCTCTGGAAGCAGCGTTATGATCTGGGGTTGCTTCAATTGGTCAGGTCTACGTTCAGCAACATTATGTCATGTGACAATAAAATGAACTCAGCTGACTTCCTGAATGTAATGAATGACCAGGCATATTCCAGACACAGATTGTGAAAATGTGATTTTGGGAGCATGAGGAATCATTTTCACACATGAATTGGTCACCACTTTGCGTGCTGTAATCAATAATATTGTCATCAATTTTTTTTTTAATCATTGTAGAGTGTGTAACTTTTTCTTGCCCATGTAGTGTATATACAGTATTAGGTAAATAGATGGCTAGCAACACTAATTATAATGTAAACTTTTTTAATTTTGAGGATTTGACTTGTTGGTTCATTTAGGGATTTGGCAGACAAAAGTGCTTTGAACTTTCAGTCAGTTTTTTCATGGTGTGGGTATGGTCTAACACAAAAAGGGATGTTTCACAGTTTAGTAACAGCTATACAGAAAAAAAAAGAACAATCCCCTTTGTACTTTCAGTGTATCTTTGTGACAATCATGCCACAGAAACTTCATTCCACAGTGTCAGATAGCATTATTAGATCACCGAGGTACAGCATTTCTTCATGGACAGCCTGTCCACATATTTGTTATGCTCATGTCATGTTTTAAGTAGTATTGTTTATCTGATAAGTGCATACCAACTTAGAGATCCAGGTTTGTATTCATAAAGCTTATATGAATCCTCTCAGAGAGCTCCTAACTTAGGTTGAAAATATCTAGCAAGGAGTTTTAGCTTACAGTACAGTGGAACCTCAGATTACGAGCATAATTCGTTCCGGAAGTGGGCTCGTAAACCAAATAAAATTTTCCCATAAGAAATAATGGAAACTTAAATTATTCGTTCTACAGCCCAAAAAATTAATACATGAAAAAAATTATTAATACAAAATATAAAGTAAAAATAAAACAAATTAACCTGCAATTTATTAAAAAAATAAATCCCGACAGGTAAGTGTTTCCGTTCTGTGCACGCAGGCGCTGTGTATGTGTGTGTGTGTGTGTGTGTGTGTGTGTGTGTGTGCGGCTAGAGTAAGTGCTCTTGCTTTCAGCCCCTCCTGTCCTTCCCTTCTCATCTTACACAGTAAAACTTTCTCCTTTCATCTGAATTAAACACACGCACATTAACGGAAAGACTGTTGTTCTCTCCTAAATTATTAAAGCTTCTCCATGCTCGTGTAATGATGAGATGGACAAACTGGTCGATGCATGCTCATTCTTTTATTTTCTGCATTGTCGGGCTATAGTACAAACTTTCGGAGGGATCCTGCACTTAAATCCAACTAAAAAAAACTACTGAAGAACAAAACTCAGGCTCTATATCCTAGCTTACATCTTGCATTTGCGTTCACACACACCGGATTGCATTAGCCACAACGCATCTTCACACACACTGGACTACATTTCCGTAAACAGCAGTCATAAATCAACGTCTCTCTCCCGCTACACTGTTTTATCTGAAAATTAGCAATAAACATCGCTAATGACCAGGGACGGATTACGGACCGGGCCAGCGGGGCCGCTGCCCAGGGGGCTGCCGGTCCTGCTATAGGAACTTTAAAGGGAAATGGGTGCATGGGAGCCTACTTTTATGGCGCTTTTCCACTGCATAGTACGGCACGACACGGTTCAGTTCTGCTCACTTTTGGGGGGTTTTCCACTGGGAACAGTACCTGGTACCTGGTCCTTTTTTTAGTACCACCTCAGCCAAGGTTCCAAGCGCGCCGAACCGTTACCAAAACGTGACGTGTAAACGCTGCTGGTCACTGATTGGCCGGAGAAAATCATCATTACTGCGTCACCGAACTTGGGACACGAGACACAACAGAACCGCTATATTTAGAACAGCCAGAGAAGGATCGCACGCACCTTTTTGTATTAACCAAAAATTTTCTTTTGGATAGAAAAATTTTCAGTCTCTTTTGAAACAAACTCCTTCGTCTCGCTGTTAAAAACATCCACATGCCGAGAATGAAGAACACCATGCCGTCGATATGCTCCATTGTTGTGTGTTTGTTTGTGGCGCGTTTACGATGACGTCACGGCAGTAGCGGCGCCGCAACTAAAACGACACGTGAGTAATCCCGCCCACTCTAAAGCGGTACTAAACTGCAGTGGAAGCGCAAAACGAGCCAAACTGAGCCAAACCGAAGTGAGTTGAACTGAACCGTGTCGTGCCGTACTATGCTATGCTACTTCTGGCTACCAGGGGGTCCTATGGAGGATGGGGACTTTGGTTATGAGGGCCCTACTAGGAGGCCCTAGGGAGGAGGGTGTAGTGTACCTTTAGAGGCCATCTGATTACAAGGGCCCCTACCATGGGGCCCCTGGCTTCTGGGGGGAGGGGAGGGGCCATGGATATGTTTTTCTTGTCATGGCGCAACATTTTTTTTGTTTGTTTCAATCTGTATTATAGTATGCTTGCCCTCATAAATGTATATGGCATAAAGTAAAAGAACGAAAAGTAATAAAAGTAGATCTACAATCACAAATTTAAACTGATAAAGACTTCCATGAGCCGGCAAGAAGACAAAAGGATCATACAGCTAACGACAACATTAACTGTAGCTACGTAAGGTAGGACAATAGGTTTTATTTATCATTTGCCTGCCGTGTCTCTCGTTGGCAAGAAATTCACAGCCGTATTATTTTGACCGCATCATATTTCTTGTTGGGTCTATTTGTTGCACCAAGCTAACGCCCGGCCACCTCTCAACTATGAGCGCACTTCTCCACAACATTCTGACAACCCACGTGTAAACCTGCTGTTTATCTAAGTTATTGGTTTATTAAATATGACACGGGTGGGTAGTATTTGTGATTTCGCTTACTTTACCATTTCATTCTGTTGGTGTCCTTGAATTTATTTGTTCCTGGCCCTGCACATGATATGACTGCCCCCTAGCTACGAGGATGTAATTGTCTTCTTTGGGAAAGCTGCAAAGCAACAATTGCAGATTATAACAGGTACATGGCATTTTGGTTCACTTTTATAGACATTTCCATTTCTATTTCGAACTAGCACATTCTGGATAATTCAAACAAATAATGTTTGTTATGGTATGATCTGGTTGTGCTACGTTGCTACCTGTCTCTATAAACAGGCATTAGGCTGTACTGATTATAATTTGAGGTCCAACTTACTGTATTAACTTAAGCCACCTTCTTTTCACTTTTTCCGAGGTAAAAAGCGGCAAAAGATAGTTTTGTCAACATCATTCTGCTTTTACAACACTGTACACGTACGCCCAGAGGTGTCAAGTAATGAAGTACAAATACTTCGTTACCTTACTTAAGTAGAAATTTTGGGTATCTATACTTTACTGGAGTAATTATTTTTCAGCCGACTTTTTACTTCTACTCCTTACATTTTCACGCAATTATCTGTATTTTCTACTTTTTACATTTTTAAAAATAGCCTTGTTACTCCTATTTTATTTAAGCATTAAAAAATAAAAAATAAAAAATCGCGCCATCCGGATGGAACGAATTTGATTGTGGTTGGATGAGAAGTATAAACATACCATTCTGACACCCTATTGGTTGGTATGCGATCCATCGCACCTGCACATGACGTTACGTCACACACTCCAGCAAGGAGGACGTTTGAATTAAATAGCATTTTCGGTTGATAAGGTTGTGATAAGTAGACGAAGCTGTCCGTGATAGAGACTCAAGATTCGAGCGAAATGTCACAACCAAGCACCAGCGAGGAAGGTAACAGCACCAGGAAGGTAACAGGAATGATATATATATATATATATATATATATACAGTGGTGTGAAAAACTATTTGCCCCCTTCCTGATTTCTTATTCTTTTGCATGTTTGTCACACTTAAATGTTTCTGATCATCAAAAACCGTTAACTATTAGTCAAAGATAACATAATTGAACACAAAATGCAGTTTTTAAATGAAGGTTTACGTTATTAAGGGAGAAAAAAAATTCCAAATCTACATGGCCCTGTGTGAAAAAGTGATTGCCCCCCTTGTTAAAAAAATAACTGGGGTTTATCACACCTGAGTTCAATTTCTGTAGTCACCCCCAGGCCTGATTACTGCCACACATGTTTCAATCAAGAAATCACTTAAATAGGAGCTACCTGACACAGAGAAGTAGACCAAAAGCACCTCAAAAGCTAGACATCATGCCAAGATCCAAAGAAATTCAGGAACAAATGAGAACAAAAGTAATTGAGATCTATCAGTCTGGTAAAGGTTATAAAGCCATTTCTAAAGCTTTGGGACTCCAGCGAACCACAGTGAGAGCCATTATCCACAAATGGCAAAAACATGGAACAGTGGTGAACCTTCCCAGGAGTGGCCGGCCGACCAAAATTACCCCAAGAGCGCAGAGACGACTCATCCGAGAGGCCACAAAAGACCCCAGGACAACATCTAAAGAACTGCAGGCCTCACTTGCCTCAATTAAGGTCAGTGTTCACGACTCCACCATAAGAAAGAGACTGGGCAAAAACGGCCTGCATGGCAGATTTCCAAGGCGCAAACCACTTTTTATGCAAAAAGAACATTAAGGCTCGTCTCAATTTTGCTAAAAAACATCTCAATGATTGCCAAGACTTTTGGGAAAATACCTTGTGGACCGACGAGACAAAAGTTGAACTTTTTGGAAGGTGCGTGTCCCGTTACATCTGGCGTAAAAGTAACACAGCATTTCAGAAAAAGAACATCATACCAACAGTAAAATATGGTGGTGGTAGTGTGATGGTCTGGGGTTGTTTTGCTGCTTCAGGACCTGGAAGGCTTGCTGTGATAGATGGAACCATGAATTCTACTGTCTACCAAAAAATCCTGAAGGAGAATGTCCGGCCATCTGTTCGTCAACTCAAGCTGAAGCGATCTTCGGTGCTGCAGCAGGACAATGACCCAAAACACACCAGCAAATCCACCTCTGAATGGCTGAAGAAAAACAAAATGGAGACTTTGGAGTGGCCTAGTCAAAGTCCTGACCTGAATCCTATTGAGATGTTGTGGCATGACCTTAAAAAGGCGGTTCATGCTAGAAAACCCTCAAATAAAGCTGAATTACAACAATTCTGCAAAGATGAGTGGGCCAAAATTCCTCCAGAGTGCTGTAAAAGACTCGTTGCAAGTTATCGCAAACGCTTGATTGCAGTTATTGCTGCTAAGGGTGGCCCAACCAGTTATTAGGTTCAGGGGGCAATTACTTTTTCATACAGGGCCATGTAGGTTTGGATTTTTTTTCTCCCTAAATAATAAAACCCCTCATTTAAAAACTGCATTTTTTTGTTCAATTATGTTATCTTTGACTAATAGTTAACGGTTTTTGATGAGCAGAAACATTTAATTGTGACAAACATGCAAAAGAATAAGAAATCAGGAAGGGGGCAAATAGTTTTTCACACCACTGTATATATATCATTTTTTTTATTAATTACTTGGATGAGTCATTCATTCTGACAGCACTAATGTTTATTGTAGACAACCATACAAGGGTAATTGTTACTAAGCCTGCCCTGACTACACTAATTTTCTTGTATGTTGTCCTCACAGATTCCTGCAGCTAAACTTGGATGTACATTTACATTCTAATAAAGGTTACGGATGACACGCCTCTGAAGTTGGACTTTTTGCACCATTAAAATACTTACAGTATAGGCAACTAGTTATCATATCTTCTTCTCCATAAAACATGTTAATGCTCAGTAGTACACATATATGGTTCTTTAATGTATTTGCATTGTACTAAAATTTATTCTTTTTCAATTGCCATATACAGTATCCCAAATCACTATGGCCGTTAAAAAATACAACAAAAAAAACAACACATTTTTCTTTTTTTTTAAATGAGGTGTTAGTGTACAGTAGTATACAGGCCTGTGGCACAGCCTAAGGTTTTATCCCTAATGCTTTTTCCCCCCTCACGTTACTTTTACTTTTATACTTTAAGTAGTTTTGAAACCAGTACTTTTACACTTTTACTTGAGTAAAAAGCTTGAGTTGATACTTCAACTTCTAAAGAAGTCTTTTTAAACCCTAGTATCTATACTTCTACTCAATTAATGAATGTGAATACTTTTGACACCTTTGCGTACGCCGCACTAGTTTGGACCCAGAAGTGGCATGATAACGTAGCAACTAGCCATCCCAGACAATGTTGGCGTTTTTTTTTTTTTCAGGGGGGGCCCTCGCGAACGTTTTTGCCCTGGTGCCCACACAACCCATAATCCGTCCCTGCTAATGACACTCGTGTGAGCGCAAACTAACAGAATCACTGCTGTAAAGTAAAACAAACAAACAAATGAACCCGTACCTTTCCTCTGAAAAGAACCGCGACAGAGTTGAGTTTCTTCGGAGAGCAGGTTGTGTGTCTCTCACACACACACACATAGCCGGCACAGTGTCAAATTATGCTCGCGCGCGCACACACATACACACACACAAACCGCGATGAGGAAGAAAATAGATTTTTAACCTCTGTATTGAGAATTTCTTTTGCTTTACTCGCGCGCACACACGTGTGTTATAAGAAACAGTACACGTGCTTCCGAACAGCAAATAAAATATGTTTTACACACACACGGGGTCACAGTTGTTCACAGTGTTATAGTAAACAGTACACACATGTCCGGATGCTGATTATACCAATAAGAGACGAGCACTAAGTCCCAGCAGGGGAGACGATTCCGGGGCGCAAGAGAGAGAAAAACCGTTGGCTCAGTTGTGATCATGTGACGCTCGGCATCAAAATAAGAAGCGCATGCGTGAAACATGATACTCGGCGCTCGTAAATCAAGACAATGCTCGTTTTTCAAGTAAAAATTCATTAAAAAATTTTGTTTGCTCGTCTTGCGGAACACTCGTAAACCGCATTACTTGTAATCCGAGGTTCAACTGTAGTTATTTAGGAGCAATCTCGGAGCAACTGTGAGCAAGTAAGAGACAGAAACTCTAATCTCATTGAGGAGGCAGGCTTGAACCCATGGTTATGTATGACCAATTTTTCTAAAGACTGTGACTGGTTGTGCATGCATGATCCGTCAATCACTACAAAGTGCTCTTAATCATGATATATTATAAGCCTTTGCTTTGAAACAATAGTCCTATTTGTCAGTTTGCCCTAATCACACATCCATCAATCAGTCATAACATTATGACCGATTGATGCACTTTGTGTTTTGGAGGCAATGTCCGAATGCACTGTGTGTTTTCGGACACCTTTCTATCCGAACCAGCATTAAATTATTTCTTCAGTGTTAGCTACAGCTTCACTCCCCACATGCATCAGTGAGCCTTAGCCACCCATGACCTCTTTGCCAGCTCACTGGTTTTTCTTCCTTGAAGCATTTTTGTACTGTAGGTCCTGACCAGGGCCATCCCACAAGGGCTGAACTTTGTTACAGTAGCTACAGCTACAATATCTTCTGACAATGGCACTGGAAGTGGCAGAAGCAGAAAAATTGCCAAGTGTAAGGATTTGAGTGACAAGGGCCAAATTGTGGTGGCTAGATGACCAGGTCAGAGCAACTCCAAAACTGCAGCTTTTGTCAGATGTTCCCAGTCTGTAGTGGCCAGGACAAAATGTGGTCCAAGAAAAAACTGGTGAACTGGTGACAGAGACATGGACAGCCAAGGCTTGCTGATGCAAATGAGGAGTGATGGCTGGCTTGTGTAGTCTGATTCAGTAGAAGAGCTACTGTATCTGAAATTCAAATTCAAATTCAAATTTGACATGCAGTGAAATATTTATATGACTGCTCATGCCCTAAAATCTTTCCTGCAGTAAAAGAAAAATTGCAAAATGATGTGCAAAAGTTAAAATAAAATATAATTAAAATGGAAACATATAAAATGTATAAATTAAACACAATGTGCAGAATGTGCAATATAAAAGGGTATAAAAGGATAAAGATGGGTATGGTGGGTATGACAGCAGTCATATGAGTGAGACATGAAGTATGGAATGAAATGTGTGTCTCTACTGCTTTGTTCTGAAGTCCACTATCAACTCTTTTGTCTTGCTGACATTCAGGAGGTTGTTCTCTAGGTTCCTACTCTCCTCCAGGTACACCTTCTCATTGTTTTCACTGATCAGGCCTACCACAAAGGTGTTGTCAAACATGATGATGGTGGTGGAGTTGGTAGTGGCCTTGCAGTTGTACATGTACAGTGAGTACAGCAGGGGGCTTAGGGCACAACCCTGGTGGGCTCCAGTGCTGGGGGGAGAGGGTGGCTGTGGTCTACCAGTGAGGGAGTTGGAGATCCATTGACACAGAGGTGGGATGACTCCCAGGTGTGGGATGTGTGGAGGATTATAGAATAGCTGAATTTTGGACAACAAACAGCATTATTAATTTATAATTCCCTAGTGTAAGGGTAAGTGCCTACCAGAACATTAGCTATTAATTTGATTTGAAGCCAGATTTGAATCTTGTCTGCATCAAGTCTACCTGGAGTTCATAGCCTGATTTATTCTTCTGTGACAAGCCTATGCTGATATCATTAAAGAGTTAATTGTTGATTAAAATGCTTTGTGGTCATTCTGTTAGAATGAAACATGGCAACTGTTATATTCAATGTCTATTTTAATCACAGTAGTCCATGTTATGCATGAACGGTTGAGTGCATTGCGGCATAAAGCAAAGAAATTTTTCTTTGTGGTGCGACCATAACTTTCTACCACATAATAATGCTTTCTTAAAAACTGTGAAATTCTTAATAAAACAATTAGATCGATGGGCATAATTTCATCATCATGAAGCACCAATGTTTTTGGTGTAACAAACAATTTGGGGAACTATTTAAGTCAAATCAACTTCCTGAAATGTCAGGGTGTTGTAAACAACTTTCAGGGAGCCATTTTGTTGATATTTTGCAAGATGGCGAAGTGGCAGAAAATAATTTTTCTAAAAGGATCCCAGATTACTATTACTACTGCATGACATGAACAAATATGAGATAATATGAGATAAATGTGACATGGCCAGGAATGTATTTGTCAGAGGGTATGACTTCAGGAAAACAATTATGATTCATAGTAATTATAAACATTATTTAGACATTTAGAGGTATGTTTCAAAGTATATGAAAATGCCTGCCAGATATTATGTGTAGGTCTAGACGTTTCAAATACCAGTAGTTTAGGATGTTAATCAAAGCTGTTATTAGGAAATGGATGTATTATTTAAGTGTTCTGTGTCACTTCTTTTTTTATTTTTTTATTCTATTTAAAATGTATCAAACTGTTTCAGTATTAAACACTGCATGGCAATTCTAAAGTCATTTTGCTATTGTAACATTTAGGTATAACAATGCTTTTAATCAAATTAAAATAGATACCAATTTCAAAGAGAGAAAAGTGTCTTGTCACAGAGCAAAATTAATGCCAAAAGACATGAGGAAGTGAGAGTGAAATGTGCAATAGAAAGAAATAATGGTGTTTACATTTTATTCTATCTCTTATGTATTTATAGGCGGAACGGTGGTTTAGTGGTTAGCACTGTCACCTTCCCCCTCCATAGTCTGAGTTCCTTTCCCACCTCAGGTCTGTGTGCATGGAGTTTGAATGTTGTCTCCGTGATTAGTGGGTTTCCTCCATGTACTCTATCACAGTCCAAAGACATGCAGATTAGGCTAATTAGCATTCACAAACTGCCCGAAGTGTGTGAATGAATGTTCGAGTGAGTGCCCTTTGATGGATTCAATGGAAATTGTGCCCCAAATTTCATGTGATGGGCTCCAGGCCCCCTGCAACCTTGTATACAGGATAAAGCAGAATAGATGGTGAGTGAGTGAGTGAGATATGTATTTATCAGATGCAGAAGGTAATGAAAAATGGTGCTTGCTGACATTCTCAATTTAATTCCACCATTTACCATGTAGCCAGTCTTAAGCTCATGCAAAATACCCTTTATAATTACAAATATACTCAGCAAAAAAAGAAACATCCCTTTTTCAGGACTGTGTATTTCAACAAAAATGTTGTAAAAATCCAAATAACTTTACAGATCTTCATTGTAAAGGGTTTAAACAATGTTTTCCATGCATGTTCAATTAACCATAATCAATTAATTAACATGCACCTGTGGAATGGTCGTTAAGACCTTAACAGCTTACAGAAAGTAGGCTTTTAAGGTCACAGTTCTATAAACGCAGGACACTAAAGAGACTCGTCTACCGACTGTGAAAAACACCCAAAGAAAGACACCCAGGGTCGCTGCTCATCTGCGTGAACGTGCATTAGGCATGCTGCAGGGGGACATGAGGACTGCTGATGTGGCTATAGGGCAATAAATCGCCATGTCCGCACTGTGAGACGCCTAAGACGGCGCTACAAGGAGACAGGAAGGACAGCTGATCATCCTCGCAGTGGAAGACCACGTGTAACAACACCTGCACAGGATGGGTACATCCGAATATCACACCTGCGTGACAGGTACAGGATGGCCACAACAACTGCCCGAGTCACACCAGGAACACACAATCCCTCCATCTCACAGCAAGAACTGACACATCTGGTCCAGTCCATGAGGAGGAGATGCACTGCAGTACTTCAAGCAGCTGGTGGCCACCAGATACTGACTGGTACTGACTGATTTTGAGCTTCTCTTCATTCAGGGACACATTGGGAAACATTTTTACTTTATGTCTTCTGGTGTCGACTCTTTTAGTGTTCATACAAATATTTACACATTAAGTTTACTGAAAGTAAAAACAGTTGAAAGTCAGAGGACGTTTCTTTTTTTTGCTGAGTATATGTGCAGGTAGTTGTAGAGAAGCCCAACACTAGAAAAGAAAAGAAAAGCACTCTGCTTAAAAAGAGTGAAAGACTGACATTTTAACTTTTCAAACTTAAAAGCAAAATACAGGCAACAAAGTAAAAGACAAGAAAGATTTAGAGATAACTTAAGAGGTAGAAGAGAGACAAGAAAGTACATAAAAGAAATGAAATTAAGAGATGAAAAAACACCACTTCACATATGCTAAATTATGTGGACATAACATGTGCAACTGTTATGTGGAATTCAATCCTATGACAGTTTCAAGTTGCACAAACTGTTAATATAACAAAACAAAAAAAATACAAAGGCTTTATGTCACTGTCAATATGTTGGAAAACCATGTAAAAATAAAATTCAGATGATCCTGCTACCATTCTTTTCTTCTCACTTGTACACATGTATTGTAGGAGGACAGGATATTAAAATCACACAAAATCATTTCTTTTGTTAAAAAAAAAAATACATTTATATATATATATATATATATATATATATATATATATATATATATATATATATATATATATAAAACATTTCTTAGCGTGTATATATGTATGTGTGTGTATATATATATATATATATATATATATATATATATATATATGTGTGTGTGTGTGTATATGTGTGTGTATATACACATGTGTGTGTACAGTATATATGTATATAAATACAGTATATGTATATTTATGTATATGTATGTGTGTATATATATATATATATAACATTTCTTAGTGGGAAAAGCTACATTTAACCTTAAATGATATAAAATGAATGGCAGTTTTGTTCACTGCATTATTATTGCCCGTGATGAGTTTAATGAATGTAAAACACGTGTCATGGTGAGTTTAACAGCCTCATTAATTCATTAGCATTTTATAGCTTACATAACTGCTAATCTCTACTAAGGCTGCAAGTAATAAGGCCACATTTCCTGTTACTTGGTTAAAGATTTAACAGCATAAAAACCACTCTATGGGTTAAATGACACTAATGATAAAATGGAACATGCCTTTGATGTTACACAGTTTTTCAAATTAGTAACGTTAAACAAAAATATTATAATAGACAATATAAAAAGGAAAACATAAACATCCGCCTTATGCTTTTATTTCATTTTGGGAATTAAAAAAATTAGGGCTGTCAGTCAGGACAGATTAACGTGAACTAGTTCATTTTATTGTGTGTGAACTGAACTTTGTGCTATTGCTTGTGATGTGTGAATTGTATAACACTTACAGTAGTCCTGCTTCATGTTCTCCGCCTAATCCTTAAAGTTTATTGCATGATGAGTTAGTGTGTTTTACTCTGTGCAGCTGCTTATGAACTGAAAACATTAGAATATAAGCACTTCTAGTATTGTTTGATGTTTTGATTTGACATGTTTCTGTATGAAACCTGAGAGTTACTGTACTCTAATACGGACTCATTGTGCATGGCTGTAAAACATGCAATCAAACTTTTTGATTTTGGACTGACACTACAACTCAAGGCGGCGCGGTGGTGTAGTGGTTAGCACTGTCGCCTTGCACCTCCAGGGTCTAGGTTCGATTCCCGGCCAGGCTCGATTCCCGTCTCTGTGTGCATGGAGTTTGCATGTTCTCCCCGTGCTTGGTGGGTTTCCTCCGGGTACTCCGGTTTCCTCCCACAGTCCAAAGATATGCAGGTTAGGCTAATTGGCGTTCCTAAATTGCCCGTAGTGTGTGATTGGGTGTGTGAGTGTGTGTATGTGTGTGTGCTCTGCGATGGATTGGCACCCTGTCCAGGGTGTACCCCGCCTAGTGCCCGAAGTCTCCTGGGATAGGCTCCAGGTCCCCCGCGACCCTGTATATAAGGATAAAGCGGTATAGAAAATGAATGAATGAATGAACACAGTGAACAACAAACAACATAAAAGTCCCCAAACACAAAAAGGTCCACAGTGGCTGCTGCAGTGTGCCGCTAGGGGGCAAACCTGGACTTTCTATGAAATGTAATTATGCTGAGGCAACTGACATTTGTCCTGGGTTTTATGCTTATGGAAAGGGAGCTGACTTTGGCCAAAATGCTTTAAGAACAAGCACATTTTAAACATTTCTAAACTTTAAACTACAAAAATCCGAGAAGCCTAAACTCTGGCAAAAGGAAACCAGTTGCTGCAGAAGCACCTTCAAGCTGGGAATCGTTTCCTACTGTACCTCTTTTACAAGTCGTTCAGGCAAATGAACCTGATGGTCAGACATACAGTATAATGCAGCCATTCAGGAAGCTGTGAGACAAAGAAATGGCAACAGTGACGTACTAAGGCTCAACCAAAATTGAATGAGAATTGTTATTAATGTTAATGCCTGTGGTTAAGCAAAGTCATAGTAACAATAATCACTCATGCCATGTAAATAAAAATAAAATAAAAAATATATCAGTGGATATCAGGATATAATTGAGTTTATTTGGGGAATGTACTGTAATCTGCTTTTCAGCTCCTATAATGCTGTAGTCACATGAGTAGATGGTCCAGCTACTGTATATCTATATCCAGGATTCAGCATTGAAACTAATAGCTTTGTTATACTGTATAGTAATTGTAATATTAATTAATGTATTAATGAATAATTAATATGCACAATGGGTCATGCACAAGGGTCTCTGTTGATGTTTTTCCCGATTTATCAATTTTTATAATAGAAGCATTTTTTTGTTAGTTTTTTTCCTGCTCCTAATTAATGGTGGCAATCCTGCCAATCATGCGAGTAACACTGAAGCAGCCAAAATCACTGCATTTAATTCGCTACCAGTATCCAAGTTGGTAAATGCAACTGGCACAATACCCAATCCTTGTGCAGCACAATCCATGGACGTTAACTTTGCAAATACCAAGAGAGAAGAACGAGCCAAGAAGAGGCAGTCTGCACATGGTGGAGGTCATCCTAGACGCTTCAGAGAAAAATGTTTGCATTCCAAAGTTCATGGCAATTGCTAAAAGCATAAGTGAAAAATATCCTGCCAGCTCGGAAGCCCAAACAGATGAAGGTGAAAGGATGGGCAATGGAGACTACACTTACCAGATACTACACTTTCTAGTATTACACTCAGAAGGGAAACACCTGCTGGAACAAAGAAGGGCCAGGCAACAAACAGTACAAATGGGCGAAAACTGGCAGCTTCGGTTGTATTAACAGCCTACTGAGCTACCAGGCCGGTGAAACAAGAGATTCATTGCATGAAAAGAAAGAGGAACTGAAAAAGTTATTCGCTCAAGAGAGTAAGAAAGGATGTGATCGTGGAAGTCAACAAGTTTATAAGCCCAGCGCTGTGCGCTCAATGCCACACTGTCACGTAATGTGCGTGAACTAAGGAGAGAATGGCCTTCCTGTTTATTATTCTTGAATCAGCATTTTAAAACATTTACTGGCATTAAGCTAGATGAAAGACTCTTCCTGTAATAAGAGAAGGTATTCTGCCTTCCTTTAAGGTTGAGTTCATTGTTGGAAAAAAAAAAAAAAAAAAAAAGGAGAAAAAGGTCATTGTCCATATTGAAAGGGCAAGGGGAAGATCTAGATCCTAGGCATGCTGTCTTTTTGTTGTTTTCCTCACGGAAAAAGAGATTGCCTTGTCTAATGTATAAAATTGTATATTTATATGATTCCCAATGCATACTTGCATTATTTCAGAGATCATTTGATCTCTTTTCCTTCAGATCACCTTTACCCTTAAGATACTTTACCTTTGCCTTAAGATCTACCTGGGCAAAGGTGATCTGAACTAAAAGAGATCAAATGAGCTCTGAAATAATGCAGGCATGAATATGGGAATCATATAAATATACAATGTTTACCAGTTACCCATAGATAACCTTACTTGTTATGAATCTTTAATGTAGTTTATCTTTCATCTTTATGGTTAGAAATTCTTATCAAAGCAATCCAGCCAGTTGTCCACAAATGGGACTTCATTATCTGACTGTATTTATTTCATCTTTCCTTAAGAGTCCTGAAGATACTGTAGCAACAACCTTGTGAATCATTTAAAGACAAGCCGTATTTAACTTCTGCAGTCTTTCTTTTGCTTCTGCAGTCATTTTTATTTTTATTTGTTTGAAGGAGAAAAACTCAACGGACAGCTGATCTTGGAACGGGAGATGCTCTGAATGTTATCCACATAGATTTCATTAATGACCACTAAGTATCCCATGACCACGTGCTGGACAGCAATCAACTGTACTGTAGTTGCATTAAAAAGCTGACAAGAGTAATTTGAGAAGCTACTGAATTCTTTGTAAATACATTCATATTGTATTCACATAAGCATTGCGTTTATCACACAATTGGCTTTATTCCATGTAAATGAGCAACACCTTAATTAAGCAGGTAAAGTAAGCTAGGTACAAATGTAGACATGGCTTCTTATTCAGATTTTACATTTCATCTTAAAAGGTCCAGGTCTTACAAGCTTCTGCCTGTAGATGGTGCCATGAAACTCTCTTATCACAAGCACTGCCTAAAAATGTTTGGTTTGGTGCGGGAACAATGAAACATAGGATAGTAAAATACTCAATATGGAGGATACTGAAGTGTATATGCAAAAAAAAAAAAAAAAAAATTCAGAACAATAAGCTGAATAAAAAATAATAAAAAAAAAAATGCAGCGAAATCACCTAGTTATCATTTTAATATGCTTAACGGGATGGAATTAAGACACTTGCATAATAAAGAAATATAAAATATATAAAATATACAAACATTTAAGTACAAATCCTCGTTTGTCTTATTATCAACTTTATAATGCATTGTCAATATGGTTGTCCTATTGAGCACTGAGTAGTTTGGCTTTTAAAAATTTACATAAATTGTCTTCATTTCTCAAAACTCTAAATAAAATAAAAATTGTTTTTTACTTTGTGTTTACTTACAAATCTCTACAATCAATCAAAACCATGTTCTTGCTTCTCAAAAACGAATCCTTCCACCTAAACAATATGCACAGCTATTACATGCTTATCTCTTCCGAACCCTTAAATATACCTGATGTGATGAATTCAAAACACTGGCATTAAAAGTGTTCATGTATGTTTTGACTTCATGAGGTCTTGTTACATATTCCAGTGCATACAAATGTGTGGAAATAAGTTTTCTGTTTCTCCTTCTGGTGAAGTGTAGGGGGTTTTTTTTGTCCTTGAATAACATTTACAGTACACGTCTATGCAAAACAAATGTTATTTGGAAAACTCAGTAATTTCACCTACAGTATGTAAGTACTATGAAAAACACTATCAAGAAACTCTCTGCTACAAAAATGTAGCAAAAATAAATATTTATTTGTTACTGCGATACAAAGTGTTCAGCTGAACAGACAAAAGTAATTGCAAAATACAGTGCGACAGAGCCATGTGTTCTGCTGCTGATCATGCTCAGGCCCGAGGAACTCATCTACTGTATGTCTTCTGTGATGGCATGGTTTATCCACCTCTATCATTCATTTGCATGGATGAAATCACATGCATCCACCACTGGATGGAGTGGCATCACACACTCTTGGATTTTGTGTTCAAACAGTTGAAACTGCCTTGCTGAAAAGAATAGCTCTATTGGATTTCGAAATGGAGAATATGTTGGAAGGTACAGTGCTACAAAACATGGGTTGTTGGCAAACAAGGACCAGAACACACCAGTGGATACTTTCATCACAAACGACTACATAGATGAGCTGCTCTGGTTCCTCTTCCAGTGGGATGATGAGGATAATAAAAAAATTTGTTAAGGAATGGGTGTGTTATAGGGACCAAGTTGCATATGTTGATGTATGACCCCATGCTGACTGATAACAGCACACATGGTGACTTTCCATCATGCTGCCTGGGGACATTGACAACAGCACAGATGCCAGTGATATTCCCACACTTCTGACTGGTCTTCTGCTGGTTGACAACTGCCTCATCAGTGAAGATATATTTATAGGGAACAGCAATGTCATCATGTTCAAGCATTGTGTAAAAAAGGGACAATGAGCAGAACAGTCAAAGGACCTACATATAGGAACACTGAGGTACATATTGACATGTCTATACAGTATACTGAGAGGATGCTGGACTCACAGGCACATATTAGTGTCATTGCTCCTTCAGTTGTGCTCAAATGGAACATGATATATCTGATCCATCCTCAGCCAGTGTTGATTCGAGACACCGTCTATCGTGGACAGGCTAACCTCGTCAATGCTCGTGAAACGGATATCGTCTACCAGGGCTGCGTCTCTGATTTCCCTAAGGGTGATGGCATTATTTTCCGAAAAACATGTGCTCGTCTGGGAATTTCCAACCTCGGTCACCTCGTGCTGGTGGTCTTTCTGTCCTGTGAAACGTATATCGATATTTTTAGGCCACATTGTACTGTATAGCTATGCAAATACAAGGCAGAATATTAAACTGTAGGGTACATTTCTGTGAGTGCAGTATACAGTATATACAAAATCAGTTGACCAAAGGTTGAACGCCTTCTTCTAGGTCCTGCCCCTTCCCTTAAAAAAAAAACGTCAGAAGTGAAAAAAAAATAAATAAATGCAGAAGCAAGGCAGATTTCAGAATGACTAAATGCGTGCATTAATAATATAGAAAGTTTTAAAATGGTAAAAAAAAAAAAAATCACAAAAACATTTTTTATTAGCATTTTTTTAAATTTATGTTAATTTGACATTTTTCTTTTGAATTTTATTTAAAAAATTGTGGCACAAATTAAACTCCATTTATCAGCCAAGTAATTAAATGATGTTAGTTATTAGTAGATTATCGGTTGACCTGCTAGTGCTTGTGACCCCATTTCCTGTCAGTGATGGTGACCCTTTTGGTCCTACCTCCTGCCAGAGCCCAAATTCAAGAGAAGGCTGTTGTTATGTTTGTGGCATTACTAGTTAAAAAGATATTTTGACTTTTTTAAATGTCTTTCTGGTATAGATGTGCCGAAGCTCTGAAAGTGCTTCATGTTTGCTTCACAACACAACTTCTTGGTACTTGTAAGTATGCAAAGACCCAACCACAACATATTTGATCTGAATTTGTGTATCTGTGTAGCCGCATTCTGTCTTTCAACTTTTTTCCAACTTTTATTTATGCATATAATCGATAAAACTGTGCTTAATCTTACAGTTCATATATTTGTGTTTAAGAAAGCTTATTGCCACCTGGCGTATTGGCATACTGTATGCCTTGTGTAATGACATAATGGTAGGTTTCTAAATATTACACAACATTTATTCATTAGTGCTCTAAGCAAGAACTGGATCATTTCGGGTGATCCAGTAAACTGTTGCATTCTTCTTTTGTGATGTATTTTCCAGGCTTGTACTGAACCTTCAATCAGTTGTTGCTTTCTATGAGAGTTTCTTTCATTAGGCTCCTCTTTAGTAGATGAAACACAGGCCCAGTTGTGTTTGGCTTGGTGAGTGACTGGCATAGAATAAAAATAAATATATATTTTGATGCATAAAATGTATGGGATCTGATGCTTTATTTAATGACCCCACTACCTTATTCCGTTCTGTGCCCTCCGTTTCGCCATCTACACACACTCTCTACTATACGTACTGTAGATGCTATACGTGAGTAGATACCGTTTCTCAGAATCCATTGTACTATCACACACAGCCATCTGGAGAAACCCTCCTAATGATGATACAGCAGAAAAGAAAAGCAAAGGGAGTAGAAAGTTGCTCTGTGCTCATTTCCTGTACATCCCCCGTATTTGCTGTCTCCAGGACACAGGAAGTGGTGGACATGCTTGATAGCATTAGGCTCTAAAATAAAGGGTTAGAAGAAAGCAGTGAAATTAATACACTGAGGAAATCCTGGCTAGAGAATTTTGCAATCTCCCATATTATTTTCATCAACTACCAATTAATGGAAGAATTACTATTTGCTAAAAGGTTTTGCTAAAATTATATTATGGATAATGGATTATACAGTACATACAGATTTAAGATAGATATTTATATCAAAATTCCAGGTGGAAATGTAACAAGAAAAGTTAAGTTTGTATGAAATGTAAATACCTTGTTATCTATAGTTTACCAACAGCTTAGTAGATATATTCTTATCATCAACCTACCAAATACTTAACACTGAATGACTTTACATCTAAAAGAAGGAGATTGAGGCAACCCCTAGGCACGTGGTTTTGCAACCAACTGAAACCTTCTGTGAAGAAAGCAAGGTTCAGTATAAGAGCTCTAGTTTGCACTGGTGTTATCAAACACAATACTGTATATCTGAAATGGATTGTTGACAAATCTTATTTACATATGTACAGTACACTATATGTTTATATATATATATATATATATATATATATATATATATATATATATATATATATATATATATATATATATATATATAGTACTCTAATTAAAATTACTTTGCATTAGCTAAGCTAAGAGGTTTCGTTAGCATTAAGTCTACCAGCATTAAGTTAGCAAAGAGTCAGTAGTTCAATTAATATGATCAAATAAAATCTGTGAATATTTATGGTATTAACTTTTTGGTAGTAACCTCCAAGGCCTGGGTTTGATTCCTGCCAGGATTGTATTGTGTCTGTACTGTGTGAATAGGTGTGTGAGTGTGTTTCTGTGTGTGATGGATTGGCACCCTATCCTCATTGCTTAAGTCTCCTGGGATAGGCTCCAGCCCCCCCCCCCCCCCAACCCTGTATATAGGATAAAGCGGTATAGACAGTGAGTAAGTGAGTGAGTGCGTGATCTGTTAAGAGTTAGTGAACAGTAAGCAATAAGAGTTTTTATGTGTAGTTCTCATTTAATTAATTTAATTAAAATGCAAATTAAGTTAATTAAATTAAGTTATATTTTGAAGAGAATAATCATTGGTGCCATATAAACCATACTTAAAATATTCTTAGCTACATGTACTAATATTTTTTGTGAAAACTAACAGAATTTTTTGGTGGAAAATTCACACCCAATGTTTCTTTCTTTTTATGTGAGTTACTTCTGAATGATCTATCTTTGTGCAGTTTTTTACAAAATAAATATGGATATTCTGTTATCTCGGTGCTGGTTACAGGCTGTATAATGCCCCCTGAGGAAATGGGAGTGGTCAAAGCACACTGACATTTTTTTTTTTTTTCATTTTATCTCAATGTTCAGTTGCTTTTCTCCTTCAATGAACCTGGCAGATAACATTTTTCTTCAACAATATCAGACATTATAGTCTGTAAACAGTCAAATTAATAGACCATAAAGCATGAAGTAGTTTTAAGACACCAAACATTATTTTGATATTATTATTATTATTATTAATATTACATATACAAATGTATACACACTTCAGGGTTAGAAAAACACTTATAAAAATTATACAAATATTTACATGAATAAAACTACCATTTATTCATATAAATATTTTAATACTAAATGTATTGCTATACATCATATTGTTTTTATTTTTTGGCTGACTCTATATGTTGTTAGTCTTTCGGCTGCTCCCGGCAAGGGGTCGCCACAGAGGACCACGAAGAAGCTTGGTATAGGGTTTTACGCCAGAATTGACACAACCCTCCCTTTTTATCTGGGCTTGGGACTGGCACTACATCCAGTTGCTGGCATTTGGGCATTGGCTTGGAAACCCAGGCCTTCCACATGATAGACGAGACATGACTTACAAATACTCATTTGGCAGACGCCCTTATCCAAAGTGATTTACATTTTTATCTCATTACACTGAGCAGTTGAGGGTTAAGGGCAGGGGCGTAGATTTAGGGTGGACGGAGGGGATGTGTCCCCACCAATATCCTCCGACCATTGAAATGTCCCCACCAATAATATAATCCACTTTAAAAATAATAATAATAATAATAATAAAAATCGTTCTGTCAACATTAACCTAGACACGGCAGAAAGGGATAAATCGCGTTCTCTCCTTGAGTCCTCCCGCCCCCAAAACACAGATGAACATTTTGATTGGCTGTGCCTTTCCCTGCTATCATGTGATAGGCTATTGGCTGCGTTCAGATACAAGCAGCGCCAAATGCAGTGGATTTTTGTTCCGTGCAAGAAGGTGTATTGGGTGACATACTGTACATGTGACGCCATGTCAGCAAAAAAAAAAAAAAAGCTGGACATAATGAGCTTTTTTTTTCATAGAAAGGTGTAAGTCACTTACAAGCTAGTGGACAAGCTAGTGAATCCATCAAAGTCCATCAAAGTAGCGACAACAGTTAACGTTAATGCTAGTGTTTTTAATTAAATTTTATTTATTTTACCGCCTTGACACACATTCATTATAGCAGGGCAGTCTATAGTCTGTGAATACGGACTTAAAACTAACAGCAGATTAAACAGCTAAATGTAAAAGTATAAATATGATCCCTGTCAGTCTCCTAATCTAATGACGACTATTTGTCTTGTGAAAGAAATTGATATGCTACATACTAATATTGCCATGGCTAGAATTTTGTTGACAGTTCACCAATAGAAAATCCAATTCGCGCAAATAGGTTTTAAAATGAATTCACTGAATTGGCAAACATTAACATGATTTGATTCGAGGTTTGCACACTAAGACTCAGAAAAAGTGAAATAAAATGATTGCTGTTTAAATGGCATGTTTACCCTGTTTTGTCAGGTGACAGAACTTAAACAACTGTACTGTATATCAGCACTATGGCTAAAGAATAGTCTTTATTAAATCTTTTTGTCAGTTATTAAACATTCCTTTAACATTACACTATTCCTTAATTTAACTTAATGAATTGCATTTCGAGTGGATTAATATCAATCGAAACATTGCTAATATAAAGTGATTTTGCATTAGGCCTATGCAGAAAGAAAAAAAAACATGCATTCCGACGGAGTTGGGGTTGGTGGGTCCCCACCAGTGTCCAGAGCAAATCTATGCCCTTGGTTAAGGGCCTCCCTTAATGGCCCAACAGTGGCAACTTGGTGGTCGTGGGGTTTGAACCTGGCACCTTCCGACCCGCAGTCCAATGCCTTAACCAGTTAAGCTAATATAAGTCATTAATTATACCAGACCTTTAACAGTGCCACCTTGCCACTGTCTGTTAGAAGGTCACAAAACGTAACCTTTTTACGTGATTTGAAATCCTTTGGATATTATAATTTTAGTTAAGATATACAGTATATATTTTAATAACATGTCAGTGCGTAGTCTGGAAACTGCATTATGAGCACATTTAAAATAGCACTTTTGTATTATTTTTGAAAAACAAACAACCCTAGTCTTAGCAGATGAACTCCTTGATGTTTAGCAAAAGTTACAATGTAATCTTCTTATCTTACATCTGAACCGGTGTGGCGCGAGAGCGATAGTGACCGAATTGCTCTTTGCTTCCTTGTAAAAACGCTGTGTGTGTGTGTGTGTGTGTGTGTGTTGTGGTCGAGCTGTGTCGTGAGCAGGAAGTGGGAACCGAAAGCAGAATAGCCTGGTGGGCGGGGCTTCATAAAAATACCTGCAGTACAAAAACCAAGGGGACTCGAGTTCCGCTTGTAGTTGGAGCACGAGACAGGAAAAGCCGAGCGCTGGTCACGTGGCTTGACTTAGAGTATTCATAAGGCTGCGGTTTCATTACAGTAGTTCGGATTAACGCGGGTTTATTTCCTCCTTGACTGACAGCGGGTGGTTTTGACTTGAGTTCCGCAGCCGCCTGTTTATCTCCGCGACGTTGAAGCGCGTATCCACTGTAGTGTCTCCTGCTAGAACTGGGAGTCACTCCGACCAGCATGGCATCGACAGTTGAGAGGAAGACCATGGACGTCAACGAGTGAGTGGGCTTCTTCTTCTTCTTCTTCTTCCCTCCTAATGTATGTCGTCTCACCCGTCCTCTCTGTCTATATAACGGAATTAACCCTAGAAAACCCAGACCACCTTATCCTAATAGGAAATCTATCTCCTTTGGCTGAAATGATGATACAGACCCAGTGAACCCTAAAACAGGTGTTTTTTAAAAATTAACCCTTTCCTACTACATGTAATGACATGGGTCATATATGACCCCTTGGGATATCCAGTATGTTTTACCAACTGGTAACTTTCACTCATGACATAAAGGCAGGCGTTCTTTCTTAGTAAGGAAAGATTCTCATTTCAAAATATATTTATTGATTTTAACTTTTCATCAATGACTATGCACATAATTTTGTTCTAAGGCAGGAACTAAAAACACTGGCATCAGCTTTTATATCACCAAATAAAAAGCACAGTAGCAGCCATGTTTGATGTGAAAAAACTCAGGTTAGTTCAGTCAGTTACCACTAAATGTCAGTGTTATGGGTTCACATAGGGCACACTGGGTTGTAATGCAAAAAGAAATCTTTACTTTGGTGTGTGGGTTGAATATGACGATGAAATAAAAGTCTGGGTCAAATATGACCCCGTGGGTTCTCCAGGGTTAAAACAAAATCTAAAAGCGGAATTTCCTGGGTTGGAAGTCTTACAGTCTAAATGAATTGTTTAGAGGAATAAGGAGATCTCCTGTAAATGTAGCCTCTGTCACTGCGTGTAGTCTGTCATTAAGGAGACGGAGAGAATAGTTTGAGTCGCCCTGACTAACCTGTAGGAACCTGTGGGGTGAACACTGGTCAACTTATGTTCTGTCACTTTTTGCTATAATCTTGTAACACCATATGATTTCAGAAAGCTTAGGTTCTCTTTTATCCGGTCTGTGTTCAATTTAAATGGGAAAATACCAAGCAGAGCTGAAATGATGCCTCTTTCTCTGCCATTTGATCGAATGTTACATCTTTTTGGAGGATACTGGTAAAGTGGGACGCTCAATTGTTTGTTTGTTTGTTTTGTTTGGACATAACACACAAAATATGAGAGGCGTTCAAGTCAAATCTGGACTGAAATAACAGGACATAGTCGAGAGGGGTCGCCTTGCACCTCCAGGGTTAAGTGTTCGATTCCCGCCTCGAGTCTGCGTGATGGAGTTTGCAGGGTCTTCCTGTGCTTAGTGGGTTTCCTCCCACAGTCCAAATACATCCAGATTAGATTAGGTGTTCGCAAATTGCCCGTAATATGTGAACAAATGTGTGTGCGTGTGTGCGCGCGCGCCCTGCCATTTTTTTGGCACCACATTCATTGTCTGAACATGTGGAACTTATGGCCAGGACCCAGTTTGACCTTAACACCCTTTGTACATAAGTGGCAAAGGAAAAATATTTCACCCTGAATGTAATCTGACAATATTTAATTTTTCTTGGCTAGCATGATATCTGAGTATAATATTGGTAATGAGCAAATATATTAACACTTCTTTATTCATGTACGGTTTCTTTAATATATTAAATAATCAAAATCATTTACATGTTGACTTATTTATGTTACTTCTATATTGACAGGACAAAGTTTTGAAACATTTAGTATTTGCTGTCCCACTTTAGTACTAACATCTTTTACCAAGTGGGGCAGAGGAAAATGTACCCCTATCAAAAATAAATTGGAGGAAAAGTAATATATATTTTCTGATTTTTCAGATACATCTTTCATATGTACAGTCGTGGCCAAAAGCGTTGAGAATTACTATTAATACTATTAACTAACTACTAATAACTATTGGAAATAGGAAAAGTTGCTGCTTACAGTAAGTTTTTATAATAGCAATTTGCATATACTCCAGAAGAGTGATCAGATGAATTGCATAGTCCTTCTTTGCCATGAAAATTAACTTGATCCCAAAAAAACCTTTCCACTGCATTTCATTGCTGTCATTAAAGGACCTGCTGAGATCATTTCAGTAATCATCTTGTTAACTCAGCTGAGAATGTTGACGAGCACAAGGCTGGAGATCATTATGTCAGGCTGATTGGGTTAGAATGGCAGACTTGACATGTTAAAAGGAGGGTGATGCTTGAAATCATTGTTCTTCCATTGTTAACCATGGTGACCTGCAAAGAAACTTGTGCAGCCATCATTGCATAAAAATGGCTTCACAGGCAAGGATATTGTGGCTACTAAGATTGCACCTAAATCAACAATTTATAGGATCATCAAGAACTTCAAGGAAAGAGGTTCAATTCTTGTTAAGAAGGCTTCAGGACATCCAAGAAAGTCCAGCAAGTGGCAGGATCATCTCCTAAAGAGGATTCAGCTGCGGGATCGAAGTGCCACCAGTGCAGAGCTGCTCAGGAATGGCAGCAGGCAGGTGTGGGCGCATCTGCACGCACAGTGAGGCGAAGACTTTTGGAAGATGGCCTGGTGTCAAGAAGGGCAGCAAAGAAGCCACTTCTCTCCAAAATAAACATCAGGGACAGATTGATGTTCTGCAGAAAGTGTGGTGAATGGACTGCTGAGGACTGGGGCAAAGTCATATTCTCTGATGAAGCCGATTTCCGATTGTTTGGGGCATCTGGAAAAAGGCTTGCCCGGAGAAGAAAAGGTGACGCTACCATCAGTCCTGTGTCATGCCAACAGTAAAGCATCCTGAGACCATTCATGTGTGGGGTTGCTTCTCATCCAAGGGAGTAGGCTCACTCACAATTTTGCCCAAAAACACAGCCATGAATAAAGAATGGTACCAAAACACCCTCCAACATCAACTTCTTCCAACAATCCAACAACAGGTTGGTGAAGAACGATGCATTTTCCAGCACGATTGAGCACCGTGCCATAAGGCAAAAGTGATAACTAAGTGACTCGGGGACCAAAATGTTGAAATTTTGGGTCCATGGCCTGGAAACTCCTCAGATCTTAATCCCAGTTCTTGAGAACTTGTGAACAATCCTCAAGAGGCGGGTGGACAAACAAAAACCCACTAATTCTGACAAACTCCAAGAAGAGATTATGAAAGAATGGGTTGCTATCAGTCAGGATTTGGCCCAGAAGTTGATTGAGAGCCCAGTCGAATTGCAGAGGTCCTGAAAAAGAAGGGCAAATACTGACTCTTTGTATAAATGTCATGTAATTGTCGATAAAAGCCTTTGACACGTATGAAGTGCTTGGAATTATATTTCAGTACATCACAGAAACAACTGAAACAAAGATCTAAAAGCAGTTTAGCAGCAAACTTTGTGAAAACTAATATTTGTTTCATTCTCAAAACTTTTGGCCACGACTGTAAAACATTACAAACCACAAGTCATGCTTTAAAGCATTAACATAATTTTACCGGTCCATAAATAAATAAAAGAATGCAAAAATAAATTATTTAATTACAAATATACGCATAGTCAGGAATTCATGTAGAGTCGATAATTTAGGTATTTAGACATGTTAATAAGATCGTTATTTGCACTTATCTTAGATAAATTAATTTGCATATAAAATGTTACATTTCATACTAAAGTGTCAAAATAATTAGATTTTTTTTATCAAATCATGTTAGCCCTACTTACTTACCTGCTTTCAGAGCAGGTTGGGCCATGCCCTCAGAGACGACATCATGCATACATATTAGTTACATCACTCTGATTAATCAATAGCTTTAGAAACTAATATCTAAACGTAAGTGTCGCATTTTACCAATATTCACTCTAGTAGTAATTCATTCAGAGTTCTGTCTACTGATGTCCATCTGTTGGAACTGAACCCAACCAATTTTCTCCACTTAACGCACAGGTGTCCGTTGAAATATGAACCACAGACACATGCCAGACATGCGTGTGTGTATTTTTGTGCAATGTATAATGTACAAATTATTTCTTTGTGGAATACCTAATGCTGTATATGTATGCATGGTGCATTATCATGCTGGTAGTTATTAAATTATGGCCATATAGGGATGCACATTGTCAGCAAAAGTAGTCCAGTAAGCTGTATTCAAAACAATGATTGATATTAGCAGGCCCAGAATTTCCCACACCATTACACACCACATTCACCAGCCCTATACTATTGTTCTAGTCTTCACCTGTCCAGTTTTGGTGAGCCTGTGCCCACTGCAGCCTTAGCCTACTGTTCATAGCTAATAGAATGAGACATTGGCATTATTGTCTTCTTTTTTATCTGTATCATTTCCATTATCTCAGGTTTAAAAAGAGTAGGGGAGGTATAATATTACGAAATGTAAAGATGGTAACTGTACTAAGGTAGATAATGGATTTTTAATTTGTTCTGCAGCAGTGTGAGGTAGCCATTGCTCACTCACTCATCTTCTATACCGCTTTATCCTATATTCAGGATCATGGGGGGGCCTGGAGCCTATCCCAGTAAACTTGAGGCACAATGTGGGGTACACTCTGGATAGGGTACCAATCCATCGCAGGCCACACACACACACCGCTCACTCACTGCGGGCAATTTGGGAATGCCAATTAGCCTAATCTGCATCACTTTGGGAGGAAACCACCAAGCACTGGGAGAACATGCAAACTCCATCACACAGAGACGAGAATCAAGCCTGGCTGGGAATTGAACCTGGACTCCAGAGGTGC
This sequence comes from Channallabes apus, assembly GCA_030522415.1. NCBI lineage: Eukaryota > Metazoa > Chordata > Actinopteri > Siluriformes > Clariidae > Channallabes > Channallabes apus. Next base: position 3,009,147 of record CM060131.1, read on the forward strand.
AAAACAACAGTGCTAACCACTACACCACAGTGCCGCCTGTGAGGTAGCTACAATACTGCCACTTGAATAAAATGAAAGTAATTTGTTTATTATAACAGTGTTTTCAGTGGCACGGTGGCATAGTGGTTAGCGCTGTTGCCTTGCACCTCCATAGCCCAGGTTTGATTCCTGCCCCGGGGCTGTGTGAAAGAAGTTTGCATGTTCTTCCCGTGCTTGGAGGGTTTTCTCCCACAGTCCGAAGACATGTAAATTAGGCTAATTTGCAGTCCCGTTGCCCCTAGTGTGTGTGAGAGACTGTGAGTAAGTGTGCATGCCCTATGATGGATTGGCACCCCATCTAATACTACAAATAAACCATACCAGTCAAGTTTAGTAATTTGGCTACACAATTGTTTTTTTTTGCATTGCCTCTATGATTAGCTACTGCACTTAACTTACTCTCTTCAGTGCAAGTGTATTAATGCCCTGCGGTGCAGGTATGATTGCTACTGTCTACAGATTATGTATAGCTAAGGAATGTAGTGTTCTAGACATTTGACTTGTCTAGGCAATGTTTAATACTGTAGGACTAAAGTGCGGCATTCCTCATCCAGACATGTTTTTCAGCTCTCTAAGCTAACTTTCTACCTTCAAGCTAATGCTATGTAACTACGTCTGATCCTTAAGTCAGCCATATTTTGATGAATTTTATGTAAAAAAGATTCAAATTCAAAATATTCCCTTTTTGTTGAAAGCAAGCAACCCTCCCAAATTAAGAGCAGGTGAGAGGAGGGTGGTGGGGATGGGACTTTTAGGAGGCATCCGTTCATAATAAAATGTTTAAAATATGTACATGGATTGGTCCAGATTGACATGTCGGTCAACATATCTCCCAGTTTAGTGGGGAGAAAAAGACTGAAATCTTTTTTTTTTTTTTTTTTTTTGATAACTCAAAATATCAATGTATGCACTTTGTGTCCTTAAATAAATGGTCGGCACATCTGGTTATATAAACAGAAAAGAGAATCACTGCATGTTGTTGCAATCTAATATTTTGTAGGCATGATCAAATTGTTATATCATCCTGTTAATTAACTGTCAATTGCTAACTGTTGGTTGCCAGCTCCACTAGTCGTGGTTAGTTAGTTCCAGCCGTCGTGGAAGAATATGCGTTGGCAGGGCAAAATAACTGGCATAGGTTTTACGTCGGTTGCCCTTCCTGATGCAACTTTCACATTTTCTCTGGGCTTGGGTCCAGCAGTGCATCCAGTGGCTGTTGTTTGGGCATTGTGTGACAGGCGAGAAACCTACCATTGCTTTTGAACAACATTGCTACACTGCCTGTCCAAAAAAGTTGCAATAGATGAGATTTAATTTGACTATCTTTAGCTTGGAATACAGTTTGCTGTAAACCTCCAATTGATGGGTAAAAATGATTCCTCGTACGCCATCTCTTTTACAATTTGAGTCTTGGAATATGCCTGTGCCATCAAGGAAGAAAAAACTCCATTTGTCATTCTGTACATTCAGATAATCCGCTGACTTTGGTTTATTGCCACATGCAACGTTACTGAGCCTAAACCTGACCAATGAAAGCCAACCAGATTCTAGCATACTAATTGCAAAAATAAATAAATAAATACAGTGGAACCTCGGATTACGAGTAACGCGGTTTACGAGTGTTCCGCAAGACGAGCAAAGATTTGTAATAAATTTTGACTTGAAAAACGAACAAGTCTTGGTTTACAAGTACCGAGTATCATGTATCACGCATGCGTTTCTTGTTTTGAGGCTGAGCGTCACGTCATCACAACTGAGCCAATGGTTTTTCTCTCTCTTGAGGTGCGGAATTATAGGTAATCGTCTCCCCTGCTCCGTGAATAAACACACGTGCTATGTGTGTGCGTGTAATGTAATTTTTAAACGGTTTTAAAAAAGGTCTCTGTTAATGTGTGTGTAAAATGTGCAGTGTGCGTGCACAACAAACACACACATTAACAGAGACCTTTTTTTAAAACCGTTTAAAAATTACATTACACGCACACACAGCACCTGCGTGCACAAACGGAAACACTAATCTGTCTGGATTTATTTTTAAGTTTTTTTTACAGGTAAAGTGCAGGTTAATTTGTTTTATTTTTACTTTATATTTTGTGTTAATTATTTTTATGTATTTATTTTTTGGGCTGTAGAGCGAATAATTTGAGTTTCCATTATTTCCTATGGGAAAATTTTTATTTGGTTTGGTTTACGAGTGTTTTGGTATACGAGCCCACTTCCAGAATGAATTATGCTCGTAATCCGAGGTTCCACTGTATATAGAAAATCCACATTTCCTTGCAGTTGGATCAAAGCAATGTGTATTTCCTCGCCATTGCTGTTTATTTATTTATTTTTGTTTTTTTAACACCCAGTAATGGGTGATGAATGCTACAGGCTAATTATTAGAAAGCTTTTACAGCTTACATGGCAATTAAGACCATAAAACTATAATGTTATTTATTTTGTCTTCTTTCACAGAGAACTAGTGGATGAAGTTCTCCAGGTGTCTCCATCAATGCTAATGTGTGGTGGTTGTCAGCAAAGTATTGGAGACCGTTTTTTCCTGAAGGCCATAGAACAGTACTGGCATGAGGACTGCCTGAGCTGTGACCTTTGCGGTTGCCGGCTGGGTGAGGTTGGCCGAAGATTGTATTACAAGCTTGGTAGGAAGCTGTGTCGAAGAGACTACCTAAGGTGAATGTGGGAACATTGTTTCTGAGGATAAAATTTTAATTTTAAGTGGTTTGAAGTTCAATTCTAATAAGCGTCTCAGACATCAAGCATATTTATATGTCAAACTGTCAGGTGGTTTAAATGCTTTAACCAGTATTTTTCACATGATCATTTCCAGGACTTTTTAAATTTCATGATGTTCTGAAAAAAAAAGTATAATTCAGATGGTCTGATAGTTTTTGTTTGTACACTTGCATGATCCTACGTGGATAAAATATTACAGTAAATAATTCTTTTTTTGCCAACATCACTTGACATTTTCAAGCATTTTTTTTGTAAAAAATAGTGCAAATACAGGTATGATCTCAAATTACATGAAACCAACATGAATTTAAAATAATGACATTTTAACCTACTTGATACATGCTTAAAAAAAATATTTAAACATTTTTGGATTTACTCAGCTTACCCACCCTTAACTGTCACTGACCCATATGCACAGTGTATATTCCACTTTTGTCATTTAGCCTTTACACTAATCATTCTGTCCACTTGAATGTTTAACTCAATCAGATGTCCTCTTTCCTTTGTAGACTGTTTGGTCAGGATGGGCTCTGCGCTTCCTGTGAGAAGAGGATCCGGGCATTTGAAATGACAATGCGGGTCCGTGACAAAGTGTACCACCTTGAGTGTTTCAAATGTGCCGCCTGTCAGAAGCACTTTTGTGTTGGTGACCGCTACCTGCTTATCAACACAGACATTGTATGCGAGCAGGACATTTTTGAGTGGACCAAACTCAACAGCAGCTTACGGTGAATTCCTGTATGACTGAAAAGCTGGTGCTGCCAAAATCTACAATTATTACTTCACACACACACACGTTTAATTTTTTTCCTGTTTTTTTTTTCTTTTTTTTTTCTGTTTACCAGCACATTACCAAGATTTTATTTGCTTTGGGAAATCTAAAGACATTTTTTTTACATAGCCACACACCCTGTTTGCTACAAAGACTGCATGTGTATGCATTTTATGCAATCGTTTTTTTAATTATCCATGTTCAATTACACATACACCTTAAAAACAAGATGCCAGTTGACTTTGTTTGATTGTATTGTATTTGGATTTACATTCTGCGTGCACTGAAACTTTTGATCCAGCTCTAACAGATTTTGTAGGTGCCTTTTAGACAGTTATAATGCACACTTCAGGACTCTTGCAAATGCAATCTTGACTTTCCATAGTCACCAGCATAATCAATTCATATCGGCTGAACAGCCGACTCGTGCTGCTCCACATTATGCATCTTACTGAGTATTAAATGTTTCTTATGTTTTCTTAACTATGTATCTACTATAATTCTCATTGCTTTGATGTAGATGTTAAGTGAAGCTTTTTATAGCTAAATCTGTTCCATGAATTGTTATATTAACAGTTATTAATAATTGTTATATGGTTATATTGTGCAAAACCAAAAAAAAATTGATGGGACAAGTTTAAATTTCTACAGAATATACCAGGATCTCATTTCCCTTTGGTGGAATGTGTTTGATTTGTTTGCAATGTTGTATAAGGAAATGGGCTGACCTGGTAAATTTGCTACAGTGACTATTTAGTGTGCTACTTTTTAAATATAATGTTTTACAATCCTGTAAATAAATAAAAAATATTTTTTAGACTTTTAACTAAAAGTTGTAAAGAAAATATGACCCATTGACTTGACTACTGTTTATTGTGTTATTGCTTTTATAAGTGTATTATGTCATTTAAATAAAATAATATTTGTTGGCATTACAGATATTACTGTGTTGGGACAATGGCTATATGCATAGATTCATATAAGGAATAGTAACAAAACATGTACCTGCATGAATCAAACTAACTGCTGTAATGTGTTTGTGACCACCGGCATGACAAGATGTCATTACGCATGTTTGGGTCTTGCTGTTGTTATAGGAAAAGTTAAGTTAATTTCTATAGATCTACAAAATCCAGCATTCTTAGTTTATGCTTGGAGTTATCTTTATTGGACAGAATTTTTCTTCAATTTCTTTAAAACCATTTAAGCAATATGTAAGCAATACTGCCACCAACAGGCTAATTAATTATAAATGCCTGTGTGATTTGATTAATTTTAACAAAACTATGAAAGCATTGTTGAAGATTCTAAGGATCCTTGCACAGGTTAGGTTTTTATTTAAAAGGTTGATTCTCATTAAGTCTAAGTGTATTTTGATGATTACAGGCCAATCAGGATTCAGCAAGAATATGACAATATTACAGTTTTTCTCAAATGCTAAAACACAAAAGCCAATGACCAGTTGTCTAAACACATTTACTAAATCTAGCCATCATTTTCCAACATCATAAACATATTTCACATGAAGACACAATTCACAAAACACAATCCTCCGTTCTCATAAATCTAAACACATTGTTCCTTGGTAAAACACAAGTTGCAAAAGAACTCTGCTCATATTCTCAAATGAAAGCTCATGTGATGCAAAATGCTTGCCACAGTCAGTAATATTTGAACATAATGAACACATCTGGCATCATTCATTCCACACAACGACTCAAAATTGAAGACACTTGTTGCTAATGCTGTGACCACATGTATAAAAGCAAGTTCAGAGTGCACAGTTGGCTGAAGATTCCAAACAAACACAATGGATGAGTCAGGGGAAGAGGAATTTGAGTCAGAGGAGGGAGAAGAGCTGGCCATGGAAGAAGAGGAGCAGGCCAACGAGGAAGAGGAGTTCAAATCAGAGGAGGAAGAGGAGCAGGCCAACAAGGGAGAGGAGAAGGTCCAGGAAGACAACCTCGAACCATCATTACGGACGAGATGCGAGCAACAGTCATTGACGATGTCATTGTCCATGGCATGACAATGGCTGAAGCAGAACTAAGAGTCCGTCCAAACGTGAGGAGGTTCACCGTGGCCACCATTATCAGGGCATTCAGACAACACAACAGGTATTGTACTCTATTGCTTTCTTTGCAGAAACGAAGGCAAAGAGGCCGTAACATCATTGGCCAAAGAGCCATCACTGAGGTTCCTGGCCAACAGGGGGGTAAAATTACTCTTTGTGCGGCCATGGGTTCGAAGGGGCTTGTCCAACGGCATGCTGTCCTTGGGTCTTACAACACCCGTCTCCTCACCTTCCTAGAGGAGCTAAAAGACATCCTCCTGGACCGCCAACAACACCATCCTGGGCCCGCATATCATATTTATGTGATCATTTGGGACAATGTCCGCTTCCACAGAACAAACCAAATCAGAGAGTGGTTCACCACCAACAGTAACCACTTTTTAAACGTCTGTCTGCCACCCTACTCCCCTTTCCTGAACCCTATAGAGGAGTTCTTCTCATTGTGGAGATGGAATGTTTATGACAGACAACCATACACTAGAGCAGTGGTTCTCAAACATTTTCTGTCATTCCCCACTTAAGGGGGTGAGCGAATTTTCAAGCCCCACTTGTCAACAAAATAATAACGAAATCGGCCAAATTTACTGTTTATTGAAATATCAATTTCTAAACCAATAAGATCAAACAACACCAAGTTAAAAACAGATAAAATACACGTGCAATTGTTATAAAAGGCTTACGTTGTCACTTATCTTTGCATAATTGACCCCATGTTTATTAGCTGCTCAGTAATCGTTTGTAGTTTTTTTGCACTGGCCAATTCTGTATGCAACTTTGAATGAAGCCATTTGTGCTTTGCTGTCCACTGATTCAGATGTTACCATGTGATTCTCCTGCTGTCTGTATTCTGCCAGATTTCTTTGAAAGAAGTCGAGTGGCTTATTAACGTGACTGGAGTGTGTTGTCTCTAAGTGTCTTCCTAATTTGTTGGGTCTCATGCGGTCTGCTGCCAGCGGTTTAAGACACAAAACACACACGGGTCTCTCTTCTGCCCCCACCATCACCACCATGAACCCAAGCTCAAGATAGGCTTCATTAGGGGTGGGCGATATAACCAAAATCTTCTATCACTAGCTAGAAGCTATTTTCTACCTCGATAACGATATATATCACAATATAGCAATTTGAAATATCTGAAAATGAAAAGTATCTGAAAATGCATAAATAAAAAATTCAAACACAAAGAAACTGTTTTACATAATGTAATTTTATTTAAACTGTGAATTGCTGAGGTTTGCCGCATTTTTTTACTTTGGCCATATTCATTTGGATGCTTGGATTTCAGATGATAGAAAAGGTTTGACGTGTTTCCACCACTTGTTAAAACAGTGCACTTGCGTACCTTACAAATCACCTTCATCTCATTCGTATCACTTTTCTTATACCCAAACCAATTCCACACCACAGACGATGCATCTTTTTTCTTTACAATCTCCTCGTTGTTGGTTTTGTCACATGTAAGCAAACTCACTGCTGCTGCAGCGTCTTCTTCCATCGTCGAAGTGTATGTGAAGCCAAACACAGCAAAAGTGGGACGAAACCGTGGCACCCGATTGAACCAAATATCTGCGCAAACACAGTGCAGCACGACTATCTGGATAGCGCAGAAATGATCTGGTTTATTTGCGCAGCCCAGTGGATCACGCAGCGCCGCTCAAATCACAAACCTGCGCGACCCACTGTTTATTTAAAATGTCAGGACTGTTTAATATTGTTTCCGCCTTGCCATGCCTGGTTTGTACGTGCGCATCCCAGCGGGGTAAAATGTAATTTGATGGTCGGCGCGGTTTATTCCTGTCAGAGTCGCGCAGGTTTGTGATTCGAGCAGCGCTGCTCAAGTTGGTCCGACGTTAAACCGTTATTGTTCCACTATGGTTCCACTTTTTCTCCCGGCCCCCAACTGATGTTATTTTAAATTTACTTGTATTAATGATCCATTTCTTTGTGTGTGATTGTTTAGTTTTGAGAGTACGCTCTTCATTATCAATAAAGAAAAGCATGAATTAGAATAGGTACTTTCCTATTATTTTCCACTAACTTCCTCCCGTTCATTGCGCCCCACCGGTCATGTCTGTATTCCCCACTAGTGGGGCCCCACACTTTGAGAACCACTGCACTAGAGAGAACCTCCTAAGGGCAATGGAGCTGGCCTGTGTTGACATCCCAGTGGAGGCCTTCCAAGGATGGATTCGCCATTCCAGGGCGTTTTTCCCGTGGTGCCTGGCAAGAGACAATATAGCCTGCGATATGGATGAGGTGATGTGGCCCGATGCAGCTCAGCGACATGATGCCGCACAGTGATTATGGTGTGTGTGTGTGATGTGAATAAAGTAAATAAAAACACTTCACACCCTGGTCATGTTTTCAAGAGTACTGTTGTGTGCAATAGATTCTGTTTTTGCATTGAGTTGTGTTACAGTAGTGTACAGTACATGCAGAATTTTCTATAGATTTATACTCGTCATATGAACCTCACAAATCTAAATGCTTAATCCTCTGCAGAGATCTAAGAAGATCCGTTACTGTGAAGTTTCTAAAAATATGCATTGACAGTTATGAAACAAAGAACCTTCTCACAAATCGAGCATTGTGTTTTCAATTGTTTTGCTGTAGTGTGTAATGATGTGTATAGTGTTTACATTTTTGAAAGCTTCGAGCTGTTCTTTGGGTGTGAAAGTTTGAGTTTTGAAGTGAGAAGGTGTGTTTGTGTTTATGTAGCTTTAGAAAAGGGTGTTGTGTTTAGACATTGGGGAACATGGAGGAAACGTTTGTGTAATGTGTTTTAGCATTTGAGAAAAACTGTAACAATGAACTAGTGTGAACTACTGTAGGTAAAAGTAGTAGCACATTCATTAAAACTGGCCACTACTGGGTACCGTTTGTTTAGCACATTTATGTAACCATGTGTACAATATGGCTTAAAGTGAAAATTCTTTTTGCTCTTGACTCTTTGGCTTAAGACATAAAATATTGCTTTTGGTACCATTAAACCACATCCACTCAAATCCATAATAAAAGTATAATCAAAATAGGAAACCTGCTTTTTGCAACCATTGCAACATCACAACATTGATGTCAGACTATTCCAAATCTCAGACTGAGATTTGTAAACAATATTTCAATATTTTTATCTACAGACATGAAACTTGCTGCCTCCACTTATGGATGGATTCAGGGATGCCTTTGAGGATTTGTCTGGAACAGTTGTGATGAGACCCTGAGGCACATCTTTAACCAAGTGGGAGTAATTACCAGTCTCCACACCTTAGCAAAATGAACAAAAAAAGAGTTGTGGCAATGGCAATCCTGGCTCTTTAATGGGGTACTCAACTATAAGATAATGACAGGGATTATCTCGGACAGGGAGATAATGGCAAGGACCTACAGTATTTACAGTAGGTCTGTCTGAGATACGACAAATGGTTAGAAGCAATTAATTACAGTTTCACCATCTCAGTCTCCACAAACAGGGGACAGAGGCAGTTCTCACTGTATGGGCAAAACCAGGGATTCTTTTTACCAAGATATCCAATAAAATGACAGATGTAGCAAGTAAAGGCGAAATAAATGCACAGGCACACGGAGGCAGCTACAGTATCTGCGATCTTGGTCTCCCAAGATGTAGTACAGAAGATATGCATATTTCATGGGACTGCAAAGTATTCTGAGTAACTGAAGTCTTCATGTAGACAGAAGGTGTTGTGTAAGAGGCTTGAGGTTGAAGGGCTAAAATGGTAAGGCTGGAAAAACTGGTGAGACTGGGAAGGCTTTATTATTTCTTATCCTGGATTTACACCGGGAGTAGAAGCGGTTCATTCTGGTTGTGTTGCAATCACTGGAGTAAACTGCTTCTACTTTACTCAGCGACTGTGTTTCCATCAGATGCGCCACAGCACCTAAATGAAATGTTCCAGAAGTGTCTTTCTTCACCGATCTGCTTATTTTACTACATTTGAGATTTAAACTCATGCACTTCTGGTTAGATGCTAACTGAATTGCATTTGCTCAAGTACTTTGCACAGTGACAGTTAAAAGTTAAAAAGGTAATAAAGGTACGTTATGGCAGCAGGCTGAAAACTGGTCCAAAACCAGAAGGGGTCGGATTCACAGGCAGGCAGACAGTCCAACCTAGCAGGCTAAGAACAGGTCAAACAGGTGGAGTCAGAGTCACAGGCAAATTCAGAAAACAGGATGATGGCAGAAGAGCTGCAACCTATCTGTCTGTCTTTGTTAGCCCAGTTGTGTGTCGCAGCATCTTGGCTGAATTGTCAAAAAAAAGCAAAAAATACAAAACATACTTCATCCCAAAGTAGAGTAAAATGTACTCATGCTTGTAATAGCAGTGAAAATAATGGCAGTTTTGTACGCTGAATTTCTCTATTGCTCGTGTTGGGGTTTATATTTGTAACAGACATGTTAAAGGAAATTTAACAATCTTATTCATTCATTATCATTTGATAGCTAACCTAATTTAAGCTAGATGGCTAGGTGCCACTCTGGATTTGGGTCCCTGTGTGATGATGAGGTCCAACTTCCTGCTTACCCAGTTAATTTCTAATAGAATGTAAGAACCAACCCCTAAGAAAGAAGGGGTTGGTTCCCCATGCTAATAATACAATACAATACAATACAATACAATAGAATACATAAACCCAAAGTAAAGGTACTGATACTAATGGGTTTTTGCAAGGTACTAATATTTTGAGAGCTCAAGAAAGAAGTTCAAGTTACCCATCTCTTTAATCAAATCAAGAAATTGTAAATCATTTGATAAGCAGATATCTCAGGTCTAATGTGTGCAATGAACATGGTATTTGGTACGCTGTACACAATGCTGCCTTCGGTAATGCTGCCTTTATTTTTTTTGCAAATATGGGTGGGCTGGGGAAAGATGGATTGATGGATTTTTTTTTACTGAAAAAGAAAAGAAAAGAAAGAAACACAAATTTTCCAGACTGCCAGCACAAATCCGATTTTTGGCAAATACAGATTTGGGATCAGTTTTTCATGTAGCTGGGGTACAGGGGTACCCCAGCTACAGGTACAGGTGTAGGTGCAGGGGTAGCTCAGTTGATCCCAAGTTCAAACCCCACAACCACCAAGTTGCCACTGTTGGGCCCTTGAGCAAGGCCCTTAACCCTCAACTGCTCAGATGTATAATGAGATAAATATGTAAGTCGCTCTGGATAAGAGTTTCTGCCAAATGCCTAAATGTAAATGTAGCCTGAGCAGTAAAAAAAAAATGCACACATTGAATCCATGGTGAAAAATTAGCAGGGGGACAATGGATGGGAAAGAATTATAATAATAATAATAATAATAAAAAAATTAAGTTGTTATGCTTTTTAGGAGGTCATGAAGGGTCTAACTTTTTGTTGTCTTTTTAGGGACAGCTGACTTAAATTCAGTATGGAAGTTCCTCAACAGAGGACGAAGTGGAATGTCTGATATCACTTGGGGGGCCAGGCACTAGTACAGGCAAAGCTACTTAGACTATACAGAAACACCGTTATATATAGTAGGAAATAATGTGCAAGGCTTTATAACAGCAACAAACGCAGATAGTGTCAGATTTGAGCTGCAAGTCTGAAGAGAGCCAAATCTGATCTGAACATTTTAAAATAACAGTGTGGACAGTCTGTCCTATAGATCAGATGTGAATCAAATCAGATTTGCCTGCAGTCTGAACAAGGCCCTAAGAAAAAACGTGAGTAAACAATAAATCCAGGAGTGGTTCTTGTTAAATGTGGATTGCAACTTAGAGGAGAAAAAGATGCATAAACCAAAAAAAACAAAAAAAAAAAACAGGAATGGATCATGATGCCCATGCCATATTTTGTTATTTTTATTATTATTATTATTATTATTTATTAGCCTGTAAGTCCTGTGAAGCTAATAATTGTTGTACTGCAATGTTGTTCTGTTCTGTGAGTGAACCTCTACCAAACACTGGTCACCCACCTTCTTATATTTGCTATACGCCCTGAATCAGTGGTTTCCACCCCAGGTCCTAAAAGACCCTATTTCCTGTACATTTTAGTGTTTTCCCCTTCTCTACCACACTCACTTCTATGAAGTAAAAGCTGTTAATTAGCTAATTAGTTAAATAAGATGTGCTTGGACCTGAGAAAACACTAAAATGTGCAAAGCAGAGGGTCCTCCAGGATCGAAGTTGGAAACCTCTTCTCGAAATGATCTTCCCAGTGATGCATCTGTAAAGTTGATCAAATTTGAAAATTTTGTGATTGGCCTTATCACCAATAGTATGGTTAAATAACTACAACCTTGACCTCTCAAAACCATCAAGATGCATATTTCCCCTTCATCCTTAATAATTCATAAGTGTGTACTGTCACTTCTCTGATACTTACATCATCCATCAACAAAGAAAACTTCAGGAAGCATGTCACTTTCAGTTTCCCCATCCATCAAGCATAGCTTCAACCCCAAGCTACATATTCTGTTGTAATTCTATACTGCTTTTTATAAAAAGTACCCTTACATCTGCCATCAGTACAGTATATACTTTGGTGCAGAATTCTTTAGAGAACAGAGAAAGCCCCCATTAAGACTGCTAAGAACACCATCGTTTACAGTCTGTCATTATTTAAATCATCAGTGACACCTCCCACCTTGCTAATTACCTATACTAAAAACTCTACAGAAGCTCATATTAAGTATAATCCAGAGAAGAAATTAAGTAAACCGGGCAAGAGAAGTGAGTGAAACACCAAGTTATTTGGACTAAAATAAAGATGTGTATGCATGTTTTATTGACTATGGAACAATGAAAAGATGATAGACCTATATGACTATATGGAAAGTCTATAGTGTGCTACTGTTTTTTTGTAATTTTCTTCAGGATCAATAAAGCATCTATCGGATTGGATATATAAGATTAGACTTCTTCTTCCAGCACAATCCATGCTCGATTGGATTGAGATATAGAGAATTTGGTGGAAGACATTGTTGAACAACTTTTGCTATGTGTTGCATTATCCAGATGAAAGAGGCCACTGGCATCATGGAACACTGTTTCTACACTGAATAAGCAAACAATATTTAAGTAACATCCACATGAATGGCAGTGAATCCTGGTGCCATCTCTTCCATAGGTAAGCAATACACATGCACCTGGTCATCTACATGATGCAATTCATCAGACCAGGTCAACTTCTTCCATTAGTCCATGGTCCAGTTCTGATCCTCACTTGCCCATTGTAGGAACTTTTGCCAATGGCAAAAAAAGCTAGGTCCACTTTTGCATTACTTTCAGAACAGCCCTCATAATATCACTAGTTCAATATACATTCATATACAGTACTTTACACAGTATTTCAATTGGCGGCACGGTGGTGTAGTGGTTAGCACTGCTGCCTTGCCCATCTAGGTTCAATTCCTGTCTCTGTGTGCATGGAGTTTGCATGTTTTCCCCATGCTTGGTGGGTTTCCTCTGGGTACTCCGGTTTCCTCCCACAGGCCAAAGATAATGTTATCTTAATGTTTGATTTTTATTTATTCATTATCTTCCCTGATTATCCTGTGCAGGCTCATGAGAGGCCTATCCCAAAGAACTATATGGCCACAGTCGACCACACATATGAAAAGTCCACTTCTGCAGGCTGTACAGTATATTGTTTCTATCAAATCAAATATTTTCCTTTCACTACAATATAGCATTATTCTACAATTATAGAATACTACATATACTATATACCGTATATACTATAAATTGTGTCTATCTCACAATTTTCAGCAACATATGAACATTTTTTGTTCTAATTATGCTGGAAAACTGTATATTTTTATATAGCTTCTTTCTCAAGATACCACTTTACTCACTCAGCTTGTGAAAGTTGCTAATGATTTGATGATGATTGTCAGGATCATTGAAATATTGTTTCAATATTATGGTCACCAACAACGAACACATCTTCTGAACCTGTGTCAAACCAGATCATGTGATTGATAAGGGAAAGACTGCAAGAAGTAATCTAGCAAGCAATTTTTTGATAATTATTGTAATCCGTTTCCATCATATTAACTCTGTTTACTCCAAAGAACACTATAATCTTATGATTTACTAATACAATAACCTTGTTCAGATGGTCTGGAAAGGTTGTAAAAACTGACGAGATCACACATTCCTTTAATTGGACAAATTTCCCAGTACTGTTATCTGAGTTGAAATAACAGCTACGGAAGACTATTGTATCTTTCAACAAAAAAGAACAAGGCCATCTCACAATTCTTTGCATGTAGAAAGCTGAATGGTGGAGTCGGTGCATTGGACTAGAAGCATAAATATGGTTATAAAATGTAACTACTTTAGGCGAAATAGTTTGTATAATGCACAAACATATTGTAAGACATGTTATATACAGTAAATTGCACAAAAATAGGGTGAGGTCACTGGTAAGTAAATTTCATGTTTAGCCCTACTCATATATCACTAGGACCAGTTAGCCTATTTGGTAATGTTGTTTTTGTTTGGTAGCCATTATGACAACAGTGTCAGGTGATTTTCTGAATAATCTCAAGCTATATTAAACATTAATTAACTGACAGAATGGTAAAAATATAATGAAATTAACACTTACTTAATTGAGTTAACGTTATCCCTTGATGCCTGTATTGAATGGCTCTTCTGTTTGTACAGCCTAATGCAGCACAGGCTTGCAGCTTTTTTCCATGTGATCTTGATTCTCAACTTTTGATCATCCCAATTTGTGGACCACCCAATGCATGTCCAATAGCAAATGCAGTATCTATGTATCTACTGTATATCTATGAGGCAAACGCTCATAAATATGTAAATACTGATGTTAATACAGCTGATGTTATTCTGCCTTTCTGTACTCTAATTAAAACTGAAAATAAAGTTTGTTTTCTTGTCATTTTTAGGTTATTAGTTTTGGACAGTTAAATCATTTATCACAATATTTATATATTGATTTTTATACATATTTATTTGCAGATATTCTGCATAAATGTGGGTTGCAGCTTTTCTGCTTATTGTGTTTGCTATTCTTAGGGCACACAGCATGAAGCAGACTCAAGGTCAGTGAGAAGTGGGTCACATACACACACTCTTGCTCTTTAGCACCACTGTTGGAATGATTGGGATCATCTCACTTGCTAGAGTAGCAGGACGGAGTGCTACCTGTTTTCTTGGGTTATTATTTTTTTTGACAAGTGGGCTATTTATACAATTTGTTTTATGGAAGAAAATCATATATCTATATATGTCTCTCATGTGCGCATATGACACCTAAATGGTTTTATGATAGATGCCAAGTTTAAACATGGTTGACAAATTTGTAACTTAATTTTATTTTTAATTTATTAGCTAGCTTCCGAACTGGTTCATGCTTGTCAAATTGTTAGATAAAGAATTCAGAGAAAATACAACCTATTTACCCAACATTCAAATAGGTGCAGTGGGTGGTACTACAGTAACCCAAAAATGATAAACAGCATCTCATTTATTATACTCCAATATAATACAATATACTCTTTTTTAAAATAGGATATGAGAATAGTCTTCTGGCTTTAACACTAAAACAATTTGACATTTGATATGCCTTAAAGTCTCTTGAACAAATTAAAAATAAATACAACAATTTTCCAGAAGTAAAATCAATGCGAACCATTCAAGTAAGGGTGACTTTATGAACAAATTTGTATTCATCATTCATTTAAAGCTTTAAAATACACACTGTTTTTCTTTTATACTTTGGCCAATCGTTAAAAAAAAAAAAAAAAAGAAACAAGTGAGTTAACCAGTGCTTTTACCATATTCATTTGTAATGATTCACAGCCTGGTAAAAAAACAAACAAAAAAACATACATTCTAATATTTGAAAATGATTCCTCATGATCCACTCTATTATAATCTGGAAATATATATGTGCCGTTAGGGAAGATCATTTTCATTAACAGGTTCACCTGGTCATTTAATGCGTTCAGGTAGTCAGCTGACATTTTATTGCTATAAAAGGCTGCTGAGCATGGGCATTAAGCAACCCCGGTTCATGACACTGCTTCCAGATGTATGATTGTGTATGTGACTAATAAAATTTGAATTTGAGATGCTTGTACAGTGGCAACTATGCATGATAGGTGCATCACTTTATGCGCTTCCTTTCTTACCCTTACAATATGTGCCCATCATTCAAAGTCTGATGTTTATGCTCTCTAGCATATTGAAGCCTTTTTGCACTTGATGCAGGCCAAAAAATCTTTCCCCTGTTCTCCCCCCATTATGTGTGTATATGGTTATCACTGTCATCTCGCACCTCCAGGGTCCAGGAAAGGTAAATGGTAGATTTTTTTTCTTATTTGTTCTGTAGCAATGTGAGGTAGCCACTTGAATAAAATGACAGTAATTTGTGTGTTTCCAGTGGCGTGGTGACTGTTGCCTTGCACCTCCAGGGTCTGGGTTCGATTCCTGCCCCATGTTTCCCTGTGCTTTGTCGGTTTCCTCCCACAGTCCAAAGACAGGCTAATTCCCAAATTGTCCACAGTTGTAAAATTGGGAATAAATACAATTGTCACCATTGGCCTCTACGGTCCACAGTAAGACTACAGACGTTGCTAGAAGAATGGATGGAGTGTGTACCAGTATGTGTGTGCGCGTGCACGTGAGAGCGCGCGTGGTGGTGAGGATGTGAAATAAACATGTATGCGTAATGAGTCAACGTGAAGAAAACTTGTGCAAACGCATTCAATTGCACCGTGAAAAACTTGGAAATAGGTTCAATTATATGACACAAACCTCATCCGTCATATGAACTACATTTACTACCGTGAAGAAGTTTTACAAAATTCGATTCGATCGAAATCTTTTTTTTTTTTTTTTCATTTTTTATATTGTACAACTTTAATAAGCGTTAAAATGTCAACATGAATGCTTGATCCATAATTACTAAAGTCAATAATTAACGTACCATTCAGGCAAACGCACCGGGCACCTTTTTCCTGTTTCTGTGCTCTGTGATTGGGTCCTGAGGCGGAGCCCGTGCAGGGCTGTTCTGGAGACCCCGCGCTGCTTGTACCTCTATCATCTCGGGTGAGTTTGTTACAATATAGCAATTTCTCTATAAATCTGAATAACTGCTGTGAAGCTGCAGCGTTTGCAGTCTGCACGTGAGTCACAAACTTCACCTGTACCATGTTCATAGAGCCGAGTTCCTGCATGAGTTGGCGAATAGATTATTTTACAACGAATTCCCAAGCATACCCTCTGGTCCAAGACTATTCCAACATAAACTCATATTTAGCCAGGATAAAGATACTAGGCTACGCAGTTGCTTATAATGGTTGATAAACACAAGATATACCAGTGCTCACAATCCGTGTTTCCGTCAAATGCTGATGTAGAACATATACCGTGGAACGAAATGCAGTTAGTGTAAGGTTTATTTGTACTGCGCCTAAAGCAGTTAACGCAAATTTAGTGCTAGTCAGCTAGCTCGCTTCAGCTAAGTGAAATTACAGAGAAAAAAAACGACCTGTGTGTTATGTTAGCAAGGATGGAAATAAACGATCGAAGCGATTAGACAAGATCCTTTAAATGGCTACAAACGGAAGGAATTAGATTTTGCACCAGGAGGTATTTTGGAACAAGTTTGAGTTGTACAAAGCTAAGTACAACCGCCGTATCCTAGAGGTCCAGAGTCTCCATTCAGCTCCTGCTTTGCTCTTTCCTCAGTGCGGGAAAGCGATCACATGTGTGCTGTGCGGTGGACTGAACCGCTCCGACACGGCTGCTGTCTGCAGCTTTCCCCTGTAATACCGCGCTCGGGTCTCCGCCTACCTCATCTTCTTATTGTAGTTTCGAGTTCGGTTGCGTTTAAAGATCTCAGAAGTGATGTGGGGTCGAAACAGGTTGCTGCAGTTCACCCCAAACTCACTCAGTCTGGTATAGAACCAACTCGTTTATTTACACTGTGTGTATGTGTGTGTGTGTGTGTGTGTTCGCGCGCGCGGCTGATTTTTTTTCTTCTTCTCCTGTATAAAATGAGTGATGTTTCCATTTGTTTTTGAGGGAAACCTCCGTGTAAACTTCACACAACTCTCACCATCAGAATACACGGCCTCCTCTTCGACAATCACCTCCTCTTATTATTATTATTATTATTAGTGTTGTTGTCCTGATGAAATGTTTACTTTCATGTAGGTAGGATTAGTAAACATAGATTTGTCATTTTGTTAAACCAGGATTATTCCAAGATCTATATATTATTTGGAAATATATATATATATATATATATATATATATATATATATATATATATATATATATTAGGGCTGCACGATATTAGGAAAATATGCGATATTGTTGTTGAATACTGCGATAACCATATTTCTTGCGATATAACATTTCCCTAGAGAAATGCATTTTTTAAGTTATTATTATTGGCTATTTAAAAAAATAATTTATATGTAATGATGATACTAAAATAAACAGGTAATAGATATTCGTCTGATGTAATTAAATCTAATTCAGGCTAAAAAGAAACTATATGTCGAGGAAGTTGCAAATATTTAGACTTCAAAACACTATGAATGACTTAAACCCCTCAGCAGATATTCTGACTTCTGGTTTGCTGTTACTATAAACCTGCCGACACAATATGAATTACTTTCAAACATTACTTTTTATTTACGTGTAACCATACACTCATCGATTTCATTTATCGCAATTCTTTGCGATACAGATATTGCGTATACCATTATCGCGATAACGATAATTTTTCGATTTATTGTGCAGCCCTAATATATATATATATATATATATATATATATATATATATATATATATATATATGAGAAAAACATGTAAATACAGTGCATAAAGCACACCATTTGTTATATATATGTGTGTGTGTGTGTGTGTGTGTGTGTGTGTGTGTGTGTGAGTCTATATAACTTTTTTTTATTCATGTTGAAAAATGTGACTGAGCTCTTTATAAACCTTTTTGTATATTTATTCATTTTTTCAGTTGTCATGGATGATGAAGATGGCAGGTGCTTGCTAGATGTAATTTGGTAAGTGTGTGCTTTCATATCAAAACAAGATTAAGAATGTGTCTATGTCTGCTACGTTATTGTGAAGTCTACCTATCTGTTTGCCTGCGTTTCTTTCTGTCTATCTGTCTTTCCTCCTGTCTCTCTGTTTGCATGTCTGTCTGTCTGTGTATCTATCTATCTGTATATCTGTTGGCCTTCTGTCTACTCGTCAGAATGATTGCACAACATACATCTTTAACAGACAAAAAAATAAAAACCCTAAGAATTTGGCGCACAAGCTTTAGTTTTACCTGGTTGCATGTTCAAAATTATACATACAGGGTCAGGAAATTGTAGATACAGCACATATAATATGAGAGAAAACAAATTATATGTAGATACAGCACATAGTATATGTTGTACATATAATAAGTAAGTTTCTTCCAAAGAAGAAGAGACTATCAGTAGGCTTTTGGCAAACCTTTGGTTTGGTATTTGACCACCCTATTTAGCAGAATATAGTTTTCAGTTGAATTAGATGTTCTCCTGGTGTGGACCGGTCTGTTAGTCATGATTCAGAAATGGTTGATGGGTTTGAGGCTCCAAAAATTGAATTAGCCTGCTTTATCCTTTTCATCACCAACTTGGATACATCTTTGTAATCATTGCCCTGATACAAGACTTAATTTAGTTAGAGTTTTGTTTTTCAACCATCTAACTGATGATTTGAGGTTAGGCTGAATAATTGATCTGAAGAGGTAGTAAAACTGTATAATTATCCCATCGAGTTTGTGCACCCTGGTCCACTGACGGCCCCAAAGCATCATGATCCATATTACTTGATTGTAGCTAGTGACTGGTGTTCCAGCCGCTTCCAGTTTATGACCGGCATGGGTCTTGGCAGTCCTTAAATTGGTCCCTCTCTTAACACTTTTTTCTTGAGGGTTAAGAGCTGAGAGTGATGGTGAGGGTTTAGATCTTCTTCCAGACCTTATCAAAGTGGCTACCTCATAATAGCTTGTACTTAGGGTTTTTAAAATTTTTTATTTAGGGTTGTTACAGTTGTTTTTAACTGATCTTGGAATCTGCAGTTGTTTGGAAATGGGACCATGAGACATTCTTGACTAGTGTAAATTTTTCTTATATCTCCAGTGAGGTTTTTAGACTTTCCCATCATACTGTGTGCTGGTCAGTCCAGTGATACTGAATTAATAATTGAAATGGACAAATGTATATTTTGAAATCAGAAACCCAAAATAAATTAATACTTGTGCTCCAGTATTGTCCAATATTGCCATCACGTTCAGGTTCATGATGAGTGTAAATAGTGTACACTAAGTAAACTGCAAAACTCTCTCTCTCTCGCTCTCTCTCTCACACACACACACACTTTTTCATACCCTCACCCGACTTGACCAGATAAATCGGTTTAAGCTCAATGTAAACACAAACTACAGATACCATTTAGAGGGAAAAGTGAGCCCTTCATAATAAATCTGCTTGTGTGTGTGTGTGTGTGTGTGTGTGTGTGTGTGTGTGTGTGTGTGTGTGTGTGTGTGTGTGTGTGTGTAAAATGACAGAGTGACAGAATGTTGGGAAAATGCAGAAACAGATTTTTTTTTCTGCAAGTTTATTAATGGTAAGGACAACTTTTTTTAAAATTTTTTATTTTTGTCATGTACCTGCACAACCCACAATATTTTCTCAAAAGATCACCTGAACATGCCCGACCCGATGGTATGGTTGTGTGTCCTGCAGAACTGGGGGTCGACGTGTGCATTATCTCTAGCATATATGCTGCTTTTTAAATGATCTAATTTGATTTAGAAATTAATTTGACTGGTTGTCCTTGTTTTGCAGTGACCCACAAGCTCTCAATGACTTTCTTCATGGATCAGAAACGCAGGTGAGTGTTCATTTATAACAGTAAGTAGTTATCTGGGTCGGATTGCCAAAACCAGGCAATCAAGGACACTTTAATGGTTGCAGCGTTTTGTCAGTTTAAATCGAACTGCCAGGCTAACACTAGCAATGTTTGACGCTTTGGGAAAGTGATTCAAGCCTGGAATGATCCGACTGTAGGAACTAAACCAACTATTCCCTGTACTTATGCTCACATGTTCCAAATCCCTCGTTAAACCGGCCCATGAACAGCAAACTGAACCAAATGGGAGTTTTGCAGAAATACAATTAAATAGGTTGGTCAAAAGAACAATAAATAAATAAATAAATAAAAAATAATTGTTCTGCTATCCAAAATGTTCTAAATTTGTGATTTATATGTATTTATTTAGAATGTGAACTTGTAAATTAATTTTAAATCATATTTATAATTAATCATAAATTGTCAGTGATTTTTGCTTGCACTAGTTTGTTTACTTTTACACATTGCTGTGTTTCTGATTAATTGGTTGTCAACATCGTATTCAGCCGTCTGATCCAGTGTTTTATTTTTTTCATAAAATGAATTGAACCTAAAAGTCTCAGTAACGCTCTGATTAAGCAAATAGATTAATAGATGTGAAAACATCCTAAAACATAGCTTTCAAAAGGTCACACAAGCTCTCAAAAAGTGTGTTGAACACTTAAATCTTAAATCTTCGCTTCCACTCCAGCTCCTCTGTTTCTTTATCTTCTTAAAATAAGAGTGCACGGGATTTCACCCTTATTTTTCTCTTTTGTTAATTCACAATATTGACATACTAATCTAATGTTTCCTTTCATTTGCATCCTCCTTTCCTTTCTTTTTAACTGTCTTGTTGCTAACTTATGGCTGTACGTATTGTGCTTTGGTGGGTCTGGACACTATCCTCACTATGCTTCTCCTCTGCTTTTCTACTTGGGCATCTTTGTCCTTCTGCATTTTCTACCTGTCCCTTCGTGCCCTTGTCTGTGGTGTGGTGGTTTGTCCTATTCTGGGTATGCCTGTCTGTAGCTGGATACTGACGACCTTTTGGATGGCTCAAGTGACCCGTCCAGCTCATTCTTCTCCAGCACTGGGGTAAGTATATATTTCCCTCTTTTTTTCCCACCTTTTCTGTGTATGTTCCTTTACGTAGCATGCCTTCTCCAGCCCCGCCCATCAGATCAGTATCAAACACGCAAGCAACCATCAATGGTGAACCAATATGGCTAACTAGGCTACTGGAGGCATACCATCTCGTAGCCATCCATACCTTTTATTCCCTTTTCCCTTAATAATGTGATCTAGTGTATGCATGTAAAAAATAGCTATTTTTGTTTCTTCTAGGAACATGTTCCTGAAGTCCAACCACCGGCTCAGTTGTCGACAAATGAGCCATCTGGGCTTCCTCGGGTCAGTGTTGATTTGGACTTCTTAGAAGATGACGACATCCTTGGTGCCTCACCAGAAGAAGGAGATAGTGAAAGCAATGGCGTTGGGTCAAATCATGAACCTTGTGATATTCTGCAGCAGAGTTTGGCAGAAGCCAATATCACAGAGCAGAGCCTTCAAGCAGAGGCTGAGCTTGACCTCAGCTCATTTGGGCTCACTAGTCTGACACAGGTGGTCCAACCACTGCCTGAGGCTAGTATGCCTGGGGTGGGCATTGCAGGAACTACACAAATCTTTCCTGGCCAGGGCACCACTACCACACCTTCCAGTACTACCACCGACATGCTTGGCTCCGTTCTGGCACACCAAGGGATGCAGCTTCAACCCCAGGTCATGAACAAAGCCATTAACGTCCAGCCATTCATGCAGCAAGTTGGACTTGGAAACGTGACCCTTCAACCCATTTCAAGTCTTCAGACCCTACAAAATGGAAGCCAGTCGGGACATCTGGGCATTGGACAGATTCAAGTTGTGGGCCAATCCGCTTTAATGACTATCAACCCATCAGGGCAGCACATCCTGACCAAAACCATGGGCAGCTATCCTCTACAGCAGTCTGCACTTGATGCCACGAGTACTGGGGCTCAGGCTGGTCTTGGAGGTTCTGTGCTTAGCTCTGGAGGGGGACTGTTGATTCAGGGAGGCAAGGCCACTCTAGCATCTCCAGCATTGAATGGCCCGGCTATTTGCGTCAGCAGCACTAACACCATCAGCAGTGGTACAACAATGGCTGCACCTAGTGGTATAGTGGGATTTGCTCGTGGTCCTTTAAATACAGGGAGTCAGCCTCAGACTCAAAACCAAGTTATGCAGAACGTCATCATCCAGCGGACACCAACTCCAATACAGCCCAAACCTCCTCAAGGGAGTGCCATCCAGCCCAAATCCTTCAAACAGCAGCAGCAACTACAAGCCACACATACCTTGCAAAATGATGCCAGTAAAGCTCTTGGGGTGCAGCAAGTTCCAGTATCTGCAGCTCAGAACGTAGCCTTCCTCACTGGCAAGCCAAGTTCAAATGTAGTACTGAGTACACAGACCACCACACAGGCAACACAATTCTCACAAGCCCTGTTTAAGCAACATAGCAATCCGACATCGGGCAAACCTCTTAGTGTTCACCTGCTCAATCAGCAAGGCAGCATTGTCATTCCTTCTCAGGCTGTTTTACAAGGGCAGAATCATCAGTTCCTCCTGCCTCAGCTTCAGACTGGAGGTCAAATCCTGGCCCAGCAAACCGGAGGACACATTATTACCAGTTCCGGGCCGGGTGGACAAATTATTGCTGCCAATCAAATCTTGGCAACCAATCAAAATATCAATCTAGGACAGGTATTAACCCCTCAAAGTCATCCTGGTGCTGCCCATATTCTTTCTGGACCAATACAGCTTCAACCTGGTCAGATGGCACACCCCACCCTGTTCCAGATGCCCGTTTCCCTAGCCCAGACACAGAATCAGGCTCATTCAGTTACAGGACATGTTCAAACTGTTATACAAGGCATGCCTATACAGAGTTCCTTGTCGATAGAGGGGCTCAGCCCAGCTGTCAGTTTGCAGCAAACTCTTCAGCAGCAGGTTGGCGGTGTTACCGGCAACAGCAGCAGTGGAGTAGCAGCCATTCCACAGTGCCAACCGAGTGAAAGCATAACTGAACTGGGTACCTCCACTGAGCAACCAGCCCAAACCCAGCCCCAACCCTCTATCCTTACTGTCCAGACAGGTCCTTCAGTTTCAGCCACTATGCTGATTCCCTCCTCTACATCTCCATCTTCTACAGTAACTACATCTACAACTTCACTCAGCACAATGGGCTTGGTCTCCCAGGTCCAGCACAGTCCAGGAAAGGTGTTGTTCACTCCTCCAAGCTCCAGCATTATCCTTAGCCAGGAGCCTGTGCAGATGTTCCTGCAACAGGTTGGTGCGCTGTTGATTTATTGTTCTTTATGCTGTATTTAAAATATGTGCATAATCTAACAAATTATTTTTAGCAGTGATATTCATAATGGACTTGATACCAGGGCCATGTCCACTAGATTTAATACACAATGTAGTGTCCATGCAGACATGCAAATCTACTTTCTAAAATGTATGTATGTCTGGTATTTCAAAGGTTTTTTTTTTTTTCAATGTAGAAACCCCGCTAAACTTTTCCCTAGTTTGGATTAATGTTTTACTTTTCCGTTCCTGACCTGATAAATGTGCTCATGTCAGGATCATCAGCACCAAGCAGGGAAAGACCCACCTGCCTCTGTGGGTGTGCCTGCGTCTGTTATCGTCAGCGGTGGCAGCTCTGGTTCCGCCCCTACAGCCCATGATGGCCCATTAACTGAAACTCGCCCAGGGGAGAATGCGAGCCCTTCCCTTGGTTCTGCTGACATGGCAGCATTGGTTAACAAGGTAGATGAGCTTGTGCTCCGCACTAAGCCCCACCCACTTGTTGCTGGCTCTGCTGCACATAGAGCTGAACAGTTACGGACCTTTTTTAATGGCCTTGGTTCAGGAAGTAAATTTTCTATTTATGTTCTTTGCAGACGCCATAAAATAGAGTTTGTCCAACTAGCTATTATGGAAATCTTATGTCATTTTACATCCAGTGTAACATCATAACTGGAAAACATTCAATAATGCTAGACTGTTGCTGAATTAGATAGCGCAAGGTTACATTAACTTGCAAAACAGATACCCAGCCTCCTCCTGTGCCCTGAATCATGGAATGCCATTTAGTCTAAATTGAACGAAATAAATATGCCTATGATGTGAATACAAAAATGATGAGGTACAGCAATAAGGTTATAAATTATATTTGTTGTAGGAATGATGTCCTTGATAATTAAATTGGGCAACAGTGTTACATTTTAGTTTATATTTATATCATACAAATAGAATCCATCTAAGATTTCTGTGGAATTGTCCTAGCCATAAACAAACGGATTAGATTTAGAAATTTAATTTGGACAAGGTCATAAAAAAAAAAATATATATATATATATATATATATATATATATATATATATATATATAGAGATTGCTTCCTGTTTAAATATTTATATTTGTTTTAAAGTTATTTGTAAATTTAGGTTTATAAATTAGTAACCTAGGTAACTTGCAATCATTGGAGGCATCGTCTTCAATGCTGTTCATGTCAGGTTCTAACTGTTATTTAGAAATGGCTTTTTTCCAAATCCTACATTTTTATTACCATTATTTTCTCTATGGCCTTTTCATTTCACAGTAACATGTATTTAATAATGATGTTTCTGTTCTAAATCTCATTTATATCAAAAAGACAATTTTGTAATCAGTCAGTCAAAATCAGTGGGTCAGAGAAGATTTTGAAGAATGTTCAGGCCAGAAGACACCAAATAATAAATATATAGCCTGCATTAATTTTAAAGGCTGCTGAGAAGAATATTTCTGAATACCTTTAATACTCAGATCTGACCTGTCAAATATCAGATTTATTTGTTTATACAGCGGTGTGTTAACTCTACTAACTTTCAGGTCCTAATTCAAACTCATTTTAGGGGAAAGCATGATAGTAAATAGGTAAATAAGAAGAAGTAAATAATACACTTTGTTCAGGAACATTACACTCATAAATCAGGCTGCAGCTCCTAATTACTTGAGAGATGCTTCTTATTATGACTAATAATGTGATGTGGTAGCCAATAATCAAATCTTGTATACATTTTTTTAAATAAACGTGGGTGCAGCAGGCAGATCTTGAATGTGGGTCAAAATCACCTCAGCTGTTATAGTCTAGCTGTTTAATCAGATAAAGAAAGCATCGCAATTCAGAGCTCACTAGGCTGCGTTCGCATTACAAGGTAAACAAGTTTTTTGGTCATTTTGGAGTTGCATGTCAGGAAAGTTCACATTCATAATTCTTTTTAATCAGTCTCTAATGTATGCACAAATTAATACGACTTTGTACTAATATCTATTAAATCATAGATTTCTCTCTCTCTCTCTACTGACTACTTTCTCCACTCTAAACCATTGTTGAAATGAGACCCCCGGCATTGCCGGTGCAGACTGATGTCATGCACAGGGATAAAAATTCGCATGAATTCCGATCGCATTCAAGTCTCATGACCAGCATTGCTTATGTATCCGATTTACAACCACATGCGAAAGCGACTCAGATTCGACATGACAAATATCACATTTGTGTGTTTAAATAGCCCTAAGAATCGAATGTGTATCAAATTAGGGTTTAAAGTCTACTGTGTGGTTCTTTGGTTAAAAGCCATCATGACATTTGGCACTCTGACCGTCCTCTTCAGGCACAAAATAGTGATGGGAAATGCCCCATTTGAGCTGACTGACTGATTACCGGAGAATTAAATGATTGTGTCTGTGTGTCATTATGAAATGAAAAGCAATATTTTGAGAGTGGGGGGAGTCTTTTTTTAAATAAAACCTGTTATTGCATTTTTAAACTGATCATAGGCATATTTATTTTATATGCTTACTTTGGTTTTGACCCCTGTGCATTTTCCGTGTCCTCACTAATGGGCCGTGCTTTAAGTGCCTCATCGGTGCTTTTGATTAAATTATATATCATTTAAAAAGTAATAACATCGACACTGTGGAGGCCAATAAATTCTACAGGAGCATCACTTATCAGTCAAGTAGTCATAGTCAACCAGTTTACATCTTATTGCTAATAAACAAATAGCTTTACAAACATATTAGTCTCATTTACTTCCAAAACATTACTGTTCAGCTCTATTGGATCACCTTGTAATCCGGTGAAACTGCTCCCTCTCCATGCACATACACACTTTTTTTTACTGGAACTCACATTCTGCCATGCCTTTCCTCTTAGCACTGTGTGCTTTCAGTTGCTATGCCAATCTGATTCTGGTCTGCATTATAATTTTGTTAATTTGTTGCTTGTCCTTCCTTCCCTGCTAATTTCCATGGTCCACTATTCATTAGATTCCGTGCTACGTGAGGTAATGACGGCATGATGTGTTTGTGTTTTTCTTCAGTAATGTGCTGTTCTATCAGTAACGTTGTACTTGTCCAAGCATCATCTGTCTATTATTTTAAGCCTGTAGGGGTAAAGTGTTTTTAAATCCCCCTCCCAGCAAATAATGTAATGTAAACGTGATGAAACAGATGGAATTAATTGCCATTTTTGCGATGCATATAATTTGGGGGCAATAAGGGTGGAACAGTGGTGCGTTGTTGTCTCCCAAATACCCAGTTTGTGTTACTGTGTTCATGGAGTTTTCACGTGATTTTACCCAAGTGTGGAGTTAAAACCATGGCTGTGAGAAAGTCTTATCATAACCGACTTCCCATTCAGGGTGCATGTGTCCAGTGACACTGCAGCATCACTCTGACCAGGATAAATGTCTTTAGAGGAGAACTGGGCACAAAATATTTTTTATAATTGATTATTCTTGTTAATTATAAGATAAATCATTAATTCGGCACTTGCATGTGGCTTTGAAAAGAGACGGACTAAAACTTTTTTTTTACCGTCTAAAAATATAAAAGTAAAAGTTTGTGTGTATGTTTGGTTATTACTATAAAATGAATGTAATAATAAACGCACAGTGGTAAGGTTGAAGGTTCGATTCCTGCCTCGGGTCCGTTTGCATGGAATTTCCATGTTCTCCCTGCGCATGGTGGGTTTCCTCCCGGTACTCCAGTTTCCTTCATGCTGTAATATGTGTATTTGAGCACTGCAATGTATTGGCACCCTGTCCCGGGTGTACCCCGCCTGCCTTTTGCTGGGATGCCTATTGCTTTAATTATTGCTCGGATTTCCTGCGACATGGTCCGACAACCGTATGCAACACCAAAACATTGGCATCCAGAGTTTTGTCTAAGATCTTGTATTATTGTCTATTATTAAGATGCGATAACCTGGTCATTCATTACATTCAGGTCGTCAGCTTTTTTTTTATTTTATTGCCGAATAACACTGAGTCTAGACCTGACCAAGTAAAGCGACCCCAGATCAAAACACTGACTGCAGAGGCTTCTACAGTGGGCACTATGCATGATGGATGCGTTGCTTCATGCGCTGGGCTGGTCAGACTTTTTCCATGGCTCCAAAGTTCAATCTTTATGCTCCACTTCTACAAGCTAGCAAATAGTTTTCTTATGGCCACACAGCTGTTTAATCCCAATCCTGAGAGTTATTGTCACTTTGCGCATGTGGAAATGCTCTTACTTTGTCTAACAAAGCTGTGATTTCTACGATGCAACTTCCCCAAGTCTTTAAGCGTCCTCCAATCATGGGTGTCCATGAGTTTGACGGTCCAGGGTCCTTCCAGGGTTTAATATGTTGGTCAACTCTTAACAGTTGCAATTCATTCCAGTAATTTCTGTTTTGTTGTTTTCTTCGCTTGATGCAGGCCAATAATTGGACCTGTTTGAAGCACATCTTTTCCATAACCATGGGCTGTGTCTTCTGACATTTCTGAGAAATGATAAAATACCCATTGAATCAGTTAGGAGTTAATACGATTCTTGCCAGATGAAGCATACGAATCTGTGCAGTATTATGCTTTCAAAGGCTCTTAAGCATTTGCTTATTTAAATCCAAGTGGTGACTCTCTTTCCACTCCGGCAGTGTATGAGGATTAAAGTTGTTGTTTCTCGCTACCTCTTCACCAAAACTTGTCATTCCTTTATCACCAATCCTAACGAGCCGAAATTAAACACACCAATCTTAACTAGTCTCATTAAACTATGGCATTGCTGCACAAGTTTTTGTATTACTTTTACAGTATATTTCACTCACCGAGTGAAATATAGTAAACAGACCGTGTCCTGTTAGAAATGTTTGTTGCGCACTTTGTACACTCGCTGTAAAGATGAAGAATTTCTGTTTCTTATTGTAGAAAAATGAAAAGCAATTCTTTCATGTGTCTCCTTGCTGTCCTACTATGCTGCTTGTATATTGCTGCCATAATCTTAAATATAAATTTCAGTGTTTGTCAAGTTACATATACTGTAACTAGGAACAAAATATTTCATATCTGGTTGCCTTTTGATTTCCTAACCTTTAGGTTTCATCAGCAGCGCAGCAGCAAGCTGTAAAGATCCAAAGCGCCTCACCTTCTCAGTCCGCGGTCCCTCACAGCGCGACTCCGACTCTCTCGGACAGCCCGCAGCCATCCCAGGCTTCACCCCTCATTCAGATTCAGTCTCCTCACCCCCCACAGTCCCGACCCCCCTCTCAGCCCCAGACACAGCCCCCTTCTCAGTCCCAGGCACCATCTCGGGCATGCACACCTTCATCTATACCTCCTCTCTTTATAATACACAATTCGATAGGCAGTTCCCCACAGCCGTCTCAGCCAGTTGCTCAAGCTCCGCCGACGCAGCCCAAGCCAGTTCAGGTGCAGATTCCGCAGGTTCTTCCTCAGCCTGTGGTCCTCCAGCAGGAGCAGCTGCCCGTGTCGTCCTGCTCCCCGAAACCTCCCCAGGTTTCCTCATCACAGTTGCATTATGTGACCCCTGCAGTATGTACCACGGCCGGGGCTGTGTTGAAACAGCAGGTGCCAGGCCTGACTGCTGAACAGCAGCACCATTTACAGCTGGTTAGTGCACAACTACAGACAATGTCATCCATCACCCAGCTTTCACCACAACAGAAGCAACTCCGGGAAAAGCTCAGCCAGGCAAGCTTTTATTACACCTTAATTTAGACTACTGAAATGTCACCAGCATGATAAGTGGCCTAAATAATTGTTTTGGTTTGTTTACTAGAAGTGGACAGGTCCTTCTAAAAAAATTAGCATATTGTGATAAAGTTCATTATTTTCTGTAATGTACTGATAAACATTAGACTTTCATATATTTTAGATTCATTACACACAAACTGAAGTAGTTCAAGCCTTTTATTGTTTTAATATTGATGATTGTGGCATACAGCTCATGAAAACCCAAAATCTCAAAAAAATTAGCATATTTCATCCAACCAATAAAAGAAAAGTGTTTTTAATACAAAAAAAGTCTTCAAATAATTATGTTCAGTTCTGCACTCAATACTTGGTCGGGAATCCTTTTGCAGATTCTTGTGTCTTGTGTCTCTCAACTTTCTCTTCACAATATCGCACAGATTCTCTATGGGGTTCAGGTCAGGAGAGTTGGCAGGCCAATTGAGCACAGTAATACCATGGTCAGTAAACCATTTACCAGTGGTTTTGGCACTGTGAGCAGGTGCCAGGTCGTGCTGAAAAATGAAATCTTCATCTCCATAAAGCTTTTCAGCAGATGGAAGCATGAAGTGCTCCAAAATCTCCTGATAGCTAGCTGCATTGACCCTGCCCTTGATAAAACACAGTGGACCAACACCAGCAGCTGACATGGCACCCCAGACCATCACTGACTGTGGGTACTTGACACTGGACTTCAGGCATTTTGGCATTTCCCTCTCCCCAGTCTTCCTCCAGACTCTGGCACCTTGATTTGCGAATGACATGCAAAATTTGCAACCTGTAGCCCATTTCCTGCACACGCCTGTACACGGTGGCTCTGGATGTTTCTACTCCAGACTCAGTCCACTGCTTCCGCAGGTCCCCCAAGGTCTGGAATCGG
This sequence comes from Channallabes apus, assembly GCA_030522415.1. NCBI lineage: Eukaryota > Metazoa > Chordata > Actinopteri > Siluriformes > Clariidae > Channallabes > Channallabes apus. Next base: position 3,039,711 of record CM060131.1, read on the forward strand.
TCCTTCTCCACAATCTTCCTCAGGGCCCGGTCACCTCTTCTCGTTGTGCAGCGTTTTCTGCCACACTTTTTCCTTCCCACAGACTTCCCACTGAGGTGCCTTGATACAGCACTCTGGGAACAGCCTATTCGTTCAGAAATGTCTTTCTGTGTCTTACCCTCTTGCTTGAGGGCGTCAATGATGGCCTTCTGGACAGCAGTCAGGTCGGCAGTCTTACCCATGATTGCGGTTTTGAGTAATGAACCAGGCTGGGAGTTTTTAAAAGCCTCAGGAATCTTTTGCAGGTGTTTAGAGTTAATTAGTTGATTCAGATGATTAGGTTAATAGCTCGTTTAGAGAACCTTTTCATGATATGCTAATTTTTTGAGATAGGGATTTTGGGTTTTCATGAGCTGTATGCCACAATCATCAATATTAAAACAATAAAAGGCTTGAACTACTTCAGTTTGTGTGTAATGAATCTAAATTATATGAAAGTCTAATGTTTATCAGTACATTACAGAAAATAATGAACTTCATCACAATATGCTAATTTTTTGAGAAGGACTTGTATGTACACTATACAGCCCTTGCTCTAACCAGACATTTTTATTCAGGTTCAGCAAAACATCCTACTTCAGGCAAAGCAGCAGCAGCAACAACAACTTCAGACTCCGCCTCAGGCCAGTCAGTTTAGCAAAGTGCCTGAGAAACCGCCAGCCTCACTGGTGAACCCCTCAACCAGCAGCACAGTCAGTGGATCTGTCACATCTCTGTTGCAACAGAAGTCTGTCTTCATCAAGTCATCAGGTTCAGGTGAACCCTCTATTTTTGTACTGTACTGTTATTTATAATTGCAAATAGAAGTCTATTTTTTTTAAACACTTGTGTTGTTTATATTTCAGGTTCAAATGATGGCCAGGTATTTCTTGGACCTTCTGGGCCAAGTGGAGTCACAGTTAATCAAGGAAAATCCCCTCTAAATCTTCCTCAATCTGTTCAGGTCTGAATCATTAGTAACTTGTATGACCCGACGTACAGTAGGTTTTCTTTAACGTATATTTAGATTATTTCAGCTATGATCGTTTTTAACCAGGAATCGTATTCTCTGCAGGCAAAGCCTGGGGTTATAAGTGCAGTTGGAGGGCTGGCATTAAGTAAACCAGGACTACAGATACAAGTTGTGGGCAGTGGACTTCAACAGATGTCTAACCTACAGTCTTCAGCTCTGGTTCAAACCCAGGCAAGGGTCATATAAACTTGTTCCTTCATATGATGCAATGCGTTGACTTTAGTACATCGGTGTGGCATGCGGCTGTTTATTAATAATACACTAAATGTTTTCTTTGATCTGCCGCAGACGTCCGCTTTAAAGAGGCCTTTGAGTATGGAGCCAAGCAAAGAAGCACGGTACGTACCGTTTGTTTGCCTTCGTAGGTTTCGAAAAAGAATTGAACTGTTTATTTTGACGATCTGATCAGAAAAACTAATTTGATCCAGAAATGCTGTATAATCCAGTTTTTCTACTCCAGTCTGTAGAAGAAACAATATGGCTATAGGTTTGTTCAGACTTCTGTTCTTAAAGTGTGTGTGTGTGTGTGTTTATAGGATACTAGAACAGCTAAGGAAGTTTCAGGCTTCTGTACTGCATCCAGACTACAGCTCACCTTTCCACTCTTTCGAGGACACACTCTATCGACTCTTGCCCTACCACGTGTACCAGGGCATGGCTCCCTCCCCTCAAGACTACTGCAAAGGTAACCCATCTAATCCTGTATATGAATTCACGTTAATGTCTTCGCTACCGATTGTGTAACGCTTCCTTTGTGGCTCTCTGCCCAGTGGACGATGAGTTTGAAAACGTCTCCAGCCAACTTCTGAAGCGCACACAAGCTATGCTGGATAAATATCGACACCTGCTGTTTGAAGAATCGCGGGTATGAGGACACGCAGCTTTTTCCTTTACACAGTTCACACCACCCGTAACCTTGACCTTGTGTTGATGCTTCTGTTGTTGCTTTGAGCAGAGGCTGGGTCCTTCTGCAGAGATGGTCATGATCGATAGGATGTTTATTCAAGAGGAGAAGATTGCCCTGAACCAAGACAGGATATTAGCCAAGGAGAAGCCAGGTAAAGTCGCATTTAATTCTGCATAAAACTCCGGGAATAACGGAAAGGGAACTGAGAAATGACATTTAAATGCAGGTTAACCTGATAAATGAAGCGCTATATGGTGCACTATATTTACACAGCAACTTGCAACCATAACTATGATGCGCAACGTAAGCTCTGTGATACGATGTTTTTTAATAAATAAATTTAAAAAACGCTTTTTCTTTATTATTATTAAAAAACAGAAGTTGTGTAAGTGTTCAAGCATGACTGTGTGCTTTCATATATATAAAAAAAAAAAAAGGATGCTTCTTTCAATTCAATTTCATTTCCGTTTTATTTGTATAGCACATTTTACGTTGGACATTCTGGATAGAAATCCAGAGAAAAAGAAAAAAAACAAATTCCCTGAGTTGATATGGGGAAGAAATCTTTAGAGGAACCATATTCAAAAGGGAACAGCCTAAATTTTAAGATTCAGTGCCTGGTATGAAGCATCCCTGCTGTAACATTGGTGCAACACAGGGAATATAGTTGTGGATTAATATTACGTTCAAGTCTTAGAAGCAATATCAGCGTGTTCTTTATTTAACACCCTCGTTATTTCTCTACAGAGGAGTTTGTGGCCAGCTCGTGTTTGGTGAACAGGGTTGCGGACAGTGGTGTGAAGCCTGCAGCAGTGGAACTGAGCTCTGTTAAAACTGGGCCTACAGCAATGGAATTGAGCTCTGTTAAATCTGCTGTAGCAACAGTCCAAGCAGCCAGCGCCCCAGCTCCTGCCCCTACCTCAGTGACCGCTGCTCCCACCGCTAACCCCGCACCTGTTCCCTTTCCCCCCACCAAACTAGTGATAAAACAAGGAGGAGGTGGAGCTCTGGTATCGTGGTCCACTAGCTGCACTCCCGTGCCGGCGTCGGTGGTACGGCCTTGTGCAAAAGTCACAGGACTGAGCTCTGAGCGCAGTTTTGGCCCCAGCTCTTCCTCGACTCATTCTGCAGACGATGACGATGAGGACGATGACGCACTTCCTCAGCGGACTAGCAAGCCTCCGATAAAGACCTACGAGGCACGTCAGCGCATCGGCTTGAAATTGAAGATTAAGCAAGAGGCAGGGTTCAGCAAAGTGGTTCATAACACTGCATTAGATCCTGTTCATTTACAGCCACAGCACACTTCACTACCACAAGCCCCTGATCCGCACCCTAAAACAAGACTACCTGTAACCCAACCGTCCGTAGTGCAAAGGACTTCACCGCCAACCATAAATTCCTCAGCTTCTGTCGCTTTCAGTGCAGCAACCACACATGCAGGGACGGGAACTACAACTTCTCCAGCTGTGCAGCCTCCTTCAGTCTGGTCATCATTGTCCTCGTCCTTATCCTCTTCCACCTCTTCAGCGCAAGTGAATGGCACTCCAGAGCACTATGAGATGTCTGGGGCCAAACGGGACCCTACCTCCACTTCAGGACCTCAGCCGACCACCTGCCGGCTCCCACTTCGCAAGACATACCGTAAAAACATCAGCCCTCATCACCGACCAGGAGTGCCAGGGGGAGGAGGAGACGTGGGACCTGTTCAGCCAGCAGCACCTGCATCCTCCCCTCCAGTGGAGAGGACGGTTATTGCCAGTGTAAAATTGGAGCAGCAAGGTGTCTGTAAAACCCCTCACACCCACATCGATCCAGGGTCACAGGGCTTGGCATCTGTAGAACATGAATTTTACCATGGAATTAAAAATGCATATCAACAGCAGCAACAAGGCTCTGATAAAGAGGACGAGGAGGATGGAAATCCTGGGGACCACATGGGGAGGGTCATGGGGCATATGAGCAAAAACTGTGAGTGGGCAGTGGGCACGTTTCGGATGGACCAGCATGCACCAGGCCCTCCGTCTCTTGGCGAAACATCCTGGGCGAGAGACTCATCACTTCCTGCGAAACGATCCAAATCGGATTCTCCAGACATGGACAATGCCAGCTTCTCGAGCGGTAGCCCTCCACTGGATAACTCGCTAAACGAACATCTGCAGTGTGCTATAGATAGCATCCTGAATCTGCAGCAGGGTCCGCCCAGCCGCGGAGCAGTGGACAGAGTCTTTGCTGGAAACTTAACCAACCAGCACCAAACGCACCATCGTCAGGGCACAGCCTCGTCATCGACATCGTCGTACAGACATACGGTTACTTCCTCTTCCTCTCCATCCTCCTCTTCCATTTCACAACACCCGCAGTTAGGCGGCCGAGGACAGAACGGGAATCTGGTGTCACAAACACACAGTAGATAACATCCCCTTTTAGTCAAGAGACACTGAAAGGCATGAGAGAGGCCAAAGCAGGAAAATCACTTTACTCTTTTTAGCTGTGTTTGCCTTGCTTGTCTAAGGACAGCTACTGAATAATAATAATATTCTCTAGGTGTATCGTAAGCCCCTTTAGGTGTACCTTCAGAAGCATGAAGTGCACTCTGACATGCCAAGCTCATTTTCGTTTGTGTGTATTAATTTGTGGGAAGTTTCAGAACAGTTCATTATCAGGGCTCACTTAAATTCTTCACTTCGACTCTTTATTAGTAATAACATAATGTAAGGAAGGTTTCTTCAGTCCATTTAATTTATGTATGGCTTTTGATTAATTACCATTACCACTGTAGAATTCTGCCTTTATGGTTTGAGGTTATTCTTTAATGTTCTTCATATTGAAAATGGGGTCATTGTTCACTGCTTAAACCCTCTTTACCACAAAATCACCAATTACAATAACATAGAAACTGACCCAGAATATAACGTCTTACCTTTAAGAATTATTCTTCATTTGCGTTATTGCCAAACCTCTGATGTGGTGAGTGCTGGGATGGGGGGAAAAAATCCCATTCATAAAACAAGCACACAAGCTTTTGACCTTAAATTATACTATCAACCGGAGCAAATTTGCATCGAATACCCTTAATCTAAGTACGTTTTTTTTTTTTTTTTTTTTTTTTTTTTTTTTAAATAATAATCGTATGCAAAAATTGCCTCCATTTCTCGCAAAAAATTCAGTGACGTGCTAGAGGGCTAAACCACCTCCTACTCAACTCTCTTCCTGGAAAAACCACCCTGTGTTAGAGTTTTTTGTTTTGGTTTGTTAACAGTTCTATTGTTCCACTGCTCTTGTAGAGTTTCATTAGATAATTAGATTAGTGGTACTGATATCTCCAAGATTATGCAGGTATGATCGCCCGTATTCGAGGCCCGTTATATTTTTTTTATGGGTATCAGCCCTAACAACCACAACCACTGTCCATCATCCTCATCACCACCATCATCAAGCAGAGAAAACATCTCCACTATTGTGATTATGTACAACTATTATTCTATCACTGACATTTAAGTGGCTGTAAAGACACCCTCCTAATTTATTTATATATTTTATGTACGCATAATATAGTCTCCCCCGAAAACCCTCTGGACAATTCAAATGCAAACACAGCTTAATTATGAGGAAAAAAAAAGACTAATCTAAAGGAAAAAAATAAACTGTAAGAATTTGAAGTATAGTACTACAAATTAATTTTGTATTGTATTTATTGTGTATAATGATACTTTTTTTTAAAAAGGAAACTGTACATTTAGTAAAACTGTAAATTAAACTTCTTTTATGAAAGATTCATGTATTTGTACGTTTTAAATTTTTTCTCACCAAACTTGGATGGTTACTGTGGAGAAGCTCATTGAATTTTTTTAAACTGGGTTACAAGTTTTCATTAGTTGGCCACAAGGGGGCGACTGTTTGCCAACCAAATTTTTTCGACTAGAGTCAGTTGTAAAGGCAGGGGCGTCACTAGATCTCTTGTAGTGTGGCCGCAGTCCCCTTAGGATCTTCTTTAGATCCATAAAAAAATGTTTTCCATTAAAATCGATCGGTTCGTGCCATAGCGTTTCCAAATGGATTTTAAAACTGGGCTTTAGGACAGCAGGGAGGCTGCTGCTTTAATGTAGCATGTCCATTGGCTCTCCTGTGATGAGATAGTGACTGTAACATAAAATACACTTCAGTGATTATTCTGACAAAGTTAATTTGACCAAGTTGGCAAAAATTGCTCCGTTAGAATTTTCTCATTTTGAGAAGAAAGTATTTTGTCTGTTTCTTGAGCAATAAAAATAACATTCCTAGACATTTAACACAACTTACAGTATGAAAAGACTATACTAATATACTGTAAATTTGGCCAAATATGCATATGACTAATCAATGTTATAATTCCAGGGTTAAAAGTTAAAACGCACCTTTAGGGCGTATATATATATATATATACCCCAATATACCCCACTCCCCAGTAAAGGTGTGGTCCCTGTATGAAAGCCCTGGTGACTCCCCTGTTGAAGACTGGCCAAAGAAAAGTTTTACATGTACAGCAGCTTCAAGATTTACGTGCATCTCTCTTTTGATGATTAAAGTCTTGTTTAAATTAAACACTGTATATTGACTTCTTTAGAAGTAGTCGTGCATTTGACCGTTCTAATCCTCCTCATCTACCTGTTCCCATCGTTCCCTAGCCTACTGTATAGTGGCCTAAAACTGTGAGCTATTCAGTTTGAACCTCGGAGTGTATAGTGGGGTTGTTGTTTTTTTTTTTTTTTTTCTTCTGCTAAACGAAAGGAGTAAAGGAGAAGAAAAAGAGGGGAGGAGACCCAGCAAAAGTATTTCAGAGCTGCGCGCACAGTGAAGACACGTCAAGAGCTGATCCAAAGGCTTGTTTGTAGAAGGCATTTTGTATTTCTTTTCTTGCTTCTTTTTACATTTATTTTTTTTTATTATACTTTTATATAAAAACTGTTTCTGGGTCGAAGAGTTAAGTACCAAAAGTGAAACAGAGCATTATGTTTTCATGTTTGGTTTTTTTTTTTTATCTTACAGCTGCATAACAGGTAAGAACAATCTTAGTGATTATACTTTATGACCTGTAATAGTTAAAACAAGCTACCATGAAATTTTAATAAATTGATGAGATGGAAAAAAAAATAGTCACATTGATCCACATGATGTAAGAACAGGAATCAGAAAGATCATGTTGCCTTTTATGCTTCTTAAATCCACCCTGTGGGACTTAACAATACTGAATACTAGTACTGACTCTAAAGTCAAATACATATTAATCAGCGATTGCATCGAGATGATTTTAACAATCAATTTTCCATCTCCTGTGCAAATTGTTATACGTCCTAGTTCAAAATTTTCCTTCTTTTCATGTGGACATTTTAATGTAGATTATATTATTTTAAACCAAGTTACTAAACTTCTTTATCATCTCAGCTGCAGTGTTTCGATGTGGCTTTTTTTCTTCTTCTGGAAAAAGATAACTCGTGACTTATTTAATGAGAATTAAATTGTCTCAGACACATATTGGGTAATTTGGTTTTAGACAACGTGTGGATTGTCTACGGACTAACGATCTCATTAACATGTTACGAATTGTTTTTTTTTTTTAAACTATGGTGCAGTTTTATTGTTTTAGAAAAATAAGCCTTAAATGTTAAAATTATCTCAAGTGGCTTCTGGTTACTCTCTACTGGCAGGAACTCTTTTTAAAAAACAGACATTTGCTATGTATGAGGATGAAGGAGTGTGTGTATGTGTGTGTGTGAGTTTTTCCGAAGTGAATGCCAACATTTTCCAGACACAGGCGATGCACTCTGCTTTCGCACTGGAGTAAAGGGAATCCACTATATCCAAAAGAAAAAGACTTTTTTTTATTGGAGTTCCATCTTCTAAATAAAACATCCATCTCAGTGTAACAGGATTGTGAGGCATATGTAACTTAAATAATTTTTTATTGTTGTCAATTTGGACGAAAGGATGAGAAGATCTTATGTTTAAAGAGAGACATAACTGAAAATTTAGTCGTGACGTCCAGAAGTACAATTTTGAATTGTTAATGTTGTTAACTTTGTCCTTTTTTTTTTTTTTTAAATAAATTTAGGAGGCAGACCTACATTAGCACCTTGATTAAAGACAGGAAAAAGGAGAATATCCTGTTGAGCCAAAGGAAACCTAAATACAGAGTCCAAAACAGACCCTTAACTCAAGTCAGTGAAGTAAACACAGTGTAAAGACCCACATTATGTCTCGCTGGGGGCGGAAAAATGTCAAGAAGACCCCTGAAGTGATCAGGACAGTCACAGAGGGGCTGAAGTCACTGTATCGTAAGAAGCTTTTGCCCATCGAAGAGTACTATGGATTTCATGACTTCCACTCTCCAAGTCTGGAGGATGCTGACTTTGACAACAAACCCATGGTGCTAGTGGTTGGTCAGTACTCCACAGGAAAGACGACTTTTATCAAGTAAGAATAGTAATTCTTCATGGTTGGGGGGGAAAAAACCAGCATGACCGTTAAAAGCTACAAAACTGTCCGAAAAAAAAAAAAAGGAAATCAGTTGCTCTCTTTTCCCAGGTACCTTCTGGAGCAAGAGGTGCCTGGAAGCCGTGTGGGTCCAGAACCTACTACAGACTGCTTCACTGCCATCATGCATGGTGACATGGAGGGAATAATCCCTGGAAATGCTCTCATCGTGGACCCCAACAAGCCCTTCCGCAAACTCAACCCCTTTGGAAACACTTTCCTGAACAGGTTAATAAATAATAGTTGTGCATCTCCAAACATGCTTAAGTTCCTAAATATGATAAGCTGTAAGTGAGCAGGGAAAAGTGAGACATAATGTGTCAACCGATCTCTCCTCCTCCAAGAGGTAGGCAGAGTACGGAGTAAGAGAAAATTGTTTTTGCTCCATGGAATTTCAAGTGCCTGTGCCAAATATCTGAGGCAGTAGGGCTTGCCTTATTTGTAGAAGCTTAGAGAAAGGGTGAGATATCACAAGAGAGAGTTGTGAAAGCTAGAACAGAAGCTGCAATGCATGTTACTTAAGAGGGTTTATAGGCTGTCAATATGGAGCAAGACAAATTGAACTGAAATATTTGTGTCTGAAAAAAAAACTCCCTTTTTACTAGCCTTTCACATGATTGGGATTTTATTTCTCCAACTAGTGCTCAGAATTGTATGTCTGGAGCAGCAGAGATCGTGATATACACTCATCAGCCAGAACATTACAACCACCTAGGTTTTAAGCTATTGTAACTTGAAATTATTTGCAACGTACACTTATCAGGCTTAATCAGTTAGTGCTCGTTCAAACATGGTAGTTTCTGGTATTTATTTATGATATACAGGTACGGTGATTCTGTCCTGATAGTTAATCACAGGTTTACTTCTTTCCATGTGTTTTTGCCATGTTTTCTTTTGAAAGTTACTTAAATTTCCTGCCCTGGGAATCGTTTAGCTTGATAAATCCATTTACAAGAGGAAGTGGCTGTGTTGTTGTAGGCATCCGATCATTAGCGGGCCTTATTGTTTGATTCTGGCAGCACCGATCATTTTCCTTCAGGAAGCCCCTGTGCATTTAGAGCACCACTTCCACACAATGGCCTGACCTGGGAGGGGTACAGGCTAGCGTAGATGTTAGATCTCATCACACGGCCATGATACAAAGGGACTGGAAACTTCTGCATAACTCTCCGCATAACTGCTCTGACTACAGCTTTAATTGTTCGTCACTGTGTAGTTAAAGGGTGTCATTTTTAGGCAGCTATGGGAATGAAAGGTGAACTATCCCATTGCAAAAGTTTCGAAAATCGTATGTCAGGAAACATTTGGAGCTTGAATTCTTACTTTATAGTTCATTTGTTGAATAATTGACAATGTATTCTTAGGTTCCAGTGTGCACAGATGCCTAACCAGGTTCTGGAGAGCATCAGTATCATCGATACCCCTGGCATCTTATCGGGAGCTAAGCAGAGAGTGAGCCGAGGTGAGACCAACACTAAAGGTGAGGGGCCAGTGGTTTGGGCAAAAAGGAAGAAACTCCACCCTCATCTAACTGCACCCATTAGTCACCCTCCATTGTGCTAATCCACTGTCAAAAAAATAAATTCCTGCTGCAGTACGCTGAATAAGAAAACCTGCAGTTAAGAGTTCTGCGAAATCCATTTGTTCATGGAAACGAAACTAAACCCTGAACCTGTGCTGTAACAGAATCTTTGCGCATCATCTTCAGGTTTGCTTTGACCATTTTCTAACCATTCTAATATCACATTGTTTATGTATAATAGTATAGTATAATATATATATATTTTATATATATATATATATATATATATATATATATATATATATATACTGTATATATGTGCAGAGAATATACATGGAAGAACTTCAGCGTATGCTTGTTTTATCTCAAAAATGTTCTGTAAGAAAACATCTGTATCAAATCTGACACTGAGTGGGAGAGAACACACAAGGTGTGACAGTTAGGGGAGCGAAATAAGGAATGCGTAAGCATGGCAACGGATGAATGAATGAATAGAAAATCTGTAGACATAGGGGAGAAGTAATATGCGATAGCTTCTCTTTTTATTCCAGTAAATAAAGAAATAGTATTTAGGTTAACGCTGTAAACAAGCTTATAACAATAACTTTGCTGTTACAACCATCAGTTTGTCTATCGTTTTTCTCTAGGCTATGACTTCCCAGCTGTCTTGCGCTGGTTTGCTGAACGAGTGGACAGAATTATCCTCCTCTTCGATGCCCACAAGCTGGAGATTTCTGATGAGTTTTCCGAAGCCATAAGTGCTTTAAAGGGCAACGAGGACAAACTGCGTGTGGTGCTTAACAAGGCAGATATGGTTGGGACGCAGCAGCTGATGCGAGTATATGGTGCTCTCATGTGGTCCCTGGGCAAAGTGTTCGGAACCCCTGAAGTATTAAGAGTGTATATCGGCTCGTTCTGGTCTGAACCTCTCATGGTCGCGGACAACCGGAAGCTGTTTGAATTGGAAGAGGAAGATCTTTTCACTGACATTCAGAACCTGCCACGCAATGCAGCCCTCCGCAAACTCAACGATCTGGTCAAGAGAGCCCGTCTAGTCAGGGTGAGGGAACTTGAATAATTACCTGTTATGTTGCCATGTTCATATCTCCAGCGTCATTTATCACATCACTCATTCATGACAAAATATTGAGATCAGTATTAGCTACAAATGAATATTATTTGCAGTTTTAGTGAAATCCAGATTTAGAGCCAGAACATGCAATATAGTTGTAAATAAGTGATTATAATATACACTCAGCGATGATGTGTCAGCAGTGCAGTGCATAAAACATGACAGATACATGCCAAGAGCTTTAGTTGATATTCATATCGTGCAAGTGGAAAATGTGGTCTTAGTGACTTGGCATGATTAATTGTTTTTAGTGCCAGCTCAAGTATATTAGAATCTGCTAATGTACTGGGATTTCCACAAACTCTACTCTCTAGAGTTTACGCTGTATGGTGAGAAAAACAAAAAACATCGAGTGGAAGTGCAGGAAGAAATGCCTTAGTGATGAGAGAGACCACAGGAGAGTGACTAGAGCTGTTTGAGCAGACAGGAAGACTGTGGCATCTCCTATAAACACTTTTTTACGACTCTGGTGAGCAGGAAAGCATCTCAGAAGGCACACCGGGTTCAATTTTTTTGTTTTTCAGACAATAAAATACATTTATTTATAAGCTTCACATGCCCTGACAAAGTAAACACACTTTAAGCCATCCTTGTTTTTTTCCACTCCATGTTAAAGGTGCTGAAGTGAGAAATTATATTACTACTTTCAGATTACAATGTATATGCACTGCTGCCACGTGATTGGATTATTGGATAATATAAACATGTAACCCGAGGGGGATCTGTAATATCTGTAATATGTTTTTAATATTTACTAACTTCACAGGTTCATGCTCACATAATCAGTTACCTGAAGCAAGAGATGCCTTCAGTCTTTAGGAAGGACAATAAGAAAAAGAATTTGATCTACCAGCTGCCAGTCATTTTCTCCAAGATCCAGCTACAACATCACATTTCCCCTGGAGATTTTCCTGACTGTGGCAAAATGCAGGTCTGTGCACGTTAAAACCACCAGTGCTGCTTTCACAGAGACACTATAAGGCTGTTTGGAGTTTCATTAGCTTTTCTCTTCACTTTAAGAGACCCACGAAGGAATCACAACGATATCTACTGATCTTTAAATAGCTGCTTAAAGTTCAACCTCTTTGTGCTGATGTTATTTGTGATATTACTTATACTACTTTTACTCTACCTAAAGGTATTAGCTATTATCCTTGAAACCTTACCGTAATGGTTCCATGTCACGGGAAGAAATTTTGATAGGATACTTCAGAACTTTACAGATTAATATACAGTATACTACACTACTACTTTTACTTTACAACATTTGCTATACTTACTGTAGTAATGATAGTGATTACTAAGATAGCTAAGATTACTAAGATTACTAAGATAGGTTAGCCTAACCTATCTAACACCCTGTTTTTCACTTTGCCTCACTGGAGGAAACCCGTGAAGTTCTTATGTCATACCATGGAAGAGAGTGGTGCCCTTTTAGAAAACATTCCATTTCAAAGTTAGAAATGCTTGTGGGAAACTCCCTTTTTTCTCTTTTTTTCTCCTGCATGCAGGAGCTCAAAAATGTTGGAGCATTAAATCCAATGTCGGTACTAAGAGCATGCTGATTATAATTGCTTTATAATTTTGTACCAGGTTATTAATTTATCTTAGTTAATCATTTTTATTTTATGAATCATTAAACTCCTATTTGTTGTTGTTGTTGTTGTTTTTGTTTAATTTTTAGGAACTCCTGGGAGTTCATGATTTCACCAAGTTCAAGTCCCTGAAACCTAACATGATGACTATGTTGGATGAGTTGTTGTCTAGTGACATTGCCAAGTTGATGCCTCTTCTCAGGCAGGAGGAGATGGAAGCAGGAGGTCAACTTGGAGTCCAAGGTGGGGCTTTCTTGGGTACCCGAGCAGGACCTTTTGTGGAGGGTGATCCATTTGGTGAGAAATGTGAGGAAGATGTTGAGGATGGAGAGGTGGAAGAAGACTGGATTGTGAATAAGGATAAGCCCAAATATGATGAGATCTTTTACAACCTTGCACCCAGTGAGGGCAAGCTGAGTGGCACCAAAGCCAAAGACTGGATGGTGAGTACACGGCTGCCCAACTCTGTGCTGGGGCGTATATGGAAGTTGTCAGATGTGGATCGTGATGGCATGTTGGATGATGAGGAATTTGCCCTGGCCAGCCACTTGATTGAGGTGAAACTTGAAGGGCATGGCCTTCCACCTGAATTACCTGCTCGTCTGGTGCCACCTTCGAAACGCAGACAAAAAGGATCTGATGCCTAGGCAATACATGCTGCCAATGGTGTCTACTAGATAGTTTTCTTGAAAGAATGCATATTTAATATAATTATTGGCAACCTTCATAAAATTTTTTATTTTTTTTTAAAGATTGGACATAAAACAAACATTGCACACAATAATTTTGCAAATTTCACTTAAACAATAGGAGGATCTGTTCATCTGTGTTCTTCCAAAAATACTTCTGATTACTGACAAAAAAATTAGGTTTAAATTCAATCCAAGGAAGACTTCCAAATAAGTGGATGTATTAGCCATAATGAACATAACATTAAAACAACCTGCCTAATATTGTGTGGGTCTAAACTTGTGCTTTAGCTCTGATCCCTCAAGTCATGAACTACATAAGACCTTTAATGGTTTGCTGTGGTATCTGGCACCAAGACGTTAGCAGCAGATCCTTTACGTCTTGTAAGTTGCGTCATGGGGCCTCCATGGATTGGACTTTTGTCCATCACATCCCATTGGATTGAGTTCTGGGAAGGTTGAGGCCAAGTGAACTGTTTCTCATGTTCATCAAATGATTACTTAAAATTTTTGCAGTGCAACTAGGTGCATCATCCATCTGAAAGAGGCCATTGCCAAGGTCACCTTGAAGGTGTGCACTGCAAAGCTTTGGCTGGTGGAATGTATCAAAATAACATCATGAATATCAGGACCCAAGCTTTTCATTCCGAGCATCAGATTTTCGGTGGTATACACGGGTCAGCATGGGCGCTCTGATCGGTCTGCAGCTACACAGCCCTGTGTTCTCATACATTTCTATCAAGAGCTCGTCTCTTTTGTGGGATCAGACCACATGGGCTAACCTTTTCTCCCCATGCGCATCCATAAGTCCTGATTGTCCCTGAGCCTGCCACTTCGGTGCTAACCGCTGCAAACCAGGAACACCTCACAAGACCTGTGTTCAGCCATAACATTGAAACAGCTGACAGGTGACATGAATTTTGATCATCTAATTATTTATAATAATTATGGCACCTACTTGCAATGAATGTGTAAAACTATAAAAATAAAAAAAAACATTATTATGACACATACAATGTCATTTTATGTTTGAACTTACACTGCATATTCTTTTACTTATCAATTTTTCGCTCATTTTCATAAAAACAAAGATGCCAATAATTACTGTATTTAGGGCCCTATGCATTTATATGTATCACATCTCAACTTAGTGATAAGGGAAAATCTCCCTGATCATTAAATTCCACAGAAGTGTTTGGAGAAACTGGCAAGCCCTGTTGTGTGAATGCTAATTTGCATTGAGTTAAGAAAACTGTCTAGGTGTCTGCACTGGTTTCTCTCTTCACAGCTATCATCCCTGAATCACAGCCGCTATGCGTCTTCACCTACTGTCTTTGAATGTGTCCCTGTTGCTAAATACACGTATATATATTTACTTTAAAATATAAATAAAATTAAAGATATTGTTATGCTAAGATCAAATTTTAAAAAGTGAAATTGGGTATCTAGGACATGCATACAAGAGTTACCCAGCTGTATAATGCTCAAGAACTGTATGACTTTGATTACAATGTAGTATTCTTTTTATTAATGTCGTGCATTTTTTTTTTTTGTTGCATAATTATGTTGTTGACTACTGTACAACACGTTACTGATTGCTTTATAACGGAAAACATTATTACGAAACCAAATAAACTGTGCTGATTTACGATCCTTTGTTCTGTACACTGGTCCTTTTTTTTTTTTGTACCTTTTCATATAGGTATTATCTTATTTTAGTTATGTTTCTTAGACCAATTTGCAGAGTTCTTGAAAATATTGATTTCAATTCATTAATAAAATAAATAAATATCATATTTATTAATTTTTTTCATTCAGTTGTCTAATGATCCATGCTCTAATCTTTAAAAGATGTGGTTTTAATCATAATCCTGGACGACTACTGCATTTGGTGCAACTACGTACTACTCTGTGATACCACTCTGTGGACTATATCTAATGTGTCCTATTCCATTATTCCATTAATTTTTTATGTACAATTTAAGGTAGATGAGAAAGCTCAGAGAGAAATGCATTAAAATGGGCATGAATCTGTAGGTACATGATTATTCTCCTCCACGTTGTGCAGTGGTGTTTTTGTAACGACGAACCCAATAAACAGTGAGTCACAGTCATCCATGCAAGAATCCCATAACCACCATTTTCCACTTTCAAGGCTAGCTGCTGCATCCCCCTCTCCCGCTCCCTCTTCCTCCCCATGGCCAGTTTTATCTCTCTTTAACATAGCCTCTTTTTTTTTTTTTTTTTTGTACTTTTCTTTTAAAGTTGCACAATTGACAAATGTTTCTAAAAGAAAAGGTAGGAACCCTTCCTCCACTGCAGCACTCCTTCATGGAAATATATACAAATGAGAAACAGAATCAAACCACCCATTCCTCCACACTGCTTTACAGAGTGACTCACATGTGAAGAATGTATGGGCCGGACTGCACAAGTTATTAATAAAATCTTTTCCTAGGGTCCCTTAAGTTTTTAAGACAGTCTGTAAACACTGCATCTTTGTAAAGGAGTTGAAAGCATGCCCCTATTTGGATTTTTCCCTGTAAGGCAATTTAAATTCTCAAGCTTGTACTTTTTGTAGTGTGTGTGTGTGTGTGTGTGTGTGAGTGAGTCAGTGAGCGAGAGGGGAAAGAGAGTGAGCTCAAGTCCCAGCAACTATCTATTTAACCCTCAGCTGCTCAGATGTGTAAATGGATAAGGATGTCTCCTGATGGTTTGTGTGTGTATATATACATGCCAACAGGGAAACAAGAGAAGACAACAAACAACGGAGAATTCTTTTGATGTGATTCATAAATTACAGTTCTGATAAAACATATACACTCATTGATTTAAAAAGATTTTTTTCAAGTCAATCTTAAATCAAAATAGTGGTGCATACAGTATATGAGTTCAGCTGAGACTCATATGTAGTTACAGTAGTAACTAAAGAAAAAGCATTACATTTAAACAAAATACACTTAACCTTTAAAAGACTCAATGTCTTTTAAATGGGACTGCGGAATCTTTGAGAGTCTCAGCTGAACTTTGGAATTCCTTTTTTATTTTTATTATTTTTTGGGATATTTTTCCCCAATTTTCTGCCTAATTTAGTCATGTCCAATTCCTCCCCGTCACTAGGGGGCTCCCACATTAAGGCTACAACTACCACTCAGTGGGGGGGGGGGGGCGAAGACTATCACGTGTTTTCCTCCGAACCACGTGATGCCAGCCGACCGCATCTTTTCGAACTGCTCACTCACACACCGTTAGGACAGCGCTATCCGCTTGTTCCGCTTGCATGAGCTCACAGACGCCCCTGATTGGCTGTAGAGCCGTGATTAATGTGGGAGCACTAAGTACCTCTCATCTATCCCCTCTGAGAGAGCTCAGCCAATCAGCTCTCGCTAGACCTCCGGCTGCGAGAGGGTATAGCATCACCCTGGAATACATTTTTTGCACGGAACAAGGGTTGTGGAATTTGGCCCCAATTACTTACTTAGTATTATTACTTTGTAAAGTCAAACTTCATGCTCGGTGTTCAGAGCATAAAACTTTATAATGTTATAAATTTATTATAAGACGTATGGTAATGTACTTATACACACATCAATTTTGATTTCTATGACTTTCAGATCACTTATCTGTAATAGTTTATCTTAACATCACACCAGATATGTGAATATAAACATGTATGTTTGTCCATTAGCTATTATTAGATAACTTTCCTCTGGGACAAAATCATGCATTGTAGCATGAACCGCCTTGAGTTCCAGCTCGATGCGCTCATGCACACTTTAACCACATAATCTGAGATCAGAATCCAATGTGTTATTGGCCTTGAGCTACACAGAATATTACAAACCTGTTATATTTCCATTTGTTAGTTAAATTTGTTAGTTTGCACCGTTTTTAGTAGCAGAGAACTTGGGAGGAATCCGCAATAGGTTGTTGCAGTACTATACGTGTTAACTTTGTTGATGTACATTTACGTACTATTTCGGAAGAATTGCACTGTTACATTTACAAGTGAAATCGTGTCCATATTGATGAGACCTTTTTTATTTGCCAGTTCTTTTAAAAATCAACATAAAAATAGCAAAGAAATCAAGTCAAATTCACAACAATGTTAAATGGATCGGTCTCTATTTCGGTGTCTACCAATTCCTGGTAAGATTTCATAGTTCCCATGTTCTCCTGCACTCTCCAGCTTTTATCACTGTATAACTGAGCACCATGCACACATTAATTTGGACCTAATTTATCTTAGCCGATCCCTTAGGTCCAAATGTGTGTGGTCTAAATGAGTGTGTGCATGGTGTTCAGTGATAAAGAGGATTCCCACAGAGTGTGTATTCCTGCCTCATGCACCGATAGAGGCTCTATATACACTGTGACCCTGAAAAGGATAAAGTACTTAATGAAAGTGTATATGAGTGAGTGTGGACAGGTGGTCTGTTTTTTTAAGGATTTAAAGCAACAATGTCTCCTTTTACAGTTAATGTTAAGTTTGCATCATTCTCTTTGGTATGGCTGCTGCAAATCAAACATCAAAATATTCCAAAAAAATAAGTTTTTGGAATATATCCGTGCATGACCTAAATTAGTTTGAAGTTTACACAGTGAGAGTCCAAACATGAATACGTCACTCCGCCTACATGGGGAATACCTCAAACTTGACTAAACAAACTTCATAGCAACCAAAAGGCTTGAATTCATACAGCAAAAAATGCACGCCCCCTGGTGGTGGCTTATTCAAAATATTATGTGTTGAGTATCATTCTGCATGTACAGTACAGGACTCTAGAGTACATTTGGTATCAGTGGTTAGTGTCTGAGCTAATGATATGATGGTAAACCTTATGTCCCTGCTTTTAAACAGGTTTAATATTAATCATCCGATCCCCACGCCATTCTTTAAACAGCTACTGAGCTTACTCACAGCATGGAATGACAGGATTGGAAAAAACTAATAATTTTTTGATGAATACTGTGCATGCACACCATAGGCTGTTGTTTCTAACACAGGCTTCTAAAATAGGTTTTAAAAAGCATACTGGTGCTTTTCACTACTTACACACACACACACTATATTTTTACACTTTGATAACATTACATTTTAAAGCAGTTTACAATTTAAAAAAAATTACGGTCTATAAATCTTGTTTAATTAATTAATTTATATTTTAATTCTATTTTATTTTGTAACTTTTATAAAGGAAAAAAAATATTTCCAACCTAATTTTTTTTATTCTCATATTCTTTTTATTGAAAAAAAAAATCTATTTTTAGATTAATTGTACACTCTAGTGGTGACATAGTGGTTAGCAGTGTCGCCTTGCACCTCCAGATTGCGGGTTCAATTCCCACCTCAGGTCTGTGTGCATGGAGTTTGCATGTTCTCCCCGTGCTTGGGGAGTTTCCTCCGGGTACTCTGCTTTCCTCCCACAGTCCTCCAACACATTTTCTGAAATCTCTTAAAGTTGTCTACTACAAATTGTAGCAATTTATATTTCACCATATTTATAGTAGAATATATGATATATTTTGTCACCCAGGCAGCAAAATAGTATATTTTAGGGTATATTCTGGCAGACCTGCACTTGATGGAGAGGGAAGGGGCGGATAGCACTCTTCTTTTAGTGTTATGCTGTATCTAATTCTGCATGAGCAGCAGTTCAAACAGATGCTGTCAGCTGGCATCATGAGACTTGGAGGAAGCACTCAACAGTCTTCGCCTTCCTGGTTGATAGTCACCTTGATGGGACACGTGCCTTAAAAGAGAAATTGGTAAGATGTTTTACTTTCTTTGTTTCCAAGCATTTTTCCAGCAATCCATCACCGGGCACACACACACACACACACACACTACAAGCAATTTTGGAAATGGCAATTAACCAAACCTACAGTACCTAGAGAAAACCCACATAGACCCAAGGCGGGAAACGAACCCTCGACCATGCTAACTGCTATGCCACCGTGCTGCCTGGTAATGCTTTTACTATTCCTAAACAACTTAGCACCTACAATATCAGTCAAAATTTTGGACATAAGATTTATTTGATAGTAAATTACTGTATTTTTAGAAAATTATTAAATAACACATATGGCATTAGATAATTAAGGAACAGCCAGCTGTTATTTTTAGACACGAAGGTCAGCTGAAGTATCATAGTGGTCAGCACTGTTGCCTTGCACCTCCAGGGTCTGGGTTCGATTCCCGCCTCTGTTTGCTTGGGACGTTTCCTCTGGTTACACCGGTTTCCTCCCACAGTCCAAAGACATGCAGATTAGGCTGATAGGTGCCCGTAGTGTGTGAATGTGTGTGTGCCCTGTGATGGACTGGCACCCCGTCCAGGATGTACAGATGAAACAGCACGGATTTAGATGTTTGTCTAAAACTTTGACTGGTAGTGTAGATACATAAAAATAAAGAATAGAAAAAAAATTTGTGGCCAGTTTGTCGCTGTTTACAATTTTGTACAAGTTAAATGAATAATACATGAAACGAAATGCCAGGCTTGTTTTTGCACTTCACTGCACTGAGAACATACCAGAAGGGGAGAGGAGAGAAACGGAAAGCGAGAGCGCTTGCGAAATGTTTTTCTCTGTAAGTTGTCAGAGGTGTCGAATATTCACTGTTTACCGTCTGAAACCAATCACACGCTGTTCTTTAGTCACATGATCTCGCACGCGCTACGATCCTGTACTTTTATTTTGTATAATGCGGTGTTCATCCTACTGATACAGCTAGTGTTTATGAGGCAACAGAACAAAATTCCCTTAAATACATCTACTCATCACAATCCTATACCACGTGTTGTAATATATAGTATTTTGTATTAGGGAAATTATGTTCATTACATTGTGCAGAGATTTAGTTTTCATTACCGAAATATCTTATCAGTGAACCACGAGCGCTCGTTGTATTTTTTTTTTTGTAACGGACTTTTATTTTGAAACGTCACGGTTCCGTCACGGTGGCCATCACGGAAAATTTTTTCATGGTCTGTGTTGATGTGGCTGAAGACTGGCGGCTCCAAACCATAACAGTTTACAGCAAATATGGAAACCTCAGCTAAAGAAAAAGAGGCCATGGCACTAATGGCGGAAGCCGAAAAGAAAGTCAAATCATCTCAATCTTTCTTTGGCTCGTTGTTTGGGTGAGCAGTCCTTATACAAACTGTCTGCTAGCAGCAGCGCAGCTAATACTCGTTAGCTAGCTACAGAGTCGATAGCTTAGATATTTAATTTAAGGTGATCTAACTAACTGTTATTTTAAACTAGAGCACGATCATATCCCATACTTCATAAGTAAAACCAACGAGCGGTTGTCTTTTATTAGCGGTGCTTGCGAAGCGAAGAACTACTATTGTTATCTCACAGGCTTATTATTCTTTTTATTATTATTGATATTATTATTATTCCGTGCAAAAGTTTGGCGCGTAACTAGTCCTGCAATTGTCGTAGACCCATGAAAATCGTGCAGCTTATTGGGCCCAAAAAGTCCCATAGACTTAACATTGAGACCAACATCAGCTATGTATGACATGGCAAGCACCACTCACATTTTCTTCAGGAAATGTACCTCTCTAGTTACCTTTGTAATATATCAGAAAGTGTCAGTTACCGTAAATTGCTGTAAAGGTCCGCAGCAGGTTCTTTCTGTACGTAAAGAGTCGCCGGTATAAATGCCGACCGACTGCTAAGTTGGATGAAAGTCGCACTCGCTCGTCGTGTTGTTTATTGGCATAGACGTACCAATAATGCTGTGCTTGAGGAAAATATGCGAAAACAAATCATATTATTTTCCCGATGCGTACAGTTAACTTGGTAGCTGTAACCCTCCAGTACATGTCATGTGACAGCAGCAGAGCGCAGCAGCGAATAGGTCTCGCGCCTCAACATGTTAATAACGTTCCCTATACAGGACATTTCTAATAGCTTAATTAAAATTATACGGATTAATTGTTACAGATGATTAGCATTATAAATCCTGATCTATTTTTCATTTGCGGTGAACTCAAATAAGCTACTTCTCCAGCTCTTACCTTCATATACAGCTGTGGTCAGGAGTCATGTTTCTCTTCGAACATTCAATTTCTGTTCTGTGTAGCTTATGATTTAAGATGATGCTAAATAATTTCATATGCCATAACGAAACCTTGCAAGTTTGCTGCTGCACCTGAAACCAAATAGATTTGTAGATTTGGTCAGGAATAATGCTGTCCTTAATGCTGAAAAATACAGGGAGATACTTATCCGTCATGCAGTACTATCAGGGAGGTGTCTGATTGGTCCCAGATTTATTATGCAACAGGACAATGACCACAAACACCCAGCCAATGCCATTAAGATCTATCTTCAGCATAGAGAAGCACAAGGAGTCCTGGAAGTGACGGTTTGGGCCCACAGAGTCTGGAGTTACATGAAGATACAGTAGGATTTGAGAGAGCCTACATCCACAGAAGTTTCGTGGTTAATTCTCCCAGATGTTGAATGGACAGCCTACCTTCTGAGTTCCTTCAAAAACTGTGTGCATGTGTACCTAGAAGAATTGATGGCAATTCTGGTATTGCAGGCAAAGGGTGGTCAAAACTGATTCAAATAATTAAATTTCGATTTCCCTTCTGTTTATTTACTTTATTGTCCATTTTTATAATCAATAGGTTTTCGATGAACACTTTTTGAAATATTTTGGGAAATTGTCCAAAATGGTTTTAAAAAATTCAATAAAATTTCGGTCCATTTCAGAAAATACAAACCGTTTCCATCATCCACAAATACTTGTGTTTTACGAGAGTATCGCTTCTTAATCTTTTGAGATTCTAGGCGATTGATGCATTACTGCAACCTACAGGACGAGAGTATGAAGCAGAGTCTTGTCTTTGTACAAGGCAGGAAAATTTAAACAGTCAACAATTTGCACAGCATTTTAATGATTATTAGATACTTGTAGAAGTTTTTACACTTTTAAACGTGATTGAGACAAATCAGACAGTATTGCTATTGAATCAAATCAAGTCAAATCATTTGTGTTTATTATTATTAGCTGTTTTGCTCTCTGAGTAAATGGCTGTTCTGGTGTATGAGGAAATATGGAAATCATCCTGCTATGAGTAAAGGATCTTTTTTTTTTTTTTGCTTACTCAGGGGATCTTCGAAGATGGACGAAGCATGTGACCTGTATGGGAGAGCCGGCAACATGTTCAAGATGGCAAAGAACTGGAGTGGTAATGTCTGAGCACAGTAGTATTCAGATGATTGAATTTACCTGTCTGTGTAGCACACATTCTTAATTTTATCAAGCAAGAGGAATCAAGTATACATCATGTACACATTAAGGTTTGCAATGAATATTTAATGTTTAGTGGGTTTAAGAGAAAAAACGAACAGGCAAAAACAACATACATTTCCGTTCCCAAGGCAAGAGTACTGCTCGACTGTGTGGTGGTTTCACTGTTGGTTGCTCTCTGTCGCAATCTCATTTAAAATCATGACTCTCTGTAACGTGTACTTCCGTTCATCAGCCTTATTTTATGCTATTAAAATGTGGTCTGGACTTGCTTGAGTGTTACTTTTGTAGAAAATAACACACAACATATTTACACACAACATATTGTAAATTGATTAAAATTATTAAGGGAAAAAAGTTGCAACTTTGCTTACACTTCAAATATTGACTTAAATAGTGCAGAATCTTCAATATTAAATACTCAGGATGGTGAACATTGACTTTCTTTGTTTTATAAATATAGAATTATTAAAATGTTTTGTTTCATTTCCAAATTTAAATGATACAAATTCCCAGAATATATGAATATTGAATTTTTTTTTTTTATATATAGAATCATGCTGTATCGTGGGGGGAAAAGAAAGTTCACCTTTCGTCAGTTCCATGTTTTTATTCATCAGAGGTCTAAATAACAATCATGTGGTCCTCACCAACTTCTATAAACTAATCACCTAGGAGCTGTGATTTATTCAGTTATGAAATTAATAAGATCTTTTGTTGGTCAGTTAAATTAATTGAATCAGTGAGTCTCCTTTCGTTTCGGAATTGATTCTTACTAGTCATGCACGGGTCAATCTATGGGCCCCGCAGACATACAGTTGGGTCGGACAGAGTCAGGTGATCTTTTAAGAAAATATTGCAGGTTGCAGGCAGGTACATAACTATTTATTCAGAGTCAGCCTAATTATTAATAAACATACAGAAAAATTCAATCCCTCTGTCAATACACCCACATAGAGAAACCACACAAAGCAGATTTATTATTAGAGGCTCTCTTTTCCCCTTAATGGTGTCCATAGCTGCTGTTTACACTGTGCTTATATAGCACCAGTACAAAAACTCTTTTGTTTTTGTCATAAAGAAGGAGCTGGTTCAGGTGCTTACCATGGTGGATAATGTACTGTAATAATAAAGCTGTGTGTGTGTGTGTGTGTGTGTGTGTGTGTGTGTGTGTGTGTGTGTGTGGCGTGTGCTGGTCCTTGATCTGTGCACATTTGAGCAGGTCAGATGGGTTGGGGTGGCTCTCTTATCGAGTCGATGCA
Organism: Channallabes apus; assembly: GCA_030522415.1. NCBI lineage: Eukaryota > Metazoa > Chordata > Actinopteri > Siluriformes > Clariidae > Channallabes > Channallabes apus. The sequence goes on from CM060131.1 coordinate 3,063,656, forward strand.
GGATTTAAAAAAAATTACTCATTACTAATTTGCACTTTTTTTTTCAAGTATATATGCAAACTTTCAAATGTTGCGTTGTCTAAAATGGAAAAAAATCCTTATGAAATGTGTCCATGCTCGCAGAACATACAATCTGCCTTCATCTTCTGCAAATACTTGCATTTATTTTGCAATCCTATCACTTCTTCATCTTTTCAGTTGATCAGGTGGTGCATTTGAGCACAACCTACTATACTGGAGTGTAGAGCAGAAGATTAGCAGGAAAAACGGCGGGAAATAGATTATTGCTTTCGATAAGACATTTCATTTAAACAATCCATAACACATTACATGTAATTTTAGTGTTCATCAGATTCAGATCAGGTATCAAGTGCGTCCAGTAAAATTCTATAGCATGAAGAATTACCTTCAGCAACAATAACTTGAAGAAAAGGTTTTCTTTATAGAGTTTTATAAGTGTTTCACATAATATACTTAATATTTTTATTCTTATAATATTTGATATTTTTCATTAAATCTCTAGCCATTCAGATATTTGATGGGGTTTGGGGGGTTTTGGTCTATTTCATGACCCAGGTGCTTTGTCCACCGAAGGTAGGTTTACAGGGTATGGAGTGTTTGTGGACACATTATACTTATGATGACCAGACCTATCCGCCTCGATAAATCTATAGAATATTGTTATAGATGTCTTGTGTTCTGCCACATTCTTTGTGGTGAGAAGGGGCATAAAATGTATCCTAGGCACCGTTCAATGAAAGCCATTCAGTCGTTTTCTGATTGTGCTATAAAAAATTGGCACAATTGTTCAGTCCTGTGGGCCACATGATCTAGATCTAGGATTTTCTTTATATCGCTTAGGATTAAATGGTCTGACCTAGATAAGAAATTGCTGGAATGTCCAATCTTGGGAAGATTTTCTTAAGAGACATTTTTTGAAGACTCTTCAAAAATTCTTCAAAAGATATTCGTAACAATTGAGGACCACCCAATTGTTAGAAGGGTCATAGTTGATGTTCTTTGTTCTTGACATGATGTAGACACTGATCTGACTCCACAGCACCAACCTAACAGATGATTTGCTTTCATATAGAAAAACACCTGTGTTGATAATGTGCATTTATTAGTTAAACCTCGCTGCTAATAGTTCTCTTAAAAATCATAGACGTAGACAGCGTGTACTTATTATTGCCCTCCCAGTTTCTGAATCTTGGTTTACTTCTTGGCAAAATGGCTGCATTTTTTGGCGTCTCATTCTACTCATTTGTTTGTAGTAGCTGGTGAGGATCACCCAATTGTCATGTAGCCCCTATTAAACAAAAATTTAAAAAAGGGTTTAACTTTGACTGTAGGCTTTAACCCACGACTGTACAGTGTTCTAGTGTAACTCATACAGGATTTTGGTCTTTTTAGCTGCAGGAAATGCCTTCTCTCAGGCGGCGCTTCTTCACCTGCAGATGCAGAGCAAGCATGATGCGGCAACAAACTTCATCGACGCAGGCAATGCCTTTAAAAAAGCTGACCCTCAAGGTTTGTCCTGCTTATGTTTTTATTACTAGTCCTAGGAATGTCAACCTGGTACAATTGTTTGCATATTTAATACAATCTCAATGGTATTTCTTAAACTAGAAATCTCAACCTATTTACCACAATGAGGTTTTAATTGTCTCAACACTTTTATGTTTTGGCAATTTAATGAAAAAAAAAAAAAATTAAATAGTGTTTTTTCAACATATAAACTAAACCATAACCTGAGCATGTCTCGCAAGAAAAGTATAATATCCAGTGTTTGTAAAAGGTCTAAAATATACTTAGCTAGCTAGTAGAACAGGTTGGTATTACCTGTCTGCACATAAATGGTCTAGTGCACACAACAAAGAACAAATGCATGTGACCTTTCGCACAGTATTTTAATGACAAACAAACAAAAAGATTTAATCACATTTAAGTGTGGACATTAATGGAAGTGTTTGTCCGAGCACTTAAACTTCCTACGTTTTTCAAGAAGTTTTTCAGTTTAATAACCTTTGCTTTTGTTAATATTTGATTTATTTAGTTAATATTGATACAAAAATCTACATTGATTTGTGTTGTTATAAAGAAATAAAAAGGAGTCTTATTCATATTATTTTAATTAAAATTAAATGTTGGTATCAGGTATGAAATGATTAGTACTGAATGGTTGATAAATCTGGCCCTATGTATTGAATAACTCTAAACACCAGGCCATCTGATCGGTTTAAGCAAAAATAAAGAGCAAAAAGATTTAACTATTTTTCTTAAATTGCAAAGCAGAACTTCTGAAGTTGAGAGAGAAATCTGGCCCTCAGCTCGAATCCCATAATTAATCAATGACTTAAGAATTATGACCGTGTGAACATTGTCCAGAAATAAGGACAACTTTTTCTACTTCTTAAGAGTTCCTAAAGACGTTCATATTCTCTGAAATAAAGAAAAAGTCACCCACAATTTACTTGCATTCTTCTGTATCTACAGAGGCCATAAACTGCCTGAATAGGGCAATTGAGATTTACACAGATATGGTGAGTCTCCGTTTAACTTCAGTCTAATGTAACTGAACATTCATTTGCTGTTTTCTTTTTCAACATAAATAAATTGTCTTGTTTTTAATTTTGAGAAAATTGTTGCTAAGAAATTGCATTTTTTTAAATGTTGAATAGTCTGGAGTCAACAGAAGGAAGCATGTAGTCTAGTAAATAGATTGAGAGTTAGGGGAGCTGAAATGATTTTGGATTATGATGGTTTTGTAAAAAAGATAGACCGTATATACTAGCCCACAGTAAACAAAACATATTGGGTGCAGCCTGTATAGATCAGGCCTGTTTGTGTTTCATTCATAAATTGTTCTTGCACTGCAGGGTCGCTTCACAATTGCAGCGAAGCATCACGTGACCATTGCAGAGATCTTTGAAACAGAATTAGTCGATATCGATAAGGTAAGATGTTCAGCTTTAGTAGGAGCTTTATTATAAAAAATATTTATTTATTGAATTTATTTATAATAATGTTTAAAGTGCTATTAATAAACATTGGCATTGATTTTCTAAATAGTATTTTATTTGTACCTTTATTTGGCGCTCTGGGAAATATGTGAATAGTTACATATCGCAATTTAAATAGCAATCACAAAACAAAGTGTCAAAATAATTGCAATTTGTTGCATATTCTGCAATAAAAACCGTTTGGTTTAGTTAATTTAGTTAATGGTTATGCTATAAATAATGACAGTTTTCTTTGTTAACATATACAGCACCAAGGCAAGGGTTTGGACATTCCTTCTAATTCAGTGCTTTGTGTTCAGCCATTTATTTTGTAGGTTCTAGAACAATACTAGAGATTACCAAACTATGACCTATCACACATGGCATTAGGTAATTAACTAACAACAACATTTAGCTGTTATTTCAAGACATGAAGGTCAGCTGGTCGGGAATAGATCTTGAAAGAACAGTTTTGTCAAGTACATTTGCAAAACCCATCAAGCACCACAATCAAACTTGCTCTCATGAAGACTATCCCAGGAAAGAAAGACTTAAAATTACCTCTGCTGCAGAGGAGATGTTATCAGCCTCAAAAATCACCAATTAACAGCACCTCGGATTAGAGCTGTTATGAAGGCTTTACAGATCATACTATAAGTAGCAGACACATCTCAATATCAACTGTTCAAAGGAGATTATTGAATATTTTGGATGACTTTAAAGATAAAAAAAGGAAAGACCATGGCAGTAGAAGGTGTGTCCAGACTTTTGACAGGTAGTCTATGTAGCTGGTTGTCATTGTACATGGGCATGAAAGGATGAAATGAAAGACGCTGGTAGTTTACTGGACTTAAGTATTCGTTGTAAATGCAAGTAGGGGAAAAAGCTAACATAATATTAACTTTTTTTCAGGCAATAGCTCACTATGAACAAGCAGCTGATTACTACAAAGGAGAGGAATCCACAAGGTTAGCATATTAATTTTTATCACAATTTTATCACACTTACACATGCACTTTTGCAATTTTTCTTGTCTGATTTGACGTCTAACTTGTCAGTTCTGATTTTGGCCAGTTACCAACATAACTTTACACACTTGGAGGATAGCGCTGTTGATGTGATGATGCCCTCTCCCCCAGATAATTAAATTAACTGTTGAATATATCTGAGGCTGATTTGTCATTCATTGGTCCTGGCCAATCAAGCTAAAAACTGTCCAATTCTGGTCAAGGGGTTCTCAGGTGGTGCATCATTTATTATGCATAAAGACTCTACACATTAAAATTATTTAATATCTGGGGTGTTGGTTATGTGATTATTAAACCATTGTGTCTATTCTGTTAAAAAATGCATATTATTTCGAGGCTAATCAGTGTGACTAAGTGATTGTTTCTTCGCTACAGCTCAGCTAACAAGTATCTGCTTAAAGTTGCTGCCTATGCAGCTCAGCTGGAGCAGTATCCAAAAGCCATTGAGATATATGAGCAAGTGAGTATACTCTTGCCTTGTCTTTTTTTTTTATTTTTTTTATTATCATCATAGTTTTTTTTTTATTTATTATTTATTAATTAATTTATTTATTTTTTTTTTTTTTTATTGTTTCACCATGCTGGTTAATATGACAAATTTGCAATCTAGCCTATTACACATTACCATATTATGCATATTATATATGTAATGTTTCAAAACTTATGCTGAGATCATGAACAATCGCAGAAACTACAGCCACTGAATCATCTCTAAATGCACAAATTATTGTTAAAGCTTTCACTCATTTCCCTCACACTGTCCATGAGAAGAAGCTTCCTGCTTCAGATGAGATCTTGTGGCCAGCATTTCAAAGAATCTGACTGCTTGCGATCTATTCAGATTTGAACAGACTTACTGTTCCACAAAATTTTTTTTTGACAGAAAAGTCGCTTTATCTCATCTCAGTATACAAACTGGAAGATTTACACTTCAGTCACTGCCAAAGACTTTGATGAGCAAACAAATGTGTTCTCTAGTTTTTTTTAAGACTCTTTAATTTCCATCAAGACAGCCAATAATTTTGAAAAAAAAAAAAGCACAGAACATTCATGGTTCATATCAAAAACTGAGCCAAGATCAGAAAAGCTAAACCCATGACTAAATTAAAATGCAGTTTGCTAAGAGCAACTTCAATTATACAATTATGGACCAGCACAATAGTCATGATTGATCAGGGAGAAAACAACAATTTTACTATTCTTGATGGATTTCACGTATGGTAAGCTAAAGTATTGAATCAAACAGACAAACTTGTCTGGCAGCAACAGTTCGGGTGAAATCTTACTTGAGATTCAAAGTGTCAAAAATCTTCTGTCACTGTAAAGCTAAAAAGAGTGCCAGGCCCGGTAAGATAACAGAAACACTTTTTGCACTTAGAAGAGAAATTTTGTGGTATATTTTTGAACTGTCTCAGGGTTCCGAGAACGCACGGGGAAATGCATAAAACCCTAATTGTTTTAACGATTTCAGAGCCTTCACGTTAACTACTTTGGTTATGAAACCATTCAAGATATTGGCAAAAAAAAATATGCACCTTGTCAATAAGGTAGAGCAGCTTATTGATTTTTTTAATGTTTTTTTATGAAAAATAGATGGATGGAGGATGCTACTGTCAGCTTCCTAAACTACAGTATATAGTATATTTTAAAGGGACTAATAGTACTTGGACAATCTAGCATCTTAAAAACAAACTGCCACGGTTAATACTTGGTCGCAGAGTCTGGAGTCCACAAGACATCGTCAGATCCTGGGTTTCATCATTTATGATACTCTGCCTTTACTTCAACCGGTTTTAGTTTGTGTGTTTTGCAGGTGAAATAATTGGCTTGGCCATTGTAGTACATTCCCGGATTTAGAATTCACATTTCTGCTTTTGTCAGTTCCATTGTCAGTCATACATCCAGAAGTACTTTTGCTTCTCCATTTTTCCATAGAATCTTGTTCCAAAGCTTTACACATGTCTTTTGACAAACTCTTATCTGGTCCTCCTGTTTGGAGGCTTAATCTTTGAGGTAAAACCTGTATTTACTGAGGTGTGAAAGCTTTTCTTAATTTTTGACTACTGTTGTTCTGTGTTTATTTTTCTAGAACACTGGATTTATGCAAATAGTTCCATGTACCAAGCAGTCGAATTGGCTACACCTAATGTTTTTGCTGTTTCACTAAGAGTTTTTTTTAAATAAAATTTTTAGACTAATAATGGCTTTACTTTGCTCTTAGTGACAGTTCTTTGGACTCCATATTAATGGTTGACAGCAACATATTTCCAAATACAAACGCAACACTTGAAAGCAACTCTAGAGTTTCCCTGCTAGAATTAATTCGCTTGTATTTGACATAATGACAGAACAACTCTTCTTTTGAAGGGGGATTTTTAACACAAGCCAGTGTTAAACATGCTCGCTGCCTGGCATTTTGGAATTATTTTTTTCCGGTCCCCATAAGGTTCTGATTTGTCTGCTGTACTACCCCCTGGAGTCACCACAAAGACAGACACATCAGCAGATTTATAGACGGTTCCTTTATTATCAGCCTCAGTCAGTTTCTGAGATGTGACAACTGTCCAAAAGTATTTTATAGTTTTTATTAAATCCATTTTAACAATTACTGTTTTAATCTTGTTTGGCACCCTGAATCGGGATTCAGCTCGTCGACATTCGCATTAACGCTGCCAGCAAGACCTCACTGTCTGACATCTTTAACACTACTTGTGTGTTGGGTGATGGTGCTTTGCTGTGCTTTACAGTTTGGCCTTGCATAGCCTCCAAGGTGGCGTTCACATGCCATAAATGTTGTGCCGCAGTTGGACCAAATGCACATATTATCCTAACAGTTTACATTGTTATTGTGTCCATCAGCCAGTTCCACTGTGGATTTTCAAAAGAAACAGTTCATCATCCTACTCTGAAGAGTTTGTGAAATTTCAGAATTCATTCAATCAGAATTAATTCATCTGTATTTGTGTATATATACAAGTATCAATTTAGATATGTAACGGTTCTATAGTCTCTGTCAACTACATCATGACCATAAAGCTATGTTTGATGGTACTTTGCTCCATTAGCTGACACAGCCCTTCTGAAGAGGTAGAAAATGTTGTGTTCAAAATTTAAATATCATTTATATTTGTGTTGTAGTATTTTTCAAAATCAAGGCATACAGTACATACAGTACTTTGTTCCAATATGTCTTTTATAAAAGGTGCGGAAGATAGAATTTAAAGCCATGGAGGGTACACATTTTTTTTTTGTTAAATTTTTTTGATTGTACTGATACGCCTGTAATAGTAATTCTGTCAGCGGTGTGTCATGAATTGTGTCAGAATTGGTGGAACATCAGAACTAACAGAATGTCATAATGTCCTGAATTTAGAAAGTCTATACCAAACCAAACAGGAGACAGAAATGGATAATAAATTGAGAGTGAAATTATTCAAATGAGAATTAAAAAATAGACTTTTAAAATACATTTTAAAAGTTGTTGTTAATTTTAATAGGTTCTATTCCAGTTATGAAAACGGAGAAACCCTCAACTGAAAAAATAAATAAATAAATAAATCTTTAAATTGAACGGGCACCAATTTCCACAACCAATCTAAAAATAATAATTCAGAAAGCCTCCTCAGAAGAGTGGAGGCTGTCAAATGATTGTTTCGTAATGTTATGCTCAACATGCTCATGCGTAGGTACGATGGTTAGGTGTCCACATAAATTTGGCCATATAGCGTTTTATTCTCCACACTGTATTCTGCGTAGAATTATGTTTCTATTCAAAGTTCATACAGTAGTTTATAGTAGAAGTTGTTCGAGCTTTTGTCTTATGATCTGGTACTCAGTAACTGGCAGCCATGTTAAAGTGCACTGCGTTTTGACGGCAGATAAACAGCGTGGTTGAGTTTCAAACCGCTCTCAAACTCAATAAGTGTGCATTGACCTGGCACTCACAGCTTTGAGATTAATCTGCACTGTGGAGTAGAGTGCAGATTAATAAACATTCTGCATAATTTATGATTTTTTTGCACATTTTCCCACATTTGTCATTATAGATTTAATGTTTTAGAACCTATAGTTGCATGTTTTCTCTATGCAACTATTTTTGAGGTTCAAATTTCTAAAAACCCTCTCTCTCTCTCTCTCTCTCTCTCTCTCGCTCTCTCTCTCTCTCTCTCTCTCTCTGTGTGTGTGTGTTTGCAGGTTGGAGCACAAGCAATGGACAACACACTATTAAAATACAGTGCTAAGGATTATTTCTTTAAAGCAGCACTCTGCCACTTCTGTGTTGATATGCTTAATGCTAAGGTTACAAACTTAAGCCTAAAATATATATTCATTATTTATTTGATATATGAGCGCTTCCTAATTTCTTCTTACTTATACGGTGTTCTTCAACAGCTGGCTTTGCAGAAGTATGAGGAAATGTTTCCTGCCTTTTCAGACTCCCGGGAATGCAAGTTGATCAAGGTGAGCTTTCTGTTATTAAACCTGTTTCTATTATTAAAGTACAAATTCACAAGTTACATGCTTGGTTGCTTTGTGTTGTCCTTTTTTAATATTGTGTGCGTATTGATTACTATTGAATTTACATGATACATTTTTGGCGGTTTATAATCTGTACTTTTTGCAAAGCTAACGGCCTACTGTTGTATTTGTGCAAAGCTGAATTTCTTCCAAACTTTAGAGCTTATAAACAATGCATTTAAGCTGGAGAAGAAAAGCATGGAATGGAATATGGATTAGAAATGTTATAGTTTTACAGGGGAGAGTAAAGAATGTTTTTGGTGTAGAAAATCATTCACACTTCCTTTCATTCACACAGAAACTATTAGATGCATATGAGGAACAGAATATTGATGCGTATACTGACTCGGTAAGTAACCCTTTTGACCACATTTTATAAAAATCTCCTGCAGCTTATCAATTAACTTAATTAAGTAAATGATTATTAATTATTCTTTATAGTGCATCACTAACTTGACAATTTTTTTTATCTTTCTTAAAAATTAAAACATGAATAAGTATTTGGATATTAATTTACTTTAGTTTTTTAATGAATCTTTTTTTTTTTTTTTTTTTTACATAATGCTTTTGATTTTGTAAAGAAAACCAATATAATCATACAGTAAGCACCTATGATTGAAAAAAATTGTATTGATGTGTATCCATCAGTATTTTTTTTCATTGTAGCAAAATCATCTAAAATTGCAGCTTAATATTTTATATTTCCTGAAATTCATGACTTCACTGCTGCTGCTATAACTACATACTCTCGTGCCCGTAAATAAACCTATAATGGCAGAAATGATCAATTTGCTCTTTTTTTTTAGGCAGTTCTGGTGGATTAAATAGTTTATTGTGAAATCTAAAAAATAGACAATCATATTCAGGGAAAATGCAATACTACTGTACAAAAGCCTTACTGCATCCATTAGTCTATAAGTATTTGAAAAGTGATGCAAATTTAGTTTTTGTCTCTGTACATCACCACATCAAAAAATTGAGATGTGAATGAAGTCATCTTTGGGGTTCAAAAAGCATTGCATATAAGTTGGCTGGAATAAAGGCATGGTAAAGTACATCAAAGGAGGAAACTCATGATATTCATGTGTTCCAGACTTTAGACAGTCAGTCACTGTGAAGTTTTTTGCATTTAAGTATTAAAATATAATTCAGATATTTTATTTTTATAGTTTGTCCAATTCATTTTGAACCTGTAGAAATCATGGAACTATGTGAAAGCAGCTCTATTTACAAACTGTAATGCAATATTTTTTATATACATTAATAATACATTCCTTGAATTAAATCAGAAAGTGTGCTGCTTCATCTCATCTTAAAATTTATTGTGGTCGTCCACAGAAGCGGAAATATGACACAATTATCCAAATGCTTACATATAAATGTAGTGAAAATTACAGACAATAATGTCATTATATCTCTCTTCCTCTTTGTTTTATTTTACCTGACTATCGTTTTAAGGTGAAGGAGTTTGACACAATCTCCAGACTGGACCAGTGGCTCACCACTATCCTGCTGCGTATCAAGAAAACCATACAAGAGGATGAGAGTGACCTACGTTAACCTTATTTTTTTTGCTCCACCTCTGCTGTTATGTTTATACCTTGAGCTTTTCTCTGTTTTCTTTTTCATCCTATTAATAGCGGTGCATTGTCTTCATTCTTAAGTGTTTTTTTCCCCTCTGCCTTCATCTCTGCAGCTCATACATGGATTATGGGCTATATTCAAACGCAGCAGAACACTAAGACGTACATATTTTTGTTTAGACATGCAGTTTTGAAGAGTGCCTTAGGACTGAAACCAATTGCATTCCTTGCTAAAGGACAGTTGATGCTGTGGGTTCATGCTTTGTGCCCAAAGACTCCTTTGCGCCAACGTTTATTACTATGCACGAAATGCCTTTAGCCGCAGTTCATGATATCTTATGACCCTCTTATTTACTGTTCTTAATTGCAATAATGATGAAACTATGAATTCACTGCAATAACTTTTTACTGCACAATTCATGATTGCCTTCCTTGTGTATCCTCAGTTCCCCAGTTATTTTTCTTTTCTTGATTGTTCTATATTTTAAACAGCAATGAACGTTGATATTTGTTTCAGTGTGATTTATGGTAATTTTCCCTAAAATGTATGAAGGTAAATATATTATTGAACTGTAAACTTTTTAAAGTTAAGTTAGAGTTCATTGCATAATAAAATAATTTCATGTTCGAGGAAAAAAAAAAAAAAGGTTTTTGGTTTATCGAGTGCATGTGTTGTTTAACTCATGCAGAATGGTTCTCTGCTGAGATGATGGGTTTTAAGATAAATAGTGATTGTTATCCTAGAGACATCAGTTGATTCAGTTATGTATTACGATTCATTTGCTCGGCAACTATTCACAATTCGGCAGGCAGCACAAAGATAAATTTACTTTATCAAATTTCATACAAATTATTATTATACAAATTTCACATTCAGAAATCATTCAACCTGCATATGCACTCATGCAAAGGGTGTTTTATACGTAAATCAAATTGAGATAAAAGGTGTTCATTTTTCTGTACAAATGGAGAGTTAAATAAGTACAAATGTGACGGTGAGTGCCATACCTTATGAGGTGTCCTATATACTGGTGCCAACATTTACACATGTTTATGGAAATATTTTTTTTTATCTAGTTCTAATTTTTGCAGTAATTTGCTATATGAATATGAAAGTGTTCTTTTATTGTACACTTGGTTCTGTTAGTGCTGACATGAGAATGGGTGAGGTTAAAATTGTTTCACAGCCAGCCACTAGATGGCCTCATGTTATTACAGTAGCTACATGTTTTTACCTCATGTTGGCTACAGTACAGTATGTTTGGTTCACGTGTGAACCCCTGTAACTAGTTCTGTCACAGGGGTTATAATCAGTTACTGAATTAAATACAGAATAACTCTGCTGAAGGTTATGTTGAATTAAATGGTAATGTTAATATAAATGTTTTTATAATGCAAGAATAAACCTATAAAATATATGCCTCAAAATTTGTAACATTTTTGAGCATTATAAATACTCTAAATTTTTGGCTATCCTTTAGCAGCTTTAAAAACAACAGCTTGCAAAGTCATAGAGGGTTGATTCCTGTTCATGGCCAACAGCAGTGAAAATCAGGGTGAGATGCTTTTCTGCTCACGACAGTTGTAAAGGTGCGTGTGTATTTAGTTTTAACACTCCAGCCAAGTTTGTACTATCGGCACTCGTCACAGCTCCTGCACCCCGAAGAAAAGCAGAAGGAGATAAGAGCCGACAAAGGCCTTTACTGCCCACAGAACATAACATACATCAAAGAAGCCACGCTGCAATGTCTGAGCCCGCATTATTAATAACCCTTAGGGGTTGGCAGTGTTTTGGGGCCCTGAATAAGTTCTAACTTGTTGACATTTGTGCATCTTTACTTATCTATATTTAAATAGCTAAAGTCAGATCACTCTGACTGTATGTACTACTCAGATTACTCTGGAAGTGTATTGGTGCCGACTTTTAAGAACAAGGGAGATGTGCAGAGCTGTGGCAATTACAGAGGCATAAAGCTAATGAGCCATACAATGAAGCTGTGGGAAAGAGTAGTGGAAGCTAGGTTAAGGGCAGAGGTGAGCATTTGTGAGCAGCAATATGGTTTTATGCCTAGAAAGAGTACATCAGATGCAGTATTTGGTTTGAGGATGCTGGTGGAGAAGTACAGAGAAGGTAATAAAGAGTTGCATTGTGTCTTTGTAGATTTAGATAAGGCGTACAACAGGGAGCCGAGAGAGGAGCTGTGGTGTTGTATGAGGAAGTCTGGAGTGGCAGAGAAGTATGTTAAAGTGGTGCAGGACATGTATGAGAGCTGTAAGACAGTGGTGAGATGTGCTGCAGGTGTGACAGTAGAGTTCAAGGTGGATGTGGGTCTGCATCAAGGATCGGCTCTAGGCCCCTTTCTTTTGGTCTGGGGATGGACAGGATGACAGATGAGGTAAGACAGGAGTCTCCATGGACTATGATGTTTGCAGATGACATTGTGCTTTGTAGCGAGATCAGGGAACAGGTGGAGGAAAATTTGGAGAGGTGGAGGTATGCTCTGGAAAGCAGAGGAATGAAGGTTAGCCGCAACAAGACGGAATACATGTGTGTGAATGAGAGGGACCCAAGATGCTACAGGGAGCAGAGGTAAAGAAGGTGGAGGATTTTACGTACTTATGGATTTATGGATGCAGTGAGAGAGGACATGAAGTTAGTTGGTGTGAGAGAAGAGGATGCAGAGGATAGGGTTAGATGGAGGCAGATGATTCGCTGTGGCGACCCCTGAAAGGGAACAGCCGAAAGACAAAGAAGACGACTCTGGATTACAAACTGGGCCTCAATAATATGTGAGCAACATGTATGCTTGTAATTTTGAGGAAATAACAGTTATGCAAACAATAAAAACAAGTAACTGAAATAAGGCCACAAACCACATTCATAACATTTGTGTCCAAATGTCTTTTCTTCAAAATGTGACAATCATCCTGCTAACTCATTCACAGAAAACTATATATTCATTTAAAGTTTCTAAGACACTTTTTGTTTAGAAAGTCCATACACGAGGAGACATAAATGACCATAAATAATGCTGTAATTCACACCAGAGAAGACAATGACCTACATAATGAGCTGCATAATGAGCTTTTCAGACCTGTACTGTACGTGACTGAAAGGGAAGTGTTACTAGATAATGATTTGAGGACAAGTTGCAGACTAATATTATATATATATACTATAATATTATTCTAAAGTATTTCACTGTCGATCTAGTAGTAATAGTACATACTTGTAAATGCAAGTTGAAATGTAAATGTTTTTATACTGGTTTTGGACCAATGTCCTTATCTAAATTTAATAATAGAAACATTCCGGTTATTCAACCTTTTATATCTTTAACACTCTAGATTAGATTCCTGTCTCTATGTGTATGGAGTTTGCATGTTCTCCCCGTGCTTGGTGCTTTTTCTCCGGGTACTCTGGTTTCCTCCAACAGTCCAATGACATACAGATTAGGCTAATTGGTGTTTCCAAATTGCCTGTAGTGTGTGAATGAGCGTGTGAGTGTGTGTATGTGTGGGTGCCCTGTGATGGATTGTCCAGGGTGTGCCCTGCCTCGTGCCCTAAGTCTCCTGGGATAGGCTCCAGGTCCCCACGACCCTGAATACAGGATAAAGCGGTAAAGACGATGAGTGAGTGACAGGATAGAAATATTGCACATACAATATATCATCAAAATATGTTCACTATTAACTGCTTTGTCTAATGGTTTTGAAGACATTTTAGCATTTTATACTCATGTCTTTTATTTAATGATTAGGAATAGGTGTCTTATTGGACTGTGTTTTTGTGTATAGGTTTGTATTTATTGCACCATATCCCATTCATCTTTAAGTAATCAGAGCAATGTGTGTATTTTACAGAACATTTAAATGCAGCACAATCACTATACTACAGTGTAATACATCAATAAATAAAATAAACATGTGCCAAAGTTCTATTGTCACTAAAAAAGACCTCACAGTCCCATGTCAAACCATCCCTCAGACAAGACAAGAACACTAACCATATGTCAATAGGTATGATGGATGAGACAGAAAAGATACTGTTAATTTCTTCTACTCTTTTATATTTTACCTAACATTATAATCTTTTCCAAAAATTTACATTAATAATGTATAAACTTATGTTCCTGGCACACAATTCACTGGGACATACATGTTAGCTTTTATTATTATTATTATTATTATTATTATTATTATGATATGCCTTGTTTTATAGCAGTCGACATCCAGTAAGCATCTCTCATACACTTGTAGTATACTCTCTGGATTTCAATCATCTCCATTTTTTATCTATCGTCTTGTTTTTAACGCATGTAATGTTTGCAATATATTTGCGATATTGGACACCCTGAGAGAAGGCAGCAGAAAGTGTATAAAATGAGATGAAAAGCGAGACAAGTTGACTTTTTCTGCTGCAATATAAGAAATAATCTAGATCTATCAGCCAGTCTGACACCATTGTGTCTCTGCTGATAGCAGGATGTAAATATAAGTTCTATGACAGGAAAGGCCTGCTTATAATTCTGTTTTGAGCAACTTTTATGATAAATGCAAGTATTACTTTATGAAATGCCAAAAATCATCTTGAAGAACTGGAAAATCAAATCCAGAATATATATATATAATAATCTGTAATGTTTTTTCAGTGATTGTTTATGCTAATGTGATACATTAAAATATGATTGTAGATTGTAGCTAAGGCAGTTATTATGTTAGGTAGTTGGTTGGTTGACTTTGTTGGTCTAAGCTGGTTTTTCTAGCAGGGATTATTGTCTTTTCATCCTATTCATCCTTTTTATCATTTGTCTCTTATGTTAGACTACAACCTTTGATATGCAATCAAATTCTGAAAACAGAGCCTTCTCTTTAATATATTAAAAGCCTTATTTTGAGATTAAATTGCTTTATTTCATTCCTTTGCCCCCCATGGCACATGGCTCCTTCATTTGCTTAACTGGTTTGTGCCCTCTATAATAAATCCATGAATAAAACCATTGAACTCATCAACATCCTTTTAAATATATTTTTTGAGTATTGCTTGGTCATTGTTAGCTTAAGATTATCCCAATTTGCCTGTTATATGACCATTTTTGCAAACCTTCTTCACCTATTTTTATTATAACAGCATAGTGATTACTTCCTACTGTTGGTTCTCATACAGCCTCCAACCTGCAAGTAGCTATTATACAATTACCTGATACTGATGTGAAATCAATAGTTTATTCTGCATCTGTCAGAGTGAACTAACCTGAGGTGACCAGAAGACGTAGCTTTAGCGGTTAGCCCAATGTAGCGTGGATGGTAAACCCAAACGCGGAGTAATAGCGAGTAGGCAGGATAACCACGCAATTTAGTTTAAGGACTCTCACGAAAGGGGAGCAAGGGAAAGACACAAATTTAACCCGCGTCCTATAAATACACACACAACGGTAGGAAGCAACAACCAAAATACAGTGAGTACTCACGGTTTGAAGAAAGCCAACCTGAATCGACATGGGCCGAACTCAATGACTGAGCGGTAAGTCATTGTTTGTTTACTCCTCTTATACTCCTCTTACTTCCGGGTCCTAGTGCCGGCCACAGATTGGGTGTGCATGACAGTACCCCCGCGTCCAGGACCGACTCCCGACGGTCCTGGGGTGGAGGATACCCTACGACGGCAGTCTTGGATTAGTTCGGGGTCGAGAATGAACCGGGCCGGAATCCAAGACCGCTCCTCGGGACCGTAACCCTCCCAATCGACCAGGTTGTCATACACACTCAATCTGCGCCCGGCACTAGGACCCGGAAGTAAGACGGGCGCAAAACCAGGAAGTATAAAAGAGGTAAACAAACGATGGCTTACCGCTCAGTCATTGAGTTCGGCCCATGTCAGCTCCAGCTGTCGTTTCAGCAAACCGTGAGTACTCACATGTTGGTTCCGTTTGTCTTTGCTATTGTGTGTGTATTTTTAGGACGCGGGTTAAATTTGTGTTTTTCCCTTGCTCCGCTTTTGTGAGAGTCCTTAAACTAAATCGCGTGGTTATCCTGCCTGTTCGCTTCTTTCCGCGTTTGGGTTTATCCTCCACGCTACATTGGGCTAACCGCTAAAGCTACGTCTTCTGGTCACCTCAGGTTAGTCCATCTTGACAGAATGACTGAGCCCTCCGCGGTAAACCCAGCGGATTATGCGAGTCTCTGCGACGTTGTAGATCAGCATGCGGCGCTAATCAATCAGCTAACCGGGGATCTCGCTTCTCTCCGCCGCGAGGTCGCTGAGCTCCGGCGGGAGAATACGGATCTCCGCGCAGCTATTGATGACGTCACTGCTCGATCGCACGCCGCGGGGGCCGCGGCGCCGCATCCCCCCCCCCCCCCCTCCTTCTGATGTTTTTCTTTCTCTACCAGAGAAGTGGAACGGCACGGACGGGAAGTGCAGCGTTTTTCTGACAGCTCTCGATCTGGTGTTTGAGTTTAATGCCACCAAATACTCCACCGATCGCCTTCGCATTGCTCTTCTCGTCTCGTTGCTAAAAGGGCAGGCAGCAGAGTGGGCCACGGCAGTTTTACAGGCAGATACAGATACCGCCCACTCTTACAATGAGTTCATCCACCAACTCAAACTCACTTTCGAACATCCAGCGGGCGAGGTGGAGACCGACACCAGACTTTATCACCTGAGGCAGGGAGGATTGCCCGTGAGCCGCTATACGGCCGAGTTTCGCACTCTCGCCGTCCAAACAACGTGGGGCGATGCAGCACTCCGGACATCCTACTACGAGGGACTGGCTTCTCGAATTAAGGACGAACTAGCCGGGCGAGAGCTTCCTGCGACCCTGGAGGGCCTGATCCAACTCGCTCTCCGGATCGACCAGCGCCTCCTCTCTCGTCCGAGGCCAGCCCCTCGCACCCTACCACCTGCACCCACCTTCGCCGTCACCACTTCACGACCAGCACCCGTCTTCACTGTCACCACTCCACGCCCCGCAGACTCCGCCACCTACGCCACCCCGGGGCATGTCGGTTCTCCACCTCCTGCCGTGGTTGACACCGGAGCCGGGGAACCCATGCAACTAGGACGCGCCTCCTTGACCGCTGCAGAACGGGAGAGACGCTTTCGTGAAGGGCTCTGTGCCTATTGCGGGTCAGCTACACATCACAGGGCAACCTGCCCGCTCAGACCGGGAAACGCCCAGGCCCGGTGAGAGGAGAGAGATACTCGCCGGGTCACCTTCGTCTCTCCGCCATCACCACCCACTCCTCCCGTCTCACGGTTCAGGTACACCTCCAGGTTGGCCACAAACGGGTCCGAAGTGCTGCGTTCATCGACTCCGGGGCAACAGGTAACTTCATTGACTCTGCATATGCCAAAACCCTGGGGGTAAAACTCGAGGCGTTATCCCAGCCCGTTCGCATCACCTCTGTCGACGGTCGCCCCCTCTCCACCAGCCCAATCAACACCCGAACCGAACCCATCACCGTCTCCATCAACCAACACCATGAACAGTTAAAATTCTTCGTCACCTCCATCTCATCTCCACCCATCATCCTTGGTCATCCCTGGCTGCTCCAACATGACCCTCTAATCTCCTGGACCCAGAATCGGATCCTTCAGTGGGGCGCGACCTGCAACGAACTATGCCTACGGGCAGCGGCTGGGACGTGCTCTAGGGAGTCCGAGGCCCCCGACGTCGACACCAACTCCATCCCCGAACCATACCGAGACCTATCGGAGGTTTTCTGCAGGCGACGAGCCACCCATCTTCCTCCTCATCGTCCATACGACCTCGCCATAGACCTCCAACCCGGTACGATCCCCCCCCGCGGCCATCTCTACTCACTCACACCCACCGAGACCCAGGTGATGGAGGAATATGTAAACAACGCCCTGCGCCAAGGCACCATCAGGCCCTCCTCCTCACCTGCCGCCGCGGGGTTCTTCTTCGTGAAGAAGAGAGGCGGTGAACTTCGCCCTTGTGTCGACTATCGGGGGCTCAACCATCTCACCATCAAAAACCGACATCCTCTGCCTCTTACCAACTCAGCCCTGGACGCCCTCTCTGGCGCCACCATCTTTACGAAGTTGGACCTCCGGAGCGCCTACAACTTGGTGCGTATCAGAGAGGGCGATGAGTGGAAGACGGCGTTCATCACCCCCACCGGACATTATGAAACCCTTGTCATCCCATTCGGACTGTGCAATGCCCCCGCCGCATTCCAACACTTCATTAACGACGTCCTTCGGGACATGCTCGGTCGGTGGGCATTCGCATACCTGGACGATATTTTAATTTATTCACGCACCATGGAAGAACACACCCAGCACGTCAGGGCGGTTCTAAAGAGATTACTCGCCCACCAACTGTACTGTAAGTTGGAAAAGTGCGCTTTTCACGAGCGCTCCACCACGTTCCTGGGTTTTGTCATCTCGCCCCAGGGTGTGGCCATGGACCCGCAGAAGCTAGAGGTTGTGCGTCATTGGCCCCTACCCAAGACCCTCAAACAGCTTCAACGGTTTCTCGGGTTTGCGAACTTCTATCGTCGCTTTATCCGGGACTACAGTACAGTTGCCGCCCCCCTAACCGCTCTGACCCGTCCCTCCTCTCTCCCTTTTCACCTCAACCCGGCAGCTGTCTCCGCTTTTCGATCACTGTGTCACCGCTTCACCACTGCACCGATTCTCCACCACCCAGATGTCAATAAATCATTCGTTGTGGAGGTGGATGCTTCAGATGTGGGCGCTGGAGCTATCCTCTCGCAGCAAGGTCCAGACCAAAAACTACACCCTTGTGGTTTTTTCTCCAGAAAATTTGACTCCACTCAGCAGCGATACGGGGTAGGGGACCGCGAACTGCTGGCCATAAAGTGGGCTCTGGAGGAGTGGCGTCACTGGCTCCAGGGCGTCAGTGAGCCATTCATAGTCTGGACGGACCATCAAAATCTAATCACCATCCGAAACATTAAACAGTTAAATCCACGACAGGCGCGGTGGGCATTATTCTTTGAGAATTACAACTTCCACCTCTCATACCGCCCGGGGCCCAAGAACACCAAAGCTGACGCCCTCTCCCGACAACTAGAGGTGGACCCCCCCCGGGCGGACCCCGCGCCTGTCCTCCCCTCTTCCAAGATCATCGCACCCCTGCAACTGGACCTGGAAACGAGAGTGCGCCAGGCACGAGGTACAGAGACCGAACCGGCAGGTGTGCCACCTGGACGACTCTTCGTGCCTGAAGGGATGAGACCCGAGGTTCTCCACTGGGGACACTCCTCCCCAATTTCGGGCCATCCAGGCACCCGACGATCCCTCCAATTTATCCAGCGCGACTTCTGGTGGCCATCCATGATGAGGGACGTCCAAGAGTTCGTTCAGGCATGCCCAGTGTGTGCCAGGGCAAAGACCACCAACCGACCCTCTCCAGGAGAACTGCAACCCCTTCCAGTCCCTCGACGGCCCTGGACGCACATTGCCGTGGACTTCATCACGGGCCTGCCGGTCTCCGAAGGAAAGGACACCATCCTCACGATCGTGGATCGGTTCTCTAAGACCGTGCATCTGGTGGCTCTCGCCGGACTCCCGTCAGCAAAGGAAACAGCAGAGCTGATTTTAGAGCACGTAGTCCGTCTGCATGGGTTCCCCAAGGATATCGTCTCGGACAGAGGGCCCCAGTTCACAGCCCGGTTCTGGAAGGCCTTCTGCCGTCTGATCGATTCCACCTGCAGTCTGTCCTCCGGATACCACCCACAGACTAACGGTCAGACGGAGCGGACCAACCAACAACTGGAGCGCTACCTGAGGTGTTTCGTAGCGGACCGTCAGCGCTCCTGGGCACGCTACCTCATTTGGGCGGAACTATCACACAACCTCCACATCTCCTCTGCCACTAACCTAAGCCCATTTGAGGTATGCCACGGTTTCCAACCCACCGTGTTCAACCACCCAGAGCCGGAGGTTGATGTACCGTCAGCCCAACAGTTGGTCCGCAGATGTCGGCGGCTCTGGACTACGACCAACCAGGCCATCCAACGTGCCAATGCCCGCTACATCCACCAACATCGCCGCCGACATCCTCCGGGACGACTATACCACGTAGGTGACAAGGTATGGCTGTCCACAAAAAACCTCCACCTCCGCACCGAGTCAAAGAAGCTTTCCCCCAGATTCATCGGACCATACCACATCACTCACAGAATTAACCCTGTCACCTACCGGCTCCAGCTGCCTGCGGCGCTCCGGATCCATCCAGTCTTCCACCTGTCCCAGTTCAAGCCCTTCATCACCTCACCCATGATTCCACCCACCCCCCCAGCTCCTCCTCCCCGGATCATCGACGGCGGTCCCGCCTACACCGTGCGCCGAATCCTTGACTCGCGCCCTCGGGGCAAAGGTACGCAATACCTGGTGGACTGGGAGGGCTATGGCCCCGAGGAGCGGTCTTGGATCCCGGCCCGGTTCATTCTCGACTCCCAGCTAATTCGGGACTACCGTCACAGGGTATCCTCCATCCCAGGACCGTCAGGAGCCAGTCCTGGACAGGGGGGTACTGTCATACACACTCAATCTGCGCCCGGCACTAGGACCCGGAAGTAAGACGGGCGCAAAACCAGGAAGTATAAAAGAGGTAAACAAACGATGGCTTACCGCTCAGTCATTGAGTTCGGCCCATGTCAGCTCCAGCTGTCGTTTCAGCAAACCGTGAGTACTCACATGTTGGTTCCGTTTGTCTTTGCTATTGTGTGTGTATTTTTAGGACGCGGGTTAAATTTGTGTTTTTCCCTTGCTCCGCTTTTGTGAGAGTCCTTAAACTAAATCGCGTGGTTATCCTGCCTGTTCGCTTCTTTCCGCGTTTGGGTTTATCCTCCACGCTACATTGGGCTAACCGCTAAAGCTACGTCTTCTGGTCACCTCAGGTTAGTCCATCTTGACACAGGTACTGAGTACCTCTGCCCCGAGGGCGCGAATCGAGGATCCGGTGCACGGTGTAGGAGAGACCACCGTCGATGATCCGGGGAGGAGGAGCAGGGGGGGAGGGTGGAATCATGGGGGATGTGATGAAGGGCTTTAGTTGTGAGATGTGAAAGACTGGGTGGATTTGGAGCGCCGCAGGCAGCTGGAGCCGGTAGGTGACAGGATTTATCCGGTGGGTGATATGGTATGGGCTGAATCTGGGTGAAAGTTTTCTTGACTCAGTGTGGAGGTGAAGATTTTTGGTGGAAAGCCATACCTTGTCACCTACGTGGAACAATCGTCCCGGGGGGTGTCGACGGCTATGTTGAATGGTGTAGCGAGTGTTGGCCTGTTGGATGGCCCGGTTGGCTTGTGTCCACAGCCGTCGACACCTGCGGACCAACTGTTGGGCTGACGGCACATCAACCTCCGGTTCCTGGTGGTTAAACATCGAAGGTTGGAAGCTGTGGCATACCTCAAATGGGCTTAGCTTCGTGGCTGATGAGACATGGAGGTTGGGGCCCTCTGTCCGAGACGATGTCCTTGGGGAACCCATGCAAACGGACTACGTGCTATAATATCAGCTCAGCTGTTTCCTTGGCTGACGGGAGTCCGGTGAGGGCCACCAAGTGCACGGCCTTAGAGAACCGATCTGTGATGGTCATGATGGTGTCCTTTCCCTCCGAGGCCGGCAGGCCCACGACAAAGTCGACTGCAATGTGCGTCCAGGGCCGACGAGGAACCGGGAAAGGTTGAAGATCTCCTGAGGGTGGTTGATTGAGGTTTTTGGCCCTGGCGCACACTGGGCACGCCTGAACAAACTCTTTGATGTCCTTCGCCATTGATGGCCACCAGAAGTGCCGTTGGATGAACTGAAGGGTTCGTTTAGTGCCTTGATGTCCTGCGATGGTGGAAGAATGACCCCACTGAAGAACCTCGGACTTCATGGCGTTGGGCACATAGAGTCATCCAGGCAGCACACCTGCCGGTTCGGTCTCTAAGGTCTGTGCCTGGCGGACCCTCGTTTCCAGATCCAGGTGAAGTGGTGCGATGATTCTGGAAGAGGGTAGGACAGGCGCGGGGTCTGCCCGGGGTGGCTCCATCTCGAGTTGTCGTGAGCGAGCATCTGCCTTGGTGTTCTTCGACCCCGGGCGGTATGAAAGGTGGTATGAAAGTTATAATGTTCGAAGAACAATGCCCATCGCGCCTGTCTGGGATTAAGCTTCTGATGGTGATGAGGTTTTGATGGTCCGTCCAGATGATGAATGGCTCCCTGGCGCCCTGGAGCCAGTGACGCCATTCCTCCAAAGCCCACTTTATGGCCAGCAGCTGGCGGTCCCCTATCGCTGCTGAGTGGTGTCAAATTTTTTGGAGAAGAAACTAAAAAGAGGGTCGTGTGGCGTTGGTGTAGTTTCTGATCTGGACCTCGTTGTGAGAGAACAGCTCCAGCGCCCACATCTAAAGCGTCCACCTCCACAACGAATGGTTTACTGGTGTGGATGTAGGATGGAGAAGGATGGGAGCGGTGGTAAAGTGGTCACAAAGTCTTTTGAAGGCGGAGATGGCAGTAGAGTTGAGGCGGAAAGGGAGAGAGGAGGGATGAGTCAGGGCAGTTAGGGGGGCGGCAACTGTACTGTAGTCTCGGATAAAGCGAGGGTAGAAATTCGCAAACCCGAGAAACCGTTGAAGTTGCTTGAGGGTCTTGGGTAGGGGCCAATGACGCACAACTTCCAGCTTCTGCGGGTCCATGGCCACACCCTGGGGCGAGATGACAAAACCCAGGAACGTGGACTTTTCCAACTTACAGTACAGCTGATGGGCGAGTAATCTCTTTAGAACCGCCCTGACGTGCTGGGTATGTTCCTCAGCAGTACGGGAGTAAATGAGGATGTCGTCCAGATAAGCAAATGCCCACCGCCCTAACATGTCTCGAAGAACATCGTTAATAAGGTAATGAAAGGCGGCAGGGGCATTGCACAGTCCAAAGGGGATGACAAGGCTCTCATAGTGTCCGGTCGGGGTAATGAAGGCCGTCTTCCACTCATCGCCCTCTCTGATGCGCACCAAGTTGTAGGCGCTCCGGAGGTCCAACTTAGTAAAGATGGTGGCACCAGAGAGGGCGTCCAGGGCAGAGTTGGTAAGAGGCAGAGGGTGCCGTTTTTTTATTGTGATGTTGTTGAGCCCCTGATAGTCGACACATGGGCGAAGTTCGCCACCCCACTTCTTTACGAAAAAGAACCCCGCAGCAGCAGGCGAGGAGGAGGGTCTGATGGTCCCCTGGCGGAGGGCGTTGGTTATGTATTCTTCCATCGCCTGCGTCTCTGTTGATGTTAATGAGTAGAGGTGGCCGCGGGGTGGGACTGCGCCTGGTTGAAGGTCGATGGCGAGATCGTATGGGCGGTGTGGAGGAAGGTGGATGGCCCGCCGCTTGCAGAATACCTCTGCCAGGTCCCTATAGGACTTGGGAATGGCGTTGGTGTCGAGTTCGGGGGCCTCGGACTCCCTAGAGCACGTCCCAGCCGATGGCCTTAGGCATAGTTTGGTGCAGGTCGCGCCCCATTGTAAAATCCGGTGTTGAGTCCAGGAGATGAGAGGGTCGTGTTGCAGGAGCCACGGATGTTCCAGGATGATAGGAGGAGAGGAGATGGAGGTGACATGAAACCTGAGCTGTTCGCGGTGTTGATCGATGAAGAGGATGATGGGTTGAGTTTGGGTGGTGATTGGACTGGTAGATAGGGGCCGACCGTCGACGGATGTAATCCGAACGGGCTGGGATAACGCCTCAAATTTTACCCCCAATTTTTTGGCATAAGAAGAGTCGAGTGCCGGCCGCAGATTGGGTGTGCATGACCGCACCTGTGGCTTAAATATCCGTCCACATCATACACCTTTCTCTCCTTAGTTTAGTTAGTTTAGTTTATTCATTTATATAGCACATTTAAAAAACAACCATGGTTGACAAAAGTGCTTCACAATCGCTAAAAAAAATTAAATAAAAAAATTTTATCACACACAATCAATCAATACATTAAAAGTTGTCAAAAAGTCTCAAAAACTCAACTCAAGAAATAAAAGCCAAAGAATAGAAGTGTGATTTAAGTAATGACTTAAAAATTTCAACACTTTGAGCAGATTTTATGTGAGCAGGTAAATCGTTCCACAACTTCGGTCCCACCACTGAAAAAGCTTGGTCACCTTTATATTTTAATCTGGCTCTCGGAACATCCAGGAGCAACTGATTAGACGACCTCAGTTCTCTAACGGGAGTGCGAATATGTAAAAGCTCTGATAAATATACAGGCGCCAACCCATTTAAAATCTTAAAAACAAACAATAAAATCTTAAACTCAATCCTGAAACGGACAGGAAGCCAGTGTAGTGAAGCTAAGACCGGGGTAATGTGCTCACGCTTTCTAGTCCCAGTTAAGAGCCGAGCTCCTTAATATATAACGGTTTCTTTTAGTTACTTAAAAGAGAGCTTCTTACAGGGATTATAAAAATTTGCCTTACTCTTAATATTTATTTCTTTTGTCTAGATTTGAACTACTATATACTCCAACTCTGTTCAATTTCTCAGAACTCTGTATTGCATCCCTTGCTTTCAAATATTGTACACCCTTCCCAAGTTTTCTGAACAAATGTAAAATATGGTTTCCTTCTAAGATCCTAAATAAATAATTTAAACTTGTCCAGTTTATTTGCTATAGAACTTCCACAGCTAAATATTCAGTCACCTTTTTCAACTTTTCTATTGACTTGTTCCCAGGACAACTACATTAATATTCATGGAAGTTCATGGAAGGAATACTAAGAGACCCAATGTACATTCTTGAACCCTGATGTGGAAAGTTTGATGCCTCAATCCCAATAATGTATCCAAGTCATCCTGAGAAGGCTGAGAGGCAGATTGCACCAGGTGTATTAGCAGAAAATATAATGGGTCATTGGATTGCATTGCATCTGTACCAAGCACCCTGACCTTCATTCGATCTACAACAAGCGGTGCTGGACCAAGGCCAGGAAGATAGTGAAAGACCTCAGCCATCCCAACAATGGACTGTTGCGGTCAGGAAAGCGCTTCGGCTCCCTGAAGGCTAACACAGAGAGATGGAGGAGGAGCTTCTTCCCGTAGGCTATACGAGATTTCAATCACAACACCACACAGGACTTAACACTCACACGCATGAGTGATGACCATTTTGCACACCTCAGGTCTGCAAACTTTGACTTTTTTCTAGGACACACACACACATTCACACATGGAACATTTGCACATTTGCATACTGTGAACTTGAACTGCAATCTTGCACATTATCTTGACAATTACTGGACTTGGTTCTACAATGCACTACATTACATTTCTATTATATTTCATTTTACTATATATATATATATATATATAATAATTATTATTATTATTATTATTTTCTTTTTTTAAATATATATTCTTTAACTTCTCTATATTTTAAAAACTTTGCAGCAAACAGAATGTGGAATCATCTTTAATTCTATGGCTAACACTGCTTACATATTTGTGGCATCAATAAATTGACAAATAAATTTAATTTATATTGCCTTTTTCTCATTGGACAAAGTAGCTTTACAGAAATTACCTAGGGATAGCTTTACTGGATGGCCTAATGAGCAAGCCAGATACAATGGTGTCAAGGGAAAAAACTTCATGAGATGACACGAGGAAGAAACCTGGAAAGGAAGCAGCCTCAAAAGTGAACCAACCACCTTTTAGTTGACACTGACAGTTGACAGTGGTAAGTCTGGTGAAAATATTATCAGTATGAGCATCAGTGAGATTTTTCATTTCATTAGCACTAAAGTTATCTAATGTTTATTAAGGCAAGTGCAATTAGTTGAGCAAGTGCATTCATTTTGTTATTCATGCTGTACAGTATGTGTGGGGAAATCTACAGCAATCTCATGGCCAACTTTAGACAAACCTTGTATGACTATCCTCTGCAGCAGTGAGTGGTTTTTATGGATGAAGAACGCTCCAAACAGAAGTACAATATTATGATGGATCAGGCACTACAAGAAGGTAGAAGGTGTCCAGATCACAGTCATCTCATCAGAAAAGAAGAATAACATTTGTAGCTGGACAGAGAGAGAGAGAACATAGGTTCATAGGTATGCTTTTTACACTGCAATGGTTTAGGAGGATCTACTGTTCTGGAAATTTCTCTAAGGCGGGTACTTTAAAATGTCAGAGAACAGATTAAATGAAGGTGGCACGGTGATGTAGTGGCTTGCACAGTCGCTTTGCACCTCCAGGATCTGGGTTTGATTCCAGGCCTGGGTTGATTCTTGTCTCTGTGTACATAGAGTTTGCATGTTCTTTTCCTGCTTGGTGGGTTTCCTCTGGGTACTCCAGATTCCTCGACTGCAGATTAGGCTAATTGGTGTTCCCAAATTGCCCGTACTGTGTGAATATGTGTGTGCCCTATCCAGGGTGTACCCCGCCTCATGCCCTAAGTCTCCTGGGATAGGCACTAGGACCCCTGAAACCCCACAGGATAAAGTGGTATAGATGATGAGTGAGAGATTAAAACTAATTTGCAATAACTGCTTGCAAGTGGGCTCAGTTCATACACACAACTACTGTATGAGTCAGAGAAGAGCAGAGCCCCGATCTGAGGTGCCTTTAGGCTGCAGCAAAATAAAGAAGCCAGTCTACCACATCTGTAAAAAAAAAAAAAAAGAAGAAGTTTTGTTGCTTAAATAAAGCATCCTACAAATTAGTCAACATTGGTTTGTTCTTGTTGATAGACAGCGACACCCCTAACCATTTAGATAATTTCATGAAATATGTGAACATTAAGTCTTAAGTATACTTTGAACCTTTCTACAGCCTCAGATTTTAAATTATAATTTTAATTAGTGTTATGTATTTCTGATCTGACTTTGGCTTCGGGTGAATCAGGCAGGTCCAGAGGGCAGAAGCATTGTGATTAATAGTAAATAAAGAGTGCCAGGTCTAGCTTGACAGAAAGGTGGGAAGTAGATGAAGAGGGAAAGTAAGAGAGAAAACATCTAACCAGCATAAAATACATCACTGTATTATTTTAACACTGATGTAGAGTAACATTTTCTTTTCTTTTTTCTTTTCTTTTTTTCATGCATCTGTCTAAACCTGGGGCAGTATACATAAAAGTTCATAGTGCAAGAGTCACTCCTACTGATGACATTCTAAGAAGATTCTTAGAACTGCCTGTGTTTCTCAAGAACTCTCCATAAAATTAAAGAGCAGATCCTACTTAAATGCTCATGAAGCTTTTTAACCCTTAAAAGTTCTCCTATGGTGAAAAACTGATAAGAGGAGAACGTTTGGCTTTGAAGTTTAATTAGCAGAGAAAAAAATGGTTTTAGGACTAATGCAGCACCAGGTAGGACACCTCTTATATTGTTTCTGGTTCAAGAATGGCTTGACACAAGGAATGCGACAGTTGCAGCCTGTGTCCTGGATGCATCTGTGTGTGGTGGCTCTTGAAGCACTGACTCCAGCTGCTGTCCAATCCATGTGAATCTTCCTCAAATTCTTGAATAGGCTTCTTTTCACAATCCTCTCAAGGCTGTGTTAATCCCTATTGCTTATGCGCCTTTTGTGTCTTACACTCCATGTGCAGAGTGTCAATGATCATCTTCTGGAAAACTATCAAGTTAGCAATCTTCCCCATGATTGTGTAGCATACTGAACCAAACTGAGAGTCCATTTAAAGACAATATTTAAAATTTTCTGAGATACTGAAGTTTGGGTTTTCATTAATTGTAAGTTATAATCATCAGTCAAACTAAAAGAAATAAACACTTGAAAAATATCAGTCTGTGTGCAATGAATCTACAAAATATATGAGTTTCAGTTCTTGAATGGAATTACTGAAATAAATCAACTTTTTTTTTAAATATTATAACTTATTGAGATGCACTTGTATATATGATTCTACCTGCTTCTATCTTATGTCATTTTGGGGATTCCATAACGAAATGTGACGGTGGAAAAAAAAAAGAGTGGCTAGTAAAAACAAACATCAAATCCAGTCAGAGAATTGTAATCACAATTTTCCTTAATCAGATCGTCGATTGACTGAATAACACACTGCCCTGCCAAAAACAAAATGTCACACACTCTAATATTGTATTGGACCACTTTTTGCTTTGATTTCAGCTGTGACATCTTTTGGATAAGCTTGACACCATATTTGCAACGTAATGTCAACATTTATTTCCATCCAGTTTTTAAAAAAGGCCATAGATGACAACTGTTTGTGTAAACATTTTTCGGCGCCTCAATATATATACCCATTCCCATATATATATATGATCATACATGATTCCAAACATTTTTTACAAATAAATAACTGAAAAGTGGGGTGTGCGTAATTATTCAGCCCCCTTTGGTCTGAGTGCAGTCAGTTGCCCATAGACATTGCCTGATGAGTGCTAATGACTAAATAGAGTGCACCTGTGTGTAATCTAATGCCAGTACAAGTACAGCTGCTCTGTGACGGCCTCAGAGGTTGTCTAAGAGAATATTGGGAGCAACAACACCATGAAGTCCAAAGAACACACCAGACAGGTCAGGGATAAAGTTATTGAGAAATTTAAAGCAGGCTTAGGCTACAAAAAGATTTCCAAAGCCTTGAACATCCCACGGAGCCACTGTTCAAGCGATCATTCAGAAATGGAAGGTGTATGGCACAACTGTAAACCTACCAAGACAAGGCCATCCACCTAAACTCACAGGCCGAACAAGGAGAGCGCTGATCAGAAATGCAGCCAAGAGACCTATGGTGACTCTGGACGAGCTGCAGAGATCTACAGCTCAGGTGGCGGAATCTGTTCATAGGACAACTATTAGTCGTGCACTGCACAAAGTTGGCCTTTATGGAAGAGTGGCAAGAAGAAAGCCATTGTTAACAGAAAAACATAAGAAGTTCCGTTTGCAGTTTGTCCACAAGCCATGTGGGGGACACAGCAAACATGTGGAAGAAGGTGCTCTGGTCAGATGAGACCAAAATGGAACTTTTTGGCCAAAATGCTATGTGTGGCGGAAAACTAATACTGCACATCACACTGAACACACCATCCCCACTGTCAAATATGGTGGTGGCAGCATCATGCTCTGGGGTGCTTCTCTTCAGCAGGGACAGGGAAGCTGGTCAGAGGTGATGGGAAGATGGAAGGAGCCAAATACAGGGCAATCTTGGAAGAAAACCTCTTGGAGTCTGCAAAAGACTTGAGACTGGGGCGGAGGTTCACCTTCCAGCAGGACAACGACCCTAAACATAAAGCCAGGGCAACAATGGAATGGTTTAAAACAAAACATATCCATGTGTTAGAATGGCCCAGTCAAAGTCCAGATCTAAATTCAATTGAGAATCTGTGGCAAGATCTGAAAACTGCTGTCCATCTAATCTGACTGAGCTGGAGCTGTTTTGCTGTTTTGTATGATTTTTGTTCCACTTCTCACATGTACACCACTTTGTGTTTCACGTGGAATTCCAATAAAATTGATTCATGTTTGTGGCTGTAATGTGACAAAATGTGGAAAAGTTCAAGGGGGCCGAATACTTTTGCAAGCCACTGTATGTATATACAGTATATATACAGTATATATTTTATTTTTATTATTTTATTTTATGTACGTATATGCATGTGTGTATATATATGTGTGTGTGTGTGTGTATATATATATATATATATATATATATATATATATATATATACATTTACATATATATATATATACATACATTTACACATATATATATATATATATATATATATATACATTTACATATATATATATATATATATATATACATTTACATATATATATATATATATATATATATATATATATATATGTAAATGTATATATATGTATATATATATGTATATATATATATTTTTTATACTTGCACAATAATAATACTACTGTACTATTCATATGCATACGTATTTATTCTTATAATTGTACACCACTATTGCTTGTGTAGCTTGCACATAAGAATTTCACTCACTGTACCAGTGTACCAGTAACGTGATGTGACAATAAAAGTGATTTGATTTGAGTATATATTATATAGGAATTTTTGACCATTCTTCCAGAAACGCATTGTGAGGTGAGACTCTGATGTTGGACGAGAAGGCCTGGCACGCAATCTTCGCTCTAATTTATCCCAAAGGTGTTCTATCTGGTTAAGATCAGACTCTGTGTGCACAGTCATGTTATAACAGGAAGGGGCCATCCACAAACTGTTTCCACAAAGTTGGGAGCATGAGTTCCTTTTATATATTCTTTAGCCACCATAATAGTAATGACCTGTGTATTCCCTATGACATATTATATATACATACAGTATACTGTACACACAATACATACATGCCAAAAACAACTGTTATGAGTCGTTTTGACTCAACAGAAACCAGAGTGAAGATTCTTCGCCTATGTGTAGCTGTGAGTGAAAGCAGTAGTGATACCAGTCTACCTAAAACCCCGCGAATCAGCAGCGGTTTCCTGGTGTGTGACGTCATGCTGTTACCTGCGCTGCGCTGCGCACTCTGCAGGCTCTACGTGGGCGCGGCCAGGAATTACACAGGTGAGTTTCGCTCTAAGGAACACACACACACACACACACAGTAACCTGAATCCGGATATTTTTTTTCTTCCGCTCACACAGGTAGATTACATGTTTCGGGTGTTTGTGAGTTTTATTCTGTCGCACTCGTTCTTTAAACGGAATAACTCGTGATTTTTACACTGTGTGTTTTACAGTTTTTTGGGTCGTATATTTTGAACAAGTGCACTTTTAATTAAAAGACTGCGGCTCTTTACTTGCTTGGGCCCAGTCGATTCACCTGCCATCGACAAGGAACAGCAGGACTGGTTTGAGGACTGGTTTTACCCAACCTGTAGGTTATTGTTCCTGAAGGAGTGTGTGTGTGTGTGTGTGTGTGTGTGTGTGTGTGTAAAGTGCTCGAGACAACAACAGGGGGACAAGAATGGACCCAATGGATGCAGGAATGCGTTACACTCCCAAGTCTTCGGTAGGACATTTATTTACCTGTGTTTCCTTATGCTGGTGGTTTACACACCTGTGTTTAACCTGTTCCTGTTTACACCAAACTGTCGCTCGAAATAGTCTCACGCAGAGTTCTGAGTTTCACAGCCGTTTTACTTGGGATTTTTATAGATGTTATTAAATGTTTTATTATATTTAAGTATTATATATTATATATTATGTTTATATATTTAAGTATTTAAAAAACAGACATTTTTAATCTATTAACTTTTTTTTTTTTTTTTTACATTAAACATATTCGAAATTCAAAGAGACAAACAGATTAGAGTTACTTACTCTAAATGATGTTTTACAAAAGCAAATTAAATTTAGGTTTTTAATTATTTACCTGTGTGTGTGTGTGTGTGTGTGTGTGTGTTTTCTAAATTTAAAATGAAAGTCTTGTGTCCAACTGAAACAGGTTAATAATTAAGCTTTTACATACTTAATTCAAATGACTTTTTTGAAGAGACATGTAAACTGATGTTAAGTTTTATTACTTCATTATTTCTTAAAACTAAATGAACCTTAACAAGCGAACGGCTAATCTCCACCTCCTCCTCTGTGACTGACTGCAATTTCAGGTTTACAAAATGGACTCTGCCACCGATGCTAAAAAGCTCAATACAGTTTGCTGTTCTTTGGGGATTTTATTTGTATGTTATTCCTTATCTAATGTAAAACTGAGATCTGACATGTACCTGAGTGTATACATCACTCTATACACTAATGACTTTTCGGAATGTGTCCCTCCAGTGAATTAGCCAAGCAAGTCTTGGCATGTAGTTTTTTTTCCTCAAAACCTTATTTGTTTTAAGTTATTTGACAAACATGTTTTATCATGCGTTCCTGCAACAAAACTGCCTTGTTGTTGCCTTAATGCCAGCAATATGGTACATATAGAATTATACAATGTTTTTGCTGAACCCTAATAATACAGTTCATAGGTACAGTAGTGTACTGCTAACAGCGGAGGAAGGCCTGGTCCTGGGCAAAGGGATAACTCAAATGAGGTAGTTCACACATTTTCCTAAGATAATATCTAATATGTTCTGATTATAAATGATAGATGGGTTGATTTTAGAAAGGCTAAATGAAATAGCTAGTTTTGGTCATGTCAGTCCAGTCACTATACTAATGTAAAAGTAATTATAATATGAATTAATTAAGGGCAGGACCTAATCTTTTATACTGTGTGTGTGTATATGTATGTATACGCACAGTATCTCTCAAAAGTGAGTACACCCCTCACATTCGTGTAAATATTTTATTATATCTTTTCAAGGTACAACACAAAAGATATGAAACTCTGATAGAATGTAAAGTAATCAGTGTACAGCTTGTATAATGGTGTAAAGTAGATGTTCCCTCAAAATAACTCAACACACAGCCATTAATGTCTAAACTGCTGGCAACAAAAGTGAGTACATCCCTATATACTGTATAGTGTGTGTGTGTGTGTGTGTGTATATATACACACGCACACATTATTGTTACTTTTTTTAATTTATGCTATTAGTTGTACTGTAGGCAAAGTGCATAAGGTATGCTTTTAGGTTAGAAAGTAAAGAAATGACAATATTAGGAATAAAAAATATCACAGAGGTTTGACACACACTTGACAAGACAAAACAGCTCAGCACTGTTATGTAATTTTAGCATGCAAGATTGCCAAATGCCAAACATGGAAGCTAAATCTGAGTCATAGTTTCAGTATGTTTTGTCCTCTGATTACATCTGTGTATTGCCTGATCTATGAATCGTAGTTAGTAAAATCCCTATCAGTCCTTCTGATGTGCTTTTTCACACGCCGTATCCATTTTTTTTTAGGGTAAGTAAAAATAATGTTTTATTGTATTGAGACATGCTTGCTGGAAAAGCTGCATACTGCTACATATCTGATTATTGTACAGTACTTAACTCTGTGTGTGTGTGTGTGTGTGTGTATATATATATATATGAATGTGAATAAAAAATAATAAACAAACACACGTGTGTGTGTATATATATATATGTGTGTGTGTGTGTGTGTGTGTGTATATATATATATATATATATATATATATATATATATATATATATATATACACACACACACAATACACACAGTGGCTTGCAAAAGTATTTGGCCCCCTTGAACTTTTCCACATTTTGTCACATTCTTTCAATTCCACAACAGCCACAAACATGAATCAATTTTATTGGAATTCCACGTGAAAGACCAATACAAAGTGGTGTACACGTGAGAAGTGGAACGAAAATCATACATGATTCCAAACATTTTTTACAAATAACTGAAAAGTGGGGTCTGCGTAATTAATACTTTGTAGAACCACCTTTTGCTGCAATTCCATCTGCCAGTCTTTTAGGGTATGTCTCTACCAGCTTTGCACATCTAGAGACTGAAATCCTCGCCCATTCTTCTTTGCAAAACAGCTCCAGCTCAGTCAGATTAGATGGACAGCAGTTTTCAGATCTTGCCACAGATTCTCGATTGGATTTAGATCTGGACTTTGACTCGGCCATTCTAACACATGGATATGTTTTGTTTTAAACCATTCCATTGTTGCCCTGGCTTTATGTTTAGGGTCGTTGTCCTGCTGGAAGGTGAACCTCCGCTCAAGTCTTTTGCAGACTCCAAGAGGTTTTCTTCCAAGATTGTCCTGTATTTGGCTCCATCCATCTTCCCATCACCTCTGACCAGCTTCCCTGTCCCTGCTGAAGAGAAGAACCCCAGAGCATGATGCTGCCACCACCATATTTGACAGTGGGGATGGTGTGTTCAGAGTGATGTGCAGTGTTAGTTTTTCACCACACATAGCGTTTTGCATTTTGGCCAAAAAGTTCCATTTTGGTCTCATCTGACCAGAGCACCTTCTTCCACATGTTTGCTGTGTCCCCCACATGGCTTGTGGCAAACTGCAAACGGGACTTATGTTTTTTTTGTTAACAATGGCTTTCTTCTTGCCACTCTTCCATAAAGGCCAACTTTGTGCAGTGCACGACTAATAGTTGTCCTATGGACAGATTCCCCCACCTGAGCTGTAGATCTCTGCAGCTCGTCCAGAGTCACCATGGGCCTCTCGGCTGCATTTCTGATCAGCGCTCTCCTTGTTCGGCCTGTGAGTTTAGGTGGACGGCCTCGTCTTGGTAGGTTTACAGTTGTGCCATACTCCTTCCATTTCTGAATGATGGCTTGAACAGTGGCTCCGTGGGATGTTCAAGGCTTTGGATATCTTTTTGTAGCCTAAGCCTGCTTTAAATTTCTCAATAACTTTATCCCTGACCTGTCTGGTGTGTTCTTTGGACTTCATGGTGTTGTTGCTCCCAATATTCTCTTAGACAACCTCTGAGGCCATCACAGAGCAGCTGTATTTGTACTGACATTAGATTACACACAGGTGCACTCTATTTAGTCATTAGCACTCATCAGGCAATGTCTATGGGCAACTGACTGCACTCAGACCAAAGGGGGCTGAATAATTACACACACCCCACTTTGCAGTTATTTATTTGTAAAAAAAAAAAAAAAAAAGTTTGGGATCATGTATGATTGTTGTTCCACTTCTCATGTGTACACCACTCTGTATTGGTCTTTCATGTGGAATTCCAATGAAATTTATTGTGGCTGTAATGTGACAAATTGTGGAAAAGTTCTAGGGGGCCGAATACTTTTGCAAGCCACTGTGTAGATGTATATGTGTATGTTTGTTTGTTTATTTATTTTTTTTATTCACACCCTTTTCCTTGAGTTCCTTGAGAACCAAACCAAACGTTCAATAACAACACCAGTCACAACATTATTACTAAAGTCAAAACATGAACTATACCAAACATTTTTCATTTAATTCAGTTAAATTTTATTTGCGTAGCCTTTTTAAGAATGTCATTGTTGCAAAGCAGCTTTATCTAATCAAAAGAAAATTATGGAAATGTGAGAAAATATGTTTGTCCCTGATGTTCAAGCCGAGGGCGACGGTGGCGAGGAAAAAACTCCCTGAGATGGCAAAAGGAAAAACCTTGACAAGAACCGAACTCAACAGGGAACCCATACTTATTCGGGTGATAACTGATAGCAGGAAATGTTTTGCAGCCATACTGTGTGTTAGGCAGCTGGAAGTTCAATATATCAGATGATGTGTTTAAGTTAATATGGAGTCCAGTTTGTTATTGGAGTCTCGGGTACAAAACAATTGGAAATGATTGAACTATGGAGAGACTGCAGTCCCAAGTCCTCAAAAAGCTGCTGGCATCAGCCAAGGCCATGGTATAGTGTAACCGTCCCCAGTCACCACACAGACCACTTTCGGCCTCCATGCGTGAAGATCTCCAACCAGAAGCAGGGCACCAGATAAGCGTTTCCGTGTGTGTGTGTGTGTGTGTGTGTGTGTGTGTGTGTGTGTGTGTGTGTGTGTGTGTGTGTGTGTGTGTGTGTGTGTGTGTGTGTGTGTAAGTGTGTGTGTGTAAGTGTGTGTGTGTAAGTGTGTGTGTGTAAGTGTGTGTGTGTAAGTGTGTGTGTGTAAGTGTGTGTGTAAGTGTGTAATATGAAACACGGCCATGAGGTTCTCTTCTTGCTTGCTTGTTTAGGACAAGGACTGGGACCAAGCAGTTACATTTCTTCCAGCAACAGATTCCAAAAAGTTTGAAAAGAAGAAGCGTCCAGGGAAGACTGGGGCCATTATTGGCCTAGTCGTCTTGGCAACCATTGTGGCTTTGATGACGGGACTTCTTGTATGGCATTTCCACTGTGAGTTCTCCTTTTATTTAGTATTGTTAAATGACATCCACCTAATGTGTTAGACATGAAACTACACTTTGGTCCAAATGCTTATATTTACTGTTGGGGCAAAAATATATATATATATTTATTTTTTTACAACAATCTGAGCTGTAATGATCTGCTAGCAACATTTTGGGTCTTCAAGGCTCCAATCCAACAATAAAACACTACCTTTTTTCACCATGTAAAAAAAAAAATTGTAGAAACTTGAAAAAAATTGTAAATCCTTATTTTGTAAGAACAACATACACTTATGGAAAACAAGAAATTCCAGTCAGTTCAAATATTTGTTTTTATTTATCAAGGCCTAAATACTAATTACGTCTTCACCAAGTTCTATGAACAAACTAAATGTCGTAGATGACATAAAACAATAATAAATGTAACGGGTTGTAATATGCAGTGATTGTTTCCAAAAAGTAAACCAACATTCAGAAACCAAGTTGGAAAAAAAAATACTTAAAAAAAAAAAACGTCCCTACTTCTGCGTTTGAGAAAATAATTTGCAACCGATTAATACTGGCTAGATTAATCATAAAGAAATCTAACTACCTCTATAAAGAGAGTTGTATAATAGGTATTTGTCTACTTGATGCCTAGAAGGAAGGACAACAGCCATGCTCCTCAGTCTGGGTGGATTAAAGGCCTTGCCCAATAAGTGGAAATTCAGTGATCTACAGTAAGAAGTAATGTTTCGTACTGGGAGTCCTCCAGGCAGGTGCCATTCACTCCTGCAAAGGGTGTCCTGGCAAATTTAGTCCAAGGTCAAACCATTAATTAAGCTACGTCAAATTATACATTATTTACATTTATGATCTATAAATGAAATAAACACTACTACTTAGGTTAGGTTTCTGAAAGATTTTTTTTCTTGGAGATGTCTGGTCATGGTGGACATGGTGGGCGTTTATATGAAAAACCAGACAAAGCATATTCTGACAAATATCTAATAAACAGTGATTATTGCCGCCACAGGACCTGAGAAACTTGCATAAATTGAGACAAATAAATACTATTTTATACCAGAATATTCTTAAGACAAATCTCAGGTGCCACCATGAGTCATACTGCATGTGTGATCCCCAATTACACCAGCAAATTGATCTGAATGCCGAAAGAAAAATCAAGGTGTTGAGTCAAAGTCCAAACCACAATCACATCGAGATGCTGCAGTGGGATCTGAACTCATGCCCTCAAACATCAATGAACAGAAGAAATGTTGTAATGAATGTGTTAGACATTTTCTAATAACATCATACAGAAAATGTTTACTTTAAGCTACTGATTTTAAGAGTGTTTGGGAAATTTTAGGGGAAAAAAATCACAATGAAAGCACTGCTGTGCTTTTTTTTGTTGTCACCTGAGGTATTTATTTGTTTATAGAAGTTAGAGAGAACGTCTGTAATTTTGCCTCTCCTTAAATAAAATCTTCAATCTTTGTCCCATGACTGTAAGATGTGAATACATTTGAATTCTGATAATTTAATTTAGTATTTGTATAGTCTGTTTTTTATTTATTTATTTATTTTTTATTTTTTTTTATTTTTGGCCCATCTAATGTTCAGAGATTTAACCTCTATGTATGAACTTTTAGTCCGAAAGGACACCAAGGTGAAAAAGATGTATGCTGGCTCTATGAACATCACAAATCAACAATTTACGAATGCTTATGATAACCCCGACTCTCCAGAGTTTAAGGCCCTGGCAGCTCAGGTAGCAGCTCAGGTAAGAGCTATTATCCGAACACTTGGCTAAATCACCTTCAGTTTGCTCATTGTTTGCTATAACAAAAATATTTTGTCCTAACGTTGTTCATTTTCAGTTACGAGATCTGTACTCGGGGGTTCCGCAGCTGTCTAAGTATTATGTGGACTCTACAGTTTTTGCCTTCAGGTACTGTCATTAATCTGTGACTTATATAAAAAAAAAAAAAAAAGAGAGAGAGAGACATTTATGTGTTTCCCCACTGTAAATCTTGTCAGAAGAGCTAACTTTGTACTTGTATGGCACAAATGAAATCCAGATTCCATAGAGTGTCATTCAATATTCTTTCAATACCATATTTCGATAAGTAAGGAGGTCTCTGCATCTGTGTGTATGTGCACACGTGGGTTATTTTGAGAAGTTTGACTTAGATGTCCATCACAGAGTATAAAAATATTTGTGCGGTCAAGCCTGCCATGCGGACGGCCCGGGTTCGATTCCAGCCAGTGCCCACACCCCAGCCACTGGATACAGTGTCGGTCCCAAGCCCGGATAAAATGGGAGGGTTGCGTCAGGAAGGGCATCCGGCGTAAAACCTGTGCCAAGCTGTAGTGCGGACTGGATATTCCCCTGTGGCGACCCCTTGCCGGGAGCAGCCGAAAGACCAACAACAACATTACTGGAGGATTTTATCCGCATGCAATGCAATATAGACAAAAAAAAAAAAAAAAAAAAAAAAGACATCGCAGTCCAGACCAACACTGCTGTCTCCAGGACGGTGAAAGGAAATAAGAATCCGGCCATGCATAGTTACGGCGCCCTGCCCCTTTTCCTCTGTCCGTGGTGCAGAACTGATTGCCAGTGCGTAAAGCTGTATAGACAGCAGAGCAGGTGTACAGTCCCGGGTTATTACTTATAAGAATAGTAATATAATAATAATGATAATAATATAAACATTACTAAACGGTCAGTTAATATTTTGTATTTTTTAACCCAACAAGCAAGAGAAACGTACACTGGGTTAATAAATGTTTTGAGAGTAAAACCAGTTGCATATTTTTTTTTAAATTTAAGAACTTTGTCTCTCTTTACAGTGAAGGCAGTGTAATCGCATATTATCTATCGGAGTTCCATGTTCCACTGTCACGAGAGACTGCTGTGGATAAGGACATAGATGACTTGGTAAAGAAGCCGCGGCGTCTGATGGAACCAACGGGGAATTTAATGTTTAGTAGAATTGATACCTCAGGTACATAACGGTTGCATAGTTCTGTTCATCATTTTATATTTTTTGGCAGTTAACCATCTAATTTTCTCTTTGGATCTTTTTCTGTCGATAGCTTTAGATTCACGGATGTTTACAGAGAGTAGTAAGTTGTACTTTTTGATAAAATAAAAAAAAAACAGGTATTCCTATGTGCATGTGTGCTTTGTTCCAGAAATGACACTAAGTTTTGTGTTTCTACAGAATATTCGTATTCTCTGCACACCAAGCCCAATCAAGCTATTGAGATTACGTCACCTGGATTTCCAAACGACCCATACCCAAAAAACACATTTGCGCAGTGGAAAATACATGCTAACCAAGGCAGCGTCATCAAACTGGAATTCACTACTTTCAATTTGGAGGAAGACTGCATGAATGACTTTGTGAAAATCTATGACTCGCTAGGGGCAATCGAGAAACGACTCATGGCTCAGTAAGTTTGAGATGCTTTTTTTTTTTTTCATTTGTTTTCTAAGAATATGTTTTAAAATCTTAAACAGGATGAAAATGGCCCTTGATTAACACATTCACTCATTGACTCACTATGAATAACCACATGTGTGCACATGTTGAAGTTGTTCTACTTGTTAGTCATGAATATACAAGAACATCAACCATGTGCATTGGACAGTTGAAGTAGTTGTCCTTATTCTACTCTGCAATATGGAAGTTTTGTAGACTTATTTATAGAACACTTGACTCAAACAAATAGTAATCTGTTGCGCTACACTTTGATTAATCTAATGGTTGCTAGTGGCAAGTCAATAACATTTGATGCGTGGTTAATTATTGAAGTCATTGTGAGAGAAATTGTACAAAAGTGAGCCTAATGAGTTTATTTATAACAGGAATAAAATCTAGCTTATACTGTAGTTCACAGAAGGTGACGTATATGTTGTCACTGTCCAATGCAAAAACATGTATTCTCACTTTTATTGGTTTTCACCAATCGTTCTGTATGTTATATAGGTTTATGTTGGCCAAATTTAACACAAAAAGTAATACAAGGCTACTATACTGGCTTCAATAACTTTCTTAGTAATGTAGATCCAAAATTCAAGTCCTCATTAAATTCTTATTTTGAACTTTCAATATAACTCAAAATTAATCTAAAATAAATATCATTTATTTATAATCTAACTACTGTCTGACATTTTGCTTGCCTCATTTGTATGAGGTGAAACTTTTTGGTTTGGAATTGTGTATCAAGATATGGGGTTGACTCTTAGTTTTAAATTCCTAGGATGAGTAAATTAACTCTTAAGGATTGACTTTATGTTGAACTAAATGCAGGATGGAGCCTTGATGACTTGACATAATAAAAATGAAACAGTTTAATGTTTATTGATGCCAATTGATAAAACAAATTAAAGACTTAACTTCTTTTTTATTATTTTACTGTGAAGTGCATGCTGCCTGAGCTTTGAAAAAACGAAAAATGTTCATCAGGTTAGTTTTTAATCCAGTATGTACAAACTACAGTACCAACTTTTTGGCTAGTGTGTCGAAATTGATGGCACAGAAAATAAAACTCATTATGACTATAAAGGGCAGACAACCCAGTACACATTGATTTAATAAGCATGATTCAAGCAGGTACATGGAACTTTTTAACTTTCCCACAAAAAAAAAGTTAAAATTGAAACATTACTTGTATGACTTGGAATAAGGACAGTAGTGCAGTGTAATGATGAGTGTTTTGATACTGTAAATACATTTTCTCACTTTCTCACAGTATTTTCCATCAAATTTTAGAATTTATGTTGAGTTTGGGTAGCCCTAATATCAGATTTTCACTGGAAAAGTAGATAACAGTTTCTTACCATCCATACTGTAAGTAATGGTTAAAACTGGTTTTCCCCATCCTATAGAGGATCAGATCTGCCAATAATGAAAAATAATTAAAATGATAAAAAAAAAATTTAATTGCGAGGGGTTCAAGCCAAGTTTTTTTTGTGTGCACGTCTGTTTCTTGCTGTTTGTGTACACACCACTTTTGTGCATAATATTGCACATATATTTTTTTGTTGCAAAATGAATGCATAACAGGAAGGGAAGAAGTAGTGTCGAAGAAATAGTCCATAATAGAACTATTATGTTTAAAAATATATTTTTTTAAGTCATGGTATTGGGACTATACAGCTTTGTGGGCATAAAAGTGAGTGACCCCACTTAGTGAGGGTACTCCCGAAAAATAAAGCTCCAATTTGTTAGGCATAAAGATTTTGTATAGTGCCCACTCTGGGGTTGCTACAACTGGTCAGGTCTTGGCTTAGCAAAGTTTTATTTAATTTTTGAATTTATTTATTTATTTTTATTAAAACCAGGTAGTATATATTCGGCCTATTCATAACAGATACTGTCGATGGACGAGACAAGACAGTAGTCCCAGCCTAATAAGTTAAATAGGTTTTGTCCCTAGTCAGAAATTATTTATGAGTAAACGATTTAAAGTTAAACAGCAATATATTAAACTTTTATCAGTAAATGTTTTATTTCAGGCCTTCATTTTATGCACCTGTTTTTGTGGCTTTTCTTTTGCCTATTTACTTATTTCCTGGACCTTTCCTTGGTAACCAGTTTATATTAACATATAAACATGCTTATGAGATTTTTAACTACTTTTTTAATGTCAATTTGAGAAATAATAAAGAGTGTTGAACAATATGGCATGTGTGCATGCATTAGATAGCTCATTGGGTGGAACGCTGGTCTAGTGGTTAGTACTGTAGCCTTGAAACTTCAGGGTCCAGGTTCAATTCCTGCCTTGGGGTCTGTGTGCATGGAGTTTGCATGTTCTTCCCTTGCTTGGTGGGTTTTCTTCAGGTACTCCGGGTGCGGGGGAATAAATACATGCATATGCATAATCAAAGTTTTTAAAATGGTGAAACAAGCTATTTTATTTCTTCAGTTACAGTGATGAAGTTATACATTGCTATAAAAGTACAAACACCATTTTAATATTAACATTAAGATATCATTCATGTTGTATTTTATTATTTAAGGTTATGAATAATTGGATCTTTTTGCATTTTTCTTTTTGGCTTATAGGAAATGTGGACACTACTCTCCCACTAACCCTCTTAGCCTCATCTCCTCTGGAAATGTGATGCTGGTGACTCTGGTAACTAATGGCGATGGGGAGTATCCTGGTTTTAGAGCTCAAGTGACTCAGGTGCCTGGAGGCAACGGTAGAGGTATGAATGAGAACTGTTTTCGGGAAATGATGGGTAGTTTGTCCGGCTTCTTAATTTACAGTTCATTTACTGTCAGATACGTAGACACATGGCCATCATATTTATGTTGCTCTTTCCCTGAACTGATGCCACAAAGGTGGAAGCACACAATGGGTCACTTTTCACTTTGGGGGGGAAAATATATGGCCTTCGATTTTTACTGTCAAAAGAAACTCCACCACAGTGTTCATCATGCAGAATCCAGCTGTCCATCAAACATATTTTATTTGACTGTAACTCGTTTACTCCTTTAAGGAACTTGTTTAACTCTGATACTTTAAAAAAAAAAGTTTTTAAGCAAGCAAATCCAAATATGGTTTTAAAGTTCTTAGAAAAAGTAAATTTTAAACATCTTATCTAGTTTTTGAATAACAAAAATGCTTCTCGCCATGAATATAGCCATAGAAGCTCGCATGGCGTTAAAAAAAGAAAGATATGGCCTTCGATGGCATAAGAGGTACAAAGTTGATCTCCAAGTGGTTATAACATCATAGCTGTTTCAAAATGGTAGCCGATGAGGTCACTGATGAGTGTATGTGTAATGACTAAAGTTGCAAAAGTCGTTTATTTTTAAATCCAGGGTCTACAGAATCCATATACAGTATGTAGATGTCCAAATAAAATAATTTATAGATTTATATAAGAAAGCAAACTTGTGCTAATGGTGCTAAATTGGAAATGGTCCCTTGACTAGAACGTCTTTATATGCAATGGCAATAATAATTCCCTTGCTGGAAATGTGGGGCTCAGGCCTGTAGGAGGATGTGATTGGACCTTTGCACAAATCAAGAACCAGCAAAACTGTTTTGCCAAGGTTGGTTTTGAAGAACTAAAGTGACCTGCACAGGACCCTGACCTCAGCCCCACCGTACTGAACTTTGTGCTGAACCTGACATTAATTGTACACCTTTCTCACACGATAACTTGCACAGCTTCACTAATGCTCTTATGGCTGAATGGGAACAAATTTTACTTCCACAGTCTGGTGGAAGATATTCCCAGAGGTGTGCAGGCTGTTATAGAGGCAACAGTGAGACTACAGTATGTCTTTGGGATTGGGTCTTCAGCCATCACGTATTGGCATGTGATACCAGGCATCATTATATAGTTTGCCATATAGTCACAATAATGTTATTCAGACAATTGATCCTGGTATTTTGTATTATACAAATAGTAATAACTAATTATTACTCATGATGGTAATAAAATGAATTACAACCATCGTCACATTTAATAAATTATAAATTTTGTACTTTGCTGTATAAAATCATCGTTTACAGTGATATGAGGGATTTTTAAAATCAAAACTGAAACAAAGCAGTTTCTGCTTCTTAGTACCCATTA
Organism: Channallabes apus; assembly: GCA_030522415.1. NCBI lineage: Eukaryota > Metazoa > Chordata > Actinopteri > Siluriformes > Clariidae > Channallabes > Channallabes apus. The sequence goes on from CM060131.1 coordinate 3,107,127, forward strand.
ACATCTTTTTCAATAAAAGTAAACAAAGGTCCCATCTGACAAAATGTTAAGCTAACAGAATAATGTGATTGAGGACAAACACAAACGTTAAAGTTTACTGAAATTTGATTTGGAAGACATTCAGAAGAAATATCACTCTGTAGATACAGTATGTCTATGAATTTTGACTTGGGTTGATGGATAATAGTTAATAAGCAAGAAATGCAATGTAAAATGTCCAAATATTGCTCAAATCAAAGTGGGCAGTAGGATTATTATTAACATAGACAAAAAGAAGGCATAACTATGGGATAATTTCTTTTTTAGATTATATATACAGTACCATGTCTGCTTTTGCCTAAATAAATCCTTCAAATCCTCCTTATATTGAGGAATAAATTATATTCCTCTCCGTCTGTCTACAGCAATGTCATGTGGTGGAACTCTAACCGGAAACTCTGGAACCTTTACATCGCCCAACTTTCCAAAATATTATCCACCGCAAATGAGATGTGAATGGAATATCCAGGTTAGTCTGTTTATTTTATTTATTAATTGTTTAAATTTACAAACCGGATTCCAAAAAAGTTGGGACACTAAACAAATTGTGAATAAAAACTGAATGCAAAAATATTGAAGATGGCAAATGTCAATATTTTATTCAGAATAGAACATAGATGACAGATCAAACGTTTAATCCGAGAACATGTATAATTTTAAAGGAAAAATATGTTGATTCCAAATTTCACGGTGTCAACAAATCCCAAAAAAGTTGGGACAAGGCCATTTTCACCACTGTGTGGCATCTCCCCTTCTTCTTACAACACTCAACAGACGTCTGGGGACAACAGACGTCTGGGGACGCTCTTTCCTCTTGGCTCTTGACGAAGGCGGTCGCATCTGCTTTCCCTCCCTTATCTCTCCCCGCTTGCTTCTCTTGTCTGTCTTGTGAAATACTATTCAGAGACTCTCCTCGTCTTGCTCTTGAAATAAAAGGAATGGATTTGATCAAGTGGTCTCTGAATGAAATTGACACGATCTTCTCGACGAGAAGTGTGGGTTCTGGGGAACCTACTTGTCCTGCTGGGACGTTTGCTGCTGGATACACGATGGACGGTTGGGAGAAGTGGCGCATTGTGTGCCTGGCCGCACTGTCTCTGGAGGACGTTGAAGATATTTACCTATTCGGAACTCTGATAACTGGGATTCTGCTGATTGGATTAGGTGGATTACTTGGATATCGAAAAATCTTAAAAGCAGTCAGTCTCAACCCCAAGAGACTGGCTGGCTGGGAAATAATGGTGACGAGAGCTGTCAGTAATCAGACTGTGGTTATGGACCGCAAATTGGATACCATCTTGGGGAGACTGGCAGCTATACAACGGAATTTGGACGGACCTGGAGACCAGTGATGGACATTAAATATCTGTGAAATTGGCAGGTATTGATCGAAATTTGGACATTTCTTTTTTTTTCTTTCTGCCCTTCTTTCCAGCTACTGCATTTCAAGGCAGTGGCTGGAGACATAACAATTCCCCGAAGACCAAGATAACGAGACGCTCTGAAATCTACCCCCCTCCCCCTTCAAGGTCACCTGGCGCAGACTATTACGGGATGTTACAGGCTTACAAACTGACACGCACGCACACACTCACAGAACAGCTACAGATAGACACTCTACCTTCCCCATTTCCAACGCCTTCGTGTGCTTATTCCCCTCGGTGTGGGCAGGCGGAATCGGGACCAGCGCTCTTTAGCTGCAGGGACTGGAGCTGTTTGCCTACATTGGACATTCCTATCCCTGTACCCTTAATGTTGCAATGTTGATGTCTTGTGATTACATGTTTTTCTGTGCTTGCTGCTGAGGTAGTTTTTTGTACCCCTGATCCCACACTGCCCTCTCCGAAGGACAGTCTGGGAGGGGATTTTTTTACCCTCGTTATCCTAATGTATCTGATTCCTTGTTTTCTATGATGGCGCCTGGGAAATGGCTGCCGTCGCGACCCTGTGGTCGCAAAAAGCATTTCACTGCATTTCATACTGTATGACTGTGTATGTGACAAATAAAATTTGAATTTGAATTTGAATTTGATCTGGGGACCGAGGAGACCAGTTTCTCAAGTTTAGAAATAGGAATGCTCTCCCATTCTTGTCTAATACAGGCCTCTAACTGTTCAATCGTCTTGGGCCTTCTTTGTCGCACCTTCCTCTTTATGATGCGCCAAATGTTCTCTATAGGGGAAAGATCTGGACTGCAGACTGGCCATTTCAGTACCCGGATCCTTCTCCTACGCAGCCATGATGTTGTGATTGATGCAGAATGTGGTCTGGCATTATCTTGTTGAAAAATGCAGGGTCTTCCCTGAAAGAGTTGACTAGATGTTGTTCTAGAAGCTGAATATATTTTTCTGCATTGATGGTGCCTTTCCAGACATGCAAGCTGCCCATGCCACACGCACTCATGCAACCCCATACCATCAGAGATGCAGGCTTCTGAACTGAGCGTTGATAACAACTTGGGTTGTCCTTGTCCTCTTTGGTCCGGATGACATGGTGTCCCACATTTCCAACAAGAACTTCGAATCGTGACTCGTCTGACCACAGAACAGTCTTCCATTTTGCCACACTCCATTTTAAATTATCCCTGGCCCAATGAAAACGCCTGTGCTTGTGGATCTTGCTTAGAAATGGCTTCTTCTTTGCACTGTAGAGTTTCAGCTGGCGACGGCGGATGGCACGGTGGATTGTGTTCACTGTCGATGGTTTCTGGAAGTATTCCTGAGCCCATTCTGTGATTTCCTTTACAGTAGCATTCCTGTTTGTGGTGCAGTGTCGTTTAAGGGCCCGGAGATCACGGGCATCCAGTATGGTTTTACGCCCTTGACCCTTACGCACAGAGATTGTTCCAGATTCTCTAAATCTTCGGATGATATTATGCACAGTTGATGATAACTGCAAAGTCTTTGCAATTTTTCGCTGGGTAACACCTTTCTGATATTGCTCCACTATCTTTCTGCGCAACATTGTGGGAATTGGTGATCCTCTACCCATCTTGGCTTCTGAGAGACACTGCCACTCTGAGAAGCTCTTTTTATACCTAATCATGTTGCCAATTAACCTAATTACTGTTAATTGGTCTTCCAGCTCTTCGTTATGCTCAAATTTACTTTTTCCAGCCTCTTATTGCTACTTGTCCCAACTTTTTTGGGATTTGTTGACACCGTGAAATTTGGAATCAACATATTTTTCCTTTAAAATGATACATTTTGTCGGATTAAACTTTTGATCTGTCATCTATGTTCTATTCTGAATAAAATATTGACATTTGCCATCTCCACATCATTGCATTCAGTTTTTATTCACAATTTGTTTAGTGTCCCAACTTTTTTGGAATCCGGTTTGCACTATCTAAATATTTCAAAAATTACATTATAATAATGTTGTGTGTACTTCTGTCTCAAAGGTCCCATCTAATATGCATGTCAAGGTGGTCTTCTCGAAGTTCATGATGTCGGTTGCTGGAACTTGTTTGAATGATTATGTCCAGGTCAATAATGAAAAGTGAGTGATCATGCAGTTTAATGGACTTGGTGTGTGTGTGTGTGTGTGTGTGTGTGTGTGTGTGTGTGTGTGTGCACTTTTGCCTGTTCCTGCAGCCCCAAAAATATTGGCAGCAACAATTTAAAAGTACAGCAATTTTATATGCATCACCGCCAACACACATGCGCACAGAAATGTATGGATTACAGAATTAACTTAGTCAGTTCCATAAGCATTTGGTCATTGACAATGTACAATACTGGATTGCAAAGATGATCAGTTTTCCTTGTGGAAGTTAATCCCATAAAAAAATAACATAATATTTAGTATTTTAGCCAAAAATCCTGAAAAGTAAAGACTTCTGCATTCAGGAGTTGACTTTATATGTTTCTTTATAGGCTTTGTGGTGAACTGCCTTCTTCCACTGTGCGGACCAGCACCTCAAACCAAATGACTATTGTTTTCAACTCCGATGAGTCATATGTGGATCGAGGATTTAATGCAACCTACACGGCTTTTGAACCAAGTAACCGTAAGTGCCAAGCCCTAAACTCCATCGGGAACTCTTTACATGTGCATCTCAATGAATTAGAATATTATCAGAAATTTTATTTATTTCAGTAATACAATTAAAAAAGTGGAACTCATTCATTACGCACAGACTGATGTATTTCAAGTGGTTATTTCTTTTAATTTTAATGATTATGGTTTACAACTAATTAACTGAAAACACCTGCAAGGGTTTCCTGATCCTTTAAATGGTCTCTCAGTTCAGTAGGCGACACAATCATAGGGAAGACTGCTGTCTTGACATTTGTCTAGAAGATAAAATGTGGTAGAAAAAGGTGCTCAAGCAACAGGGATAACCGCAAGCCTTGAGAGGATTGTGAAATGAAGCTTATTCAAGAATTTGGGCGAAATTCACACACAGTAGACTGCAGCTGGAGTCAGTGCTTCAAGAGCCACCACACACAGACGTATTCAGGACATGGGCTATTGTTGCATTCCTTGAATCCACTCTTGAAACATCTTACCTGGCCGAAGGATAAAAAGGACTGGACTGTTGCTCCCCTTTTTAGGTGAAAGTATATTTTGCATTTCATTTGGAAATCAAGTTTCCAGAGTCTGGTAGAGGAGATGCACAGAATTTAAGTTGCTTGAGGTCCAGTGTAAAAGTTTGCACAGTCAGTGGTGGTTTGAGGAGCCATGTCATCTGCTGGTGTTGGTGCACTGTGTTTTATCAGGTCCAAGGTCAACGCAGCTGTCTACCAGAACGTTTTAAGAGTTTGGTTTTGGAGATGTTTAATTTTCCAGCAGGGCTTGGCACCTGTTCACACTGCCAAAAGTACTAATACTTGGTTTAAGAAGATGTGAGGCATCAGACCCAACAATGCAGAAGAACAGAAGGCCGCTTTCAGAGCAACCTGGGCTTCAGCAATGCCACAGACTGATCGCTGCCGAAGTATTGAGTGCTATGCATGTTCATACTTTTCAGTGTCTAAAGGAATATTCCAATTTTCTGAGAGACAAAATTTTGGGTTATGATTAGCTGTAAGCCCTAATCATTAAAATCAAAACAAATAAGCAATTACAAAATATCAGTCTGTGTGTAATGGATCTATATAATGTGTGTTTCAGTTTTTTAATTAAATTACTAAAATAAATCAACTTTTCGATGATATTCTAATTTCTTGCGATGCACCTGTACTGTACATATCTATTCAACATCTTCAAGTGCCAAAAACAGTTACAGCCATCATTAGTATTAATGCATCTTGCTCCATCTTGTGCCCTCAGCATGTCCTGATAAGTTCTTATGCAACAACAAGCGCTGTGTCAGTCCTACCCTACGCTGTGATGGCTGGAACGACTGTGGAGACAGTAGTGATGAGAAGAAATGCGGTACGTATTCCCAAGACACTTACCTGAAATGCACAAATATATTTGGTTGTCTGGTTTTCTGTTAATTAAAACGATCTATCACACATTTACTAACACATTTTTATTGTGATACAAGCCATACTCTCTCCTGGTCCAGTTTTAGTATTTGGTCTGAGTCCAGAGAAATGCAACATTTTTAAATGAACTTTTTGCATTATAAGCGTTATAAGCTCATAATAAGCTCTATTTGCCAGGAAAGGTGATCACTACCAGTTAAAGTTCCTTTAGAGAAAAGGCAGTTCCACTTAGAAGTTCTAATTATTCAGCCATCAAATTAAATATTTTTTTGTTTATTATTACTACATATTTACAGAATGTGTGAATACTTTTCTAATGTTGATTTTTATTCGTACAGTGTGTGACGCTAACATGATCAGCTGTAAGAATGGTCTGTGTAAGCCATTGTTCTGGAAATGCGATGGCGTTGATGACTGTGGAGACAAAACTGATGAAATGAATTGTGGTAAGAATTGTAATCTCTAATCACAGTTTTTCTGTATTGTAATTTTGTCTTTGTATAAAATATTTTGTCATCTCTCTCTCTCTCTCTCTCTCTCTCTCTCTCTCTGCCTCAGCTACCTGTAAAGAAGGAGAGTTTGCCTGTGGAAATGGTCGCTGTATCTTACAGAAACAAAGATGTGATGGGAAAAAGGACTGTGATGATAATGCAGATGAAGCAGACTGTGGAAAAAGTAAGTTACAGTACAGGAAAACACAAAATTTGGTATGCCCTAGCAATATAGCAGTGTAGTAATGCTTGTTGTGTAATAAACAGTACCTCATGTTTGTGCTAGGATTATCCATGATGTCATTTAATTCTAAACTAGATAATTTCTTTTTATTCAGGCGCTGTGTGTCAGGAAACTAATTTCCAGTGCAAGAACGGCCAATGTGTCACCAAGGAGAACCCACAATGTGATGGACAGAATGACTGCACCGATGGGTCTGATGAGGATTGTGGGGGTAAAAAAAACAAAAAAAAAACATTATATTTGATATTTTAAATAAATCTTTTATGAACAAATATAGGGCGGCGCGGTGGTGTAGTGGTTAGCACTGTCGCCTTGCACCTCCAGGGTCTGGGTTCGATTCCCCGGCCAGGCTCGATTCCCGTCTCTGTGTGCATGGAGTTTGCATGTTCTCCCCGTGCTTGGTGGGTTTCCTCCGGGTACTCCGGTTTCCTCCCACAGTCCAAAGATATGCAGGTTAGGCTAATTGGCATTCCTAAATTGCCCGTAGCGTGTGACTGGGTGTGTGAGTGTGTTGGCACCCTGTCCAGGGTGTACCCCGCCTAGTGCCCGAAGTCTCCTGGGATAGGCTCCAGGCCCCCCGCGACCCTTAAGCGGTATAGAAGATGAATGAATGAATGAATATGTAATATTAGCTTCGTCCAATTCATCCCTTTATGCCCCTAAATCACCTTGGTGCAGTAATAAGTTGATTTTGATTGAACAGTTTATTTAAACGGAAACTAAAACAAACTGAGGCAACACTCAAAAATTGTTAGAAATAATTTAATTGAGAGGTCTAAAGAGAGCTGATTGGCCGAGCTCTCTCAGAGGGGAGGGATGAGAGGTTATTCATGCTCCCACATTAATCACGGCTCTACAGCCAATCAGGAGCGTCTGTGAGCTTGTGCACGCGGAGGGAGTGGATAGGGCTGTCCTCCGAGTGTGTTACGCCGCCCCTAACGGTGCGTGAGCGTGCAGTTCGAAAAAATGTGGTCGGCTGCCGTCACGTGGTTCGGAGGAAGCACGTGATGGTCTTCGGCCCTCCCGGCTGAGTGTTAGTAGTATCCTTAATGTGGGAGCCCCCTAGTGACCAGGAGGAATTGGACACGACTAAATTAGGGAGAAAATCTGGAACATCCCCCCCCCCCCCAAAAAAAAAGAAAAATTATATAATTGATCATCGTGATAATCATCTGTAAAAAGCAATTAACATTTTACAAATTTTGCTTAAATAAGTTAGCAAGGTGATTTGCCCATATTCTAGGATATTTTTACAATGGCACTTTCCTACATCAGCATCATTCAAGAATTAATGGTGGGCCTACACCAGAGTTTGCTGGCCCCACATGGCCCTACATGAAAAATTATATTTTGGCAGATTTTCTGATGTTCTCAGATATCAAATTGTTCCATTAAGTATCAACCAGTAGCATAGCACATTTAGTTGTTTGAGACGGGTAACTTTTACTGGAGCTTTAGGTATTCTTGTTTCTGTTGCATAAGTACATTTGGGAGAACTTGTTGCCTGCATGTTTAACCTGCCTCCTTTCCTCGTTCATGGCCAATGCTCAACCGTGCCCTTGTTGCCACATGGTGGTTAACAATAATTAACATCGTTAATTATTAAGGTCTTGCATAATACGATATCAAATCACTTACCCTGACTGGATTCTTTTGTGTTGAAGACTGAGGTTTACGTCTTCTTTGTCTTTGTCTACTATTCTAGTATGTGGATTGCATCTTTTCAAGACCTCCCGTATTGTGGGAGGGCTGGATGCAACGGAGGGAGAGTTTCCTTGGCAGGTCAGTCTTCATATCAAAAGCTCTATTCATGTGTGTGGAGCATCAATCATCAGTGAAAACTGGCTAGTCACTGCTGCTCATTGTGTTCAAGACGACATCAAATATAGGTAAATATTGCTGATTTTCTTCTTCATATCTACCAGGGTGATTAGTTAATAGAGATAATAGTTTACAGGAAGTTTATAGCTTACCAGAAATTGTTTAATGTCTGTATTATTATTGTCCTACTTGTATTATTATTATTTAGAAATAGGATTATGTACAAGGGTGTTTATATGGACAAAGTACAATTTTAAATATGTCCTAAGCAGTACAACAGCTGTGTGTATTTGTTTTTGTGGACAGGCTCTCTCAGCCAGGCTCATGGGAGGTGTATCTGGGTCTCCATACACAAAAGCAGTTGGATAAAGCAGAAAAGCGTAACCTAAAGAGGATAATTCCTCACCCTAGTTACAATGAATATACATTTGATAATGACATCGCTCTCATGGAACTGGACAGGCCAGTCACTTTTAGAGACACCATCCGGCCCGTCTGTTTACCATCTCCCTCTTACAACTTCCCCGTGGGCAAATCCGTGACGATCACTGGCTGGGGGGCCACCAGAGAAGGAGGTGGGTTTTTGCAGTTTAACTGGAGTTTAATGCTTATGATGTGACTTGTTAATTATGTTAATTACTTGCTGTATTCACTGAAATTGGTCAGCTAAAGCACTTGGTTACATCACAAAGGCTGTGAGCAAACCAGATATTTCTCTGGAAGGTCTTGATAATTACTTTAATATTTATTATACTTTAATTGTGTTTGTACAGGCGCTGGTGCAACAGTACTGCAGAAGGCAGAAGTTCGAATCATTAACAGCACAGTATGTGATACACTGATGAATGGGCAGATCACTTCACGCATGACATGTGCTGGAGTTCTAACAGGAGGGGTGGATGCCTGTCAGGTATAGTGTCCTCTTTTTTCTTTTTTTTTCCCCCCTTCTCTCTCTCTTAATTGAATGTCCATTTCTAAATGTCTGTCTGTTTTTACAGTCATGTTCAAAAGTTAATACCCCCTCTTTTAATTAAGTTTTTGCGTCTCAAGATTAGGCAAACACAACATCAGCAAACTTGTTCATCTAATACTAAGTACCCCCCATGATTAAATAGCTTATTGATCCACCTTTACCGACAATAACTCAAAATAATTGTTTCCTGTATGACTTCATCAGTCTCTCTGATTATTGTGGAGGAATTTTGGTTCATTCCTCTTTACAGCATTGCTTCAGTTTATTGTGGTATTTAGGAACTTGCTTATTCACAGCTCTCTTAAGGTCTCACCCCAGCAGTTCAATTATTGAAATACTTTGTCTAGACCATTCCATACCCTGATTCTGATAGATTTACTGGTGTGCTTTGCATCATTATGTTACGTTGCGTGACCCTTTTTTAAGTGGTCAAACAGATCGGCTTATATTCTCTTTAGTATACTTGGTATACGGCAGAATTCATGATTGATGCCACCACCATGCTTAATAGTGGGTATGAGGTGTTTCAGCTGAAATGTTTTTTTTTTTTTTTTTTTTCCTCCAAACAATTCGCTGGGAATTTAGACCAAACAACTCCACTTTGGTCTCATTTGACCGTAGTACTGTACATGGTTCCAGATACCTTGCACTGTTCAGGTGCAGTTGTACGGACTTAAATTTTGCTTCTATGTTTTTCTCCTGGCAAAACTTTCAAGCAAACAGTACGTGTTCAATCTTCTTCTACTGTAAGTGTGATGTCATGGAATTTAATATTTAACATTTTCCTTTTTTGAGCGTTGTATGGTCTGACTTTGGTTTAAAAAAAAAAAAAAAAAAAAAGGATTTTACAACCCATTCCAGAGTGATGTGCAGCAAGAATTGCTTTTCTAAGTCCATTGCTTATGTCTTTCCCTTTTGGCGTTGTGTTAACACGTGAATGCTCCAGACCACACCTGCTGATGATCACTTAAAGGGCTAATGATTAGCACCACCTGGCTGCAGCTTACCTCTTTTATATTCTCAGTCTTGTAGACATTTAAATTTTTTGGTTTCATTTGTGTTAAATAAATAATGATGGTGAAAGTGTTATATAAATTAATGTGTATAATGCAAACTAAGAATACTTTCAAAAATATACATTTTATTTCTTTATCAATTTACAAATTACAAATTGAGTGAACAAAAGAAAAGTCTACATCAAATCAATATTTATTGTGATTATCCTTTGGCCTCAGCTCTTTCACTTAAACAAAATCAAGGCTTTTTTAGGATCAGAGTCAGGTGTATGATTAACTAATTGGGTCTTAATGATCATCAACTTCATACTATAAATAGCTTGAAATATAGTCATAACGTAAACAGAAACCTCTGTATATTGGTGATGAACAGCTACTGCTACTTGTGTGAAATGGGGGAAGACCATCAAAGAAGTTTCATGTCACAGATCATACACCATGGAAAGACTGAGCACTGCTAAAAGATACAAGGTACTGTAGTTTTAGTGCATCAGCAAGATCTCTCCCAGGCAACAATTTCAAAGTGGGGTTTCAAGATGTATTCTTCAAGCTATTTTGAACAATAGTGCAATGGTGAGGACCATAGATCCCATGGTCAACCAGGGAAAAATGCAGCAGATGAAAGACACATCATGCTTCCTTCCCTTCATCAGCAGATGTTCAGTAGTGCCATCCAAGAACGGATAGAGACGGTAGATGGGTGAGTCTGGCTTCCGAGTCTGGCCAAAAGTGGTTTTCATGGAAGAATTTTGGCCCAAAGGTCATACCTTCAGTGACTCCAAAGTGACTTACCTATGCATAAAAATATAGGTACTAGGTCCTTCTGGACTGATGAGTCAAAAGAATTGAAATATTTGGTTGCAGCAGGAGGAAGGCTGAAGGCCTGGAGACACCATCAAGTCTGTCTGGTATTACATGAAGAGAAAGAAGGACTACATCTACAGAATATCTGTGGTTAGTTCTCTAAGGTGTTTGGAATACGTTACCTGCTAAGTTGCATCAAAAACTGTGCATGTGTACTTGAAAGAACTGATGCCAATTCTGGTTTGACAGGCCAAAGTTGGTAAAACCAAATACTGATATTTGATTTAGGTTTTTCTTCTGTTTATTTAATTTACATGTTTATTTGTAAAAAAAAAAAAAGATCTGAAGTGTGTACTTTTGTATTTAGCCCTCTTTACTCTGATACAGTACCCCTACCTAAAATCAGTTTGAACCAATTGTCTTTAGAACATCTTCACGGGCAATGTTCACTTCATCATCCCAAAGACAGCCTTAACAAATCCAGTTTGCACTTCCACATGACTTGTCACAACTACAAACATTTCATGACGTTTTTATGACATTTTATGTTCATGTTCATGATGTTTTTGGTGTGTGTGTGTGTGTGTGTGTGTAAATAATATATACATGTATGTTCCCTCTCCCAGGGTGACTCAGGTGGCCCTATGACCAGCTCTAATTCAGCTGGACGATCATTCCTGGCAGGTGTGGTGAGCTGGGGTGATGGTTGTGCCCGAAGAAACAAACCTGGAATTTACTCCACAGTCCCCAAATTCCGAGCCTGGATTAAAGAACAAACAGGAGTATAATTGTAGAGAGAAAAAATATATGTTTTTTTTGGAGCACAGAGTTACCAGGACTTAAGTGAATCATGTCAAATACAGTGTATAATGTAATACATTCTGTTTGTGCCTGAGAGACAATTACAAACGAGCTGTTATAAGATGTTTTGAGACCCACATCATGAGCCTGTGTCTATTTAGCAGTCTTTTGGCTTTTTATTTTAAATTGTCTGCTGCCAAAATGCAAATGAGTTTCTTGAAATGTTTGATCGAAATATTATGCAGCATAGAGAACTGGTTTAGATTTATATATTTAATGAAATACCAGGCTGTATTTTTACTGTAAATAGATTAAAAGGTTTCGTAATAAGAAATTACTTTCAAAACAATACTATTTAATGTGTTTTATAAATATTAACTGTTTATACTGTAGGTCTGATTATTTTATAGGATATTATTTTCTTATTTCTAACACTCTGGGATACCTAAATACACAGAATATAAAGTAAAATGTGACAGTTTCTTGTTCTTTTTTTGTTTTTGTTTTTAGAAGGGGTTTGGTTGGGTGATTTGTATCCAGAGCATACTGGTCTGTCATCCTTTAAATGTTGCATTACTGTGCCATTTTTAGTTAATTTTAAGAAATTTGACCAGTTTTGTGTTTTTTTTTATTTTTTTATCATTATTATTGATTACTTCATGTTGTACAATATCAATGTTTTTCTTAAAATCTACTTACTGTGCACAAGACGAGTGTTTAATAAATGAAACATCCTTCCTTTTTTTTTTTTTCTTCTTTTCTTCTTAAAATGTGATTTAGATTTTTGTATGTCCTAAGTCATGGGTGTCTGCTGGATTTCATTCCAGTCAAATAGGAGGCATGCTTGATAGGTGCCGAAAATAAACTGATTAAACAAGTGTAAATAGGTGTGACTCTTGCCCAATTTAGATGAAATATCTTCCCTTTCTAGGCAAGGTGAATACTATTGTCTTGAGGCAATGAACACTGTGTTTAAACACCCTTTTCCACCAATCAGGTCGCATGAACACATGAAGTTAAAAAGTGGGGATCACCTCCTCTCATTTATTTATATTTGTTCTGAGAATTTTTTTAAATTTATTATTATGGCCCCGTTATTTTTCCTTTGGTGGCATTTTTTTGTTTGTTTTGCAACAGATACAGCCATTTTCAATTGCCAGCTGGTCCATGATGGAACCTGGGCTGATTCCCAAACACAGTGAAACATTGAATGCAGCTTTGCCTCATTAATGCCTCTAAGCACCATGATGGGAAGCCAGTAGCAAGGCCGTGTATATCCACCAGGTGGAGTAAGAATTTTCCCCCCAAATAAATCCCACACCGCTCTCTCATGTTCTCCAAATAAACCTCTCGGTCTACTGCAGTACACGCAAGGAGAAGACTGCAGACTTTACAGTTGCCCAGATGCTGACCAACACCCTCCACAAGGAGGGTAACCCAAAGAGGGTCATCACTAAAAGGGCTGGCTGTATGCAGTGTATGTTTCTAGAATCAAGCCTCTCCTGAACCAGGGACAAGACTAAAATCATCTTACCTGGCCTAAGGAGAAAAAGAATTGGACTTTTGCTCAGTTGACTTCATGCTTCCATCTGCTGACGAGCTTCACGGAGATGCTGATTTCCTTTTCCGGCAGGACCTGCCCACAGTGCCGAAAATACTACTAAATGCATTGCGGACCAGAAAATTACTGTGCTACGGCGGATACTTTGGGTCATGTGGATTGCAGGGTGGGCCCTCCATAGAATAGGCTAGTTCGTCTAGCAGATCCTACTGTATGGAGGCTTGATAACTTTGTCATGGCCAGTGTTTACTTTTTGCAGCAGATAATACAGCATTGACTTTTCTGTGGTTTTGGGCGAGGTGGGCTGGTCTTTGCTCCCCAGGGATGTAGAGAAGTCTTGGGTGCCCATGATTCTGTCACCAGTCAGATATAATTGCTATACAATGTTATTACGTATCGGTGTGTATATATACATACAGACAGCTCTGGAAAAAATGAGGACCACAGCAAAATTACCATTTTCCTAGGTTTTGTGTATTTTTACCAAATGAACATAATGTTAAAGGACACAATATCTCACTCATCATCTATACTGCTTTATTCTGTATTGAAGGTTGCCTGGAGCCTATCCCAGGACACTTGGGGCATGAGGCGGCGTCCACCCTGGACAGGGTGCCAATCCATCGCTGGGCTCACACACTCATTACAAGCAATTTGGGAATGTCAATTAGCCTAATCTGCGTGTCTTTGGACACAACACACACTGCTATGAAATCTTAGAAATATTTAGTAATCCATTATGTGGTAATTTTGGTGAATGCTAAATGCTTTATTTAAGTACAACTTCGGTTTCACACACAAAAACACCCCACTGCCACTACTGACTGCTATAGCCAAAAAATATATATTTTTAAATCCTTGACCAAACATTTTTCTCCTTCTTCTGATTACATTCAAGACAAATCATATTTTCTGTTATGAAGTACAGTACTTTTTGTACAGTATCAAAAAAGGTTATGAATACTCCCTATTTTGTCAGAAACTCCTGGAGCCATCGTGGCTCCTGCAACGACCCATAGAAAACGTCACATGCCAATTTAAAATACAGTGGAACCTCGGATTACGAGCATAATTCGTTCCAGAAGTGGGCTTGTATTCCTCGTAACACTTGTAAACCAAATAAAATTTTCCCATAAGAAATTATGGAAATTCAAATTTTTCGTTCTACAGCCCAAAAAAACAAATACATAAAAATAATTAAGACAAAATATAAAGTAAAAATAGAACAAATTAACCTGCACTTTACCTTAAAAAAGTAAAAATAAATCCAGACAGTTAAGTGTTTCCATTTATGCGCACAGGCGCTGTGTGTGTGTGTTTTTCTCTCTTGCGCTGCTGAGTGTGTGTGTTGTGTGTGCGTAATTTGACACTGTGCCAATTGTGTGTGAGTGAAGCACGCCCTCTCTGCTTCACACACACATTTAAATTTACATTTAGGCATTTGGCAGACGTTCTTATCCAGAGCGACTTACATTTTTTTAAATCTCATTACACATCTGAGCAGTTGAGGGTTAAGGGCCTTGCTCAAGGGCCAAACAGTGGCAACTTGTGGGGTTTGAACCTGGGATCTTCCGAACCGTAGTCCAATGCCTTAACCACTGAGCCACCCCTGGCCCTTTAACACACTCCTTTAACACACATTAAAGGAGAGAGAGAGAGTGCGAACCGGCACGGTGTCAAATTACGCGAGCACACACATAACACACACTCCGCAGCGCAGGAGAAAGAAACACACACACACACACACACAAACATGGATGTTGATTATACCAGTAAGAGACGAGCACTAAGACCCAGCAGCGCAAGAGAGAGAAAAAACGTTGGCTCAGTTGTGTTCACGTGACGCTCAGCGTCAAATCAAGAAGCGCATGCGTGATACATGATACTCCGTGCTCGTAAACCAAGACAGTGCTCGTTTTCAAGTTCAAATTTATTAAAAATCTTTGCTCGTCTTGTGGAACACTCGCAAACCGCGTTACTCGTAATCCGAGGTTTTACTGTACTATTATTGCTTATAAATGTTCAAAACAAAATATAGTGTGATTTTTGAGTCACATTTTATCTAAAAACCAATGTAGCCTGAATACAGTGCCTGCTATTATTATTATTATTATCATAATTATTAGCATAGAGTTTGCATGCTCTCCCCGTGCTTGGTGGGCTTCCTCCGGGTCCTCCGGTTTCCTCCCACAGTCCAAAGATATGCAGGTTAGGCTAATTGGTGTTCCCAAAATTGACCATAGTGTGTGAATGTGTGTATGTGTGTGTGCCCTGCGATGGATTGGCACCCTGTCCAGGGTGTACCCCGCCTAGTGCCCTAAGCCTCCTTGGATAGGCTCCAGGTCCCCGCGACCCTGAATAGAGGAGAAAGCGGTATAGAAAATGAATGATTGAATAATTATTAGCATATGCCCAATAGATTGATACATTTCGGTCATGATCAAACAGTGTCCTATATTCTAAATTTTCTATGCATTATTAATTTTGAAACCTGTAGTATGTTTTCAGTAGTCTGTAACAGGGGATCAGTTTGTACACTTGGTCTGATTTCCCCCACACTAAGAAAAATCCAAGTTAACCGACATGCTTTACTACAAGCCACAATGTCATGCTGACTTTCAAACTGGTTAACCCGAAGAAGTGTGAAGCATGCAAAGCACACGCACCTGGCTGTGTAAGGTGCTTAGATCAGACTTGTAGAATACTCTATTATGTTGGTCTGAATCAGGTTTAGGTTACAATTTCACCACAAGCAAATGCTCCAAAGTTTGATGGAAACTATTACTATACACCTCATCCAGAAAAGGCTCTCAGTGAGGTTGAAGTGCAGTATATTGTACATGCTAAATACACTGCCTGGCCAAAAAAAAAAAAAGTAATTATTTCATTCAATCAACTTTAGATTTGATTACAGCACACGATGTGGTGGCTAGTTCATGTATGAAAATGCTCCCTGAACCACTCTTTTACATTTCCAGAGTCCTGGAATAGGCCTGTGCTATCAGGGAAGAAAATTCAATAGATTTAATAATATGGGGATTCAGTATATTCAGGTCATAAGCTGATTTCATTTTATTGCCACATAATGTTACTAAGCCTCAACCTGACAGACTCAATCTGGAATCTCAATCTGGTGGAACCTAAGGCACGACTCTGTGCAGCTAGCAGACGATCGGGTTAGCTCGGTTATCTGCTTCTTACTGTGGGCTCTGGTTTGTCACAGATTAACTAGGCCTATTCTGAGACTATGAGCTATACTTCAAGAAATGAGAGCAGCACCTTCCTGTAAATGGGATGGACTCCGTCATGCCCTAACAAGCCAGCGCCCCCCTCAAAGGTGCTCCAATTATCTATAAAGCCCAAACTGTTTTCAAAGGAATACCTGTACATCCAGCGGTTCAGCAACCATAACCTGCTGCAAGCTACAGTATATCGCCACATCACTCATCTCATCTCACTCACTCATCTTCTACAGTATACCGTTTCATCCTGTATTCAGTCTCGCGGGTACCTGGAGCCTATCCCAGGAGGCTTAGGGCACAAGGCAGGGTACACCCTAGACAGGGTCCCAATCCATCGCATGGCACACACACACACACACACACACGTACACACACTCACACACCCTTTTAGCTGAGCACTACGGGCAACACCAATTAGCCTAACCTGCATATCTTTGGACTGTGGGAGGAAACCGGAGTACCCGGATGAAACCCACCAAGCACGTGGAGAACATGCAAACTCCATGCACACAGAGACGGGAATCGATCCCGGACCCTGGAGGTGTAAGGCGACAGTGCTAACCACTACACCACCGTGCCACCTCGCCACATCAAACCTTAACTAATTTATGTAAATTGAATACTACCCTACCACAAATCTACAATTCCCTACTGCAGAGCTAAGCAACAAGCTGGGACAGTTTCTCATATAAAAGTCATATTAGGGGGAAATCTAATTGGCTTGTTCAAGCCCTGGGCAATACAAAAAAAAGCTCCTCTTCGGAATGTTCTGTATCAAGCAAAGAAAACAGAGATGATAAAAGCACTGAAAATATGATCATATAACCCCAATATTATCATCCCTGCACTGGCTACCTGTTCAGTTTAGAATAAATTACAAAATGGTATTACTTACATACAAGGCCTTAAATGGTTTAGCTCCCACATACCTAACCAGTCTTCTGATGCGCTACAATCCACCACGCTCCTTAAGATCACATAACTCTGGACTTCTGGTAGTTCCCAGAATTTCAAAATCTACAAAAGGGGGTAGGGCTTTTTCATATTTAGCTCCAAAGCTTTGGAACAGCCTTCCAGACAGTGTTCGGGGAGCAGACACGGTTTCTCAGTTCAAAAGTAGACTCAAGACGCATCTTTTTAATCTGGCATACACATAACTCATCCCAGTACTCATACTCCAGTACACCTATACCGAATGGCAACTACGCTAATTCTCCCCATCTGTTCTGTATTTCTCTACCCATCCCGAGGCATCGGGAGATTTTGCCAGCTTCAGTAGACAAAGGCCGACCCTGCGAGGTTCCTGAGGCATCCAGAGAAGGACCAGCTCCAGCTGGATTCAGCTTTATGATGGTTGGAGCTACACATGCTGCTCCTGTGCTTCCAGTGATCCAGACCTCATCTGCCCTCTGCACCTACTGACTCGTCCCTATGCTGAACTGGTCTTCATATTAATTTAAATAATTTCTGTCATATTGAACTTTCACCTGCACAACACACAAGATGTTATATCATTTCTATCTGTTATCGCCCAAATGAGGATGGGTTCCCTGTTGAGTCTGGTTCCTCTCGAGGTTTCTTCCTAATGCCATCTCAGGCAGTTTTTCCTTACCACTGTCGCCGTCACCCTTGGCTTGCTCATCAGAGACATTTCATTCATCATTGATTCATCTCATTATTATCTAGACACATTTTTCTCACACATACACACTTCCAATAATTTTCTTTAAAAAAAATTAATTTCTTTTTTGTGAAGCTGCTTTCAGACATTGACTGTTGTTAAAAGCGCTATACTGTATAAATAAAATTTAATTGAAATTGTCTGACATAGTATTAAAACCCGGAAAAGTCTTTGAAGAAATATGGTCATATGACCATGATCCGAGATCAATGAAACCCTTTAGGATGCATCATACAAAATAGACAAAATAAATATCACAGCTATGTTTAATAATTAAAGTGTAAGCATTTTCAAATGGTGGGGATTATGGGTATGTCAGGGTAAGAAGGGAAGAGCATGAAGAGATGCACCCATCATGCAAAGTGCCTACTGTACAAGTCTCTGGAGATGTTAGTGTTATGATCTGTGGTTGGCTCGGTTGGTCAGTTGGTGAGGACTATTATAGTTAAATTACACAAACATGGACAATTTTAGCCTACCCAATCTCATAAGGGCAATATACACTCTGACAGCTTCACAATAATGCAACTGCAAGTTAAATCTACTACAGGAACCATTTCTGTACACTGTTGAATAAAGAGTAATACATAACAAAGAGGCAAATATATAGAAAATAAGTTTCTATTTCAATGGTTACTAACACCTTTCTAAAAGCAGATAGCATGAAAAGAAGCTACTCCAAGATCAAGTATTATACTTAAAAATAAGCCCAAATGTTTGAGACATAAAATAGATTAAACGGATACAATATCTGATTGATCTCTAACTATGAGAAATTCCTAAGTTCATATTAAAATATATAAAATTAATAACATAAAATAGCTAATTACAGTATATGAAAATCATAGTTATTCTTTATTCGTTGCAGTACAACGTGTGAAAAGTACTTAAGCAAAAGTTCCCTATAGAAAAGCAGCAGCCATTTTTTGCCTCACTAGGGACAGAATTTGTGCAGGAAATTTACTAAGGAGTGGGAGGTTATAAGTCTTCAGCTCTTGAAAGCTGGAGGCCATGCTGATGCTCCAAATAAGAATAAGATGAGGGCAGGGTGATGAGTGGTGATGACAGTAGTGTGGATGATAAGAATAAAGGAGAAGGAGGTAACCTATGTGCCTGAGAATGGGGTGATGATGATGACAAAACCCAAATTTTAGCCTCTAGCTAAAAACCAACGATGTAGAAAAATTCCATGGGTGGGGAAGTACCATCTCAGTTACGACCTTCTCCAGTCACAAGAAGCATGCAAAACTTTGTTCTTAACAACTCTGGACTATTATTCAAAAAGTGATTAACTCATAGTCATTGTAATCCAAAATACCACTTCCTCAAATCTGACAACACCCCAAGACCACAGAGAAAGACAAGAACCCAGCAACAAACTTTAAATGGCTCCTACTGATGAACACATTACATAGTTTAATCCAGTGCTTCTCAAATCTGTTTAAAGCCCCTGGTCCTGATTTAACTAATCAACTAATTAAAAGCATTTTCTTAATTGAACTGGGTGTAGTAGAGCAGGTAAAATGTAAGAATATGCAGCGCAGAAGTTATTAAGAAATATGTTTAAGAGCCACTGCTTTAATCCAACCATAAGTCATTATGGGCATGATGACGCCCCAAAACAGTATGTATCTGCTGTTCAAATACAGTACTGTATTAAGACTACATGCTAAAGAAGGCCAACAAATGCTTGTATGAAACATAGCACAA
The DNA here is from genome assembly GCA_030522415.1 of Channallabes apus. Taxonomy (NCBI): domain Eukaryota; kingdom Metazoa; phylum Chordata; class Actinopteri; order Siluriformes; family Clariidae; genus Channallabes; species Channallabes apus. Next base: position 3,126,948 of record CM060131.1, read on the forward strand.
GTCAGTAAGGGGAGAGGAATATTATCTTTGCTATGCTGGATGAAGAGGAATATAAAAACTGAAAATCAGTGAGAGAGCAACAATCTGCATTCAGAAATGTGACACCACTTTTAACTTCCTCATCTGTCATAAGTAGAAGGAATGAACCGAGGAAACCAGAGACAGGAAAAATCATCCAAGTCAGTATAGTGTTGATCTCAGGAAAGTTATCATGTTGCCTTGTATGCCTGGGGTGATGAGATCAGTGTTCACTAAATCTAAGTTGGCTTTCCACAAGATATTTACCACTGTTGGAAAAAAGTTACAATTTTAGAAGAAGAACATTTTAAAAATATGGCCTGAGGGAGTTGCTGGAATAAAGGTAGAGGAGGTGGTATCTATATATGTCTATCATCAAGCATTTACTAGGTGGACAAATGTACTGCACAAAATAAGAAAGGGTATCTCTTCACAACTTCAATCATTGTAGTAAATTACCTAACAACTGCACTTGGGGATGTGACCCAACCCAATTATCTCTCAACAGTATGTTTTTTTTTTTTAAACCAACCCAACCAACAGGAGCAGAGACAACTTGAAAAACTTGAAAAGACAGATCTGCAATTGAAAACAACAGACTGCATCATTTATTATGCTGAGACAGTAATTGGCTGCAGTCTGCAAACACTCAAGGAACTACTTGACTCTAGGACAGTAAAGCTTACATTGAATTTCCAGCCCCCTAACAAACAGTATGACAGAAAAACAATTCCTGCTATCTGTTATCACCAAGTGTTCCATTATTAGTCCTCTCAATGTTCCTTCTTATTGTTATCTCAGGGAGTTTTTCCTTGCCACCGTTGGCTTGCTCATAAGGGACAATCTGATCATATTATTTTATACATATTTTCTTACACATTTCATACTAATTTTCCTAATTATCTTTTGACTCTGTAAATATGATTTGTGACAATGACCACTGTTAAATGCACTATACAGTACAGTGTTATAAAAACCATTTTCAAACAATTTGGAGTTTAATATTCTAAAATGAGAGCGATTCAAAAGTGGAAAGCATTCAAGACTTCTTGAAACTTCCCAGGAGTGGATGTTCCAGCACCTTCACCCCAACGTCAGAGAAAACAGAGTTACATCTCAGATGATACAGGCCTCACTGAGCATGTTAAATTCTGTTAAAGTCCATGACAGCACAATTGAAAGAGGACTGAACAAGTACGGTTTGTTTGGTTGGGTGCCAAAAGAAAGCCTTCTTCTGACTAAAAAGAACAGCTAAGCATGATTGAGGTTCGCAAAACTGTGTCTAAAACAAAGCACAAGACTTTGTACACATCTGTCTACAATGTCCTGATGTCCTATAATGTCCTCAAACACCTCATACCCGCTGTTAAACATGGCGGTGGAGGGTTGATGATTGGAATTTGTTTTGCAGCCATAGGACCTGGGCACCTTTCACCGACTTGGGCAAAATTGAGTCATGCAACAGGACATAAAATTCATTCATTCATCTTCTATACCGCTTTATCCTGTGTTCAGGGTCGCGGGGACCTGGAGCCTATCCCAGGAGGCTTTCAGGCACTAGGCGGGGTACACCCTGGACAGGGTGCCAATCCATCGCAGGGCACACACACACACATTCACCCATCCATTCACACACTACAGGCAATTTGGGAACGCCAATTAGCCTAACCTGCATATCTTTGTACTGTGGGAGGAAACCGGAGTACCCGGAGGAAACCCACCAAGCACAGGGAGAACATGCAAACTCCATGCACACAGAGACGGGAATCGAGCCTGGCCGGGGAATCGAACCCAGACCCTGGAGGTGCAAGGCGACAGCGCTAACCACTACACCACCGTGCCGCCCAGGACATAAAATCTACATCAAAATTGCTGAAAAACAACGGCATCAATGTTTTGGAATGGCCTAGTCAATGTCCAGACTTCAAGCCAACTGAAATGCTGTGGCGGAACCTTGTGCATTAGCGAACTCCCAAAAACTTTAATGAACTAAAGCAACATTGTAAAAAAAAAAAGAAAAAAAAAAAAGGGGGGGGGGGGCCCTCAAAATTCCTCCACAATGATGTGAGAAACTTGTATATGAATATTGAAATACTTCAAGTTACTGCTGCTAAAGGTTGATCTACATGCTATTGAATCATGAGGCAGTTAGTATTGCCCACATATTTTTGTTGGCTTCATTTTTGTTAAATAAATAACAACAAAATGGGAAAAAAAACTTTCTTAGATTACTTCATAGTTTTCTCTTGTTTTAATGAATATTTTCTAACAGTTTGATCTACCTTACCAAAACAAATTCCTTTGATTGATTTGAAAACCTTCGTTGGTTATTAATTGTTACTGATTAATATCTTTCCGGTGGCATGGTGACTTAGTGGTTAGCACTGTTGCCTTGCACTTCCAGGGTCCAGGTTTAATTCCCACCTGGGGTCTGTGTGCATGTAGGTTGCTCGGTGGGTTCCTTCCAGGTGCTCCGGTTCCCTCCAACAGTCCAAAGACATGCATATTAGGCTAATTGCCATTCTCAAATTGGCCGTTGCGTATGAATGAGAATGTGTGCCTTGTAAGGGCTTGGCACCTCGTCCAGGATGTACCCCGCCTTGTGCCCCAGGTCTCCTGGGATGAGAGTACTGTAGGCTCCAGGCCCCTCACGAGCCTGCTGTATACAGCTGATAAAGTGGTATAGAGATGAGTCACATATTGATGTAGAAAAATGATTAAATAATGATTAAATGTGAAATCTGGTCGGTGCAGTCTAAACTCAGGTATTTATTGAAATGAAAACCTGAGAAAGTATTGTAACATAAAATACTGTTTCTTCTTGTTAACTTCTTATTGTAAACGCTTTACAACATGCATGACACGTGACTGGGTTAGTTCCCGCCGCTCACACTGTTCCCGGATCAGCCGCACAGACATCGGAGAGCTTATTTATGACTGTAATCTGCGTTTAAGGCAAAACAGCATCTAGATATTAAAGCACAAATCAAAAAAAAAAAAAGAAGAAGAGGTGGCATTTTCATCCGAGATATTTTCCATTAAATGTACATCTTTACGTGATTTCATGTTGGCACTTGGTATGTTTTGAACCATGACTTAATTTCCGGTAAAATGCGAAGTGACCAGTGGGCGGCGCTTCTGGCCGTGTATGCGGAGTTCTGAGCGCTGATTGGACGACTGGCAGGAGACGGCGCAGTACATTCCATGATTAGACAACGCGCACTCCGTAGCTCCTTAAGCTGTTTTCGCAATTCGTGTTAAACACTTTAGGAAACAATCGACGGTTTCTATAGGGAGTGATTTGCTGCGGGGTCGCGGAGCTGCTGAGAGAGAGAGAGAGAGAGAGATCTGTTCAGGAGAGCTGATTTGTCCTGCCGTGTGGGAGATGGGATCAGTCCCGGCGGTGTCGATCCTGATTTTGGGAATCATTTTCCCGAGCCTGCCTGGATATATGGAGGTGAGCTTTGACACGCAGTTCTTTAACAGCAAATCTATTGTGTTTGTAATGTTTTGCTGCGTCGTGATTGTAGTCTGTTCGTGTTTTGTTTGATTTTAATGGAGCATTGAGATATTGCATGGTATTGCATAAAGGTTTAATGTAGAATTATAGGAATGAGAAAATATGATTTTTTTTTCTCGATACATGATATGGTGTAAACGATACGATACGATACGATACTTCCTTTACTGCAAAACCGATAAAAGTTCCTGGTGCTCTATTGCTGTTTCCCTCCTTTTCATTCCTGGCAGTGTTGGTTGTATTAAAAACTGCCATATATGCAGCATTAAAAAAAAAAAAAAAAACATGACATGATATTTTTTCAAATATATTGTTTTATCTTTGTGTGCCCAGTGGTGGCACGGTGGCGCAGTGGTTGGCACTGTCGCCTTGCACCTCCAGGGTCGAGGGTTTGTTTCCCGCCTCGGGTCTGTGTGCATGGAGTTTCCTCTGGGTACTCTGGTTTCCTTCAACAGTCCAGAGACATACAGATTAGGCTAATTGGTGTTTCACACACTACGGGCATTGTGGGATGATTGTGTGTATGTGTGTGTTCACCCTCTGATGGATTGGCACCCCATCCAGGCTATACACTGCCTTGTCCCCCAAGTCACCTGGGATAGGCATCTGGCCCCTGTGACCCTGAATACAGGATAAGGGTGTATAGACAACGATGAGTGAGCATTATGCCCAGTTATTGTATCTCTCTCTAGCTTTATAGCTATAGTGTTTTTGATTCCTTCATTACCACATTATCTACTGTGGAATATGAACATCCCAATTTCACTGTGATTTCTTTACCCTGACCAGAATTAGTGAGGATTGGTGAGACCAACATATAAAAAATTGTACATACTGTCATTTTTTATACATTTTTTTCGGTTGGGAAATTCTGATATTTTCATCCTTGGTAAATAAACTGTCCATACCAAGCATCTAAATATCGGGTTTTGCTGGCAGATGCTGACATCTAACTAATTACAGTATTACTTGTGTAAATAATTGGCTGGAAGTAATATAATCAAATAGAATAGTCTTCTCACAGCATATTAGTTTAGATTCCTATTCTTCCCTAGCAACATTTGGAGAATTAGGTTCCATTTTTATCAAGAATTTTTTTTAAGGTAAATAAATTAGCAATATCACATGAGGGAACACAACCTTAATTGTGATATTGCTTTTATACAACAGCTTCACAAACACCATTTATCAAGAGATTATAATCTCTGTTTATTTAACTAGTTATCTTTCTCGTCAAACACCCATCCTTCCATCACTAGCAGAACTAACTAACAGCGACTGTTGGAGCTGGCGTTTGACAATTAGTCTAATTAACAACAGTGAAAGCAGTTTTAAACTCTTACACTTCTATGAAGCTAAAAGGTGAGGAGAATAAACCATGTAGGTGGTGGACGGTCCTGTAAATCTAGTAAGTTTTTCTTTATAGTTCCACTTATTCAACTTTTGAATTTCAGCTCTGTTAGCTTCTGACGTCTTGGATTGAATTGAAAGCCAGTGCCGTATACTGTAGGGTGTATAATCCACATGTTCTGCACACCACGTAGTCCCCTTGATTGACAATTATTATTATTAAAGGGATTTGGGATTCAACCTTGTGTTAGAAGCTAGTTACCTTAGTAGCTTTTTTATTATTATTTTTTTAAATAAAACAACACAAAAGCAATTCTTAGAAGCCATTATTATGGAGACAAAGGGTTGTTTGAAATGATACAACATTAACAGATTTGTTTTCTTGCTGAAAGTGCTGAAGTCTGGTTTTTAATGTTTTGCCTGGCATTTGCGCTCTCATCAATTCAATAGAACTGATCTATTTTCACCCATTCTGTAACTTCCAGTTAGTGTAATTAACCATAGTGAAATGGCTGACATGAAGTGATGCGTATAGTTAAACGTCCCAGTGCTGTTAGTGCCTATTAATACCACTCGTGGAATGCCTCTGGTCTAATCAGATTCAGATCAGTCAGAACTAACAGTTGTATGATGGAAAATAATTTCCAGCTCTATTTTAGTAAAGAAATACTGAATGTAACAGTTGTTCAGTCCATGTCTGTTTTTGGAAAAACAAACCCAGACTGTTTTATATAAAACAAGCAATCATATAAAGCAAGAATTCCCAGCTGGGTTTAATTATAGCTAGGATCTCTGGGTGCACTAAATTGTGCTAGAATAGTAACACCACTTTTTGTATCAAGCAGTGCAAAACTTGTAAATAAGCGATATTTTTGGGATATTGTTTCTTCCCAGTTTGATGTCAAATCAACCTGGCTGTGTGCAACATCAGAAATAAATAAAGTAAAATTTCTTATTGTTAACTGAGTTATACTACTTATGTAATTATTAGCTTTAGATTATAAAACATACAGATATATTTGTTTATTAAAATGAGAACACTGATTATGCAGTTTGATGTTCGAGGAAAAATGTACATCTGAGTTAGCTGCTTAGCATGTTGCTAATAAAACACAAATGTCCAATTTCTCACTTCATCTGTTGAACTCACTGAAGTTGGAAATGTCATTTCACCAGGAAATTAACCCTCAGGGCGTAATGCTGATTTGTGCTTTAAAATAGATTTGTTCATCTGACTTTTTAAACATGTGCAGCTTCCATATCTCTGTAGTGATCGTTGAGTCGTTTGCTGCCTGTTTCATTAATTTAAGTAAATGGAAACCAGTAAACCCAATTACATTTCTAATAAGTTTTAGTCTGTTTCTATTCTTCTACCTGGATGTCTAGACATGGGTATATGTGTTCCTAATGTGGTCAGTTTGCCACCTTTTGCATAGCTGTAGGTTCCAATATATAGTGTGGTTGACATCATTGTGTTGAATTTTGTGTAACATTGTGTTTACACACCATGTTGCTACCTTCCTCTTAGCGAAGGCTGTGATTTGATATGTTGTGTTTCCGAAAAAATATTTCTATGGAAGGTCAATGCTGCTGCGTCAATGGCTGTCGCAGATGGTTACACCATTTTCAATGAGAAAATTGGTTTATTGAAATATTTTTTTTTATATAGCCAGCATTTTTTAATAATGTACAAGATTATAGTAAATAGTTTTTATTAATAATGTGCATGATCACTAGGGTTGGGTATCGTTAGTTTTTTTTCGTTTGGGTTTTTTACCTTTAAAACGGTCCCGGTGCCAAAACGGTGCCTGAACCGATACTTTACAAAAGCCACAAAATTATGGTGGATGACTCAAGAATACATTTTTATTGAACAAAAAAAATTCTCCTTAGTCAAATTAGCCGTCTTTGCAATGGTAAATGGGGTCACTGTTGTAGTGCTACTAGTACAGGCTGGAAAGCCATAATTATAAACAGAATCCATGTTACATTAGTATTTTACAAATCGTTTGACTATTTGTTAGAATGAATGCAAGATTTGCATTTTGCAATTATAGTTACATTAGCGCTACTACTAATCTGCGGAAAGGCTGCTGTCGTCATCATAATCGGCGGACTAATTTTTGCTACAGTTGGTATGACTGGGACTGAGGGTCGTCCACACCGATAGCGCCAGCTGTTGTCCGCAAGCTGTCAAACACGGTGCCTCCCTCTGCTTTTAAGTTTATTCCATGTATTTATTCTGCTTTTAAATTTATTCCGTGTGCCCTCAAATGATTCATTAGACTTGATGTGTTTCCACACGGAACTGCTGTGAAACATTCGTTGCACGTCGCGGTGTCGGAATCTTTTCTTGTGAAATATAGCCACACTTTCGACCATTTAGCGGTAGATCACCTGCCGCCGTCAGAGCGAGTGTAACGTTAGTTGCTGCATTTACGCGCATCTCGGATAGTCTCTCATTTCCTGATGATCTGTGCTTTTAATTTTTCTAATCTAATAAACTTTTAATCTACAAAAATGAAATGGACAGTAACATTACTGCAACAATGTTTTGGATTTGTATTATCAAAGCTTTCCAAAGTTCTCAAGATTAAGGAAATAATAAATTTTCTGATAATTTCTGACATTCCATGAATGCAGTATTTAAATTTTACTAGCGATCATGTGTGTTGATGAATCTGATGCTTATTACAACTGCCTCATTCAATCGACAGTTCAGGCATTTACAGTAAGTTGCACCGAAATGAGGCACCGAAATTCGCGTTCTGTTTCGGTTCGGTACATACCGGTTATATAGATACTGGTGCCGTATTGGTACTGTTTTTCGGTACCCAACCCTAATGATCACACCCTCAGACTTTGACTTAATAAAATAACCCTGCTGCTAAATGTTTTTGAAAGTTTTGTTTTAGTTGGTTTAGTAATTAGGCCAAAAAGATAAGTTCAGTCTTACTTGTGCGGGTGTGGCTGTGCTTTCACTGTTTTAAGAAACGTACAGTGTAACTTATGCAAAATGTATGCTCTCAGGTCAAAAGCAAGATAATTCAGAATGTACAGCTATGTGAGTAATGTGCATCTGGTTCTGGTGCAACTATTTCAACTCGTTTTGGGTTGCCAGGTCATATGGATCTATATTGGGTGTCTTATTTCTATTTATATTTGTCCACATACTGTTGCTTGTCTTAAGGCATTGGTGGCGTCAGTGGTACAATAGTTTTGCCATGCAGCAGGCCAGGGTTAAATTCCTAGCCAGTGCCCAAAGGATATACAGTAGGGCATCCTTTGGTCCAGTCCCAAGCCCAGATAGAATAGGAGGGTTGTAGTGAACCATCATCAAGAAAGAAATTTTGTTGGAAAGAGGTTTTCAGGGAGTTTGCCACTATAGATTCCAGACCTTAACACCATTGAGAAACTTTGTGATGTCCTAGAGAAGAATTCAAATGTTAATGTAAAATATTATGCAATATTGTAATATTACAGCAAAATATTAGTGTGCTTTTTTTTTTTTGTTTTTTTTTGGCTAGGGTCTTTTCAAAGGTGTACCTAAATATGGCATACTAACAACACAAGGAATTTTCCTTTTGAAAACGGAATCAAAGGCAACAGCATCGACACCCATTGTCTGTGCTATTTGCCTTCCTGCCGACACACCCAGTCATGTACCAGGTGTTTGAAATTAGAAGCAGACATGGTTGCAGACAGCGACCAACCTGCAAACCAGCACTGACAACAAATCATTGCCTTGTTAGATCAATGTCAAATTAAGATCATCTAATTTATCAAGATTTATATGTGGTTTTAGTGTATACGATGGCAAAAAAGATTAAAAGAGATCTTTGAATCTGGGATGTGTGTGTGTTTGTTTGTGCACACACGCCTGCGTGTTTTTGTGCATGTGAGAGAGATTTACATACCTTTAACATGGGTTTAAGGCCACAGCTAGCTACAGAAAGCTCATTACCTCTGATACGTAAGTACATTTGAAGGCAGGTTTTTCTTTTCTTATTGTTCACCCCGGGCCTTTTCATACTTAAAGTAATAATACGTAATAATTCTGTATCTCTACATAACTTTGTCTGTTTAACCTGTATGTTGGAAAGCATCGTACATCGCCCCCCCCCCCCCTTTTCTTCTCCTCTCCTCTCTCTGGTCTCAATCACTATAACCAAAATTATTTTTAAAGATAAAGTGCAGGTTAATTTTGCTTTGATATAGGAGTGCTTTGATATGCAAACATGCTTCCGGAACAAATTATGCTCGCAATCCAAGGTTCCACTATAATTGTGAATATAAACATGGGCAGTTTCAATTAAACATCTTGAAAATCTAGGTAAAACATTATTGGAATTTGCCAAGTTTGTGCCTAGCACCATTTCTTCCTAAAATGGTCCCAGTGTTATTTTTTTTTTTTAACTAGCTCTTTATTTATGTACATATAACAAACAAAAAAAAAGATAAAAGTTACACTTTACCATATTGGCATATGCTGCCCATTTAGTAAGTATTTAGTTTCAAACTATCTCTAGTATTTTGACACCAAGTTGGTGATGTGGAGAATGTGTCATTATATGGTTCAAGCCAAGAAATAAAAAGAATTAAATCGGGAGATTTTTCGTTGCATGTTATTTAAAACCTGTGCTTATTTATGCAGAAGCATAAAAGTTTGACTGAAATGGGTAACAGATATTGCAGTTTTTCCTCAGCACCTTTGGTTCATTTCAAATCATCTAGTCACCTGTGCACACAATAAAAAAAAAACATTTCTGATTCTTTTGCACAAATTGGAAATGCTTTGGCACATTAATGCAAATGATTATGCATTGTCTGCTGTTTCCAACATTACTAGTTGCTCATGTCATGTTGATTTATATTGCACTGCTTCTCTGTTAAATAGTCTCACTCCCACAACCATCAAAGCATTAGTTCATTGTACGTGTCATTACATTCAAAATGGGTGAACCAGGCATCATAATCTGTCAAGCATATTTTCTCGTCGTTTCTCTTGGACATTTGTCTGTAATGGTGCCAACCAATGATCAAGGAGTTCTCTAAAATACCTGCCTGCCATGGATGAGGTATGTGGGGACGTCGCAGCAGACGTCTGTAGAGGATGGATCAGACGTTCCGGAAGATCCTTTCAGTGCTACATTATGGTGTGGATGAAAATCTGTGGCCTGACGGACAGGAGAGTCAGGAGGTCTAGAATAACAGGACTGGAACTCCTCATACTGTGCTGCATGTACAGTTCTGCCTAAGGAACGGTCTATGGTTCTGCCTAAGGTCTCTTTTCTGTACAGTGGTGAATGTGGTACAGTCTCTCTTTCTTTTCTGTATCGCAGTGAGCTTATTTTTCAGCAAATTACAGTGCAATCAGTAAAAAGCTTTAAAAGTGAATCCTGTCCTGTCTTTTGCATTCAATCCTCCACATACAGTAATGTGTAACTTTCAACTGCTGAAACTGATGTATGCCGTAGAGACAAAGTGCAGCTCTGTGCATTTTCAATTATATTGTCGTCAAATTATAGCCATAATTTAGATCAGAAAATACTTGGAGTGCGCTGTTAGACTTATAAGATGACTATGATTTTGAGTACCTTGTTAATAAACAATGACTAAAGGACTTTTTATTCTGATGGCACTGACATGTTCATTGACGTGTATATACTTTCTCTTCGAGAGAGAAACTAAGGATTTTAAGCAGGTTACAGACTTTTGCAGGTAATCTTTTGTGTTGTGCTGTTCATATGAATAGTTTTGAAGAATGCTAAGGATAATTCAAGAAATGCTCCAAAGCATTTGTTGTGAAGTTGCCTACAGTATATTGAACTTGACCAAAATTAGGGCTTGAAGACAAGTAAGCCACGCAGGTACTGAACTAGTCCAGTGAAGAAAGAGTTCTGTACTATTGATGATTTGAGTGGTTAAAAATATGTATTTTTTTGTGGATAAAAAGAAATAATGAGCTGAGGTTTTCCAACTACATGTTGAGTTTCATCACAATTTCTTATTGTGAATCTTAGCAAATCCTGTTCAATCCTGATCAGCCAATGATGGTCCAACGTTTTCAGTTATTAGGAACCATGGGAAGAATGGTGAATATCATAAACTAGTACCGCACAAATGATTGCATAGAAATCGAAACTAAAGTATGAACCTATAATTGCACAGGATCTAATCTAATCTCAAAATGGCGCAGTTTATTACACTTAGTAATTCATGTAGTATATTGAACATGACCTACAGTATGTACTCAGGGTCTCTAACTAAAACTAAAACTGTCCGATCAAAAACCTTAGTTATCAGCGCATCTTTTTTTTTTTTTTTTTTTTTTTTTGGTGAGGGGCGGCATGGTTTTTTTTTTTTTTTTTTTTTTTTTTTAAACCTAGAAAAAGCTTATTTTCTGCTTTATGGATATCGGTATAAAAAATTTCTATGAAGCATTTGCAGACACCATTTTAAATGAGAAAACATCACAGAGTGAAAAACAAATCACAAATTTTGACTCCCATGACTTAGAAAAAGTCACCATGGCCATGTTGTGAAAGAGGGATTTCTGAAGCCTATAATCCTATAATGAAAAGCAGAATAATAGGTTGCCTTTTGTGTAACTACTTCCAGGGCCATTATTTGCTTTTAGGCAAGAGGATGATGGAGGTTTTGTGAAAGAATGAGACCGTTAAAATCTGCTTAAAGTTTCTTTTACAGTCATTAAACCCACCATGGGCGATATAAAAAAACGCATCGAACAAAACTGCCATGATTTTCGCTGCTTTAGTAGGCAGGAGTACATTTCAAATGAATCAAACTATGCCATGGTGCAACTGGACTGATGGAGAGAGACAGAGAGGTTAAATGTAAAGCCCGTCCCATTAAGGCAGTGGTTCTCAAACTTTTTCTGTCATTCCCCACTTAAGGGGGTGAGCGAATTTTCAAGCCCCACTTGTCAACAAAATAACGAAATCGGCCAAGTTTACTGTTTATTGAAATATCAATTTCTAAACCAATAAGATCAAACAACACCAAGTTCAAAACAGATAAAATACACGTGCAATTGTTATAAAAGGCTTACGTTGTCACTTATCTTTGCATAATTGACCCCATGTTTATTAGCTGCTCAGCAATCGTTTGTAGTTTTTTTGCACTGGCCAATTCTGTATGCAACTTTGAATGAAGCCATTTGTGCTTTGCTGTTCACTGATTCAGATGTTACCATGTGATTCTCCTGCTGTCTGTATTCTACCAGCTTTCTTTGAAAGAAGTCGAGTGGTTTATTAACGTGACTGGAGTGTGTTGTCTCTAAGTGTCTTCCTAATTTGTTGGGTCTCATGCGGTCTGCTGCCAGCGGTTTAAGACACAAAACACACACGGGTCTCTTTTCTGCCCCCACCATCCCCACCATGAACCCAAGCTCAAGATAGGCTTCATTAGGGGTGGGCGATATAACCAAAATCTTCTATCACGGTAGAAGCAATTTTCTACCTCGATAACGATATATATCACAATATAGCAATTTCTATCTGAAAATGCATAAATAAAAATTCAAACACAAAGAAACTGTTTTACATAATGTAATTTTATTTAACCTGTGAATTGCTGAGGTTTGCTGCATTTTTTTACTTTGGCTATATTCGTTTGGATGCTTGGATTTCAGATGATAGAAAAGGTTTGACGTGTTTCCACCACTTGTTAAAACAGTGCACTTGCGTACCTTCCAAATCACGTTCATCTCATTCGTATCACTTTTCTTCTACACAAACCAATTCCACACCACAGACGATTCACATTTTTCCTTTACAATCTCCTCGTTGTTGGTTTTGTCACATGTAAGTAAACTCACTGCTGCTGCAGCGTCTTCTTCCATTGTCGAAGTGTATGTGAAGCCAAACACATCAAAAGTGGGACGAAACCGCGGCACCCGATTGAACCAAATATCTGCGCAAATACAGCGCAGCGCGACTATCTGAATAGCGCAGTGATGATCTGGTTTATTTGCGCAGCGCCGCTCGAATCACAAACCTGCGCGACTCAATTTATTTAGAATGTCAGGACTGTTTAATATTGTTTCCGCCTTGCCATGCCTGGTTTGTACGTGCGCATCCCAGCGGGGTAAAATGTACTTTGATGGTTGGCGCGGTTTATTTCTATCAGAGTCGCGCAGGTTTCAATTCAATTTACTTGTATTAATGACCCATTTATTTGTGTGATTGTTTAGTTTTGAGTGTACGTTCTTCATTATCAATAAAGAAAAGCATGAATTAGAATAGGTACTTTCCTATTATTTTCCACTAATTTCCTCCTGTCATGTCTGTATTCCCCACTAGTGGGGCCCCACACTTTGAGAACCACTGCATTAAGGGCAGTAATGGCGCCACTTAAAATGTGTGCACTCATTCTGTCTCTCTCTTTCTCACTTGCACGAAAAAAAAAAAAAAAAAATCAGGATATTGTATGATTTGTGGGCATCAGGGAGCTTCTATCAGTGTCTGGGACGACTCTATTAGAAATCAAACGAACAACGTCTTTAATAGAGCTGTCGGAGGCGAATCAGATAGAAGCAGCGAGGAGACACTGAGGGAGGCACTTTTTTTTTTTAATGAGTGCGTATTGGACAGTGTAAGATGGTCTGGTGAGTAGGCATGGCGGGGTGCTGCTGGCATGCTGGCTTTCTATGCAATTATGGGGAAACACTGATCTAGTTCGATAGATTTTTATATATATATATATATATATATATATATATATATATATATATATATATATAGAATGTGCACTTTTTATGTTGTGATAAACATGTTCCACAATAAATTTCTTTTTGAATTTTATTGCAGCTTTATCCAGAAATATAATTAATCATAAATCATATCATAAATCCGGAAACCGCATTACTGATAAAGTGAACGAGGACAGGATAGCATCAATTAGCTAATAATTTTGCCAGAATTTTATTTTTTTTTACATTAAAACACATGAGCACAATAAATAAATGAAAAGCAAAACCCATCACAGTGTGTTTGTTGTGTATATTTTTTACATTTCAAATAAAAACAAAGCAAAGAACTCATTAGTGATAACCCAAAAGTATTGTAGAACCCAATTTTGCTAATAACTTTCTTGTTATGTAGAAATAGTTGATAAACACTTTTGGAAAACAATTAAATCAATGAAATATTTAAAAAATATATATATATTATGATTAAGTATTTTCATGCATATCAGTAATGAAACGTCCATTGAGGAGGATGAGATTTTATGTAATGGTAACACAATTTTAAATTGAGTATAATTGATAGATAATTCGACAATTAATTGATAGATAATTCGACAATTAGACTTGAGCTTGTCACTTAAATTAGTGCTTTTGATATCTACCAAAGATGAAATGTCATTGAGTCAAATGTCGATACATACTTTATTATAATTATTATTATTTTTTCTGTGATCATACAGTGTATATACCACAGTTCAATTTAAGCGAATGTCTTTCACAGCCCTTCTTCTGTGACTTGAGAGTTACATCAGTGATCTAAAAACAGCAATAGTAAATTTATTTCATGTTAATACACGAAATGCAAATATGGATATAATGCTAGAGGGGAAAAACTATGTGAAGACATATTTCTTCCCTGCAGCTAACAAATACCTCCTCTTTTCTTTCTCCCGTATTCCTCCAGAGCGTCTCCCTGTGCTTTTTAACCCAACTTCAGATGAACAACAACATAATTTTTATTTTCTCCACCGTGCCATTATTTATTTAACAAAAATGAAGCCAAAAAACTAAATGTGGGCAATATTTAGCACCCACTTACTGCTTCCCCAGGATTTAAGAGGGTAAGTTGCAGCTAAGTGTGCAGACCTCTGTAAAAGCTGAAGCTTCAGCAGTTTGATAGTCAGGTGTGTGTTAACACTATCCCAAGAGGGAACCATGTAAGCAATGGCCTTAAAGAAGCTGCACATCAGTCTGGAATGGATTATAAAACCATTTCCAAACAATTTGGAGTTGAAGGCTTTCCTCTTACGAATAATCCTTCAAGACCGTTCACATTCTCACCAAGGTCAGAGCATACAATGCACAAATGCAAGAGTTGCATTTCAGACCATACAGGCCTCACTGAGCACAATTAGTAGAAGACTGTACAAGTACACTTTGTTTGGTAGGGTTGCAAGGAGAAAGCTTCTAAAAAGAAGAAAAGACTTCTGGAACAACGTCCTATAAACAGATGAGACCAAAGTTTTTCAACCACAGGATTGAGTCGACCATTAACTCTTCTGTATACCAGAGGAATCTGGAGGTAAATGTGAGGCCATCTGTCTGACAGCTAAAGCTTGGGCGAAATTTGGTGATCCAACAGGACAATAATCTGAAACACACCAGTAAAGTTACATCAGAATGGCTGGAAAAAAAAAAGAATCAAGGTTTTGGAATGGCCTAGTCAATGTCCAGACTTCAACTCAGTTGAACTGTTGTGCATATGCAAATTCTCCAAAACCTCAACGAATTAAAGCAGTGTTGTAAAGAAGAATGGACCAAAATTCCTTCACAGTGATGTGAGAGACTGATAATTAATACAGGAAGTTATGACTTTAAGTTATTGCTGGGAAAGGTGGATCTACAAGCTATTGAATCATGGGTTTTTTATTTATTTATTTAATTTTTTTTTGCACATTTTTGTTTAAAAAATAATGGCACCAGGAAAAGTTAAGCTATTCGTCTATGGTTGCATTTGCCTATTACTAAGACTCACTACAATCAGATGATGATTATTTTTAAACATAGAATTAAAAGACATAGAATTAAAACAGGGGGTGCTTACTTTGGCACATGATTGTGGACTTGTGTAAACCCTAATTTCTTGAACACATAGGGAATGCACATAAGGGCACGTAACTTTCTTTCTTAAAAAAATATACAGTATAGGCACAATTTTGGCAGTCCAAAAAATTGGTCTTGTTTTTTTTTTTTTTTTCTCCCCCCCCAGTAAAAACTGAACGGTTCAATTGTAATTGTATTAATAGGGTTTAGACAGATGCTCGCACAAGGACAGAATTATCATGTTTTATTATTATCCTGGGGACACTTTGTCTCAACAAAGTGAAAAAATGTATTCACAGAGAGGCAGCAAACACACACACACACACACACACACACACACACACACACACACACACACACACACTCTCTCTCGCTCTGACTATGCTCTTTGGCTTCTTGTCATTATCGAACAGTGGAGTGGATTTGGTTTTCATAACAGCATGGAGGAAACCATGTCTCAAGGACAGAATATTATCCGAAGTCATCTGTAACAATGATGCATTCTGCAGTCACACATTGTTATGTGCTGTTTTTTCTTCGGTCACCGGTTTGTTAAACATTTTAAAGAACAAACGTATTTACAGCAAAATGCAAATAATATTTCTCAAAAGTATTTTTATTCCTATTTTTGTCGTGTCTAATCATTGTAGCTTTAGAATGCATGTTTGAATCCTGCGTTCTGAACTAGTGAATATGAAATTCTCCATTAACACCTCAATTTCTTTAGCTTGCATTAATTCCGTGACCTGTGCCTGAGTTCATTGCATATACATTTGTGCATAAGTCAAGTGAAGCTCTGCTCAGACAGAGTAGAACATGTGTGATAAGGAGTTTGTAAACTTTGGGTCAATGATACCTTTTTTTTTTTTTTTTTTTCTTTGCTGTCGATGTTGATTAATCATATAAAATAATCTATACTCATTGATGGCTAATTTGTTTCTCTACACCAGCACTAATCACCCTCTGGCAGCCAGTGATGGTTAGGAAGGCTGAGGATAAACTTAATTATGACTTCACATTGGAATTTTGCTGGAAGTTATAGTCGTGGAAAACACTTAAAAATGTTCTCTGGTCTAATGAGACCAAAATGGAATGTTTGGCCTTGGTACGAAACACATTTGTCTAAACCTAAACACAGCTTATCAACCAGATTGTGGAATTAATCCAAACAGGGTCACAACAAGGTCAAACATCTGATTTTTTTTAGATATATATTTTTTTTAAACTGGTTGCATGGTGGCGTTTGTTTAGGAGGATTTGTAAAAAATCCTTTTTTCTTGTTTCCCTCGGAAGAGGTGTATTTATATTGAGGTTTTGTGACAATTTAGTTGCACAAAGTAGGATATAATTAGAACCACCACAAAAATGCAGACTGGTGATGGGCAGCCTATTGAGAGAGGGGACTCGGGTGCAGAATGGTACTTTCTGGACCAGGAAGGATCAGTGTCTATTTTTGTTCTTAACATCTGGCCTGCTTATGTCAGAAATGTAATCCTCTCACAGCTCTGTGGGTGAAGAGAACGAAGGTTGCCTGCTCAGGCACATGACCTGCAGAACCAACAGAAAGAACAAAACAGGGGGGGGGGGGGGTACGGAAACCCGAACAGGATATTCACTAGTCAAGGCTAGATATACAACATCAGAGCTGATACATTTCGAAATGTTTAACATTCTTGTATTTAGGGGATCCACAAGATCGGAAGGGGGCCGCAAATTGTTTTCAAGAAAAAACGGAGACGATGCACTGGGTGTATTTCATTGCATTTCACCTTTCAGGTAGAATACACATGGACAAATGGAAAAACCCTGCTTTATTTGGAAGAAAACGTGCTCAGCTTGGGGTGAAAAATGCGCTCCTCTCTCTCTCTGCATTTTGCCGTCGTTCTGGAGAGGCGGAGCTTATTAGCCCGGCTTTTATCCAGCCGTCAGTGCAGACACGTTCAGGTTGTCAGTAGCAGCGGAACGGATTTTGGGAAGATAATGGATAAATTCATTACACGTACAAAAAGGAGTTGTGACCATGCATCGTCAGCTCCTACTGCTAAGAAGTGTAAAATACAAAAGTATGACATTAGCTACCTTCAGCTTGGCTTTACGGTGGCTGGGACAGATGCTGAACCTCTGCATGACCCAGTGTGTCATTTGCGCAGATCTGCTGTCAAATGATAGCATGAAGCCATGCAAGCTGAAGCGCCATTTAGAAACTAAACATCCAACACTTAAAGACAAACCCTTGTCTGGCCTTGAACAGCAGAAACGTGCGACACAAGACTGCGAGACTTGTACAGCTCTTCCTCTCTGCCGTCATTTTGGTTGAGCGTGATGCCTGAATATCCTCAGTTATCTGACGCCGCCGTTCTTCCATTCGTCTCAACTTATCTGTGCGAGGGCGAGTTTTTAAAATTTGGCGGCTTTGAAAACAAAGTACGGAAATCGGCTCCAGGTAGAAGATGACCTGAGGCTTGTATCGTTCAACACTGAACCGCGATTTGCTCTTCTTTGTAAAAATTAAGCAGGCGCAGGTGTCCCACTGATTTCTTTAACAGTGTCATAGCTGAGACACACCGACGCACCCTGCGTCCCAATTCGTATAATATCTGCCTACTGAATATTATTTAGGACGGGTAGTATGCGAATGCTTGTAGAATGCAACGAATTAACTGCAGCTTAGAGTACTTCACACTTAAAATAATACTTTCACATTATTTAGCGTTTACACGTTACTACTGATACTACTTTAAGTTCTCTTGTTCAAATTGGTTACAATAGTTACAATTTTGATAACATGCTCCATAACTGTCATTGTATAAAGTTGTATAAAACTCATAAAAGTTATTTTAAAAATCATAAAAATTAAGTATAAAAAAAATAAATACAAAAAGTAATAAACTGTCTGTCTGTATATAGTTTTCTAAAACTCGTAATAGTTATTTTGAAAATTATAAAAGCTAAGAATAGTATAAAAAAAATACTATCTCTATCTATCTATCTATCTATCGATCGATCGTGTGTATGGAGTGGGGTTGGGGGGCGGAGACACATGATTGGGGAGGTTTGGGGGGGCTTTAGTTCCAAAAGGTTGAGAACCTCTGCTCTAGCTGAAATAGCACCTGGGTCATGCATTCTGACATTTCTGAGGTTCACTCCTGTTTGAAATGCACTGTTTGTATCTGTAGCTTTAAAATGCAAATTATCTATTTGTTTGGCATTTGAATATATTGGTTTGCTTTGGCAAAGAGCAAGAGAAAGTTGGTCTTTGGAAGCGAGTACAATAGATTCTTATTTTAATAATTATTTTGGAATTTTGAACATGACTAGAGTGTAAATGACTGAATAACAGGAATTTTCAGTTAAGTTGTCAGTAAACAGTGAATCCACAGCGGTGGTTTTATGAATTAAAGGCCATCAGCAGGTAATGATAAAAGAAGTGGCAATGCATTTACAGTAGTAAGATGAATTATATTGTATACGCCAAGTATGAGGTAAGAAGGGAAGTGCATGATGTCACCACTATTTCATAGGTGCATACAAACCTCTTGAGGCAGTGTTAGCTCAGGGGTAGCTCAGTGGTTAAGGCATTGGACTACGGTTCAGAAGGTCCCAGGTTCAAATCCCATAACCACCAATTTGCCACTGTTGGGCCCTTGAGCAAGGCCCTTAACCCTCAACTGCTCAGATGTGTAATGAGATAAAAAAAAAAATTTAAGTCGCTCTGGATAAGAGCGTCTGCCAAATTACTAAATGTAAATGTTATGATCTGGGGTTCCTTTAATTGATCAGGTTTAGGCTCAGCAACCCTGAATATGGCAATAAAATGTAGTCAGCTGATAACTTGGATATACAGAACTAAATGTCCAGGTTTTCCCATCAATGGATATTTTTCTTTTCTGACGGCGCCCACATTTTACATTTAACAAATTGTGAAAGCATGAAGACTCATTTTTACACATGAAATGGGCAAAACATCGTATGCAGTATTAAAGATAAAGTTGTTGAAATAATGATCCTTTTCTCAAAGGTAGCAAGGTTAGGGCGGCATGGTGGCTTAGTGGTTAGCACTGTTGCCTCGTACCTCCAGGGTCCTGGTTTGATTCCCTCCTCATAGCGTAAGTCTCCTGGGATAGACTTCAGGCCCCCTCCACACTGTATACAGGATGAGTGAGGGGGTAATGGAGTTAAATCACATGTATAAAACAGTCTGTTGTCAGCTGCAAGCTTGCAGCTTGGTGTGTGGCTTTTGATGGATCTTGACACGGCGGCTAGGACAGAGCATGACACAGGACCTAGGAATTAACTTGACATGAGCACTGGGCCGTGACTCGACACAGTGACTGGGCCAGAACCTTACACGGGTGCCGAGTTGATGTTGTTTGGTGTGCTGGAACTTGCTGTGTTGGGGGGGGGGGGGATTCTTTTACATCTTACTGCATCTATTAATGCTAGAATCAACCTAGTGCGTATAGTGTAAGGTGAAACAAAAGCAACTAAAATATTGGCGCTACTGATCAGTCTCAGTCTCATCTGAGCCCTTAGTTCATTCTTTTATCCTTCTTCTTCTTTCAAACTCTTAACTATTTATTAATCCTAATTGTGCGGCAGTCGAACACATCACGTCTCGCAACGTTACGCTAGACCTCCAATCTGCAGTTTTACACAGATCTCACTCTGTTACTCTCATTGCTCCTGGCGTAATCCTGCGACAACAACCTTCGTTTCTGCCTTAAAATAGATTGAGATTCAGTGGACTAGACTCCAGTCCCAGCGCAGGAAGCTGTAGCTTCACCGGTGGGATGCTGTTCTCTCTTGTTCTCTTGGCAGTCTCCATGTTTTTCCTTCTGTCAAGTTTTTGAGAGACCTCTTGTTCTTGTAAGTGTCACTGTGATGCATCATTTTATCCACTTTGCTGAGGATGGTAGTCTCACGGTATTCTTTACTGTCTTTACGGTATTCCACTGTACACCTAATGGTTTGTGGGTTTTCATGGTACACCTAATGGTTTGTGAGACTGTGTGGGTGCATAAGACTAAAGGTGTCTAACAGAGAAAAAAAAATACATTGTTTGGATGTCTGAGGTCCTTCACTATCTTCCTGGCTTTGGTCGAGTATTGTTTGCTTTGGATAGACTGCAGGGAGCTCGGTGTGAATGGCGAGCACTACCGCCTGCAGCCTGCCTATACTTCTTGGTGCTGTTCCCAAAAGTCTGCAGGATGTGAACAGCAAAGGTTTCAGAAAACGTGCACCCGTAATGTCTGTGTATGTCCTGTCAGAAGTGGAATTCTAGTGTTAAATACTGAACTCCAGTCAGTAAATAATGTTTTTGGATGGTATACAGTATGAATTGTAAGGGTTCCAGGGTATCAGGAAATGAAAAGGTGATGAAGTCTCTCTAACCAGCTTTTCAAAGCTGTTCATCACAGCCGAGGTGAAGACTATCGGGTGATAGTGATTAGTCCATTTCACACAGCCGAAGCACGGTGGGGATATTGTGGGGATAGAGCTAACCTATGGATGTCCTGTATAGTGTTGTACCTGTTGTGCTTCTAGCAAAGCCATAATGGAATATAACAGTTAACTGAAGGATCAGCCAAGACTGGGACTGATCAGCAACGTGATCTGTTTTTTAATCATGTCAAAATATTTCGAAGCACAATTGACCGCACCAAGCTTTTCCTATCAATAATGGATACAGTACAATGTAAAAAAAAAAAAAAAAGATCCGACAAATCCTGGCTTCTGCACTATGATGGGTTACAATAATTGATTTTCATCTATGATTTGTTAAAGCTTTACTAGCTGTGAAATGTGATCCAGTCCTTGAGCATGAAGGCAGGACATAAATGCAGCCTGTCTTTATCACTATATCACCAGAGCAAGGTTCAGAAGCTCCTTACCAGCATTGTATTTAGTCAATGCTCTACTGTACATGTGCCCACTTACTGTACAAAAAGCACTCTGCACACAGTTCACCCACCATTATAGTTCTGAAAGAAAAAGTATGCATGGTATTTCTGACATATATGTTATTTATCACACTGAACGTTGACACAGTGGTGTTAAATGCCACGCCTTTTCTTGGTCTAGAGTGCACGCTTGCTCCTTTAAAGCACACACAGAGGTGACTTTATGTGGGGTTGGTGGACCTGAGTTGGGCTGCCATCGAGTCCTGTGCCTTCTTGGTGTTCACTCTACTGAAAGCCACGCTCTGGCAACATCTCTCTTAGAAAGTGAAAAAAAGTGTTGAGCTTGTCAACCAGAGATGTAAATGTTACATCTTGTGAGATTTAGAAAAACCCTCCGTCAATATTCAGTTAAGTTTAGGGTGGTCCAGATACAAAAGGTGTACAAATGTAAAAATTACAGTTAGTTCCTAAGCTTCTACTCATTTTGTTCCTACTCAATTCTACTCATAAAAATGTTGCATTTCAGGGCTACTTTTAAGGAAGAACTCTTCTTGCGATGATTTGAGTTGATAATTTTGGGGTATGACTGCGCTGTTAAGTCATTTAAAAATATACCTAGGGGTATGCCGATTCGATTAAAATTGCAATTCTATAAGCATGACAATTTTATGAATATCCCTATGCAATACAGATTTTCCCCTCATTTTGTCACAATTCTTAACCTTTAAAAAAGTTTTAATGATTAATGAAATGTAGCACTTATAACATAATTTTTCTCATAAGGCTGATCGCAGACTTAACACATGCAATTTTTGATAATGTCATAACGCCATAAAAATGCGTTTCTGTTGCGACACTTGAAAGCTTCTGAGTTTGGTACAGAATCGTTGTCAGAGGGTCATTGGCCGATCACCAGGCATGACCAATCAAACTGAAAAACAGGCCAATTCTGGTCACTGGCAGATCGATTGATCTCTATTATGAATGTAAAAATAGTTTTTAAAAAATGGTTTTGGAGTCAGCATGGCGATACATGAATAACCACACACAAGAATCACCATTCATAACAATTTTTTTTTTCTTCCCCATCTGTAGTTTTATATTATAAATTGGTGTTCGAATATGGTGACATAAGACTGTTTAAAAAGCAAAACTATATTTGGATCAAATTGTATTCTTTTATTTATTATTATTATTATTATTATTATTATTATTATTATTATTATTATTATTATTATGACCTTTCTGTCAAAAAAACAAGGAGATGCTGAAACTACTCAAATTGGGTTAAGCGCAGTCCAATTCATTAATGCATTAAAACCTGGAAGGATAGTGGTGAACCAAAAGCTTTTAAGAAAAAAAATTAGGTTTAACAATGTTTTACTGTATGTGCCCAAAAAATGAGGTTAGCTGACTACTGAATGTACTGAATGATCAGGTTTTTCCATCAATGAATTTCTTCTTCTGATGGTACAAACATATTCCAAGATGATCAGGCTCAGATTGTGAGAGTGGTTCAGGGAGCATGAGACATCATTTCTACATGTCAATTGGCCACCACACATGGATTGGTGCACCTTTACCCGCATAAGAATCTTTGAGATGTGCTGGATTTTATGCAGTGCTTTTTTCTGTCTCCCACGTCCTCAGTACAAGATATTGGACAGAACTTAATGTGACTCTGGACAGAAATAAATGTTGCAATATTGCATATTCTTTTTAAAACAATGCCATGGCTAATGTGTGCCATGGTCAAAGCAAAGGACGGTCCGATGAAATGGTGTGTATGACAGGAACCCGATGTTGCTATTTTAAATGGCCAGCCAAACTGTGCCAGTACCCAGGTCGACATATGCCTGGAATGCGATTTCCCGTGATGACACAGTGAACTTAGTCCTGCCCAGTTAACACACATGTGCACTATATACCATATGCAATGCCATGCTGTACTGTATATTTTTGTCAGGGGAGCAGTGACTGTGCTACAGTTAACTGCAGTATCAGAGGACTAACCTTTAAATTATGCTTTAATGGTCAGACCTTTCATCCGTATAAGACATCATGCCGCTGAAAGCTACTGCATTGTGTACATATTTTCATTTGATCATTACATCAAGGTTGTCATCCGGAGGCTTTTGTGGTCTCAGGTTCTATAACTCAAATACATTCAAAATAATACAATTAATATCTAAAAATGTCAACCGAAAATATATATTTTGTTGTAGTAGTTAATAATGGTGTACGGGCACTGGTGGCTCAGTGGTAGGTGCCATGCGGACGGCCCGGGTTCGATTCCCAGCCAGTGCCCACACCCCAGCCACTGGATGCAGTGCCGGTCCCAAGCCCGGATAAAATGGGAGGGTTGCGTCTAGACGGGCATCTGGCGTAAAACCTGAGCCAAGCTGTAGTGCGGACTGGATATTCCGCTGTGGCGACCCCTTGCCGGGAGCAGCCGAAAGACCAACAACTTGATTATTATTATTATTATTATTTTGCTTATTTGTTGTGCTTGTGCATTATATGTCTGAGGTTTTAGTGCAAACCTAAACTTGTGGTGTCAATACGCTTTTTTTTGTTGTTGTTTTTTTAGAATCTCACCAATACATTATTTTATATTTTAATTTTTATTAAAGTCTTTATGATTTTATTGTGCAACTAAATATCGAAGGGAAAATACAAAAGTGTGTGTATATATATATATATATATATATATATATATATATATATATATATATATATATATATATATATATATAAAAAAACTTTTCCTTTCTCCTCCTGACTGTACACAACAGTGCATTATACCATTCTATCAATTATTCACCTGGTAAACTCCAAAATAATTTCTCGATAATTAAATCTTTTCATCTTGCCTGTTTTCTTTTGAAACTCCTGGCAGGTGAAACAAAACAGAGTCCATCTCTTTCTCATAGTGGACCCGAGAGAACAGATCAGACTAGCTGTGTAGGAAGTTCCTCTGCCACTGCTGTGGTGTCGTGCATCCCAATGAGCCTCTTGGCCATGAGAGGCTGAAACCAACGCTGTGTTTTTACAAAAATTTTTAACTTTGGGGAGGTTTTGAAGAAGACATTGTGAGGAAAATCTTGAAGTTTAAATTTTTCCTGTAATCTCATCTGTAAAGAGTATTGATTTAAAGGGAAAAGCTTCTCTGTTAAACCAGCAGTGTCTTTATGTTAGGATTTTAGTTTCTTGTATATTCTTCGTTCTGCGCAGGCGTTAGCAGCTAACCCCGCAACTGGTGTTCCCGTGGCTGAGCCTCAGGTAGCCATGTATTGTGGGAAACTCAACATGCATGTCAACATACAGACGGGCCACTGGGAGCCAGACCCATCAGGAACCAAGAGCTGCATTACAACCAAGGAGGGTGTGCTGGAATACTGCCAGCAGGTGAGGCAGTTATTCCGTCATACTTGTCTAAATGTATTGATGGTTATAATAATTCTTTGTACTCTTATTTTTATTTGTTTTTCATTTAGTTTCTCGTAAAAATTTTTTAAAAGTGTCATAATACTGAAAAGGAGATTCTAATGAGGGAAAGCTTCTTTATCTTTACTATAGCTTGGGTTATAACAGGATCCAGCTAGCCTTGCAGATGTTCTCCAAGATTAAATTGAGTTATAAACACTTAAAAATGTGAAGGACAAAAAGCACATTCCACACTGTACTGCTTTATAAAACCTATATAGTTCAGGGTGAACATTTGACGTGACGATCCCAGTGTATTCATGTTTGTATAACAGAATAATCTCTCGCGGTGTTTTTTCCTTGGTGCACACTTCTATATTACGTTTATGCAGAACTCCTTTTGTGGTCTTTTAAGAGGCAATAGTGTGTGCCATTTCTTTTCCAACCGGATGTATCTACAGATTGTTAGGCATACCTCATGGACTGCTGCATATGTTAACTTGTTTTCCCTCACTTTTTCTGTAGATGTACCCCAAATTGGAAATTACAAATGTCCTGGAGGCCAACCAGCCAGTCAAGATTGAGAACTGGTGCAGGAAAGGAAAGAAACCATGCAAGCCTCAAGCCCACACTGTGGTCCCGTACAAATGCTTGGGTAAGCCAACTATATAATATACTGGGCAAAAGTTTTGAGCTAAGTATAATGTTTTAATATTTTGTCCATATTTGCAGACGGTCTTGTATTTATTTATTTATTTTTTACATTTTTTTTATAATTTTGTTTAAAAGGCTTCCTGATGGACTTGATTGGCAATCATTTTTGGCACATTCAGTCCCTGTACCATACCCGTTTCTTAATTTAAGGTTTTATTCAAGCATAAAAACCATCTAACTTAATTGTTGAACCAGTGAGAAACGGACGCAGATGATCAGGCTGGTGATTAGTATACTGGTGATGCTAAATGCTGAGTGGTTGGAACAGAACGGGAAATGAGGTTGCTGCTGGACTCATTAACTAAAGATGAAATATTTAAATTGCATCTACTTTGCAGCCTGCCACAGTAAAACATTTCTTTAATTTCATTTCATTTGAAGGAATAAGTGGTGGCTCAAGACTTTTGCACAATACTGTAATTCCTATCCTAAGGTTCAATGCAGACTCTCTTTGAAGATGCAAATTTATATTTAAGCGTTTGACGGACACTTTTACCCAGAGCGATTAACAAAAGTTCTTTGAAGTTTCCGTCATTAGATAGATCCTTACACTGGGTTACTAGGGGGCGAGAGATATGTTAAAGAAACAGATAGGTCTTTAGTCGTCGTATAAAGATTGTCAAAGACCGAGAAGTTCATCCCCCCACCTAGGTGCCAGAACAGAAAGCATTTTGTCTTCCTCAATCTTTGATGGTCTGAGAGATGGTGCGACCAGCCGTGCAGTGCTGGTGGATGGAGTGAGTAAGGTTGACAGTGTGTAGAGAAAATGTTTGTGGAGAAAATGACAGTTGATTCTTCAGAGTTGCCCCAAAATTGTGGGCAGTGAGTGAAAGAGTGATCCAGTTGTTGTCCAGAGAGATCACAAGGTCTTGACAGGGGGTCATCAAAAAATGTTAAGTGACGCTTTAAACAGGGGAAGCAATATCAGCTCAACCCCCCCCCCCCCCCCCGCCATTTCTCTTGTTTTATGCCATGCTTATACTGAAATCTACTAAACCATGGCTCATAGGTGGTGACTGGTATATCTGAGGACCATGATACTAAGAAAGACTAAAAATACACAAAGCACATTATTTTTGAGAAAGGTAATGCAGGAAAGATGTTTGTCTTTACTAAGGTGATAAGGAGAAATTGTTGTTATTAGGAGTCCAAGCACAGAGGTCTTTAAATACTTGGTCCAGAACAACGGAGAGTGTGGAAAGGAGGTGAAGAGGCGGGTACAGGCAGGCTGGAATGGGTGGAGGAAAGTTTCAGGTGTGTTTTGCGATAAAAGAGTATTGGCGAGAATGAAAGGAAAGGTGTACAGGACAGTGGTGAGACCAGCGATGCTCTACGGCTTAGAGACAGTGGCACTGAAGAAAAGACAGGAGGCAGAGCTAGAGGTAGCAGAGCTGAAGATGTTGAGGTTCTCTTTGGGAGTGACAAGGATGGATAGGATCAAGAATGAGTTCATCAGAGGGACAACCCATGTGAGATGTTTTGGAGATAAAGTCAGAGAGGCCAGATTGAGGTGGTTTGGACATGTTCAGAGGAGAGATGGTGAATATATCGGTAGAAGGATGCTGAGGTTGGAACTGCCAGGCAGGAGGTCTAGAGGAAGACCAAAGAGGAGATTTATGGATGCAGTGAGAGAGGACATGAAGTTAGTTGGGGTGAGAGAAGAGGATGCAGAGGATAGGGTTAGATGGAGGCAGATGGAATTTGTTGATGTGGGGCTGTGTGTTAATCTGTAAGTGGATTTTTCATGAATCTAAATAAAAACATAAACAGGAAATCAGATTTAGCGGACAATTTTACAAGCCTCCTACTTGTATTAATCTATTTTCATAATACATTAATGGTAGGTTTAGTAAAGAAACTGCTTGTGGCTGATCCAGTGTTGTCCAGTGGGCGTGGTGATATTTTAGGCTGAAATGGCTGTTACTCAGGAACCAGAAGGATAAAATTAGGTGTGCTGGATCCATGTGAAAATGAGAATCATTACTGATGATCAAAAAATGGTTGCTTTCAGCCAATAAACACTTTAAACAGGCATTTTAAACAACTCAACGAACAGCATTAACATTTAAACAACATAAAAAAAATTCATGTGGTGAGCGTAGTGTAGCGCGTGCACGATTGAGTTGGTACCCTTCCATTAAAGAGGCAAGTATAGCTGGATGGTTAAAGTGTTGGACTCTTGATTTCTTAGTCCCAGGTTGCAACCTCAGTAACAAACAGCCTCCACTGTTGGTGCCCTGGGGAAGGCCCTCATCGCTCAACTGCTCATATGTGGAATGAGATATAAATAAATGTAAGTCACTGTGGATAATGCCAGATTCTATAAGTGTAATTGTAAAGAAAGACTCACAGTGGTCACTGAAATAAACTGGCACTAATAATAATAATAATAATAATACTACATTTAATAAATCATTGATCTATGATCTATATACTAGACATATGTGTACTTGTTGACTGCTGCCACAGATGGAATCGAATTCTATGCAAAACACAGTACCTAAAAGCACAAATAAATCTTCCTTTTAGTTTTTATTTCGAAATGTCATGGGGGCAAATTAGCTTAACATGAAATTCATGAACGTGTGAAAAATGTAGTTCTTCAAATGAAGTGTAAATGTAATATATGTAAATATGTGACCTCGACGCTATATCCGCTGATTGTATTTCATTGCTCTCTGTGAAATGATTATCCCCCAGGCCCATAGTTACTTTGCTTTAGAACTACTTAAAGTACTAAAATACACTTGAAATTGTATTCACATGCTGTAAATTCCTTGTCCTACAACTATTCTCTCTCTCGTTTTTATTTATTTCTTTATTTTTACCCTGCATGTACCTCACCCTTCTGCTAAATGATTTGTGAGATAAATGATTTTGTGGTGCTTGAAGGGCTGAAAACGCCATTACTGCCATCAATGGACTGTGAAATGGGTTGACAGTTGGGGGCTTCACAAAATTTCTATTTTGTTTTGAGTATATGAAGAGCTGACACTGAATCGGTTGGCGTTTAGAATGTGATTGACAAGAGATGCTCATGTTTGAAGCATACCCATGTGCACTTTTAATAATAAACCTTAGGATGCTTTCTGTGGATGGTGTCACATGGCCAGACTAAATATGGCTGTGGGTGTAGTTCCTTGGATAGCGTAAAAGATTGCAGTTGCTAAGAGCAGTTTATGTTTAAGATTTATATTTATGCCTCTAAACAGTTGACATTTCTGCCTCTTTTTTCAGTTTCTTTTAGCACAATTAGCACTTTTAGTATACAGTTATAAAAGAGAAATTATTTCTATTCATACATTTACATTACATTTACGTTTAGGCATTTGGCAGACGCTCTTATCCAGCGCAACTTACAATTTTTATCTCATTATACATCTGAGCAGTTGAGGGTTAAGGGCCTTCCTCGAGGGCCCAATAGGGGGCAACTTGCTGGTCGTGGGATTTAAACTTTCCGAACCGTAGTCCAATGCTGTTGGTTCCTGTTCCGGTTGTTTTTTCGTTTTTACAGCTATCAAACTTGAGTGGCCCAAAAGAAACAAGACGAGACAAATAAATGGTGGATGCAACACCCAGAATAATCACTATAGTTACCTAGTAATGTGCTGTACACAACTCTGCCTCCTGGATTTTTTCTAAGTATTACAAATTACGTTTCAGCTCTACTCATCCTTTGGCCATCCTTCTCCTTTCTACTTAAATTATGTGCAAAACAATACGAATGATTTGCCAAGAGGAATTGGCTCAAGTTTTTTTTTTTCCCCCTTATAATACACGTCTCATGTGTACTCGCCAACATTGACTTTACAACAAAAGATATTCAATTGTAGCTGTTCATCTGTACACATTTCATGTCACCATATTTTGGTCAGTAACTTAGGATGTCTGTCTTGCTCTTGTAGAGAAGTGGTTCTTCTAAGGTTCTGAATGGATGATTGTCCGAATTATGAGTCAGTGTGATTGTACCTGCAGCTTAGCACCTTGTTGAATCTGTGCTCCAGGGTGCTCAATATAAAATAAACTTTTAGATTTAGGTACATACATTATTTTTTTTTTTTTTATCTATCCTCTCAAATCATTCCTTAGAGATTTTGGTCCAGTTGCTGTAAATTTGTCATTTGCGTGTCCATAATGAGAATCTTTTGTTCCTCCCCCACGTGCTGTATTGGAACCCTGCCTACATCTCACCAACATCTATGTCAAGTTCAGGTCTTGTTCACACGGGCGTTAAAATCAAGCGTTTTTCTGGCGTTCGCAGCATCCGGTGAGTGCGGGTGAAGCGCCGAGGGTTTTCTACACATAGGAGGCAGTGAGTGTGTTCACACGGGCTTTGGTGACGTGCGTTTGTCCGGCTGCGAGTTTATACGGCGTCAAAAAAAACGTTGCATGCAGCTTTTTCTTGGTGTTCAAATCCCAACGAACGCAAGGAAACCGTTTCTAGTGCGTTTTCTTCACGTTCATTTTGCACTACGGAGGACCGGATATATCCCACATATATCCTACACCCTATACAGAGGGAAATAGAGGAAAAAGGGCAAAATAAAGCTTCAGCAGACAATCAAAAGTGGACATCCGACAGTAATTGAAAACCTTGCCCTGAAAATGTAGCATTTCTTCATAATCCACAAAAAAAACTCAGTCACTTAAATAAGCTTTCTTCCCAATTCTGATGTTTGAATTAATTATCTTTACCATGTTTACATGAGTTAATGCTTTAAGTTGTTGCCATGTGATTGCCTGATTTCAGATATTAGCTTTAGCGTGCTGTTGAACAGGTGTACATAATCAAGTTGCCAGTAAGTATATTAAATAGAAATGTATATTGTGAAAAATATATATATTTTTGTAATTTTATATAAAAAGTAACACATACGTGTTCACTACATGTGCTGTAAAGGTAGATTACAAGATTTAGAATATCTTCTTATTAAACTTCATTCTTTAGAACTATCATCTTTTCAAGGCTAGCTAAATCAAGGTTTAAAAAGGGCTTCACTTCCTTTACCCCACTTTTACTGCAGCACCTGTTGCACACTTAGAGTTGTTTTTTTTTTTCCAGCTAAGTGACAAACACTTTTACCTTAATATTATAGATAAAAATACAATTACTTATTTTATTAGCTACATAAGACCATAAAACTGACTCCCTCAGATTTCTCTTTATACTTGTTTCCTTAAAATACCATAGCGAGTACTTGATGGTGATAATTTATGAGAGATTCTGTATGCATTCATATTGCCTCGTAGGCCCAGCTGAGCCACATTCTAAATTCAGGATGTAATTATTAGCCAAGGTCATTCTATTTTCCATCCTGCTTTATTCCAAGATTGTAACTAACCCAGGACTGCGAGACTAGATAATAACTGTCATGTTTCAAAATTATGTGCACCTACTGTATGAGGAGTGCCGTCACGCCCATATATTGTCTGGACTGGTCTCCTCAGAGGTTACTGCTGGAAAGGACGAGTTTTGTGTACGCTTACATGAATCGTGGTCCTGTGTAATGAGATAAAAAAAAAATTTCCAAACTGCAAATTATAACACCATTGCCCATTGGTGTTTATCAAATGTAATAAATAGTAGGGTTTCACTCTCATTTTTGTCAGGTACAAAGTCACAGAACACAGCCGTGGAAATGTCAGGCAACAGCAGACAAGACCAAGAGATGCACTGCTAAACTAGAATAGCAAGACAGACAGACGAGAGAGAGATGTGCTGCAAGCCGGCACATAAATTTACCCTTATTGTTACTTGCTGATGACAGACTTGGAGAGGAGAGAACACAAGCTGGCTTGATTGCTGTTCCTGCAATCTAATCTCATGCTCTGTGATCGGGCTTTTACACTTCCCAAATAAACTAGCAGAAAACACAAAAGAAATTAGCAGAGGTTTAACTTGAAATGTAAGTTTTAATCCTATGCTTTTTATTAACACAGAAGTGAAAATATATATAAAAAAAAATAATAATAAAAAAAATATGTATTTGTACTGTGATCTGCCATCTTAGGGCCTTAAAAGGTTTAGGTTTATTTTTTTTCCTTTTAAATACTCGTGAAGGCTAACCATGCCGAGTATACAGTAATTGCTTTTAAAGCATTTGCCAAAAGATTAAAAAAAAAAAAAAAGTAAATTAAAGTATATTATCAGGATGCATGATAATGTTTAAAAGGATGTGGAAATCTTTACTCAAATGACCAACTTACATTTGAAATAACTGTAGTTATAAATTCTTCTTCAAACAAGATGAATAACTCTGGCTCAGTGGTATCTTGTTTGGTATAATAGTTGACAATTAAAAAAATTTTTTTTGAAAGTAGACGACCTCGGTGTGGGTCATGATGCAATCGTATCTTGTGTATACTGCAGTGTTGTATTCGGCTCAGTTTCACTTGAATGCAAAAAAAAGAATCGTAAGCAAATAAAAAAAATTTAAAATAAATCTGTAAATGCATCCTAAATCATAAATGTAAACTTGAGGCAGAAAACATTAAAATCTTCAGTGTTCATTTCCTCATTCCTCAGTTTGTGTTATGGTTCAGTCTTTGTTGGGCGGGCTTAGTGCTCGTTGGCCACAGAGCAATTGATTGTCATCTGATATCATGTGACATCTAACACGTACAATGATAAATGATGAACTAATCAGTTGTGCTGAAGAGGAAACAGGTGAACTGAATTCTTTCTAACACTGGTGTGTAGGGACATCATGCTAGACCCCGTCCAAAGATCTGTATAAAAGTCAAAACCTAAAATAAATATTAATGGTTATTTAATTGATGCATTTAAGTACTTACAGTAAAATACACAACGGTCTTAAACAAACTTGTGCTTTAGGTGCAACACTATATCACAAAATGATCCAAGAATTCATGATATCAGAACAGCAACAAACAAAACCAATAAGAACCACTACATGTTGGGGAAATGATGTAACCTTATAAATTCACCCCCTGTCCACTGTAAGGTTACTGTTGTTGTTATTGTTGCTCTATCGGCTGTTTGTCCACGGACGGTTTTACAAAGGTTTTCGCCAAATGGCATTTGCAACGTAACCCTTTTTACTTGGACCAGTGGCTGGGGTTTGGGCATTGGCTGGGAATTGAACCCAAACTGTCTGCATAGCAATGTAGCCTACAGTACTCGTCTAGACTAGACTTTCTCTAATATGATTATGTATATCAAAATCAGATATATCAAAATGATATGATAATCATATGATCATCACCAAACATCAGGGAACATTTTAAAAAGATGACGTACCATATTGTAACTTCACCCAGAGTAAATTGAAAATGTATATAGAGTAAATAAAAAAATGACATGCCAATGTGATTCTCACTAACTAATCAACATACAGTAAATTATTTCTGGAAGGTTTTGGAATAACAGAATTATTGCATTTGAATTAACATTGGAATGCAAGTCAGGATTTCCATTTGGTTTTATGCCTTAAAAAAATGCATAGAATTGAGTTAGAATTTTCCCCCATTGTGAGGATCTGGAGCAAGCATGCACAATACTGTAAAGGATCCAGGGGAACTGATTTTTAAGGGTAAAATCAAGGTTTAAGCTCTTTTAAAATGTCAGTAAACAATATGGAAAGCAAATAAAAGAAGACAACACTATATTTGTGTGTGTTCATGAAAGATATGGTAGTGTTTACTCCTAATAACATGCAGTCGCATAGAAAATACTTTCAGTGGGTTTGAGGGGGCAGCAGAGGAAAAAAACAGCCATGACCTCTGCTCAGCCTTTTCCTTTTCCTCAACTCTCTCATTTTACATCATTCTTTCTCTTCCTCTCTCTGTCCAGTAAAGTAGAATATTTGTATTATACATTTCCTTCATTCGTACCATATCTACTGTACCACACTATATGTTGCCAAAAGCAACAGAAAGCCCATTAAAAGTAATACAACACGGTTACGGTTTACAGCTCAGTTCATAGAGGCCACAGTTTTTATACTTTTACTGAATTAGTCGGTGTAAGTGTTTTGCCTGAACCCTCTCTGTCAGTGGTACAGTATGTAATTTTGAGCGTAGGGTTAAACCGGCAGTTGTTCAGGCATTTATCAGCAGAGGTGGAAAGTAACGAATTATATTTACTCGCGTTACTGTAATTGAGTAGTTTTTTTGTGTATTTCTACTTTTTAAAGTAGGTTTTAAAATCTGTAATTTTACCTTTACTTAAGTACGTTTTGTTTGAAGTATTGTAATTCGCTACATTTTAAATCATATTCGCTACTGAGTAAAAAATAAATGAATGAAAATGCTAAAATAATAAAAATATTATGCTTTGTATAAATGCTCCGTTGCGCCGCGTGTGTGTATCATGTCCTGGTCGCGCGCCGCTCCAGACTCCACTCCAGGTTTTCTGACATCGGCAGCTACCTGACCTTCCACACGGTCGCTTCCGCCCTGAGTGACGTCATCGACTAGCGCGACCATATATATACCGGAGAGAGACGCGGGAAAGAGGGAAGAGGTTGTGAGTTTGGCGTTTTGATATTTGGTTGTTGACTTTGATTATTGCTTTGTCCCTTTGGTTTGGTTGGTCTTTGTATATATTTGTAGATAATTTCATTGTTTTTGGTTTAGGGAGTCCGGGAAGGTACCTGTATTTTTGTTTGTGTGTGTTTTTTTTTTTTTTTTGTGCAGATAATCTAGCTACTAAATATAAATACCATTTTATACAATTTTATTATTTTGGCCTGGGTCCATCCTGAATCTGATCCTCCTCATCCTCCTGGTGTGTGTGTGTGTGTGTGTGTGTGTATACAAACCTCATAATGATTGGATCTAGTTCTTTCTGCCATATACCACCATTTCCATACAGTTTAAAATAGAACATTTTGCTAGAGTATAGACTGGGACGTAACACCATATTTAAGTGACCACTTTGATTTTCAAGCCCAAGAAAGACAACAGCTTTATTATGCAAAGGTGTTCCTTCAGTTATAAACAACTAGTTTGAGATTTATATCTGCTCATCTTTTTTGAACTACGCTAGAATGCCTCATCCCACCGCCGCTGTTAAAAAAAAATAAAAATAAAAAAGTAACTCGGTAACTTTTACTCTGAGTAAATTTTTTAATGAGCTACTTTTTACTTTTACTTGAGTAGATTTTTATAAGGGTAACTTTACTTGTACTTGAGTAAAATTTCACTGAAGTAACAGTACTTGTACTTGAGTACAAAATTTTATTACTCTTTCCACCTCTGTTTATCAGTCAGATGTGCAGAACATGGAAAGCATCCTGTAAATCCCTGAGAATCTCATCAGAAATATCACAATTGAATAACAGCTCTGTACCATTGTTGAACTAAATGTCACACATTGTAATTGATGCTTAATGTCTTTTAATTAATTAATTAATTGATTTATTGTCCGTCCATTAGTAATGTGTCAGCAGTGACAAATTCACTATTAGTTAAAGGGCTTGTTGGCCTGGTCAGGAGATTACATTCAATGAAGCCTCAGTAGCAGCGTATGAACTTATATATACACACAGTATATGCACTGCTACGAAATCCAGGCTAGATATGTGTGTGTATATATATATAGATAGATAGATAGATAGATAGATAGATGTGTGTTTGTGTATATATATAGATAGATAGATACACACACATGAACTTGTATATATATATGATGGCTTAGTGATTAACACGCTTAAGTACAGTCTCCTCGCACCTTTAGGTTTGGGATTTTAAACTTCACCTTTGTTCTATGTGTGTGTTCCCTCCTTGCTTGGTGGGTTTCCTCCGTTCTTGACTTTACTATGGGTTGGCACCTTATTTACTTTGTTTTCTGCTTTGTGTCCTTTGTCACTAGCGTAGACTCAAGACACCCAGTAGTGATGCACAGGATAAACGGAATAGATAACGGGTGGATAGATGGAATTAACAGTGTGTGAATTTTTGCAGTGTACTGAAAATGCCCTGATAATCGACCGGTAGATTGTGATTGGTCGATTTACGACCACTGCTATAAACATTTGCTTTCTTCCAACCTCTCTCTTATTTTCTCTCTTGAAGTCAATAAGACAAAAAAAATGCAGACTGGTTTGTTGGCAAAAGAAACAAAGTGTAGAGGCAATAACAGTTTATGCTGTTACAGTACTTTGCCCACAGGTAAGCATTCCATATTAAAGCCAAGATATTTCATTTTACTCTGGTTTAGTTGTAGGTGCAGTATTATGCAGCA
The DNA here is from genome assembly GCA_030522415.1 of Channallabes apus. Lineage (NCBI taxonomy): Eukaryota > Metazoa > Chordata > Actinopteri > Siluriformes > Clariidae > Channallabes > Channallabes apus. The sequence goes on from CM060131.1 coordinate 3,162,896, forward strand.
ACAGTAATCATTGTCAATGGTCCTTTTAAAGAAAGTAAAACCAGTGTGTTTTTGTATGTGTGTGGTTATACATTTACAGTTGGAGAGTTTGTGAGCGATGTACTCCTTGTCCCAGCAAAGTGTCATTTCTTCCATAAGGAGCACATGGACATGTGTCTCAGTCATCAGCGGTGGCAGGAAGAGGCAAAGGAGGTAAGCTGGGGGATGTTCTTGGACACTGGTTCTGGACCTCTCATAGAATAACATACACAAAAATCCTTACATTACTATGTATGTTAAATATACAACCAAAGCCCTTGTATGGCAGTTCTAGATAAGAAATCCACTTTCAACTACTAAAGCATTAACTCTAGCTTGTTGTCAATGTTGGGACACACCTCTGTGTCACTGCTGAGTTAAGAAACTGACCACGGTTTAAGAGCTGGAGAAAACTAATCACTAACTCTCCATCTATAAGGCAGTATCTCGAAGATCTCTCTACCCAAATAGTACAAATTGTCACTGTGCTCTTATGCTAATGTTAATGCTAATTAAAATAATCATCAAAAGTATTTAAATTCTGTTGTGAATTTTAACTCTCAGTTTGGTATTCTCTGATGGTCAGTTAATTTTGTGCCAGAAATTAATAAATTCCACAAAAGCAATATTAAATATCAAAATGTAAAAAGAAAAATCAAAGGAATAAAAAATTGTTAGAATCTTATTATGAAAGTATTTTTAATTATTCATGTGTTGATGTTCGCATCTTTCATTTGCTTCTTACTTTTTTCCCTTTTTTACTTGTACCGTGTTGTTTCATCTTAGAATTCTTGGAGCTTGAAAGTAGTTTCTTATGAACTAGAGTCTCAATTATTTATATATATATATATATTTTTTGTCTATCCCACATCTAATCAAGCATGGCAACATGATACTTTCTAAGTCATTTTTTAAAGCTTGTTATGTTTATGTATTCCTCTCTTAGGCTTGCTTAAAGTCAAACATGGTGCTACACAGCTATGGTATGCTGCTACCATGTGGTGTTGATATGTTCCGTGGCACCGAATACGTTTGTTGCCTACCTGCCCAGGAGCCTACTTCCGCTGCTATTGCCTCTCAGGAAGAAGTCGCGATTGAGGACAATGAAATGCAGGACGAGGAGCAGGATGATGGACAGGATGAGGTTGTAGAAGAGAGGTAATATATTTCTAATAATTTCTCTAGATATCTCTGGATTATAGCATTAACAGGATATACAGGTCCTTCTCAAAAAAAGTGATGAAGTTCATTATTTTCTGTAATGTACTGATAAACATTAGACTTTCATATATTTTAGATTCATTACACACAACTGAAGTAGTTCAAGCCTTTTATTGTTTTAATATTGATGATTGTGGCATACAGCTCATGAAAACCCAAAATCCCTATCTCAAAAAATTAGCATATCATGAGAAGGTTCTCTAAATGAGCTATTAACCTAATCATCTGAATCAACTAATTAACTCTAAACACCTGCAAAAGATTCCTGAGGCTTTTAAAAACTCCCAGCCTGGTTCATTACTCAAAACCGCAATCATGGGTAAGACTGCCGACCTGACTGCTGTCCAGAAGGCCATCATTGACACCCTCAAGCAAGAGAAAGAAATTTCTGAACGAATAGGCTGTTCCCAGAGTGCTGTATCAAGGCACCTCAGTGGGAAGTCTGTGGGAAGGAAAAAGTGTGGCAGAAAACGCTGCACAACGAGAAGAGGTGACCGGGCCCTGAGGAAGATTGTGGAGAAGGACCGATTCCAGACCTTGGGGGACCTGCGGAAGCAGTGGACTGAGTCTGGAGTAGAAACATCCAGAGCCACCGTGTACAGGCGTGTGCAGGAAATGGGCTACAGGTTGCAAATTTTGCATGTCATTGGGAAATCAAGGTGCCAGAGTCTGGAGGAAGACTGGGGAGAGGGAAATGCCAAAATGCCTGAAGTCCAGTGTCAAGTACCCACAGTCAGTGATGGTCTGGGGTGCCATGTCAGCTGCTGGTGTTGGTCCACTGTGTTTTATCAAGGGCAGGGTCAATGCAGCTAGCTATCAGGAGATTTTGGAGCACTTCATGCTTCCATCTGCTGAAAAGCTTTATGGAGATGAAGATTTCATTTTTCAGCACGACCTGGCACCTGCTCACAGTGCCAAAACCACTGCTAAATGGTTTACTGACCATGGTATTACTGTGCTCAATTGGCCTGCCAACTCTCCTGACCTGAACCCCATAGAGAATCTGTGGGATATTGTGAAGAGAAAGTTGAGACACAAGACACAAGAATCTGCAAAAGGATTCCCGACCAAGTATTGAGTGCAGAACTGAACATAATTATTTGAAGACTTTTTTTGTATTCAAAACACTTTTATTGGTCGGATGAAATATGCTAATTTTTTGAGATTTGGGATTTTGGGTTTTCATGAGCTGTATGCCACAATCATCAATATTAAAACAATAAAAGGCTTGAACTACTTCAGTTTGTGTGTAATGAATCTAAAATATATGAAAGTCTAATGTTTATCAGTACATTACAGAATGAACTTTATCACAATATGCTAATTTTTTGAGAAGGACCTGTACTAAGCGGAAGCTATTTTTGCATAAATGTGGGTGTCTTATTTAAGTAGTGTATTGTGTTTTGGAGTCGGTATTAGGCATCAGATATCACATATAGCAGAGAGTGGAGTGTGTGCGTGTGCGTGCGCGTGCGTGTGTGCGTGTGTGCGTGCGTGTGCGAGACTAAAAGCTTTATCACAGATGCAGTGCAGTTAGCCGATGCAGTTGGGCTGAGTTACAGCAGAGACTTGGCTTGACTAGTAAGCAATCTATGAGATGATGAATGCAGGGGCCTTGACAGCAGAATTATTATGAATACTTTGGAAGCTGATATGTTTTGGCAGTGTGCACTGATGAGGTGAAAGAAATTGGGCAGTGTTTCTAGATGAGATGAGAGAACTACATAAAGGACTAAAGTGCCACTGCACCGCTCTCTATACTGTAGGTAGAGCAAGTGCTTACGATAGGTGAACGTCACTGTGGGTAATGTAGATAACTAAAGTGAAAATATACTGATGAAAGACGTTTAAAACAATCGCATATTAAGATTAATGGTCTCGGTGGTGAAATATTCCTTCACCTGATTTATCTCCCATTCAGTATCTAATTTTCGTAATCTTTTCCTAAATTTGAAAATTTGTCTGTTTGTCTCCTGCTTTTGAGTTCTGTTCTCCCTGTCTCACCATCTCCTTCCCCTCTAGTCTTGATTTGTGCTTTTTCTGGACATGTATACTGTAAATTGCTGATTTCAACAAACCTGAACCATTTTCTCAACCTCACAGCGAGCCGTTTATAGATGAACAGCCAACCCAAAAGCAAGATGAAGCTGAGAAGATGGACTATGAGGTTGAAGATGAAAATATTGATGATGATGATATTGATGATGATGATGATGACCAATACCACTATGTGTATGAAGATGAGGACCGAGAGAGTGAAGAGAAAGAAAGAAACAAAGAGAAGGCCACTGCTATTGAGAGTAAGGATACAGAAATGACTCTTCAGGAGGTTAAAGGTTAGTAACGCCCATTTTGATATTTGTGTTTTTTTTGTAACATGTATACATTAAAAACTCTTATTGTATTTTATTTTAACAAGTTAACAAAGGTCTTTGAGGTCCCAACGTATGTCTGTTAGTATTCCAGCTGAAATACACCTCACGTAATGTTTTTTTTTTTTTTAAAACCTAAATTCCCTCGGTCATTCTTTGTGACACTCTTTGTTCGTCTGTGACACGTCTTATGCTCCTTTACCACTAAGCCAGACCCCCACTACTAACCACCCTTGCTCTATGCATCATGCTCCTTTGCCAAAGCAGCTGTACATTCTGAGAAAGATCTGAGACAGCCAGGCTTTAGGTACATTGGTTACAAGGCAGCTCCAAAATGCGCTAGGCTAGCTGTTTGTGATCAGTTGCTAAAGGTTAACCTACTGATTTTAGCTCTGTTTGTAGATCTTTAGTGTTTTTATTTCTCTATGGGATGCATTAACATATTATAGTATCATTAAACAGGATGATTAAATTGAGTATGTCACCACAAATTAGCATTTTACAGTATGAAAATGCTACACAAAAAAGCTAACTGTTTATGGTTAGCCACTAATGGTTGACCGACCCTTCTGTAGCTCCTAAAAACATACAGGCCGTTTAATATATAACTCCATGTAAGTTGCTATTTAATTATTTATTAATGTATAAAGAGGGAAATTAAGGGTATAATAGCAAGATGGTAGTCACAGTATGCACACACAACCATTTAGGTTTTCGAGGTTAGCTTCTAATGGCTAACCCACCCTTCTTAAGCTCTCAAGAAATAAGTCAAATTTGACATTGATGAACAGTTTAAAATAACAAAAAGCCTTATTGCTATGAAGTGGAGATTTGTATGGAGCAGCCTAGTAAACCCGCTGACTCAGTCCACCTCTTTTTTTAAATCTCTGCGGGTCTGCGTTTCCTGTAAAACACGGGTACATCCTGACTACGGACTGAACATGAAGTAACTTAAAAAAAAAATAGCAAAGCTCAAAACTTTAGGATGTCGAGCTTCAGTACTGATGCAGAAATAATGCTTCTTCGCCTCTTTTGTGTTCAAAAAGAGAATTTTTTATTTTTATTAAGAACCAAAACAGAGCACGTCTATTACTCAACTCACAACACAAGTTCAACTTGTTGGCAGGGGTAGCGTAGTGGTTAAGGTGCCAGGTTCACTCCCCCCCCCCCCCCGGGCCCTTGAATAGGCCCTTAACTGCTCAGATGTGTTAAATTTAAGTTGCTCTGGATGAGCGCGTCTGAAATATACTATGTCACTAGGTCACTATGAGTACAATGGTGACCCCTGGTTAGTGCGGAGCCATAAGCCAGTGGAGGGAGTAAACGAACCAGAAGTGAGGTGAAATTTAAATAAAGATAAGAGAGTGGATGTGTTTTTTTTTTTTTTTTTTTTTTTTTTTTTAAATCTATTTATTTATTTTTTCATGTAGATAGAGTAGGTAGATAGATAGATAGATAGATAGATAGACTAGATCTCTCTCTCTTTTTCTCTCTCTCTCTGTGTGTGTGTGTGTGTGTGAAAAAAAAAAAATATATATATATATATATATATATATATATATATATATATATATATATATATATATATATATACACACACACACACCTAAAGGATTATTAGGAACACCAGACTAATACGGTGTTTGACCCCCTTTCACCTTCAGAACTGCCTTAATTCTACATGGCATTGATCCAACAAGGTGCTGAAAGCATTCTTTAGAAAAGTTGGCCCATATTGATAGGATAGCATCTTGCAGTTGATGGAGATTTGTGGGATGCACATCCAGGGCACAAAGCTCCCGTTCCACCACATCCCAAAGATGCTCTGTTGGGTTGAGATCTGGTGACTGTGGGGGCCATTTTAGTACAGTGAACTCATTGTCATGTTCAAGAAACCAATTTGAAATGATTCGCGCTTTGTGACATGGTGTATTATCCTGCAGTGGAGCCTCGGTTTAAAAACGGTTTCTCCGTTAATGTGCGTGTGCGCGCATGCACATTAACGGAGAGACCGTTTTTAAAACTGTTTAAAAATTAGCAAGGATCATCGCTAGTCACACTCGCGTGAGCACATACTAACGGAATCACTGCTATAAAGTAAAAAGACAAAAACAAATTAACCAGCACCTTACTTTTGAAAAGAATCGCGACAGAGCAGTTTGTGTAAGGCAGAGTGTGTGTGTGTGTGTGTTTGGGAACCTGACAGAGGAGGGTGGCTGTAAAGCCGAGTGTGTGTGTGTGTGTGCGCGTCTCCCCTGCTGGGTCTTAGTGCTTGCAGAGTTCGTGTAAGGCAGAGAGTGTTTGTGTGTGTATTCACCCAGCAGGGGAGACGATTACCTACAATTCTGCAGCGCAAGAGAGAGAAAAACCGTTGGCTCAGTTGTGATGTCGGTGTCAAAACAAGAAGTGCATGCGTGATACATGATACTCGATGCTCGTAAACCAAGACAATGCTCGTTTTTCAAGTCAAAATGTATTAAAAATTTTTGCTCGTCTTGCGGAACATTCGCAAACTGTATACACACACACACATACAGTGGTGTGAAAAACTATTTGCCTCCTTCCTGATTTCTTATTCTTTTGCATGTTTGTCACACTTAAATGTTTCTGATCATCAAAAACCGTTAACTATTAGTCAAAGATAACATAATTGAACACAAAATGCAGTTTTTAAATGAAGGTTTACGTTATTAAGGGAGAAAAAAAACTCCAAATCTACATGGCCCTGTGTGAAAAAGTGATTGCCCCCCTTGTTAAAAAATAACTTAACTGTGGTTTATCACACCTGAGTTCAATTTCTGTAGTCACCCCCAGGCCTGATTACTGCCACACCTGTTTCAATCAAGAAATCACTTAAATAGGAGCTACCTGACACAGAGAAGTAGACCAAAAGCACCTCAAAAGCTAGACATCATGCCAAGATCCAAAGAAATTCAGGAACAAATGAGAACAAAAGTAATTGAGATCTATCAGTCTGGTAAAGGTTATAAAGCCATTTCTAAAGCTTTGGGACTCCAGCGAACCACAGTGAGAGCCATTATCCACAAATGGCAAAAACATGGAACAGTGGTGAACCTTCCCAGGAGTGGCCGGCCGACCAAAATTACCCCAAGAGCGCAGAGACAACTCATCCGAGAGGCCACAAAAGACCCCAGGGCAACATCTAAAGAACTGCAGGCCTCACTTGCCTCAATTAAGGTCAGTGTTCACGACTCCACCATAAGAAAGAGACTGGGCAAAAACGGCCTGCATGGCAGATTTCCAAGGCGCAAACCACTTTTAAGCAAAAAGAACATTAAGGCTCGTCTCAATTTTGCTAAAAAACATCTCAATGATTGCCAAGACTTTTGGGAAAATACCTTGTGGACCGACGAGACAAAAGTTGAACTTTTTGGAAGGTGCGTGTCCCGTTACATCTGGCGTAAAAGTAACACAGCATTTCAGAAAAAGAACATCATACCAACAGTAAAATATGGTGGTGGTAGTGTGATGGTCTGGGGTTGTTTTGCTGCTTCAGGACCTGGAAGGCTTGCTGTGATAGATGGAACCATGAATTCTACTGTCTACCAAAAAATCCTGAAGGAGAATGTTCGGCCATCTGTTCGTCAACTCAAGCTGAAGCGATCTTGGGTGCTGCAGCAGGACAATGACCCAAAACACACCAGCAAATCCACCTCTGAATGGCTGAAGAAAAACAAAATGAAGACTTTGGAGTGGCCCAGTCAAAGTCCTGACCTGAATCCTATTGAGATGTTGTGGCATGACCTTAAAAAGGCGGTTCATGCTAGAAAACCCTCAAATAAAGCTGAATTACAACAGTTCTGCAAAGATGAGGGGGCCAAAATTCCTCCAGAGCGCTGTAAAAGACTCGTTGCAAGGTATCGCAAACGCTTGATTGCAGTTATTGCTGCTAAGGGTGGCCCAACCAGTTATTAGGTTCAGGGGGCAATTACTTTTTCACACAGGGCCATGTAGGTTTGGATTTTTTTTTCTCCCTAAATAATAAAACCCCTCATTTAAAAACTGCATTTTGTGTTTACTTGTGTTATCTTTGACTAATAGTTAAATGTGTTTGATGATCAGAAACATTTTGTGTGACAAACATGCAAAAGAATAAGAAATCAGGAGGGGGCAAATAGTTTTTCACACCACTGTGTATATATATATATATATATATATATATATATATATATATATATATATATATATATACATATTAGGGCTGGGCCGATAAACGATATCATATCGAATCGCGATTTATTTGATTTTAAAAACGATGAAAAGCTATAGACATTTTTTGCTCGATATGGATTCATCTAAGAGCCAATCACACAGCAGAACAACACGACAACAACCAATCAGCATGCAGCTTGCGCGTGCCGTGCAGGTCAAAGTTAATTTCCTGCCGCACTTAGCGAAGCAAACTTGACACCAGGACGACAAAAAAAAAAAAAAAGAGTGGAAGCAGCGACGAAAATGAATCTAACTTCGAGTTATTATCCAAAGATGTTGAAATTGTTGACAAAAAAGGTAGCACGAACTCCGTTATATGAACGCATCACCCACACGACCACACAGAGCATGAAAATGTGGGCCGATGCTACTCCGTCAACTAGCAGGGCTAGCAGTGGGGCTGTACCAAAGCAGATATCCATCGTGTCGTCTTTCGCGTCGATCGTGTCGTCTTATGAAAGGTGTCCAAAAGGAGCAAGGATATAACCAGGGCTGTTTCTAACTTTCTAGTGAAAGATATGATGCCCCTAAGTGCACGAGGCTGAAGTTTAGCTCCTTATTCGCAGCTTCCGGTTTGTTTGGCTCCTTATTGCGCAGCGTCTCATTCCACGGCTGAAGTTTAGCTCCTTATTCGCCTCGTTACTAACGGGAGTGTTCACGCTGGCCAAAGCTGCGCAGTTTATCAATAAAAGCAGCTTCCGATTCGTTTGGCTCCTTATTGCGCAGCGTCTCATTTTACGGCTCGAAGTTTAGCCTCGTGTTCACGTTGCCGAATGCTGCGCAGTTTATCAATAAAACATTATTTTCGTGGCTTAAACCATTCTGGCCAAGCAAATATGAACTATACAACACCTAGCAGGTACCCAACTATATAGTAAAAGTGAAATTGTCCTGGTCCAGATTGATAGCTGCATAATTCATTCCATGTTTGTTGTCACTGCATGCTTAAGCCATTACTGTATGTCAGTTTATTGGGGCCGTGTGAAATAGCCTTCATTTAACTCTGAATTATGGGATAAAGACGGCCCTAGTGTGTGTGGTCTAAATGTTGTTTCTCATTATTGTTTAAAAATCTCAAAACATTAATATATCACAAGATACTTTTTATCATCACAAACAAGTATTTTTTTTTAAATAAAAACCTTTGCCTTGTAAAGATTCTGAGCATGTGCCTATAGTATCTTAATTTTTAAGGCCAAATCTGTCATCTGTTTTTGTTTAATAAACTATACTTTAAAATGTAATTTAATGAACCCTTTAATTTTTGTGGCTTCAGTTTAAGTTGTTCAACATTGATATTCAATAAATAATCATAGATAGTGTGTGTTGCCTTCAATTAATCAATCAAGTAATGCAGCCTTCATTCAAAAATGTCTCAATTGTGAGCATATTTACTGTACAAAACTTGTCAGTGAACTATGAGGGCAAAAATAAAAAAAATCGTTTATTAATCGAAATCGAGTTAAAATGTTCAATTAATCGAGATTTTGATTTTAGGCCAAATCGCCCAGCTCTAATACATATATACACACACACTACTGTTCAAAAGTTTGGGGTCACTTTCTAACTCCATGATGGTTCCTGATTTGTATTTCTTTCTACATTGTAAAGTTTTGCTGAAGGCGTCCAAAAACTGCATGAATCTCCTTTGAACAGTTGATATTGAGATGTTTCTGCTACTTCTGCTCTGTAAAGACTTCATAACGCCTCTAATCTGAGCTGCTGTTAATTGGTCATTTTTCAGGCTGATAACTCTAAATGAACTTCTCGTCTGCAGCAGAGGTAGGTTTTGGTCTCGTCCTCCTGGGACGGCCTTCATGAGAGACAGTTTCATTATGGTGCTGGACGGATTTTGCAAATGCACTTGACACAATACTGTTCTTGCAGGAACTATTACAGAAAGGCCGACCTCTGTGTCTTAAAATAACAACTAACTGGTGTTTTTCTTGTTGTTACGTAATTACCTAATTCCATATGTGTTATTTTATAGTTTTGAAATCCACAGTATTGTTGTAGAATGTCGAAAATAAATCACTAAACAAAAACAAAGAAATTTGCGAATGACCCCAAACTTTTGAACGGTAGTGTATATACACATAATTACTTACTTTAGTAATCCAGAATAGAAAACCTAAGACACTGTCAAAAAGTTAATTTTGCAGAATGGGGCCTCCTTTAATGATTGAAATGCTGTGGTAGATTGCACTCTAATGTCCTAACTATCGTCCCTGTGCTAGCTTTGTGCTCCCTGGAGGCAGAGACGGGCCCCTGTCGTGCATCCATGCCTCGCTGGCACTTTGATATTCACCATAGGAAGTGTGTGCGCTTCATCTACGGAGGCTGTGCTGGCAACCGCAACAACTTTGAGTCTGAGGAGTACTGCATGGCTGTGTGCAAGTCTCTGAGTAAGTCTTGGCGAAGACAGAAACCTCAACTTACCTGTCAGTATTATCTCTTGGACCAACATAAGTGGGCTTTACAAATCACTGCATAACAAATGATTAATTACTATTTCATTATTCAGCCTGACTTCCTTATTTTTCCCCACATCCAAACTGCTATGACCTTTAGGGAGACACAAAGTAATATTGCAATTAAAAAATTTTTTTTGCTGCTGTGTTCTTAGCTTCCACTCTTAGTTGTCCATCTGTCTTTGTGTTAGTAATGCTAAAAATGAATGTTTTTATGGAAACTTAATAAATTCACAATGTCAGAGGAAATTAGGAAATTAAGTGTCCAATGTTCTTAGCAATTATTGCATTCAGGCTGTACCAGAAAAACATTTACTTCTGTTTTAGGGTGATTTAGTGAGTACCAACCACAATAAACCCTTGCTTATCTGTATGCTGTTCAGCAGCAGTGAGGGATTTTGATTTAAGCAGTGGTCCAAATAAAAGTGCAGCATCAGGATGAGTTTGGCAGCTCTGAGTAAGGAGGCTTTTGGGAGTCTTTAAGGAAATAACATGGGTTATGAGTAATGTTACCTAGTTAATCACACGAACTCGCAGTATGGACCTATGCAATTATTTATTCGTTAAAAGCTGCAGTTTATTACAGGGGTCGCCAACTCGCGGATCTGAAGCTGCATGTGGCTCTTTCATCCCTCTGCTGCGGCTCCCTGTGGCTTTGGAAAAGAAATAATGAGCATTTAATTGAAATGCATTTTATTTTAGTACATTAGTTGTTTCCAAATTCAAAGATTATGTAACATGAAATAAAACGTGTTTAAATTTTTGTCGCTCAAAATATGTGTCACAACCGCAGAGCTTTTTGAGCCCCAGGTTTTATTCAGGTTGACGGCTGACTGCACACTCCAGGACACACTCCAGGACACACTCCAGGATAAAAGAATGACTGCACATAGAAGCAGGCCGCATTTATGGCTTGCTACAGGTGGATAATTTAAGTGCGACTTTTCATTTTATAAGTACGAAGAGGATTATTTGAAAGTAACCTTCTACTGTACTCAGCATCTATTTTTCGGAGTTCAAAGTGTTTTTGTGGCATGCAGAAATAAAATTTCGTTTTTTTGTGTAGTAGTTCATTGATTCAGGGGTGACAGCGTACAGGATTTCCGGCGTACTGTGGCTGCGGGGGGGAAAAATAAAAATCAGGTTCGCGGATATTGATCTGTCGTTTCTCTAGATCTGAGATGCGCAGGTGATCGAGATGGAACAGCCAATCAGCAGTAGTGTGTGGATGTCTGTGATTGGCTGGTTTTGTAACACTGGACAAAGTTGAGCGAGCGTACAGGCAGAGTCGAGCGCGCACAGAAAATAAATATACATATAATTAAAATCAATTTCTGCAGTCCTACCTATTCAGTATGTTCTTGTACTACACTAACTGGTGGGCTTTGTAAGAAAATATTCTTTCCCCATGCTCTAGCCTGCGTTATTTGAGGCACCATCAAAGAGCCTGCACCCTTTGATGGACTAGGGCATGGTGGAAAAATTTGCTTAGGGACTGTGAACTGTGAAACATCTCTGTGACTGAAATAGTTTTTTTTTTTTTTTTTTTTTACTGGCAGCCAATGCCTCAAACTACAGTAGGATGATGTGGCATATTTTAGTAAGAACTTTGGCTTACTTGGAGCTTGTTCTTGCACCTAATGGACCATCCAGGCAACGTAGTTGTACCAAAAACATGACCAAGCCTTTTCCTTTAACTTATCTTGGCTTGAAGTGAAAAACTGAAGTCAGTAACCATACTGTACCAAGGTTTCTTTGCAGCTATAGACTATACAAAGGCTGGCTATCTTATCTTCCTATTGTCCTTGTTTAAGTACATGGTGTCAATGAATGTTATTCCTATGTAAGTATAAGCGTAACTACCACACTAGGGCTATGAAAATGAAGGGCGGTTTTATTTTAAGATGGACCGCTGACAACCGATCTGTCTTTTTTTCCTCCCATGACCCTTTCTTCCACCATTTTCTGCATGCTTGCCACCTGATACAATATTATCACAATACATAGTTCAATTAATATTGTAATTCTGTAAGTATCATGATTTTATAAATATCTCGATATTTTTTCCATTTTGTTACTATGTTTTGATCTGAATATAAGGAACTAAATGTACCCCTTTCCTTATAGCATTAGTTTTACCACACAAATCAAGGCCAGAATTTAAACAATACAAAATAACTTCAAATAGAAGAGTTTAACATTTAACTTAAACAAAAAGCTACATTGTTACTGAGCAGACTGCCATAATTATTATGTCTAAATGAATAATTCACTCCTTCCGCACGGGATGTGCCCGGGTGTATAGTTTAGAGTGTACCACTTAAGATTATTGATTATAATGATGTTTTACTGCCTCAAATGCCTTGTCTTGAGTATCTAATTTCGAGACTAATTAGCGCTTCTGGTGTTGCCTGGTGTAATGTTGGCAACTCGGAACAGAATCGGTTATGTCCAATGTTGGTTGGTCATGCCAGATCAAGCTGATTAAGCAAATTTTCAGTCACTGGGTGATGGACCGGTGCAACCCTATTATAAATGTAATGAATGATTTAAATAGCAATTTTGGAGTGAATGTGGCGATTACATGAATCACGATTCTGAATTGCCCCCCCCCCCCTCTCCTCCCTAGCTCTGCCCCCCACTCCAGAGCCAATGGATGACGTTGATGTTTACTTTGACACTCCAGCTGATGATCAGGAACATAGCCGCTTTCAGAAGGCCAAGGAGCAGCTAGAGATTAGACACCGCAACCGAATGGAAAGGGTGAGGAAGGGAGGGCGTGATGAAACTTGGTGGAAAAAAGAAAAGTGAAGTGAAAAAAAAAAATTTGAAATAGACCATGCAAAAATATGATTTACAGTCTGGGTTTATGGGTTTTAAGATTTCTCTGCTTTTCTTTTTTTATTGGTTTATTTCTCAGGTGAGAAAGGAATGGGAGGAGGCAGAGCGTCAGGCCAAGAACCTGCCTAAAGTAGACAGACAGACATTGATCCAGGTAAATGTATAATACTGTTGGATAACTTTAAGCCACTGAAAAGTAAGATTACACATAGCGGTGGTCAAGAAGACGATCAACACCCTCCATAAGGAGCGTGAGCCACACAAGGTTATTGCTGAAAGCATATTTGTGGAAAGTTCACTGGTGGGAACAGGTACATACCGTAAGCAACATGGATGACCGCAGCCCCAAGAAAATCATCAAGCAAAGCCGTGAGGATTGAGTCAAGTGCATCAAGAGACACAGATGTCTTCAGGAAGTGGGCTACAATTTTTGCATTCCTAGACACAAAATCAGAAGTGTCTTACCTTAATGGGGCTAAGGAGAAAAAGCATTGGACATTTGCTCAGTGGTCCAATGTTCTCTTTTTAGCTGAAAGTCCAAAGTCAATGCAGCCATCTACCGGCAGCATTTGCTGAAAATCTTTATGGAGATGCTGACTAACTGCTCACTAACTGTTCTGCTGACCATGATGTCACTGTGCTCGGTTGTCTAGATAACTCAGCTGCCTTAAACCCCAATAGAGGACCTACTGTATGTAGTAGAGTCATTTGGAAAATGAGAAACAACCAACCCAAAAATTCAGATGAGTTTAAGGCTGCTTTCAAAGCAACCTGGTCTTCACCAACACCTCAGCTGATCACCTTCTTAATTCATTAGCCCTGGCCAAGTATTGAGCGCATAAATGAACATACCTTTCAGAGATGCACTGTAAGTACTGTACGAAACAGTACCAGTAGTAAAATGGAGTTTTCATGTTCCACCAGTGCTTGGTGGGTTTCCTCTCAAAGTCCAAAAACATTCAGATTAGGTATATTGCCGTTCCCAGATTGTGAGTGTATGTGCATGTATGTGCACTGCGATGGATTGGCCTAGTTCCAGGTGCCCCGCAATCCTGCACCCAGGATAGGTGTTATAGATGATGAATGGATGGATGGATGGGTGGAGGATGGATGAAAGTTATCTCAGTTATACTGGGGGTGAATAATAAAATGGTTGCAAGGCACGACTTACAGTATGCAGGGCGCTTAATTCTCTCTTTCTGTCTCCTTTCTTTTCCTTTGTCTGCAGCATTTCCAAGCTATGGTAGAGTCTCTAGAGGAGGAGGCAGCCAGTGAAAAACAGCAGTTGGTGGAGACTCACTTGGCTCGGGTGGAGGCCATGCTGAACGACCGCCGTCGTTTTGCCCTAGAGAACTACCTTGCTGCTCTGCAGGCTGACCCACCCAGGGTGAGCGCACACACACACACACACACACACACACACACTAGTGTTGCAAAAAACTTTTGGAATCAATGAGTTGAGACAGAAAGTATGAGTGAAGATAAAATATATACAAAATTTATTTAAGGCTTCTGCAGAAGTATCTGTTGGATCAATACATACACAAGTTTAGCTTTAAAAAAGGGACCCAGAGTGGGTTTTCCCTTCTCGCTTTATGTTCTCTGTCTGCGTGTAAGCAGCTGGGGTGTTTATCCTGTCTTCTCTTGATGCTACAAGAAGAGAATGCCAGGACGTTCTGGACTTCAGCCTAGGGCCATTGTTATCTACCTGAACATGCACAAAGAGCTCACATACATTAAAGCCGTGATGGGAGATTTTTTTTCACTCTAAGAGTATAAGGACCTCATGACTACACTATTACCTACGATCAGCAGTTAGATTAGTATAATCCTATGATTACATTTTTCCCTTTAACCAGCTCACTCACAACCACACTGGCTAACACATACAGAGAAATGCTGTGTAATTTCAATTCAGTTGTATTTATATAATGCTTTTAACAATAGTCAATGTCGAAGCACAGTTTCCCAGAGTCAGAATAAAATGAAGGAAATGAGTATGAAAAAATATGTATAAATCAAAATGATCAGGTCTAGGCTTAACAGCTTTATGTGGCAAATAAAATTAAGTCAGCTGAGTACCCAAGTTATCTCATTAGTGAACCTTTTCTTCCCTGGATGTATTCCAGTAATATAATGCCAAGGTTCATTGGGCTCAGATTGTGAAGGAGTGATTGTGGGAATGTGAGAAGTAATATATACTTATTAATTAACTATAAAGTGACCTTAACCCTATTGCAAGTAATTTTAATGTGCCAGAGAAGGTCAAGTCCACCTCCTGAAGGCAAGTAAATGTTGTTGCATTGCATAAGGTAGATGTAACAATGTCATGACAAGGCCACACCATAATCAAGAATAAAACTTGGCCAAAGAAATATTGTATCCCTCCATTTCTTTGTAATTATTATCTACAGTAGCATACTCTTTAAACAAAATAGCCCTAACCCAGTCCAGCAGGTCACTGACCCCTTGTGCCAAGTAAGCTCCAAAAAGACATGGTTCATCAAAGATGGAGGGGGAGATCTAAATGGCCTACACAGTGCCCTGGCGTCAACCTCATTTAACACACATTTTGGATGAACTGTGGCCTGGAACTTCTCATCCTTAACTCAGTGCCTGACCCACCTAATTCTCCTAGCATGGGTGAATGGGCACAAATTAAAAAATCTAGTGGAAAGCCTTCCCTGAAATGGAATAATGATGAGGTTGATGGGGGCGTTTCTGAAGTTGTCCAAAACGCACATATTGCCATGAGGTGTCCACACATTTTTGGCCATGTGGAAGATGCTATTAAAGTGAAACTCATTTAGATATTGCTTTGACCTTAACCCTGTTTGGTACAATGATAATTCATTGAATCTTACCAACAATCTTCTACCTGTTCTTGAGATGGGATGCTAGAGAACATTATCTAAAAGTAATACAGTGGAACTTTGGATTACGAGCATAATTTGTTCCGGACGTGGGCTCGTATTCCAAAACGCTCGTAAAGCAAATTAAATTTTCCCATAAGAAATAATGGAAACTTAAATTATTCTTCTACAGCCCAAAACAATTAATACATAAAAATGATTTATACAGAATATAAAGTAAAAATAAAACTAATTAACCTGCACTTTACCTTTCAAAAAAGTAAAAAATAAATCCAGACAGATAAGTGTTTCCGTTTGTGCGTGCAGGCAGTGTGTGTGAGGCTAGAGTAAGTGGAGACTCTTGCTTTCAGCCCCTCCTTTCTCCCCCTTCTCATCTTACCCAGTAAAACTTTCTTCTTTCGTCTGAATTAAACACACACACACACATTAACGGAAAGACTGTTGTTCTCACCTAAATTATTAAAGCTTCTCCGCTTTATTTTAATGTTGCTCGCGACAGCGTAACAGCCCGTTAATTCATGCTCGTGTAATGATGAGATGGACAAACTGCTCGATGCCCGTTCTTTTATTTTCTGCATTATAGGGCTATAGTACAAACTTTCGGGTGGATCCTGCACTTAAATCCAACAAAAAAAACTACTGAAGAACAAAACACAGGCTCTATATCCTAGCTTACATCTCGCATTCGCGTTCAGACACACCGGACTGCATTACCCACAATGCATCTCCCGCACTGGTCTACACTTCCGTAAGCAGCGGTCATAAATCAACATCTCTCTCCCGCTACACTGTTTTATCTGCAAGTTAGCAATAAATATCCTAATGACACTCGTGTAAGCACAAACTAACAGAATCACTGCTGTAAATTAAAACAAACAAACAAATGAACCGGACTTTACCTCTGAAAAGATTTTATTCGGAGAGAAGAGTGTTCGTGTCTCTCTCGCTCGCGCGCGTGTGCGTTTGTTTTTGAAGGGGGCTGCGCACAGACAGCCGGCACAGTGTCAAATTACGCTCGCTCACAGACACACACATGCGCGCGCACACACACACACACACACACACACACACACACTCGCGCGCACACACACGTGTTATAAGAAACCGTACACGCGCTGAACACACGCGCTTCCAAAAACAATAATAAACAATAATAAAATTTGTTCTGCACTCACACAGGGTCACACTGTTATAGTAAACAGTACACGTGTGCACGCATGTTGATTACACCAGTAAGAGACGAGCACTAAGACCCAGCAGGGGAGACGATTACCCACAATTCTGCAGTGCAAGAGAGAGAAAAACCGTTGGCGCAGTTGTGATCACATGATGCTCGGTGTCAAAACAAGAAACGCATACGTGATACATGATAGTTGATGTTCGTAAATCAAGACAATGCTCGTTTTTCAAGTCAAAATTTATAAAAAATCTTGAACACTCATAAACCACGTTACTCGTAATCCGAGGTTCCACTGTATATAAAAGGACAAAATGTGTCAATTCTTTGGCTTAAACTAAATGCCCCTTATTCTTTGACTGTCCAACAAAATGAAATATCCATTAAGTAACATACTGTACATTTTCACCATAATACAGATTCCAAAAAAGTCCACCCCAAATTCCAGTACACAGGAACCTTGGAGTGCCGGTAGCTTGGCCTGCAAGCGTTTTGCAAGACAATCAAAATTAATTTATTAACTAAATTTTAACTTAACCAAGCGGAGTCTTGAAATAAGAGTAGTGTGTACGCGCTTTATCTGCCGAGAGTCACCTGATCACAATTGAGCCAATAGTTCTTCTCTCTCGTGCTGTGGGATTGTGGGTATTGGTCTCCCATGCTCAGTGTCGGTGCTCGTGCGTCACTCGTACGGTCAACTTCCGTGTGCACGTTTACTATAACATTGTAACCACAAAACTTTTAAAAAATTTTCTGTCCAAGTGTAGTAACTGTACTGCAACAGCAGCCCTCATGAAGAAAAAAGGTTAAAAAGACTAGAGATGTGATTTTTGTGTACAGAGATTTCTTTTCTTTAGCCAGCAATTTTGTGCTTTGATGGCAGATGTGATTTTTGGAAGATGGTTTTAGCCTTCTGGCAAAAGCAACCATATTTGCAGCTAAAATGTTCCGAGGTTGAATGAACGTTCATGCAAGGTTAAAGTTTCCCAAAACAGCCCCAAAGCATCATGAGTATTATGTATAGTCTCTTGGAAGCATTTTTAGTTTTTATTATTATTATTTTTTTTGCTAAACAATGAAAGCATAATTTTTTTGTCTTATCTGACCACAACACGGGATTCCAGGTGTAACTCCAGTGTGGCAAAGGTCAGACCCTTCAATTTGTCTCAGGAAGGGCATTTTTTTTTTTTTTATGGAATTTGTTCAGAATATTTCTTAATGAGACAAAGACGCTAACAGAAACCATTAAAACTGCTATACTGATTTACATTATTTATTTATTTATTTTTTGGAAATGCATCCATTTGTTTAATTACATTTCAGTGGATACCAGCTGCTGTGATGAGATGCAAGCTCATTTTTTATTATGCATTTAAAGCAGGCCAAAATATGATTAAAGCAGGCCAAATGAAGCAAGAATGCAGGCCAAATTTGATCTGTGTACCTTATGTTTAACACATGTGGTTTAGGTGTTAAACCCACTGTATTAAATTCATGAAGGCGTCTCTTGAAGTTTTTTTTCACCAAGGAAAGAGTCTTTTTTTTTTTTCTTTTTTTTTTTTTTCTTTTATTCTAAATGGTAGCACGGCCAAGGACATGGCAGCTGTATGCCTCAGAATGTATTTGTGGGGTTGCTGCCACAGATATTTAGGGGTAAAATTATACAATGTGTACTAGAAAAAAAATTTATAGTGTTGCATAACGTTAAGCGTTATTTTACAACATTTAACCAACGCCAGTTAGGTTCAGTCTTCGGCCCCTAAATGAGACACACCCAATATCGGAAGCACAACTGCAAAAAAAATCGTCAATAAAAAAAAGCATGTTGGCTCAACAGTATGGCAGGTTTTTTTGTGCTTTAACTGATGTCTGATCACAGTTGTGCTGGAGAACAGTTCAGACCAAAACCAGAACTACAACAACTAATTTTACAGTTCACTTAAAACATTATATTTATTTAGTTAAAGAGTTTATATTTCTAAGATTAATTGCATATTATTGATGTTGTGTTTACCTGTCACTCCAGATCATTTCATTATCCTTATTTATCTTTTTAAGTTGAGTGTTCCATGATAATAAAAAAAATATATAATAATTATATAATAATAATAATTATCAATATCAACTGATGTGAAAAATTATCATTGATATATTTATGTGCCATCTCGCCCAACTTCAATATGTACAATAAAAACAATAGCTTATTTTAGAATTCATAATGCTGTTTATTTTTTACTTTACTGTGGTGTCTTCCCCTTTTCTAATACAAATAAATTAATCTTATTTTAATAATTCTGATTTTGCATTCTGCAGCCACACCATGTACTGCAGGCTCTGAGGAGGTACGTTCGTGCAGAGAATAAAGACCGGCAGCACACAATCCGTCACTATCAGCATGTGCTTTCTGTTGACCCTGAGAAGGCAACCCAAATGAAGTCTCAGGTACAGACACACACACATGCGCACACACATGCGCACACACCTGCGCACACACCTGCGCACACACCTGCGCACACACAGGCAGACTGCAATACTGTGTTTGTTTTAAAGTTTGTCTATGTAAATAGTTTTGTGTTTCTGACTTCCATCGGCTGAAAGAAAATACATTTATAGTCCATTCATTAGTACAGACTGACATGATGTGTGTTGGAGAGGACAGACACTTCTCTAAGCCTGTACTGGAGAGAGGCTCTAGTGCATCTTTCATTTAGTTGTAGAGATTTGGTTGGGTGAATGCCATTTATCTCTCTTTTTTTTTTTATTATTATTTTTTTTTTATGTGTCTTTATTTCCCAAGTTTGCTTGTTCATCAACTCTAATGGACTGGTTATCTCAGCCAAACTTGACAGAGCGTATACCTGATTAGTCTTTTGAATTGGCAAGTCAACTTATGCATTATAAAACCCAGTCTGTGCTTTTGTGACTTAATAAAGATTGATAGCAGATGCAGACTTTGTCACAGTTTTTCATACAGTAGGAGACACAGCAAAAATACCTAACCATACAGTATACCGTACATACAGTGAACAGCTGTCTGTGTGTGTGAATGCCTATGTGTTTTATACACTACTCGGCTCAAAAACATGCATACACTAATATCTTTTTTGGATCGCCTTTGTCTTTGATTATAGCTGTAGCATTGATTTGATATGCTTTAGCAATGTTTTTTTTTTTTTTTTGATGATGGGAGAGTCATCAAAAAATCAGATGCCACATGCCAAACCTGGTCTCATTTTTGGGCACATAACATTGCTGAACCTAAAACTTGACCATTTGACTTATAACATTGCTTGCATCAGACTTGAAAATATTATACCCCCTACAACAAGACTAAATTGGCCATCATTACAGTAGCTTCCCACCAATTACAGTATACTTAAAGTATGGAGTTGTATCTTATTCCTTGCTGAAATTGAAACTGGATTATTTTTGTATTTCTACACTATATTTAGAATGTACTCCATCTTATCTCTCATTCCTTTTTGCTTCGTTAAAATTATTACAATGTTCCATTTTTCCCGCCTGAATTTGTGATGTGTTATCAGTTGACATAACTGAACAAGAATATGACACACTACCGCTCAAAAGTTGAAATTTCTTTGTTTTTGTTTAGAGATTTATTTTCTACATTCTGCAACAATACTGGGGATTTTAAAAATATGAAACAACACATATGGAATTAGGTAATTACAGTGCATAACAAAAACGTTCAGTTTTTTATTTTAAGGCCAGCTTTAAAAATCACCAATTAACATCACCTCGGATTAGAACCGTTATGAATGCTTTACAGATAATGAGTAGATTATTGCATATTTTGGATGCCTTCAGCATTGCTTTACAGTGTAGACAGAAATAAAAATCAGCAACGATCATGGAGTTAGAAAGTGATTGCAAACTTTTGAGCGGTAATGTACTTCTACAGATTTACCCCAGATTCAGTTCTGATTATAAATTATATATTATTAACCAAATTCCACATACTGGTAAGAATAATATTTAAATTTAAAAGAACCCTGTCTGGTACGTAGGTGTCACTTATACGGAGAAGCTGTTCACTGTGCAAACCCTTGGTACTAGTTATAAATGATGTACAGATGTTCTGTTTTTGTATACGTTTGCATCCTAGGTGGTGACCCACCTCCGCGTGATCGAGGAGAGGATGAATCAGAGTCTGTCTCTGCTTTATAAGGTACCTTATGTGGCAGATGAGATCCAGGATGAAATTGGTAAGTGGTGAATGTGTATGTGTGCATAGATCCTCTAGATCTGCCATAATTGTTATTTCTAAACAAATTTAGCAAACAAATCACCCCTACCACATGGGCAGAGTCTCAAAACTCAACAATCGTGGTGTTTTGCGACTGGTGTAAGCATATGTAATGAGTGGGTTTTGAGATTAATTTGCTGATTTTGGAGAAAAGGTTGATTGGATGATGATAACACAAGATTGTTGATAACATAACGCCATAAAAATGACACTTGGAAGCTTGTGCACTTGGTACAGAATTATTTATATCAGAGGCTGATTGGTCGTTCAGCAGTCACGGCTGTTCAAACTAAAAAGCAGTCAATTCTAGTCATGAGCAACTATTGAAGCACTATTATAAGTGAAAAATAAAATAAAAATAATTGATTTTGGAGTCAATGTCCTGATATGTGAAACACCTCACAAAGCAATCGCGATTTATGATCCAGCACACCATTCATTTGAACCTTACAGTGAAACCTCGGATTACGAGTAACGCGGTTTGCGAGTGTTCCGCAAGACGAGCAAAGATTTGTAATAAATTTTGACTTGGGAAAACAAACAAGTCTTGGTTTACGAGTACAGAATATCAAGTATCACGTATGCGTTTCTTGTTTTGACGCCGAGCATAACGTGATCACAACTGAGCCAACGGTTTTTCTCACTCTTGCGCTGTGGAATTGTGGGTAATCGTCTCCCCTGCTGGGTCTCAGTGCTCATCTCTTACTGGTATAATCAACATCCGTGCATGCGTGTACTGTTTACTATAACACTGTGACCACGTGTGTGCGTGTATAACATTATTTTATTTTGTGTCTCTATGCGTGTGTCTACGGTGCGCGTATAAAGCAAAAGTAAGTCTCATTAGAGAGGTTAAAGATCAATTTTCTCTCTCTGGTCAAGGCTCAGCCTGCTCTGTGTCTCTGTGCTTTCGCCTACACAGACACACATACACAGAAACACTGCTCTGTCGCGATTCTTTTCAAAGGTAAAGTGACGGTTAATTTGTTTTATTTTTACTTTACAGCAGTGATTTCATTTGGTAGTGATAACGTTTTGATGGTGTTTTGATGGGTTACAAACCCGCTTCCAGAACGAATTATGATCGTAATCCAAGGTTCCACTGTAGAGGATAATGCACTCTGTCAGATGGAAAAAAATTGTCATGTTTTTCAAATCATTCCTGACCAAGAGTTCAAGGTGTTGACTTGGGCTTTGATTTTCCCCGATTTCGATCTGATCTAGCATGCGTGTGATGTGCTTGGCAAACAAGTCTGATCCATGGAGGCCCAATCTTGCAAGTTAGAGAGATTAAAGGATCTGCTGTTGTTTTGGTGGTAGATACCACAGCACACCTGCAAAGGTCTTGTGCATTCCAATCCTCGATGAGTCAGAGCTGTTTTTCCAGCACAGCGCAGAACTATAGACCTTTTGTGGTCATGTAATACACAATCAAAACATTTTGCCATTTTGTCTGGCACAAATAATGTTACTTTGTCATTTTTGTTGCAATGTATGTTTAAAAAAAAATAAAAAACTTTGGTCATTTGATATCACTGAGTTTTATAAAGCTTCAACTGATCCTGCAACTGCCCTTTCGAGGACTGTGCTTAGGCAGGTTTATAATATGGTCATACTGTATTTACAGCTATCTTCTTGGGTACAATTTTATTTTACTCTTATCGGTTAGTAAAACTGAAACATTTGAAAAGAAGAATATCATCATAGCTAACAAGTTTTTGTGGTTTTTCTCTCTACCACATTACCACTTTGAGGACATACTGTAGCAATTTAACATTAAATTGTTACAAATGCTAAACAAAGATTAATAATCTTAAACTACAAAGGGCCAATGATCACCAACAGGGTCCCCTTTTCCATCAAGATTAGCCTTGTCTCCATGTTGGCCAGCGGACGATCACAAATCTCTTTTTATCTTTTCATTCTTTCAGTGGAAGACTGTCTTACTTTTATTTTTTGAACCTCACGTGTTGTGCCTTTACCATGCACAACTACTGTTCAGCATTGTAAAACTGCAGACAGACTGCCAGACAAAATGGCAACTGGTTTAGCTTTACATCAGGTACATCAGGTATCAGCTTTACATCATAATGCAGAAGCTTTAGAAAATATTAGGCTGGTGGTTTTAATATTATGGCTGGTCAGTGTACATATACTCACCATCCAGGAACACCTAACAGGCTCTAGAATTTACACAAAATGGTGAAAACTGTTCAGTTAGCATGAACCCCTTTTTGACGGGAAAGGTCAGATGAAAATTCCTGGATTGTTTCAAGCTGCCACGATGTACTGTATGTAACTCGATCACTTTTTCCAAACACAGTAAGCAGAAAATTAAGTCAGCACGCACAAAACATAAAACATTGAGATGAATATCAATAGCTGAAGACCTCGTTATATTTCACTTCATTGAACCAAGGGCAGGAATATACAAGTCTATATTGGACACAGGCTCATTGAAATGAAACAAGTAAGAGGAAAAAAATCATTACAATAGTTTTGTCACATATGAAGAATGATATAAATAAAGCCAAAGGAATTTGCATCTTGGGGGGGAAAAAAAAGACATAAATATATAACACGGGGAAAATATTTTTTTTGTCATCCATTAGCAACCAGTGAGCTTTCAACTCAAATTAGGAAATAAGCTATTGAACTGCGAAGATTGGGAAATGGCTAAAAATAGGCATCTTGTTCAAAATATCAGGACCAGAGTTGAGAAGTATAAGTGTGGAACTGTCGACAATTTTAAGGTTCCACGCTTGGTGAGATGTACAGTTTTTCTGCAGGGAACAAACAGCTCCCAGATGTAGGCTCATTTGGTTTTAGGAAAAATTAAACAAGTAAACCACCAATGTAGGAAAATCATAGCATGAAAAGCATGACGTGCAATGTACAGTACAAAGAACATCCTCTTTGTGTTTGTTAACATATTCAGTAATACTAGTAATATTTGAATGATGGTGGATTGAATGTTAGTTTTCAGAAAACAAAATGAGAGCATGAAGAATTTTTTTTTAACCCCTGTAGGGTCTGAAACGTAGCTCTTGTTTTTTTTTTTTTTTTTTTACCATGGTCTGACTTTGGGGAAGATGGGGAACTTGAAGGCTTTCCATCTGTAAATAATCTTTTTTTTACTGTAGAACGTTGAACTCTAACCCTAGGTATTGTTTGGAAATGGTTTATATTAATAATAACCCTTTCCAAATTAATATGCAGAAACAATTGTTCAGCTAAGACCATTCCTTATAACACACCTGAATGCTCCAGACCAGTAAACTGTTAAAACTTTATACATGACTGTAGATGTGTTGTCTAAAATCCCTCCTCTAGTGTCCTCCATCCTTGCTAAACCATACAAAAAACAGTCTATGTGCTCTTAATCTTGCCAGGGGACGCAGGCTGCAACAAAAACTGAAATTTGGGTTACCTTTTTTGTATTTTTTTATTATTACTTTGTATTATTGCAATTTTTTGTGTTACTGAAGGAAAACCTTTGTTACAAAAATCATGTCGACAATAAAAGCACAAGTCTTTACTCATTTGTTAAAGCCCAAAGCATCTTTGATTTCGTATGCATTTTGATGTATCCTAATTTAAGCCAATTATTATGAAGTGTGCCAATAATTCTGGAGTTGACTGTAGTGTAAAGTAGTGTGAAAAATAAAATGAGGGACAGTTCTGTAGGTGGAACAGAAAATGTCAATGTTGCCTTAGCATCCCTTCTGTCACTTTATTTATTACCTGATTATTTCTGTTCCAACGTTCCACCTTCTGGTTCTCCATTTTGAGTTTGTTTGTTGAGCTTTATTTTTTTCACTTTTTTTTTTTCTTATGATCTCTCTCTCTCTCTCTCTCTCTCTCTCTCTCTCGTTTCTCAGATGATCTTCAGGAGCAGAAGGCAGACATAGATCAGTTCCTGTCCTCAGAGTCACAGCCTGATGTCACTGTCTCTTCTGAGGATAGTGCGGAGGTTTCTTTATTTGATGGCAAACCTTCCCGCCCTTTCCATGTCAGCTCTCTAGGCTCACAGCCTGAACCTGAGGGTAAGTTCTAGCTGGTACATTTGGGTTCTTGGGGTGCCTGATCAGTATATTCACAGCACTTTTGTACTTCAATTCTACATACTGATATTTTCATATTTTTTCAAAAAGGCATTATTAATGTTAGTTAGGCAAGTTCCCATTTACTGGGAAATCTGGGCCATAATTGCCCATACTCTGATCAACAGATTAAACAACTATTCTATACCCTTTACCTAGGGACAGTGTTAATAATGGGTTTTGTGTGCAGTTCCATACTCTGGGACCAAAGTAAATGTACTGTACTGAATCTTGAACACTATTTCCTAGAAACTTACCCATAAGGGCCCTAGGTGAGGAAGAACTCGTGTTGTGGTGGTGATGACCCAACACCTAACTACGGCTAGCCTGGACTCAATTGAAGAAAGGCACATTTTGGAGAATAAGATAGACCAATGCTTTACTTCAAAGAGTGTCAACAAAACAAGGGCAAACAGAGAAACTGTTTCAAACATTGAAACTGAACAAAATGATAAAAATTCCAGTCCAAAATTAAAGTTCCATAAAGGGCAAGCGGTGAAATGGTCTTAAAAGGGCTACATTTACAATTCACAAAATCCAAAAAGGACTATAGGATGGAATGCTTTAACACCTGTTGACAGTGTGACCCAGTCGGGATGACACTCTGGCATTTTATAACCTGATTCGTCTAAAACGAACAGAATATATTTGATTAGTCTAGCTATGCAGCCAGCTACAGTACTTGTGCAAATTTAGCCAAGTACTGTAGCAGCAGCCCTGCACTGTGCCCATCAGTCACCACAAAATAGTGTTTTTATAGTAGTGTACTTACCTGTGTCAAAATGTGAACCCTTCAGGAAATGCTGAAGGTGATGATGGTGGTCCACCTTGAATTGGCTACTCATACCATATGATGCATCTTTGTTACATACTGTAGGCAACCTGAGTTCCACTGTTTTGCTCCCAAGCTGGAAAATCACACTCCATTTACATGTTTTCCACGCCGGTTATGAGAACTGTTACGGCAGTTGATATTACAGCAACACTTGTTGCACGTTTAAGATAGTTAATATACAGTAAACACCACCTTAACATCTACCTCCACTTCTACTGTAGGGGAAGAGGGAGCGAGATCCTAAGTCAAGCAAAAAGACAATGATATCCTCAGCCCAGCAGGGAGGGTGCATAGAGAGTGCTAGAGTAAGGGGTTGAGGCAGTTTGGCTAAAAAGAGATGCCTGCTGCTTGGGAGTTCCCCTTGTTCCATCTCCCAGCAGCCAGTTTCCAGAAAACAGTGTCTGCCAGCTCCATGAAGGTAGTCTTAATGTGACTGACTAAGTTGTTTGGTGGCCTACCAACCACTGACTAAAAGCTTAAACACCCCTTTCTCGTCTGTGAAATCTTGAACCCCGATTCTGGCTGGTTGGTACTGTACTTCTTGAGAGACTGCATAAATCCCACAATTTAGATGAGCAGCTGCTCGTGCCACTGTAACTAACTATAGCTGATCTTTAATAGACCAGTGCTGTCTTGCATCTGCTTCTTGTGGCCCCTGTTGTGGTGGATGTAGAGCTCATGG
Source organism: Channallabes apus (assembly GCA_030522415.1). Taxonomy (NCBI): domain Eukaryota; kingdom Metazoa; phylum Chordata; class Actinopteri; order Siluriformes; family Clariidae; genus Channallabes; species Channallabes apus. The sequence continues at coordinate 3,189,989 of CM060131.1, forward strand.
GAGTTCTACTCTGCTCACGCCTACCATAAAGGTTGGTATTACTGGATAGGAATTTAATGCAGGTCATAGTGGTGAAGACCCCACACTTATTTACTGTTGCACAGTCTGGGCTGCACTCAATTGCAAAGAGATGTGATACAGAGTTATGGGAATACAATGGTAAATGTTTTTCCTTCAGATTTTCTTCAAAAAATCGATTAAAATAGAATCGTATACAATTTGGGGATATGACTAAGGAAGACTAAATCCAAAATTTAAGCACAGAAGTCAACTAGACAAAAAAAAAAAAAAAAAAAGCAGTGGTCTTAAAATGGCAAAATTTATCATTTACAAAATCACGAAAAACAATAAATTCCCATTGATGAAAACATCTGAGGCAGCCGGGAAGGTAAAGCATGAGAGTTGCAAAGGCAATGACTAGGTAGTCTCGTGACATACGCACAAGAACAGACTCCAGAACAAACAAGCGAGTAGAAATAGTCTAGATTATGATGAACATGTGCAAACACTCATGAGAGTTAACAAGGTGGGGAAATTAAAGAAGAAAAATCACAAATCCATTTAATGTGGTTAGTTTAACCCTAATACTTGCACTTGACAATCTGTTGCTTTCTGTATGTTCTCTTGAAATCCAAATCCTTTCTAGCTGAAAGCTTTCTTTCCTGTATCTTTTTTTTCCTTCAGTTTTTATCCCATTGGTAGATAATTCTTCTTATTTTGGGGTTTTCTTTCTATTCTTTCCTTACAAATCCTATCTTTGTTTTTCTTTTTTCCCCCTCTGCTTGCTTACAATAACTAGGCGATCTATCTGAGCCCCCACGTGCCTTCAAGAAAGGTGGGTCTTTGTAGCTTCTTGTTGTTTCACTCCGTTGATTCCTTTCTGCCTCCTTAACACTTGTTTTTATTCTTATTTTCCCAATTTCCCAATCTTTTTTTTTTTTCCATTTGCTGATTTTAGTATTGTTTTCTTAATTTTATATTTTGTCTTAGGTATGTATGTTTTACCTGGTTATTTTTCCATTAATTTTGTCTCTCATTCAACCTCCCCTCTGTGTTGATTTAGGAAAGCTGCTTGATTTAAAAAAAAAAATAAAAAATTACAAAATGGTTTAATATGATGATACTTTAGATTTAAAACTAAAGATATCGTAAAGCATTAAGCCATTAGGGAGAAAAAACACCAGTGGTTTTTTGGTTCCCTCATATACATCCATTTTAACTGCCTCTTTAGATAATTTATTTTTTTCCAGTTTAATTACTAAGTTCATTTAGTTATGTTTCACATCGAACATTCAACCAATCTTATTATCTATTAAATCACTTACTCCGAGGTTATAGTGGAGCAATAAAGAGGTTTTGCTCTTTGAACTGGGGACCCATGTATGTGCACAGTGAAGGCATTTTGATGCACATGATTGTATATTAATAGTAATGTCAGAATTTAATATAATTAAATAGAAGTCACTGACACCATCCAGAACTACATATTGTCGTAAATCTTCAGTACATCAGTCAGAAGGTAAAAGCATTGTCATTTTTTATTATTTTATCATGATGTTGTGTTGCAACCTTTTTTTTTTTTTTATATAATTTTTTTTTAAAATAATTTTATAATTATACAGTAAATGGTCCATTCTGCATGTTTCTAAATGTAGCATTTATCTGCTACCTTTTAACTGCCACCTTTTTTAGATTAAGTGCTATTTGCATCATTAAGATTTACCTGTATGTTAAATGCTATAACTGTAGTTGTCGTCTAGTGAACGAAGACCAGATAGAACAAATACAGTGCATCCAGAAAGAGTCAGGTTCGAGGGAAAGATGAATGCAGCAATGTACAGAGACTTTGATCTTTGATGAAAACTTGCTCCAGAGCATTCTAGAACTCGAACTGGGACCTTTAATTCTGCAGAAATTTCTCTGTACCCTTCCCCAGATCTGTGCCTCGTACACTCCTGTCTTGGAGGCAATTCCTTGGACTTCATGGATTGGTCTGTGCTTTGACATGCACTGTTACCTGTGGGACCTTATATAGCTCAGGGGGAAAAAAATAAACGGCCACTGCAAAATAATCTTTTTTTTATTTATAAATTTTTTTTTTTATTTATTTATTTATTTTTACAAGTGCATGTATTGGTGAGAGAGGAAATTTTTTGAGAACTGCTGAAAATATTTCTCCTAAATTAAAATTTTAACTATTATTATTATTTAATGTGTATATTTAAAGGAAATGATAGCATCACAACACATCAAAATAACACAAGATCATGCAGTATTTGCAGCGCTTTAATAATTCAAAACAAAATGCAAAAAAATCCAATACAAATTGTCTTAATGCTTTGGCTAAATAACATTAAGAATTCAGTATTTAGTGGAATCACCCGATTTGCAATTATAGCTTTCATGTGTTTTAGGCTGCGTATAAGACTGTAACATAAGAAAATGTGGAAAAAGTGAAGCGCTGTGAACACTTCCCGGATGCACTGTACAGTAGTTCAATTTAGCAGAGTTCTCTAGCTGTGTGTAGCCTTTTATACAACAGTAAAGCATGTGATGAGGAAGGTGGGGTAATTGATTTTTAAGGGAGTGGTGGCTCAGTGATTAACGCTCTGGTTTACCAATCCAAAGGGCAGCATATTAAGCTCAGCACAGCCAGGTCAAGGCCATTGTTGTCCCCTTTAGCACAACCCTTAACTCTCTTTATTCCAGGGAATGCTGGGTAATGATTCAACATTTCATCATAACATCTGCAAAGCAAAAAAAAAATTCTCTGCACAATATACATGGCAGATAAAGTCCTTCATGTACATAATGTTCGATAAATTCAGCATCTGCAAATTAAATAACTGCAGTAAAAAAAAATTATTTCTTTCTATTTTTACATTTATTTTTGAAGTTTGTATATTGTTTACAAATAGGACATGGGTCTTAACGCTTGGTTATGTGTGTAGACAAGTTAAATCTAATATTTCTGTGTGAATGGCGGTGCTGTTCTTCTTTTTGTTTGTTTGTAGGTTCTGGAATGATGAATAGTCTGGATGGTCTGATTGGAGCAGAGGAGAGAGTTATCAACAGCAAGAACCAGATCAGTGGTAATGAGGTGAGCAAATCGTAGCTTTTTTGTCATTCTAACATTTATAAAATTAAACCTTCCTTTAACTCTCAGTATACATGATATTGATGCAGATCCATGATTTGAACCAAGAGAAACCAGTACAGTTATGGAGGTGCTACACTTTTTTGAACAGTTATAGGCTTTGTGAATTAGATTTTATGAAAGAAAACAATAACAGAATATTTGATAAATTCTGTGAACCTGTGAACCAATAAAAAGTTGGTTGGTCAGTTAATTGACTTATAGGATTACTTGTGCAAGAATACTAGAAAGGTGAAAAATACTAGAAAGATCTAACTTAAAAGCTGTTTACATTAGCATATTTGACATTTGACCAGTTAAGAGTTTTTGTGGGTGCTGAATGTTCCTGGTCGTAAATGCTGAGTGCACAGTAATTGTCACAGTAGTCTTCTTCTTTGTCTTTCGGCTGTTCCCTTTCAGGGGTCGCCACAGCGAATCATCTGCCTCCATCTAACCCTATCCTCTGCATCCTCTTCTCTCACACCAACTAACTTCATGTCCTCTCTCACTGCATCCATAAATCTCCTCTTTGGTCTTCCTCTAGACCTCCTGCCTGGCAGTTCCAACCTCAGCATCCTTCTACTGATATATTCACACTCTCTCCTCTGAACATGTCCAAACCACCTCAATCTGGCCTCTCTGACTTTATCTCCAAAACATCTAACATGGGTTGTCCCTCTGATGAACTCATTCTTGATCCTATCCATCCTTGTCACTCCCAAAGAGAACCTCAACATCTTCAGCTCTGCTACCTCCAACTCTGCCTCCTGTCTTTTCTTCAGTGCCACTGTCTCTAAGCCGTAGAGCATTGCTGGTCTCACCACTGTCCTGTATACCTTTCCTTTCATTCTCGCTGATACTCTATCGCACAACACACCTGAAACCTTTCTCCACCCATTCCAACCTGTCTGTACACGTCTCTTCACCTCCTTTCCACACTCTCCGTTGCTCTGGACCGTTGACCCTAAGTACTTAGTCCTGCACCTTCTTTACATCTGCTCCCTGTATCCTCACCGTTCCTCTTGGGTTCCTCTCATTCATACACATGTATTGTGTCTTGCTGCAACTAACCTTCATTCCTCTGCTTTCCAGAGCATTATGGTTTTACTATGATTATGTGGCTGGCTGTTGGTAGGTATGCTCTTGATGGTGTATTTTTGTGCTATGTGGACAAACATATTTAAGAATGAAATAAAAAAACTTGTGTAGACGAGGCCTCAGTTTTATTATGCAGAGAGACCATAGAGCAGTTATAGAAATAAGGATGAATTGGCAGAATGGCCTGCGATTTGTCTTGGACCTACAGAGGGGTGTGTCTTTGTTGCTGTCTTGAAGTCTGAAAATCTAGTAACCTCTGGTGACCTGTGGAGTGAGACAGGACAGAAAGTTTGTGTTCCAGCATCTCCTTAATAATGGAAGGGCTAAAAAGCAAGTCCCCACACAGCAATCTAGAGAACATCCTTTTCAGAAGATGTGGAATTATGTCCATGTGTACAGTAGTTTGTCGTCCATGGATTATTATATATTACCTTATTTATATATGTATACATATTATATTTATTATATTTTCATGCCCTTACTTATTATGCATTTATTAATTCCAATGCAATGCTTTTTGTTCCCAAAATAAATGAGTTTTGAGTCTATTTTTAATCCCACTATCATTGCATGGCATTTTTTCCCCCCGAATTTCTTTCCCATAGTTACATCTTTGTTCTAAGTTATGACTGCACTGCAGACTAGTGAGTCATGGATGCACTTGACTGATTGTGTTTTTGTATGTATGCATGCTAGCATGACGCTTTTTGTTCTAGAGGTTTAAACAGGAAATCTGAACATCAGTAGGCACATTTAGCAATATTGTTGACGTGAATGCTGATGTCAGATTTTGGGGGGTGGGATTTTATTTTTAGACATAGTGAAGACATAGCACCATGGTTCCCAAGAATGTTATTAAGGACTGTAGCAAGAAGAAATGGGAGCCACTTTAGTGCCAAGAGGAATCATAAATTTAGGTATTACATAATTTCCCCTTAAGAACTCGCCTCCTGAAGGGATTACATGTATATGCTGAGGTACCACTCTATTGGAACATTTTCAAAGGAAGTTATGTTTTCCTTATGTATTGTATGTTCATTAAGCCTAAAGTTATCTTTATGGAGTTAAGTATGATGCTGTCAGCCTCATTAATAATGATATTAATGCAAAACATAATGATACTAAAAAAGTAATCTCTTTTCAAAAGACCCATGTTTTGCTGTTTTACAGCCTGAAATGATAAAACACATGGCTTTATACTCGATACATCTTACAATTTTGGTTGAGTACCGATCCATGGGGCCTGGCCAGGCTTAGCCAGAAAGAGATGCATAGACTGTTGTCCTGTGGTTCGACCACCTGCCGAACAAATAATATAAATAAAATATTATGAACAGGATCGGTGACAAAGGGCAGCCCTGTCGGAGTCCTAATCTCACCGGAAACAGGTCCGACTTACTACTGGCAATGCGGACCAAGCTCCGACACCGGTTGTACAGGGACCGAACAGCCCTTAACAGGGAATCCGATATCCCATACTCCCGGAGTACCCCCCACAGGACTCCCCGAGGGACACGGTCGAATGCCTTCTCCAAGTCCACAAAGCACATGTAGACTGGTTGGGCAAACTCTCATGCCCCCTCCAGGACCCTGCTAAGGGTGTAGAGCTGGTCCACTGTTCCACGACCTGGATGAAAACCACACTGCTCCTCCTGAATCCGAGGTTCGACTATCCGACGGACTCTCCTTTCCAGGACCCCTGAATAGACTTTCCCGGGGAGGCTGAGGAGTGTGATCCCTCTGTAGTTGGAACACACTCTCCGGTCCCCCTTCTTGAAGAGGGGGACCACCACCCCGGTTTGCCAGTCCAGAGGCACTGTCCCTGATGTCCATGCAATGTTGCAGAGACGTGTCAACCATGACAGCCCTACGGCATCCAGAGCCTTGAGGAACTCCGGGCGGATCTCATCCACCCCCGGGGCCCCGCCACCACGGAGCTTTTTGATCACCTCGGCGACCTCTGCCCCAGAGATGGAAGAGTCCACCTCTATGTCCCCAGACCCTGCTTCCTCATCGGAAGGCATGTTGGTGGAATTAAGGAGGTCTTCGAAGTACTCCCCCCACCGACCCACAACGTCCCGAGTCGAGGTCAGCAGCGCACCATCCCAACTATACACTGTGTTGACCGTGCACTGCTTTCCTCTCCTGAGACGCCGGATGGTGGACCAGAATCTCTTCGAAGCCGTCTGGAAGTCATTCTCCATGGCCTCCCCAAACTCCTCCCACGCCCAGGTTTTTGCCTCAGCAACCACCGAAGCTGCATTCAGCTTGGCCTGCCGGTACCTATCAGCTGCCTCCGGAGTGCCACCAGCCAAAAAGGCCTGGTAAGACTCCTTCAGCTTGATGGCATCCCTCACCGCCGGTGTCCACCAACGGGTTCTTGGGTTGCCACCGCGACAGGCACCGACCACCTTACGGCCACAGCTCCGGTCGGCCGCCTCGACAATGGAGGCGCAGAACATGGTCCATTCGGACTCAATGTCTCCCACCTCCCCCAGGACGTGCTTGAAACTTTGCCGGAGGTGGGAGTTGAAGCTCGTCCTGACAGGGGACTCTGCCAGACATTCCCAGCAGACCCTCACAATACGTTTGGGTCTACCAGGCCTGACCGGCATCCTACCCCGCCAACAAAGCCAACTCACCACCAGGTGGTGATCAGTTGACAGCTCCGCCCCTCTCTTCACCCGAGAGTCCAAGACATGTGGCCGCAAGTCCGACGACACGACCACAAAGTCGATCATCGAACTGCGGCCTAGGGTGTCCTGGTGCCAGGTGCACATATGGACACCCTTATGCCTGAACATGGTGTTCGTTATGGACAATCCATGACGAGCACAGAAGTCCAATAACAAAACACCGCTCTGGTTCAGATCGGGGGGGCCGTTCATCCCAATCACGCCCTTCCAGGTCTCACTGTCATTGCTCACGTGAGCATTGAAGTCCCCCAACAGAACGATGGAGGGACGTTCTCTAGCGCCCCCCCAGAGACCCCAAAAAGGGTGGGTACTCCAAACTGCTGTTCGGCGCATAAGCACAAACAACAGTAAGGATCCGTCCCCCCACCCGAAGGCGAAGGGAGGCCACCCTCTCGTCCACTGCGGTGAACCCCAATGTACAGGCCCCGAGCTGGGGGGCAATAAGTATGCCCACACCTGCTCGTCGCCTCTCACCGGTGGCAACTCCAGAGTAGAAGAGAGTCCAGCCCCTCTCAAGGAGACGGGTTCCAGAGTCCAAGCTGTGCGTTGAGGTGAGTCCAACTATATCTAGCCGGAACTTCTCAACCTCACACACTAGCTCAGGCTCCTTCCCCGCCAGAGAGGTGACATTCCATGTCCCTAGAGCCAGCTTCTGCGGCCGAGGATCAGACCGCCAAGGCCCCTGTCCTCGGCCACCGCCCAGCTCAAACTGCACCCGACCTCTGTGGCCCCTCCTACAGGTGGTGAGCCCATGGGAAGGGGGACCAACGTTGCCTCTTCGGGCTGTGCCCGGCCGGGCCCCATGGGTGCAGGCCCGACCACCCGGCGCTCGCCATCGGGCCCCACCTCCAGGCCTGGCTCCAGAGGGAGGCCCCGGTGACCCACATCCGTGCGAGGGAAAACGTTTTCCAATGTTTGTACTCATCATAAGAGGTCTTTTGAACCACTCTTTGTCTGTTCCCTCACCTAGGACCAGATTGCCATGGGTGACCCTGCCAGGGGCATGAAGCCCCCGACAACATGGCTCCCAGGATCATTGGGACACGCAAACCCCTCCACCACGATAAGGTGGTGGTTCAAGGAGGGGACTGCACAGTCACCAGATCTAAATATTATTGAGCCACTTGGGGGTGCTTTGGAGGAGTGAGTCAGGAAACGGTTTCCTCCACCTTGTCTCTCAAGTCCCTCTGGCCACTGTGAAGGACTTGTATCGGTCATTCCCAAGACAAATTGATTCTATATTGGCCGCAAATGGAGGCCCTCCACCATACTAATGAATTAGTGTGGTCTAAAACTAGGCGTTTCAGTTTCATTGTCCAACCCCTGTAGAACTGAAGGACCCTGACAAGGACTTGTTCATCACAGGAGCTCATGTCATTGAGGTAGTTATACAACTTCTTAGTGACTCCTGAGGTGGATGAAATTTCCCCTGATTCGTTGTCGGACTTCAGCTCATCTTCAACTTTCTAGTAGAGGGCATCAGATTTCACTCAAGTTGATGCTACTTTGCACATTCTATTTTCACTTCTGATAAGTGCCAATCTGTGCAGGATGCTACCACTGCCATGCTTTATTGTATCTACAGTAGCATTTGGATGATGACCTGTGTCGCCTTTGCTGCAAATGTCCTCAAGAAATTGAAAAAGTGATTCATGGGGAGGTGTTGTTTGGTCCAGCTTCAAGTGACGTTTTTGCTGTACAGTAGATATATGCCTGGAAGTGACTGTAGATACATGCCTGGAAGAGGAGGGCGTTGTCCTCTTCTGAATATGAACCAGACTGGATGTTTTCAACAGCTGTCACCTCATGTTGTTGGAATACGTATCTTAAGTACTTTTTGACCGATGTCTAATTCCCAGCAGCTTTCCCAATGCAAACATTTTTAAATCTAAGTGTCAAACTGTAATTCTGTGTTATGCCTTTTTATCATAGTGAAAAGCATTCACCTTTTCAACAGTTTCTGCTATGGTAGCTCTTCAGTGGAATTGGACCATGCTCAACATGCATCATTGAGCTTTGGGTGCCAATGACTCCGTCACTGGTTCAACAGTTGTCCTTTCTTGGACTCCTTTTTGGTAGGCACTAACTAATGCCAACCAGGAACACCCCACAGGACCTGCTGTTTGAGAGGTGTTCTGACCTAATTATCTGTGTCCGAATCACTCAGACGTTTGCAAATGCCCATTTGTCCTGCATTTGGTGTATCCTGCAATAAACCAAATTAAAATAAAACTGTTCACTTGCTGCCTAATATATCCGACCCCTTGACAGGTGCCACTGTAACAAGAAAATCCATGGTATTTACTTCACCTGTCAGTGTTTTAATATTATGGTTGATCGATGTATTGGCCTTTTCCAAATATTTGCTGCAAATTTGGAAGCTCACAACAGCGTTTGTGGCGTTACTACAAACCCGCTGAACCTTTATGTGAAGTAATGGAATGATGTGTGCACTTCAGGTCTCCTCACTTACTTACTTAATCATTACTTTCCAGCTTTACATACAAGTATGCTGCTAATTTGGCACAAATCCTGATAGCCATGTTTTAAATTCTACTGGAAATCTCCCAAAAGAATAAAAGACAATTTACTAGGGACCAACCTTTACTGATGCCCATGGTCTTAGAAAGGGACATTCAATAAGCAGTGGATAGATGTCCACATACGCTGTCCATATACTGTATGTCTAAATGTGTGGCATTTTGATATTAACTCCTCACTATGCATGCATAACACAGCTCTGATATGGCCCAGACTGTCAATTTGTCACTTATGATCCCAGAGTGAGTAATTTCAGCTGCCTGTCTGTGTTGACAGGTGATTGATGAGGCAATGGATATAAAAGAAGTGATTTACAGTGCTGAGAAGGTCAGCATTTTGAATGTTGATCCTCTGGTGAGTATGTTTAGTATGAAATAGCAGGCAACTTTTAGCTTCACTAAGGAAATAGTGTGATGATGGATGGATGGATGGAAGTTTTTTTTCCTTGTAATTGAATAAATAAAAAAAAACTCGTATATTAGTGATTCATTAAACATAAATAATAATTTTTTTTTTTTTAGTTTTAATGACTATGGATTACAGGTCATGAATATCCACTATTAGGATATAAATATCAGGATATTTCCTAAGATTAATAAAAAATGGATTTACTCTACAGAAATGTGTCTACTTTGGACTTGATAATACACAGCGGACCAACACCAGTAGATAGCATGGCACCCCAAATCTTCACCGACTGTGAAAATTTCACATTGGACTTGGAGCAACCTTTATTCTATGCCTCTCTACTCTTCGTACATACTCTGGGATTTCAAAATGAAATGCAAAATGTACTTTTATCTGGAAGGATAACATTGAAAAGAGGACCAGATGAACCAGATGGCTTTTGCCTAGGTCCCTGGTTCAGGAGTGGTTTAATACTAGGAATACACAGTTGTAGCCCATCTTCTGAAGCTGCCCATGTGTGGTGGCTCTTGGCGCAGTGACTCCAGCCTCACTCCACTCCATAAGCTCTCCCAATCTCCTAAATCAGCTTTACTTGAAAATCTTCTTAAGGCTGCAATCAACCCTGTTGTCTGCATCATTTTCCTACCACAATTATCCCTTCCTGTCAACTTCCCATTAACGTACTTTAAGACAGCACTCTGGTAACAATCAGCCCTAGTGACCTTCTGCTTATTAACCTCCTTATGGAGTTTGTCACTGATTGTCTTTTAGACAACTGTCAAGTCAGGAGTCTTCCCCGTGATTGCGGTTGTATGTACTGAATTAGAATGAAAACTACAGTATTCATACTACATGAATAGTAATTTACTTTACCTTTAAATTAAATATTCAAATATTTTGAGATGCTACTTTTTTTTTTCATGAGCCGTAAGCATAATCTTTGAAATTAAAACATAAAAAGGGTCTTGAAATATTTCTCTGCATGTGTAATATGGATGTAGAATTAGTTTCACTTTTTGACCAAGCAAAAAGAAATTCACTGCCTGGCCAAAAAATAAAGTTTTAATTTTAATGACATTACTATTGATTATGGCATGCAGTGTTGGAAAATGATCCAGTTCACTTTAAAAAAAAATTATTCTGCACCTATATGAATATGCTTGTGCCAACAGGGAAGGAGAAAATCATGAGATAACCTGAATGTACTGAATGGCCAGGTTATCAGCTGACATAATTTTATTGCCACATAATGTTCCTGAGCCTAGACCTGACCAACTGAAAAAAAACCTACATGATAACACTGCCTCTGAAGTCTTGTACAGTAGGCACTATGCATGGTGGGGTGCATTTCATCCGCTTACCTTCTTACACTGTTGTTCCCATCAATCTGAAATAGGGTAAAGCTGGACTCCTTTGATATGACATGGTTTTCTTATGGCTACACAGCTCTTTAGTCCTAATCCTGTGAGTGTTATATTATGCATGTAGACACTCTCTTATTTTGGCTGTTCGACATATCAGTGATACTTTTCAATGCAACTTCACCAATTGTTTGTGATCTCTCTTCATTATTATTATTCTTTTTAAACAACATTTTTTCATGATGTGCTTTCTGGGTTTTTGTGTGTTCTTAACCCTATTCCAGAAAGCCTATTCTTAGTTTTCTTGTTTGGTGCAGGGCAATCTGTTGTCTGAAATGGTGACCACCTTTTTGGCCAGGCAGGGTAGATAATTAGGTAGGTAGATGGGTAGATGGACAGATGGTTGGATGGATGGGTAGATAGCTAGGTGGCTGGGTGTTTGTGTGAGTGGGTGTTCATATGTTTTTTTCCAATATTTCTGATCACTTGAACACTTGATCAAATCTAAATGTACATATTAGGAAATGAAAACCCTATGTCTTGTCATGTGTAAAACAAAACAGAAAAATAGACACACACAGACACACTGACACATGTGAGTGATCAATGCTTATTATAATGAAAATGTAAGTAAAGGAGCCTTTGTTTTGATTGATTTATTTATCTCTTTATCATCTTACTCAGTTATATTATACGTTGACAAAAAGCATGAATTGAGTGTATGCATGTCTGTAAATGCATGAAATGTAACCTACATGTGATCAAAGCTCATCTTCTATCGGTCACATAAACTTAATAATTTTATCCACAGTTCAACAGCTCAAATCAGGGCTTGACATTGGCACTCGCCCACCCGCCAAATGTGGGTAAAATTCGGCTGTGGCGGGTAAAAACTTTAGTCTCACTAGCCATTTTGGCAGGTAGTTTATTCTTTGGTATGACAATATATTTTTGTTGTAGTTTTCTCTAAAGTCATCCGATATAATAAACGCATTGCAACGTAATATTACGCGCATAAAACGCACATGAATGTAGTAATGAGGACATTTAATACCTCTCTCTACACATGCTCACACATGCATTGCGTGCACACACACACGCACACACACTTTTACTTCCTGTTTAGTGTGTGTGCATAATTTCCTTAAAGGGCTATTGCTTCTCAACAGGATGAGAATGTTTGCCCCTTTCGCAGGTTATTTACTGATTATATTAAAAAAAAGTACTCACTATTAAAATCTACTTAGATTTCATGTTGAATGATAGAAAATTCATCAATTGATTGGATTACCTCACACTATAGAGAGTCTACACTGCAAGATAGACCAGAGTCCATTGTCCTAACTCAGAATTCTGATATAATAATACATAATGAATAATAATACCTGGTAATAGTACACAACACACTAAAATGATAAATGTTCTGAGTCGCTGTATTTTTAATATCAGAATGAGTTCAGTTGTACTGAATCTGTTATTTTTCAATTTCATGTGGTAACAGCAATAAGCAGAATAACGGTACTGAATCTTAACAGTACTGAATACTTGACTACTACTATAGTGATACAGTGTATGCTGTCATTTATAAATAAATCTAGAGATAACAAACATTAACGTATCATGGTGAAGAAAAAAATGCGATTTTCTGGTAACAAAATTGTGGCGAGTAAAAAGGCTGTATGGCGAGTGACTCCGGAAATCCACTAGCCACATTGGCCAGTGAGCAGAAAAGTTAATGTCATGCCCTGACTCAAACATAGATAAGCATTTAACAGCTGTTCTCATGGGCCCAGCATTCTTTCTGGAATGTAGACTGTTGAATATACGAGTGAAGTACGCACACTGAGGCCGAGCAGGTGTGACGATTACCCACAATTCTGCAGCGAGAGAGAGTGAATAACCATTGGCTTAGTTGTGGTCATGTGACACTCAGCATCAAAATAAAAAGCGCATGCATGCCACATGATACTCGATGATTCTTGGTACTCGTATATCAAGACTCACTCATTTTTCAAGTCAAAATTTATTTTTAAATTTTGCTTGTCTTGCGGAACGCTCACAAACCGGGTTACTCACAATCCGAGGTTCCATGATGTACAGTTTTGTCTAGTGTAATCAATTTCAGTTTCAGAACAAAATGTCATCCAAATATCATTACAAAATAGCAAGGAGAAGAGTTTGTGACCATATTTTGGGATTTGTTACTTTTTAAATTTTTAAAGCCAATTTGTGGTGGAAATTTCGTAAACATTATAATGAGAAGTAACTCATACAGTGGGTAAGATCAAAAGGAAAATGGGAAACCACTTAGGTTCACATAACCAATTGTTTAAAAGTTAGGTCACCTAAATATAGTATAGAACCACATGTAGTAAAAATACATATACAGTAAACCACATGAAGGCTTTGCAAACACTTTGTAATGGAAAAATCACATTTTAATCATGTATTAATTCTGATCTTTGTAGTAAGTGTGCCATGTAGACTATAGAAGCTTTAAACCTGTCTGAAGCATAGAAAGACAAGGCCGAGAATAGAACAGAAACAAACTGATTGTAGTTGCTTCTGAATAAATGATAAGGCGAGGACATCTGGTCTGGGTCAGATAAAGAGTCGTGAGTTTGAATGTAGGAACTTCATGTTGATTATGTTAGCAGAGATGTTTGTGTATAAAATGGGACAGCTGAGAGAAAGAGATCACATTTCTCCATACTGCACCTGTTTGCTGTATGAGACTGGCCTTTCTGCAGAAGTTTAAAATAAAACCTTCGTTACTTTGCTCTTACACAGTGTATTAATTACTGGTCTTTATAATGTTTTCAGAATTTCCACCACAGTCCCCTAACTGTGTATATTTTAACATAACTGCTAAATGCATGACGAATATCAAATATTAAGCCAACTTTGCAGAGATGAGTTTGCTTCAAGCATCTGCTTAAGAATCTTTTTTTGTATCACTTAAAAACATATGCATACATGCCCATAAGGGACATGGATGAGTGAAAAAATACAGACAAAAATGACAAAAAGAATCATAGGAAGAATTTGTTCAAGAGAAATATTTCGAAGGAGAACAAATTGGGACATGGGGAAGCAAAAAAAGAATCTGGAAAAGGAACAAAACAAAGGGATTTACTGTAAGGAGGAAAAAATTAAACCATTTGGCAAATACTTCATGTTAGTTTTTCAGCACCAAAATACGGAAAAAACAAGTATGTCAGTGCGTTTTAGCCATTGTTAAATGTAATAAAATTTATTGCATACTGTACCTTTGCAACTTTACCCCTCCATTGCAGCCAGATGGCGGCACTAATGTTACACCACGCAAAACAATGGCTAAAGTGCACCGGTGTACTTGCCCTTTCTGTATTTTGGAACTGACCCAGGAGCATGTGACACAGAGTCTTATTGGATTTTATTTTTCCCCCATCCATGTCCTTTTAGGGTGCTATACTGTATAGGCAGATATGCAGGCCTTTCATGCAGATTTTTATAATAACAGTAATCAGATAAAACGTTTAAATGTTTAGATTATTAAAAGTGTTAAATTTGATAGAAATTTAGTCAGATTTGCCTAAATGTAAAATAATAGTTTGCTGCATTTTGATTGAGGTGTTAACATGAACCATTGTTTCAATTGTGTTATCATTCGGGTTACTAAAAATGATTACTGTGTGTACACATAGTTAATTGTGAACATGTTAATTGTTATTTACATTTTCAGGGAAAACCTTTTTATGCTTATTGTTTGTTCTTGTCTTTAACAGTTCAGTCACAGAGGAAACCAGGAGGTATTTAACCCTCTGGAGGAGGAGTTGACCTTTGGGAATGGTACTTTGATTGGCTTATTGGTGATCGCAGTTGCTATAGCAACTGTAATTGTGATCAGTCTGGTCCTGCTAAGGAAGAGGCAGTATGGCACCATCAGCCATGGCATTGTGGAGGTTGGTTTAACACACTGGCTCCTTATAATAATAGGCAAATTGGATCAAATTAGAATTTTTTTATTTAAACTTTTTTTTTTTTTTTTTTTAAGGTTGATCCTATGCTGAGTCCTGAGGAGCGTCACCTGAACAAGATGCAGAACCATGGCTATGAAAACCCCACCTACAAATATCTGGAGCAAATGCATATCTAATCTGGACCATCAGGGGGTGATATGGGGCCACAGAATGGTGACCACTACTGACCAATAATATAGTTGCTCTTTTAGAAGCAGAAATGCATAACAAGTTCATTAAGAAACAAAACCAAGTTATTTAACACTGCTACTAGTTCTATTACTGCAACTGCTGTATCATGGGGCTCCATTTATGATCTTAAAGTTAATCTTTTGAATGGTAATGTATTGAATTTTAAATGTGATTTATGAATCATCTGATAAAGCTGATTATAAAAAACCTTTTGGTTTTTACTTTCAGTAGCTTTCTTGTACATGCAGGTTATTTGTAAATGAGAAAGTATGAAGAGTGAATTATTTCATTTACTTTATGTACTCTATTATTATTATTACTAAATTCTATATAGGTACAAGCAGGTGTTCCATTTCCTTATCGTTATTTCTCAAGCTTTGTTGTGTAGGAGCAGATTTGTTTAGATAAAATGTCTCTTGCTGTTGCCTGTATAACTCATCATAAGCCTGTTGAACTGGTGTGTATATTGATCAATTAGAAGGTTAATACCCTCAGGCACTCTTATTTTGTTTCAAAGAAAATTGATTTGTTTCAGAAGGCATATTTATAGTCAAAGCCCATGTTTGGTAAAAAAAAAAAAAAAAAGCATACTTTTAAGATTGGAAGAATTATGGGTAAAAGCCTCCAGGCTCCTGTGTCTACTGAACAGCAGTTTAATGTCATTTACCATGCATGCACACATGAATGACACTTCAAGCATTCTCAATGACTAGTTGACTAACTGAGCATAATTTGGCACCAACTAACCATTTACTGATTGTATCCATTGACCATTTCCTTGCCAAATGATCAGGAAGTTATTTGGAGCTAGTAAAACCCTGGTTACTACAGTAAAAAAAAAAAAAAAGAATCATGAGACCTGGGAGCTGGAGAATGCAGCATTTGAATCTTTTGTAAAACTGGTGAAATTCTACGATGAACAAAATATTTGTAACATTTTTTTTCTTTTCCTTTTTATTTATTGCCATTATTTTTAAAGTTCATAATTATTTTTATTAGTTTCTTCTTTCTGTGACTGTCTTTATGCACCCTAATGGCTTGATCTTGATCCCTGTAATTACCTGCTTAATTGTGAGAAGGGTTAGGGAACACTAATAAGATGGTTGTATTGGTGGTTAAAGTAGTTAATTCCTTCGAAAACAACTTTGTGGTTGGCAAGCAGAAAATATCAATAAAGTCACTTCTTCCATAGTACCATGGTCTGCTGTCCATTTCTGATATATTCTTCTGCATACTTCAGGAACCGGTATCTTATCACAGTAAATGATTTGTGGAATTCACACAAGGAAGTTACTAAAATGTAAATAATGTAGTCAATTAAAATTGTAATAATGGGTATGGGGGAAAAAACTAAACAAAACTGTAGTTCATTCATTTTCTGACTTTGTCCAGTATGTGAAGTGTGGAGAGTGTACAGTAAATATATATTTCCCCAGCAGTCTGACAGTGCCTTGTCTCTATATAGCTCTGTAAAAAAAACATTTTATATATATATATATATATATATATATATAAATGTACTGGTGCAGGTGTTGGTGAGATGAACAGTTTTGTTGTTCTGCTGACAATATTTCTCCTAAATTAAAAAAATAATTATTTAGTGTATATTTAAGGAAATTACATCACATCAAAATAACCCAAGATTATACAGTATTTGCACAGCCTTAATAACTCAAATAAAACAAAATGCTAATGATTAGTAACAAATTACAAATTAATAACAGATTGTGTTAATGCTTTGGCTAAATAACGTTAAGAACTCAGTATTTGGTAGAATAAACCCTATTTGCAGTTACGGCTCCACCAGTTTTTCACATTGCTGTTGGGTAACTTTATACCCTCTTTCTGCAAAAAAGCTCAACTTTGCTTGATGGTTTGTGACCACCATCTTCCTCTTGATGACATTCCAGACATTTTCTGGAGTAAATTGCAGTGCATTCTTATTTTTTCCCCCGAGCTGTATACTGTATATGCAAAGCATTTTTCTTGTATCTGTCACTTCTTCTGCTCTAATGTTACAAACAGAACTGTCTCCACCTTGGAGCAAAACAACCGCATCATTGTAATTTGATTATTCAGAGTCTAAATAACTACCGTATGTATTTATTTATTTTTCTTTTACTGTCTTAGATACCCAAATTAGCAAAAACAATCAATTTTATCCAATGTGTTATAACAAATGATTTTTTTCTTATTTTCCTTATCCATGTACTGTATCAGTCCCTGGCTGAAGCCTGATGTGTGATCACTGCACCAGAGCGAGTGCAAGGTTAACTGTCTCCTAGAGGAGAAAACTTCTCAAATTAGCAGACATAATCTTCTGAAAGGTAAAAATTAGAACAATAATGACTACATTATGACAAAATATTTTTAGAAAAATCAGACTTTGACTCATTTTTGTCCATGTCTGCACTATAGCTCCCTGCTCCCTTCCTACCTATTTAAAAGAAATACTCAATAAATAATAATATGTCCCAAACATTAAATAAGCATTAAATACTTTATATAAATACTTAATAATTTTCAAGTATGGACAGCATCAAAAATGAAAAAGGAGTAAACTGCATTTAAAAATTCCATTTAAATTATTCTGAAAAACACCAACACATTGGAGGACATGGTGGTTCCCCATTAGTACTGTTGCCATGCTCCAGTGTTGATAAAAATTTTTTTTTTAAAAACAGAGTTTGATTGTGTAAAGCTGTTTTGAGACAATGTCAATTGTTAAAAGCACTATACAAATAAACTGAATTGAAATTTAATTGATAAGAGGGTTTGGAAATTTGTATGTCCACCCCAACCAGTTTACCACCACAGTCCAAAAATATGCATTGTAGGTTGGTGTTTTATAATTGCCTGTAATGTATAAATGAGTGTATTTTCAATTCTGACCTGCCATGGGATGGCTCCCATTCAGGATGTCCTCCACTTTGTGCACTAGTCTACCTAGTCCCTACTTTGTTTTTGTAAAAAAAAAAATTAAAAAAAATATTGGTTAGCACTGTCGCCTTGCACCTCCAGGGTCTGGGTTCGATTCCCCGGCCAGGCTCGATTCCCGTCTCTGTGTGCATGGAGTTTGCATGTTCTCCCCGTGCTTGGTGGGTTTCCTCCGGGTACTCCGGTTTCCTCCCACAGTCCAAAGATATGCAGGTTAGGCTAATTGGCGTTCCTAAATTGCCCGTAGTGTGTGATTGGGTGTGTGAGTGTGTGTGTATGTGTGTGTGCCCTGCGATGGATTGGCACCCTGTCCAGGGTGTACCCCGCCTAGTGCCCGAAGTCTCCTGGGATAGGCTCCAGGTCCCCCGCGACCCTGAACACAGGATTAAGCGGTATAGAAAATGAATGAATATATATAAAATTCTTCTGAGACGGGTGTATCTTGATTTTGGATGGGGCAGTGGGATTTGCCTTTTAAGACAACAAGAACTCTTGCAGTGCAGTCAGCATTCCAGTTCATCCCTAGGATATTCAGTTGGGTAAAGGTCAGGGTTCTCGCTCAAGATCTTACTTCTTTCTATACAATTTTCAATTTATATATTTATGGATCTCTTTTTGTGCTCAAGGGCATTGTCATGATTTGGGATAGGCCTCTTATTTTCAGTGAAGGGAAAATGTAATGCTACAGCACACAAAGACATACTATCCATTTTTGTCCTTTCAGCTTTGTTGTATAAATGGGTGTGATGGCCAGGTTTCCAAAAGCATTGGGCAATATTTTATATATTAAATCAAGAAAAATATTTTTTTTTAAACAAAAAAAGAACACCTTGGATCTCCACCCATATTCAGCAAAAATAATCGTTAATTACAAATTAATAAACAATGCAGATCTAAGGCTCTAATTTACTTGGCCACCATTTAATCCAATTAAAATGCAGAATCATCTTTACCTGTCCTAAAACCCATTCCAGTAATTTAACTTCTCTTTCATTTCCTTCTGCTGAACAATACATTAAACAGAGAGCTATTTATACATTCCAGACATCTTGCAACACTCTTGAGTGTATCCTGTGGCAGTTGCACAGTTTATGTAAAAACAAAGAAATGTTTTTGGAAGATTGACATCTTCCTTATAGGGGTTATGTTGCCACATCCTTAACAGTGTAATCTCATGTAAAACAAGGCTGAATAAAACTGCTGAAATGTATACCAGACAGATCAAATAGAAGGATTGTGTCAGGGAGGGCATCTGGCGTAAATCTGTGCCAAGTTGAGTGATTACAAGATGGTCCACTGTGGCGACCCATTCTTAATTATTATTATTATTATTTAAAACAGGTTGATAAGTGAACGAAGCAAAAACCCACTCCATTAAACCCAATATGCCAAAGTAATACCCTGATTGATTTACATCAACATTATATACATGAATCCGTCTCCTCACTCAGATACTATTTGACCGATTGCTATCAGTATGTAGACTTAAATGGTGATTATTCTGCATGTTGTCTATTGGAGTTTGGCGTTCCACAGGGGTCAGTTTTAGGCCCACTGCTTTTTTCCCTTTAAATGCTTCCTCTGGGCAACATAATCTGTAAGCATGGTATTAGTTTTCATTGTTACGCTGACGACACACAGTTATATGTCTCAGCATGACCTGATGAGAAAAACCAGCTTACTAAAATTGAGCAATGTGTGCAGGACAAGAAATTGGATGCTAATTAACTTCCTTCTGCTTAATCCTGATAAGACAGAAGTTCTAGTCATAGGACCGCATACAGCTAGGAGTAAAATTTTAGATCACACTGTAACTTTAGATGGCCTTTCTGTTCCATCAAGTGCAACAGTAAAATACCTCGGTGTGATGATAGATTCCAGCCTTTCATTTGAAGCTCATGTAGATAATATTACCAGGATAGCATTCTTTCACCTCAGAAATATTGCCAAGATAAGAAATATATTGTCGCTAAACGATGCAGAAAAACTAGTTCATGCTTTTATCACCTCTAGGTTGGACTATTGTAATGCCTTACTGTCTGGTTGTTCAGCTAGGTGCATAAACAAGCTTCAGCTAGTCCAGAATGCAGCAGCGAGAGCACATCACCCCTATCCTATCTTCACTGCATTGGCTCCCTGTGAAATTTCGCATTGATTTTAAAATTCTACTCTTGACATATAAAGCATTACTGCTAGTGTCTTACGATCCGCCACGCCTACTTCAATCAAAGGATGCAGGCTGCTTGTCAGTACCGCGTATAATGAAACTAAAGCTGGGGGCAGAGCTTTTTCTTACAAAGCCCCAAAGTTATGGAATAGTCTTCCAAATAGTGTTCGGGACTCCGACACAGTCTCAGTGTTTAAGTCTAGGTTAAAAACCTATTTATTTAGCCAAGCATTTTTATAAATAGATTTGCCTTGGGTAAAGGAGCAGATATGGGGGACTCATGGACGTAGAGTATTATGGTGAACTGGTATGTTTAGATGCTGACTTCCCCACTCTCATTGATCACTCAGGTTTGTTGACGGTGAGGTGATTGTTTGCTTTACATCCCAGGGACCCCTCATGTTTGTGCTTCCTTCTGGGTCTCCCTTTTAGTTATGCTGTCATAGTTAGTCTTGCCAGAGTATCTGCTTGCACTCTTAAACAATTTTGCCTAATAATTGGCCCCAGTCTTTTGAAAATGTCTATCACTCCTTTACTAAAAAAATACTATATGCTCTAAGAAATAGAATGACTACAAGGTCATTAGCTCTCTCTTTTTTCAATTCAATTCAATTTTATTTATATAGCGCTTTTAACAATGGTCATTGTCTCAAAGCAGCTTCACAAAAATTAAAGAAATTTTAATTAAAAAAAAATTATAATAATAATAATAAATAAAATAATAATAGAAAATAAATAAATAAAAACAAATAATAATAATAATTATAGAAAAGAAAATAATTGGAAGTGTGGATGTGTGAGAAAAATGTGCAAATAATAATGAGACGAATGAATGAAATTTCTCTGATGAGCAAGCCAAGGGTGATGGCGACGGTGGCAAGGAAAAACTCCCTGAGATGGCATTAGGAAGAAACCTTGAGAGGAACCAGACTCAACAGGGAACCAATCCTCATTTGGGCGATAACAGATAGAAATGATATAACATCTTGTGTGTTGTGCAGGTGAAAATTCAATATGACAGAAATTATTTAAATTGACATGAAGACCAGTTCAGCATAGGGACGAGTCAGTAGGTGCAGAGGGCAGATGAGGTCTGGATCACTGGAAGCACAGGAGCAGCATGTGTAGCTCCAACCATCATAAAGCTGAATCCAGCTGGAGCTGGTCCTTCTCTGGATGCCTCAGGAACCTCGCAGGGTCGGCCTTTGTCTACTGAAGCTGGCAAAATCTCCCGATGCCTCGGGATGGGTAGAGAAATACAGAACAGATGGGGAGAATTAGCGTAGTTGCCATTCGGTATAGGTGTACTGGAGTATGAATACTGGGATGAGTTATGTGTATGCCAGATTAAAAAGATGCGTCTTGAGTCTACTTTTGAACTGAGAAACCGTGTCTGCTCCCCGAACACTGTCTGGAAGGCTATTCCAAAGCTTTGGAGCTAAATATGAAAAAGCCCTACCCCCTTTTGTAGATTTTGAAATTCTGGGAACTACCAGAAGTCCGGAGCTTTGTGATCTTAAGGCGCGTGGTGGATTGTAGCGCATCAGAAGACTGGTTAGGTATGTGGGAGCTAAACCATTTAAGGCCTTGTATGTAAGTAATACTATTTTGTAATTTATTCTAAACTGAACAGGTAGCCAGTGCAGGGATGATAATATTGGGGTTATATGATCATATTTTCTGGATCTAGTGAGAACCCTGGCAGCTGCATTTTGGATTAACTGAAGCTTGTTTATTGAGGATGCAGGACAACCACCTAGTAATGCATTACAATAGTCCAGTCTGGAGGTCATGAATGCATGAACTAGTTTTTCTGCATCAGATACGGATAAGATGTTCCTAAGTTTAGCAATATTTCGAAGATGGAAAAAGGCTGTTTTTGTGATATTTGAAATGTGATTTTCAAAAGACAAGTTACTGTCTAATATTACTCCCAGATCTTTTACTGCTGAGCTGGTAATAACAGTACATCCTTCTAAGCGCAAGCTGAATTGTGAAAGCTGTTGTGTGCTGGTTTTTGGGCCAATAAGTAATATCTCTGTCTTATCTGAATTTAATAAAAGAAAGTTATTGGTCATCCAATCTTTTATGTCCTGGACACACTCAGTTAATCTAGACAACTTAGGTATTTCGTCTGGTTTAGTTGAGATATATAATTGGGTATCATCAGCATAACAATGGAAACTAATCCCATGTCTTCTAATGATGTTACCCAAGGGAAGCATGTATATTGAGAACAACAGAGGTCCTAAAACTGACCCTTGTGGGACCCCATATTTCACTGGCATTACACCAGACGGTTCTCCATTTAGATCTACAAAATGGTAGCGATCAGACAGGTAAGATCTAAACCATTTTAATGCCTGTCCCTGAATACCTATATAATTTTGTAAGCGATCTATGAGAATATTATGATCTATAGTGTCGAATGCAGCACTAAGATCAAGCAGGACTAGCAATGAGATGCAGCCTTGGTCTGAAGCTAAAAACAAGTCGTTTGTAATCTTAACTAGTGCAGTTTCTGTGCTATGATGGGGCCTGAAACCTGACTGAAATTCTTCAAGGATGTTGTTATCCTGCAAGAATGTGCAAATTTGAGCTGATACTACTTTTTCTAGTATTTTTGATATGAACGGGAGGTTTGAAATCGGTCTGTAATTTGTTATTTCATTCGTGTCCAAATTAGATTTTTTAAGAAGCGGCATTATGAAGCAAAACTTATGAAGCAGTAAAATGTAGATGTGCAGTTGAAGCAGTCAAGTGGACCCCTATCAACATGCATGTAGGGTAGGCCATTGGTTAAGAGCTCCTGGAGGACTCCCTGCTCTGCACATTTTAGTGTTTTCTCTGCACCAGCCACACCTGATCTGACTGATCTGCTAATTGACTTTCTCTGAACAGGTGTGATAGAGCAGGGAGAACACAAAAATTTACAGGGCAGTGGGTACTTCAGGACCAGGGTTGGAAGGTCAACTGGCTAAGGCCACAACACTGAAGATGCAATCATTATACTTAACCATTTACTCGATAAGCATATACCGTAGATAGACCACAACACACATTTTTTTGCCTTTATTGCACCACGAGAAGGCATATTACTGGCCAAAATGCAAAACTTGCAAAAAAGGTGAATCTGTATTGAATTTATTTAGCTAACAGAACACAACTTGGGAGACTAAACAACTGCCAAATTAATTCATTATTAAAAACATGGGGTGTTCAACTCAAACTGAGATAAAATTTCTCATTAACAGGTGAGTTCCAACACAATACAGTGATGAGACTCTTAGCTGTAGTAAAACATGAATTATTTAAATGAAATGTTTTAAAGAACGTCGTATGTCTTTAAATAACAGGTCCCACTGCAGCTGAAAATATTCAGTGAATGAAATGCCTGATCCTTCAATGGATCAACGGATAACTTGTGTGCTGTGCTAACCTCGCTCCAAGCCATTTCCACATGTTTGGGCCAATTAGGAGTTCCTGAGAGGCCAGATGTTTCCTGGTCTAAATAATTACATTACTCTTACATCATATGGATGGTCTGTGTGTGTTGGTTACCTTGGGAAGAGATAGCACCAAAAAGCACAACTTTTTTTTCTTATTTTATCTCTCATACTGTAGTTGAGGTATACCTATGATGAAAATTACAGGTCTGTCTCATCTTTTTTAGTGGGAGAACTTGCACAATTGCTAGCTGACTAAATACTTTTTTTGCCCCACTGTACATATCTTCCCAATTTTATATCCTAAGCACTGCTTTATCACAGAAGCTTGGTTTGCTCATTATTAACAGTGATTGCATCATCATCATCATCATCATCATAGCAGAACAGTGGCGTAGTGGTTAGCACTGTGGCCTTGCTGTTTCACGGCCGATAGTTTTCTGTCCCAACTTAGAACTGAGCGCATTGAATTTGCATGTTCTCCCTGCACTCCCTGCCCAGAGCATATGAGTGCTTGTGTGCCCTGTGATGGACTGACACCCCATTCAGGGTAGATCCTGCCTCATGCAGTGTGATAGGTTTCAGTTAACCGGTAATGCTGTACATGCATATTTTTTAAGTTTAAAGTTAAATAAACCCTTCTGACAATTAGAAACAAATTAGCTAGAAGGGAGCTATACAGTAGTTGTGAAGGATTTGACTGCAAAATAAGATTAATTAATTTTGGAAGCATTGAGGTATTAAAATCAGATACATAATATTTTGTGCATAGTTTCTATGAGCCACAGAGGAATAGCAATAGCAATTGTGTTTGTTTGTTCATTTATTTGACAGGGACATTGTACATTAATTTACATACAGTATCTGTAAATGTATCAGAAAAGACAAATGGCTTTTTTCCATCAGTCCCAGGACAATAAAATGTCACCCAAAAACCATTAACGATAATAATACATAACAATAACATCACATTATAATCATCAAATTGTAAAAACTAAATATACCCAGTACATTTATACATAAACATTATATAAAACAAACATTTAAAACACCAATAACATTACACAAACGGGGAGAAAGTATGATAAGGTTACAGGGGAGATCTCATTAATTGTGCTAATGTTAAAATACTGTATAGTTTAGAGTCCCATACAATTCTGGAGTGATAGATGGTGCTTTTGGACTTTGAGAATTACTCATCACCAAAGTTTGTTGTGTAACTGGCATACCATATTCATTCTTCCAGGAGGATGTCAAAGCACACATTCTTGTCATTGACACATTGACATTGTTCCTGGAACACCTCAAGCTTCCTTCACTTCTCATTTACCTGGAAATTCCATCAAACAAACTAAAGTATACTGTGCATAGAGGTGGGTAGCGTAGCCCAAAAATGTACTCAAGTAAGAGTAGCTGTACTTAAAAATAATACTACTCAAGTAGAAGTAAAAAGTAATCATACAAAATATCACTCAAGTAAGAGTAAAAAAGAATTCGGTGATAAGACTACTCAAGTACTGAGTAACTATTTCAAACGCAAAATCAGATTTAAAAAAATAATTATATATACTCAGCAAAAAAAGAAACGTCCCTTTTTCAGGACTGTGTATTTCAACAATAAAAATCCAAATAACTTTACAGATCTTCATTGTAAAGGGTTTAAACAATGTTTTCCATGCATGTTTCCATTAACCAGAATCAATTAATTAATATGCACCTGTGGAATGGTCGTTAAGACCTTAACAGCTTACAGAAAGTAGGCATTTAAGGTCACAGTTCTAAAAACGCAGGACACTAAAGAGACGTGTCTACCGACTGTGAAAAACACCCAAAGAAAGTTTCCCAGGGTCGCTGCTCATCTGCGTGAACGTGAATTAGGCATGCTGCAGGGAGGCATGAGGACTGCTGATGTGGCTATAGGGCAATAAATCGCCATGTCCGCACTGTGAGACGCCTAAGACGGCGCTACAGGGAGACAGGAAGGACAACTGATCATCCTCGCAGTGGAAGACCACGTGTAACAACACCTGCACAGGATGGGTACATCCGAATATCACACCTGCGTGACAGGTACAGGATGGCCACAACAACTGCCCGAGTCACACCAGGAACACACAATCCCTCCATCTCACAGCAAGAACTGACACATCTGGTCCAGTCCATGAGGAGGAGATGCACTGCAGTACTTCAAGAAGCTGGTGGCCACACCAGATACAGTACTGACTGGTACTTTTGATTTTCAGCCTCCCTTCATTCAGGGACACATTGTGAAACATTTTTAGTTTATGTCTTATGGTGTTGACTCTTTTAGTGTTCATACAAATATTTACACATTAAGTTTACTGAAAGTCAGAGGACATTTCTTTTTTTGATGAGTATATATACAGTACTGTGCAAAAGTCTTAGGCACCATATTATATGCTGTACCGATTTTGTTATACAGTGAAACCTCGCATTGCGAGTAATGCGGTTTGCGAGTGTTCCGCAAGACGTACAAAGATTTTTAATACATTTTGACTTGGAAAACAAACAAGTTTTGGTTTACGGGTACTGAATATCAAGTATCACGTATGTTTCTCTTGTTTTAACGCCGAGCGTCACGTGATCGCAACTGAGCCAACAGTTTTTCTCTCTCTTGCGCTGCGGAATTGTGGGTAATCGTCTCCCCTGCTGTGTCTTAGCGTCTCTTACTGGTATAATCAACATCTGTGTACAGTATGTGTGTACTGTTTACTAAAAACAAATACACGCGTACTTCTGAAAAAAAGAAATAAATAAAATAAGAAATTGTGTTCAATACCACAGATATTTATGTAATTTATTTGAAAGTGTCTCACACCCTACTCCATTTGATGTTAACCTTTTTCTTAAAAAAAACGTTGTGGACGAACAAAACTAATTCCTTCTATGTGCAAGCATACTTGGCGATAAAGCTCCGATGCAGGGGTACAACCTGGACAGGATGCCAATCCATCGCAGGGCACACACACAAACTCATATACTACAGGCAATTTTGGAATGTCAATTAGCCTAACCTACATGTTTATGGACTGTGGGAGATAACCCACCAAGCACAAGGAGAATGCAAACTCATGCACACAGAGACAGGAATCGAGCCTAGCCGGGAATCGAACCCAGACCCTGAAGTTGCAAGGCAACAGTGCTAATAACTACACCACCATGCAACTTTTGCATGGTGCCACAATAAGGTTTTTATTTTTTATCTTTGTTTAATTTATGACATAAAAGTAACTATGCATCAATGTTTGCTAAAAATATTTTTGCAATTTTTTCCATTTCCAAGAGAGGCTGTGTCAACATCTTTTCAATTTAAAAAATCACCAAAATCTGTTATTTATCAAGTGGTGCCTAAACTTTTGCATAAGGCTGCATCTACAGTAGATAGAGGGTGCGGATCAGGATGGATGAGGGTAAGATATGCTCCACTGCAGCATACAGGCAAAATTAGGACAGGTCACAGTTACAAAGGCGAGGGAGGAAGCACAGAAGGAATCAGGAAACTAAATTTTACCATCTTACTTGTAATACGTGCTCCACAGCTTCATTATATTGTGGAGCCCAGACAAAATGGAAGTTCATTTCAGGATGTTCCCCAACCACGATGGCCACCGACCTGGAAGTGCAAATCATGACACAATGCCGCTTATTTGCAGGAAAATCTCAAATTCAACTTAACATGCATAACATTACAATAGATTTGGTGTATAATAACCCAGATAGGGAGTGCTTTTTAAAACCTGAACCTTTAGAACCTTCTGTGTTTCCATAATTGATCCATTAATTTAAATGAACTGACAGATGAATGTCTTTTTACATGGGAATTATTTTATGATTGCATTCTGAATTAAATTTGTAAATATCCCATCTTATACTGTATCTAAATAATAATAATAATAAAAGAAATAATCTCTGTGGTGGCGGCGCGGTGGTGTAGTGGTTAGCACTGTCGCCTTGCACCTCCATGGTCCGGGTTCGATTCCCGGCCAGGCTCGATTCCCGTCTCTGTGTACATGGAGTTTGCATGTTCTCCCCGTGCTTGGTGGGTTTCCTCCGGGTACTCCGGTTTCCTCCCACAGTCCAAAGACATGCAGATTAGGCCAATTGGCGTTCCCAAATTGACCATAGTGTGTGAATGAGTGTGTGTGTGTGTGCTCTGTGATGGATTGGCACGCTGTCCAGGGTGTACCCTGCCTCGTGCCCTGAGTCTCCTGGGATAGGCTCCAGGTCCCCGCGACCCTAAATACAGGATAAAGCGGTATAGAAGATGAATGAATGAATGAATGAATGAATAATCTCTGTGGTTGACTGTTTGGATGACTGTGGTTGCAGTCTTGCTGCAAGATTTGCAGTAAAGGTCTTTAAATTTAAAATTAGTAAAATATTCATTTAATAGTCAACAAAAAACACAATGAATTGTTTTCATCTTGTTGAAAACAGTACATATCCGCATTCCACATGCATTAGTTAGAACAGGTTTTGGACAAAAGTCCCACCTGAAAGCAATTATACCTGTTTTTTTTTGTTGTTGTTGTTTTATGCCAATAGGGAGAAAAGAACATTTCACTTGGCTCACTTTACACCTCATGTACACAATTCCTTTGTCTCACATTACCTTGCTGAATGTACAGTACCCTACTGTAATACTACCACACCTACAAATCTGCTGCTTAATTACTTTATTTGTACCTTTGGCCCAGACAATTTGGGATTTTTGTATAGGGATTTTACCTTATATAAAATCAATGGAATAAAGCACGGCCTTGTAATACATAAATAACATATGTGCTTATTTGGATAATGCAAGTTACAACTGTCTAGCTTTAGGATCCAATCAATGTTGGGATTTGAACAAATGACCTTCTGATATGCGACTTCAGCCAGCAAATTTAACTCAAATATTTAAGTCAATTCAATACACTTTTATTTGTACAGTATAGTACTTTTAACCAATAGATATTAATAAAAAGAAGCTTATAAAACTCTAATGTGCTAAATTGTGGAGATCCCATTATCTGGTGGTTCCTTCAACAGAGGTACAACTACATGGTCTTTGGACCACCTCAATAATTACAATTACAACTAACTATTGCTACACTGCATTTTGCTTTGTTTTGTTCGTCTACATTCCCACACAGCAGGCTACATTCATTACTGTCTTTTGCCCAGATCCCAAAGTTCTGCTCATCTCAAGTAATACGCATTGTGAAGGTGGGGTATTCTGTCTAACACATGTTGAAATGTGCTCCAAAACAAACCATATAGAAGAATCTCAAATTTATGTAACCCAAATGCTGCAGAGATCCATTTTTCTCAACATATTGGATTTAATGGAATCAGCCAATATACCATGGTTAAGTCCAGTGTTACATAAAAAGACCATGTTCATTCTCCTGTGTTAAGTATGTTAGGTGTGGCATTTGCCCTGAACTACAGATTGTACTGGATTATGTTTTTACTGTTAAAAGGCCCATTTTTCCCGCAAAGGTCCCATTTTTTTATCCAATGATATCTATAAGTCTTGGGCCTGTACAATCATTCAAATGGGGGAAAAAATTGTGAGAGACTTTGTCTTTCAGTGTAAAATAACAGGGTCTAAATTGTCGTATCCCAATTAAACACATCTCTGTGTATGAACCTGCGAATCATGTTTCCTCCAGTTCCATAAAACAATTCTATCTGTTTCTGCAGGTAAAACTGGTGGAAATATATTTAATCTTAGATTAGATAGTAGATAACACTGCTAATCATGCTAACATGCTGCTGTATGTAGCTTAGCACAAATATGTTAGCTTATGGTGGCTAAGCTAATGCCTAATGTACTGTAGATAACAGAAGTTCATGAATATCAGTTGTGGTGTAAATGTTCTAATGGATTTCACCCAGTTTTGAATAGCTGTAGCTTATGATAGCTATTTGTTTTATTTTTGGTTAGCTTATAAAACTGCTATCTATAATGTTGCTTAGCACAAACACTTGTGCAGGTGGCTAAAATATTGACTTATGTAGCTTACAGATATTCATGATATTAAAGTAAAACAAATAAGTCATTGTATTACGTTACTAAAGCTTGTGTTGTCTTTATGCATGGTCATTAGTGACCGATGATGATAATATACATTTGTTTATTTTCTTTTATCATGCCCTTTTTTTCCCTATACAGTTGTGACAGTGAAAATGATCAGCCACCTGTCTTAAAGAAAGCAAATGCAAACAAGGAGACAAGATACAGACGGCCTATCACTGTGCTATGAAAATAGACTAATGATGACACTCTGACATTCCTGCCCGCATGGGAACCTGGGCCACAACTGGGGTCTGGATTCGGGATGAATCTCTTGTATTTTTAAAGTAGATGGACAGAAGTATCTGTCTATACCTGTAACTGCATACAACCAGCACATGGAATGACAATGGGTGACAGGAATCTTGCTACTTCTGGTCACAGGGTCTGTGTGCATTGTAAAGCAGTGCACAGTAAGCATCAAAAAACACCAGGGAAATGGCAGGTATGCAATGTTCACTAATGTCTTTAGTTGAACAGGAACTGCTTTTTCAGAGAGGCACTTCAAAATGTGTGACTGTGTATAGGTGTAAGAGTGGGCTTTTGCAAACCTAACACTCGTTTCTGTGTACACTGTTTTGTGTGTTTTCCGCGGCCATATTTATGCCATAAATGTGCCTTTTGAATATAAGATCGTCTGTGTCCCTCTCCACTCACTCTTGGACATTTTCATTTTGAGTGAGTAGGTTATGTATAGGGTGGAAGAGTGTGTTATTTTGCCTGTCAGTTAACTATTTTCTGAATAAACTACAAACAAAAAATATATGTTTCTTTAGTCCTCAGACTATTTTCTTGTAGCACTTCCCTCTCTGTCACATACCTGACTGAAAGGCTCATTATGCAGCTCATTATGCGGGTGTTTGTCTTCTCTGGTGTGAATAACAGCATTATTCCTGATCATTCATGCTTCCTCACATACGGCCTTTCTAAACAAAAAGGGTCTTAGAACATGAAAATTAACATATTGTTTTCTTTGAATGAGTGAGCAGGATAACTTTCACTTTATTTTGAAGTAACACCTCCAGGCTACAAGATCCAGTGTACAAATGTCATGAATGTGGTTTATGACCTTATTTCCTTAAGTAATTTCTTTTTAAGAGTTGTTTAAGAGTTTATCTTTCTGTTGTTTTTTCAATAATCACGCATACAGTAACTGTAATTTTCTCCAAAATACAAACTTGTACATATAATATACATATACATGTAATATACATACTGCTGACAAGTTACTGTAACCCAGTTTATACATTTATATGTTTATACTGTAAGTAATTGAAAAATACACAAATGCCAGCACATGTCAACTTCTTCAGGGTCTCAAAATGCCTACAAAATATTAAATATATTGTACATGTAGCGTTTACTATATACTACCTACAATAACTTAGCTGATGATAGCAACAGCTGTGATTTGCCGAAGTTGCTGCTGTCGTTTAAGAGTTTTCCATATACAGTACAGGCCAAAAGTTTGGATACACCTTCTCATCTATCTGTCAATGTGTTTTCTTTATTTTCATGACCATTTACATTGGTAGATTCTCACTGAAGGCATCAAAACTACGAATGAACACATGTGCAGTTATGTACTTAACAAAAAAAGGTCTCTACAGTCACCGGACCTGAACCCAATCGAGATGGTTTGGGGTGAGCTGGACCGCAGAGTGAAGGCAAAGGGGCCAGCAAGTGCTAAACACCTCTGGGAACTCCTTCAAGACTGTTGGAACCATTTCAGGTGACGACCTCTTGAAGCTCATCGAGAGAATGCCAAGAGTGTGCAAAGCAGTAATCAGAGCAAAGGGGGGCTATTTTGAAGAAACTAGAATATAAAAAATGTTTTCAGTTATTTGACCTTTTTTTGTTAAGTACATAACTCCACATGTGTTCATTCATAGTTTTGATGCCTTCACTGAGAATCTACCAATGTAAATGGTCATGGAAATAAAGAAAACACATTGAATGAGTGAAGCTTTTGGCCTGTACTGTATATATATTCACTGGGATTTGTAGTTTAAATATTCGTTTATTGTAAACCTGAAATATGTATTTTTAAAGAATATTTTACTGTAATCTCTGGCAGTATCCAAACATATTTCATATATGTTCATAATAAATTGATTAAATGTCTTATTTAATGAGAAAAAAACTTTTTTTTTTATGGTTCCCAAAGAAACATATTGGACACCATTAAGGTACAAAAAGGGCTTGTCACTGGAGTGGTACCTAAGGTACAAGATTTGTACCTTTGATTAAGGTACAATAATGTACCAGCAAGTTTATAAAACAATTTTGGTTGTCCTTGGTACAAATATTGTCCTTGATGGTACAAACAGAACAGGTACTCTATACTATACAGAGTACTCTATACTAAGGTACAATTATGTGAAAGGTAGAGCCCCCAGTGACAATGGTTTGTACCTTCATTAATACAAAATGGTACCTTTATCTCTGAAAGTATATATACGCAGCAAAAAAAGAAACGTCCTCTGACTTTCAACTGTTAATTACTTTCAGTAAACTTAATGTGTAAATATTTGTATGAACACTAAAAGAGTCAACACCATAAGTCATAAACTAAAAATGTTTCACAATTGGCGCTTTTCCACTGCATAGTACGACACGACACGGTTCAGTTCTACTCACTTTTGGGGGGTTTTCCACTGGGAACTGTACATGGTACCACGTCCTTTTTTTAGTACCACCTCAGCCGAGGTTCCAAGCGCGCCGAACCGTTACCAAAACGTGACGTGTAAACTCTGCTGGTCACTGATTAGCCGGAGAAAATCGTCATTACTGCGTCACCGAACTTGCGACACGAGACACAACAGAACCGCTATATTTAGAACAGCCAGAGAAGGATCGCACGCACCTTTTTGTATTAACCGTCGGCCTCTTTTGAAACAAACTCCTTCGTCTCGCTGTTAAAAACATCCACATGCCGAGAATGAAGAACACCATGCCGTCGATATGCTCCATTGTTGTGTGTTTGTTTGTGGCGCGTTTACAATGACGTCACGGCAGTAGCGGCGCCGCGACTAAATGACACGTGAGTAATCCCGCCCACTCTAAAGCATTACTACACTGCAGTGGAAGCGCAAACCGAGCCAAACTGCGCCGAACCGAAGTGAGTTGAACTGAACCGTGTCGTGCCGTACTATGCAGTGGAAAAGAGGCATAAGGTGTCCCTGAATGAAGGGAGGCTGAAAATCAGTCAGTACCAGTCAGTATCTGGTGGCCACCAGCTGCTTGAAGTACTGCAGTGCATCTCCTCCTCATGGACTGGACCAGATTTGTCAGTTCTTGCTGTGAGATGGAGGGATTGTGTGTTCCTGGTGTGACTCGGACAGTTGTTGTGGCCATCCTGTACCTGTCACGCAGGTGTGATATTCGGATGTACCCATCCTGTGCAGGTGTTGTTACACATGGTCTTCCACTGCGAGGATGATCAGCTGTCCTTCCTGTCTCCCTGTAACGCTGTCTTAGGCGTCTCACAGTGCGGATATGGCGATTTATTGCCCTATAGCCACATCAGCAGTCCTCATGCCTCCCTGCAGCATGCCTAATGCACGTTCACGCAGATGAGCAGCGACCCTGGGCATCTTTCTTTGGGTGTTTTTCACAGTCGGTAGACAAGTCTCTTTAGTGTCCTGCGTTTTTAGAACTGTGACCTTAAAAGCCTACTTTCTGTAAGCTGTTAAGGTCTTAACGACCATTCCACAGGTGTATGTTAATTAATTGATTATAGTTAATTGAACATGCATGGAAAACATTCTTTAAACCCTTTACAATGAAGATCTGTAAAGTTATTTGGATTTTTATTGTTGAAATACACAGTCCTGAAAAAGGGACGTTTCTTTTTTTGCTGAGTATATTCTTTTTCACACATAGTGTTTTTATATTGCATATAGTAACATTTCTGCATGTTTGGAAGATGTGTTATATGTTACAGGTATAAAAAAAAATGAGATGAGAACTACCTCTGTAGATAAATACAAAAACTAATTTTCACCAACAATGTTATGACATCATCTCACAAGTATGGCAAGAGAAACATGACACTGTGCAGACTTAACTCATGAGGAACATGGAGATAGGAAAAATATCCTATTGTTTCAAATCTAATGCCTTATTTTTAAATTGTGGTTGTAATGTACGATCGCACAAGTATGTTGTTGCAATAACAAGCATGTTTTGAATAAGTTGGTGGATAAAATATTTGGATATAACCCATGGATGAATGGTTTATGGCTGTACTAAACAGAGAGGTGATTTGATGCTACTAAATACACCTGTAAATTATAAAGTGACCTGACAGATTTTAGCCTCATTGCCTAATATTAATAAACAAATGATTTTGTATTCAGAGTTAATTAAAATGAGTATACACATAAAAAAAGGTCTTCATGAAACTATGTAATCAATCCAATCTAGTATGTAAATTTTGTAATATTATGAAATGCTGAAGTACACCACTCATTATTTTTGTTCACAATAAACAGTAGCTACTCCTCTTATAAGTACAGTAGGAGGGTGGATGGACAAGGCAGGGCAGTGCCAGACTTCAACAAGCAAGGTAAGAACGACATACTTCTGGAGTGAGTGAAAGAGAAACAAGTGACTACTGAGGGTTACTGTGATAAATCATAATTTATCCACACTTACATGTAGGTCCAAAAGAGAGAAAGAAGTTAAAAAAAAGAAGAGAAAAATACCTCATTTTAATTTTACATGGATATCCACTAAAGAGCTTCTTAAACAGGTAAGTGTCATAGTGAATACTTAAATATGAAACATGTCTTCATCATGTTAATAAAGAATCAAGCTGAAAGGAAGGGAATGACTAGAACAACCCCTGGCAAAAATTATGTTCACCCATTTTTTCCCTTTTTCGATTTGTATACACGTTATAAGTATAAAAAGAAAACATATGATCACATCAAGAAAGATGTATTCTAATGTACTTTTTTATTATAGCCAGCATTACCTTTTTCAGCATCTTGTCCTTTGTCAGCCCTTGTCACTCACACTTGCATGTGTCCATTACTGTTTACTTGCTAAATTATATACAATTAGTTCCATAGTTATTTGGCCGAAAACTCGATTTTCATATTAAATTTCTGTACACCCCTTCATTTGATTTGGATGAAGCAAATACAACATGATTAAAATGTTTAATTTCAACTTTAACTAAAGATCAAAAATACTGCATTAACATTTTAGAAATTCCATGTATTTAATATTTAATAACTTCATTTTAACAAGCTCAAAATTGGACAATTGACCAATAAACATTTTAATAGCCTATTTCTTCTTAGTTCTTAGTTATTTCAAAAAATAAGTAGATTCCAAGTGTTTAATTGGGAAATCCCAAATAAGTCCTAATCTCCCAATATGCTGTTCAAATAGATTAAAATGAAGGAAGTGAATGAAGAAGTGTCCCATTCAACAATTTGGTATATTATTACTAAGAAGGAATTCAGTGGTGAGCTCAAGAACAGCATGACAAGGAAAGTGTATGATCACAGAAATATTTCCTTGGTAAAGAAAAACCTCATCCCACTATCTAGTCATGGTTTATTGATCAGGTGACTGCTGATATATGGCAAAATAGCTATACTTTCTGCTCATATTCTGTCAAATTCTGCAAAACAGATTCATAGATTCACACCCAAAGTGTACCATGAAAGAAACTTAAGGCAAAAAAGGAATGAGCTAAAAGACTCAAGTCGGTCAACTGACCTTAACCAGTATATTTTCATTTATTGAAATACGAACTGAAGGCACAACGCTCTACAAGCAATCACCAACTCGTGTCAGTTGTACTAAGGGTCTGGCAATTCTTCTTAAGGAAGAAAACTCAGCATTTGGTGATGTCCATGGTTTCAAGACTTGCAAAGATTTTGCATCCAAATCTGAACAAAAATAATACCATTATTTAGGGTTGCATTTGTTTGTTTAATTACTTTGAGGCTGTGAAAATGGAGAGACTGATTTAATAATAATAAAAAAAAAGATTAAATCCCCAAATGACTAATGCAATATTTAAATGTAACAATTTTTCACTCTAATCACATCTTGATTGCATTTATGTGTACAGACATAAAAACATGTAAATTGTGTGACTGTCCAAATACTATTGACTCTTACTTTAACCTATAAATGATGCACAAATAACAAAAAAGACTCTCAGACATAAAAGTGATTACATATTCTAAATACTAATATATACTTAAATGTAGGTATTTAGAATATATAATACTTCATCTCACTTTTAGGGAATGTGTCCATGTTAGGGTTACTGTTATAACAATGCAAATGTTTAACCATTAGCTTAACTGTCCTGGCCAAATAAAACTGTACTTACAGTACACATTATACAAAATATTTAATATACTTACATTTTCCGTTCTTGTTTATCATTTATTTTCCAGAGTTTTTATAATAAATAAAGGTCAAACTGGAAATTATTGTGTAAATTGGCTGTGCCTAGTGGTTTATTGGTTGTCTTACTATTGTGTTATAAAGATAGTTAGGGCTCAGGAAATGCATAAAATTCTTCTATATAGTGGCTATTGTTTTGACAGTATTACCTTATTTAATTAAAATGCTTGAAAAGTTAGATTCGCCTAATCGTGGTCAAATTACAGTACAGTATATTTGATAAAAGTGTAAGGTCAATGTGTCCATTTCATTTTTACAGTTTACGGTACAGGTTTTAAAGTAGTAAACACAAATTCACAGAGTAATGTGTATTGGTACACTTATTCTATGCCCCAAACATATGGTACTGTATATACTATGCAGATGCTCTGTAGAAAAATATATGTATACAAATATTTTTACATGACTATATTTATTTCATCTCTTTCTAGACTGAGATTCTTGTCATTTTAAAATGGTGTACTACCTGAGACAGATCCTCAAAAACTACATGACCAATCGTAGACTTTGCCGAAAACGATTGGTGACCAAGCATGGCCACTGTAACATTGAATATGGCAATGTGAGGTACAGCAACTTATTTGCCTTTGTGCTAGACTTCTGGACCACCTTTGTGGAGATCCGTTGGCGCTTTGTTTTTGTCTTTTTTGTGGCCTCATTCACTCTCAGTTGGTTTATTTTTGGACTTTTATGGTATTGGATTGGCCAAAACAATGGAGATTTGGCATGGCAAAATCCATCAACTAAGCACCAAGTGTGTGTACGTAATGTGTATGGACTGACCACTGCCTTCCTTTTCTCCCTGGAAACACAGACAACTGTAGGATTCGGAGGACGTGATATCACTCCAAATTGCCCTAGTGCTATTGCTCTCATCATTGTCCAGACTCTTGTTGGGGCTCTCATTAACTGCTTCTGGTGTGGAGTGGTTATGACCAAAATTGCTCTGCCCAAGAACAGGGTTAAAACTATAGCATTTAGTGAGATGGCAGTTATCTGTTTAAACAGAGGAGTCCTCTGTTTGCAGATAAGAGTGGCTAACTTGCGTAAGTCTTTGGTGATCGGCAGTCAGATTTATGGAAAACTGCTACGAACAACATCAGCTCCTGAAGGTGAAACCATCATCCTGGACCAGGTCAATGTTGACTTCATGGTAGATGTTGGAAAGGATAACCTGTTTTTTGTATGCCCCTTAACCTTATATCATGTGATTGACCAGACAAGTCCATTCTTTGAGATGTCAGTGGACACTCTAAATCTACAGGACTTTGAGCTAGTGGTATTTCTGGATGGAATGGCTGAGTCGACCAGCTCTTCCTGCCAGGTCAGGACTTCTTACCTACCTCAGGAAATTATGTGGGGCTACAAGTTCCTGCCCATCATTTCCCGCAGCAAGGAAGGAAGGTATCGCGTTGACTTTTCCAATTTTGCCAAAGTTGAGCCAACAATAACTGCCAGCTCAGCCAGATGCAGCGATGATGAAAACTATCACTATTCTACAAATTGTTTTGATAATTCCGGCTTTGTGGCCATTGACATTGACAATCCTACCAATACAAAAATGTGAATTTTTGTTTCACTTATTCTGTGAAACTTGGGGATATGAGCCTTTTATATTTCAAATTCTTAACAACAACTGATATATTTACTTTTGTAAAATTGGGTTATAAGTTTATAGTTGGGTTATAAGTTATAAGTTTTTGTACTGTTATGCTAGAATAAAATTCAGATCCATGCACTGTAAATATGAATCAGTCCTAAGTCTTTGAGTTGAAAGTCTTGTTGAAAGTGAAAGTTGGATTTTGTACATTACTACTATTGTTTTAAAGGTAGGGTAAAAATTTTTTTTCTCAACTAATAATAATTAAAATGTTTAAAAAGCATTAACAGCATTTTTGTAAAACTAGTTGCCAAAAATACTCCCATTTTCCATAAATATTTTGACTGTCATGAGGCGCCCCCTAGAGGGAAAAAGGCCATAATGCATTGAAGTAAAATTAAATGTTAGCTTTTGAAAAATCTTTAACAGTGGTAGATTGTTTCTGTATTGTTGATCTTACTTCATATCAACTTTTCAAATATGTAGGACTTGCTTAACTATGAATTTGGTGTATGACAAATTCAACTTTAACAAATATATCTACTTTATTTGCTCACACTATTTGTCCATCTTAAATTCTAATTCAGTTATATAAAGTATATCTGGATATAACTGAGACATTACAGTATTGGAGGACATATTTTCAGTTCAGCTGTAAATCTTTTAATAATCCATGAAAAAAAGTCTAAATTATACATTTGTTTTATAAATTATACTTGCCCTCAGAAAAAAAAATATGAATACAGTTGCAGAAAAACTGGTTGTAAAAGATTTTTAAAAATATATCAAATAGCCTTCAAGCACCCCCTAAAATGGCTTTTTTCTCTTGTCCAAACTGCCTGATGACTAACTTGCACTTCAAATATAACAGTTAAAATAAGTCTTAAATTTCCTTTTTTTTTTTGTATGATTTCATTGATATATGTCTCTTGCAATGTTTTAATGATCAACACATTTTCAATAAATGCAATTATGCCCTGAACATGCTTGCAACCCTGTTACCAAAACCATTTAGCCTGGCAGAATAAGAGGAAAAACTGAGCAGAGGCGGAAAGGGTAATACACTTTTGTACTCAAGTAAAAGTACTGTTTCTTCAGTGAAAGTTTACTAAAGTACAAGTAAAGTTACCATTATAAAAATCTATTCAAGTAAAAGTAGGTCATTAAAAAAATTACTGACCAAGTTACTTTTTTTTAACAGCAGGGAGGGATGGGGATTCTAGTGTAGTTAAAAAAAGACAAGCAGATATAAATCTTAAACTAGTTGTTTTTAATTGAAGGAACACCTTTGCATAGTAAAGCTGTTCCCTTTCTTGTGCTTGAAATCAAAGTGGCCGTTTAAATATGAGCGTTTCGGGGGTGAGCAGCACACCTGAGCTCCTACTTAGTCACACCTCCGCAGCGCACACACTGGGGTAGGGGCTCTTAAAACTCTTGAAAGGAGAACTTACATACATAATGTGGTATACAACATAGTATTGGCCGTTACAATGGCCAGGGGTTTGATCATAAAAATTTGACGCTTCATAAGAATTTTGTCTGTCTTAATCGTTCTTGTGAATTTGGCGCATTTGCTGTCCGCGCCCATCAATCAATCAGTGCAGTGTTTCCAGGGGTACAATTTTTTTCCTTCCCTGTTGCATTATTATTTTTCATTTTCATTCATTCATTTTCTACTCAGTAGCGAATATGATTTAAAATAATTGAAGTACTGTACTTCAAACAAAACATACTTAAGTAAAAGTTAAATTACAAAATTACAAGATTTTAAAAACTACTTTAAAAAGTAGAAGTACACAAAAAAACTACTTGATTACAGTAACGCGAGTAAATATAATTCGTTACTTTCCACCTCTGAAACTGAGTGACATCAAACAGAAAAGGTAACATCATCATGCCGCTTGCTAACACCATGGATGGACCAAAGAAAAGTCCTCTCTTCAATTTTTCCAACTTTTTCAACCTTTAGTGAGTGTGTCACTCTAAATAAAGAAAGAAATCTTTCAAAAACTTTTGCTTACTCTGATAATAGGGGTAAGAGGGTAAGGCAAAATAAATAAATAAATAAACAAACATAGAAATTTAAATAAAGAAATCTTTCAAAAGAAATCTTTAAAAAATGTTTGCCTTACTCTGATAATAAGAGTAACAGTTGTCTGTAAATCTTTTTTGAAAGATTTCTTTCTTTATTTATACCTCCACCTTTGTCCTTGACCTTGACAGTAAAGCTACATTCCACAGGCAGTATCTATCATCGTTGTCTATACCGCTTTATCCTGTATTCAGGGTTTGCGGGGGGGGCCTGGAATCTATCCCAGGAAACTTCAGGCATGAGGCATGGTACTACACATTCATTCACACAATTTGGGAACGTCAATTAGCCTAATCTGCATGTCTTTGGACTGTTGGAGCAAACCTGGGAACCCGGAGGAATACCCATCAAGCACAGGGAGAACATTACACATGCACACAGAGATGAGAATCGAACCTGGCCAGAAATCGAATCCGCACCCTGGAGATGCAAGGCGACAGTGTTAACCACTATACCACTTTGACACCAGGTAGCATCTATTCCAGAGAAAAATCTAAAATTAGCATTGATTTGCAACCCTGTTACTGTAATTAGAGTACATTACAGAGTACTTACAGAGCACATTCAGAAAGGTCAATGTATTACAATCAGATATATAATTTTATCTAACATACTCTACATGTTTTTAAATGTATTGCAGTATTTTCATAAAGATACAGTAATTTGCAATATAATTTCTACTGTTTTCAACAGTTATCAAAAGCATGTTAAGATTGCATCAATTACCTGGATGGAATTATTAATTCAAAATTAACTCAACTGTTTAAATTATGTTCAGATAAACACAAAACAACTGCTTCAGTTTGGATCTGACAGAAGACCGTACGGCACACCAGAAGAATGCAGTGGCATAGTTCAGAGGTTGTGGGAAAATGGTGTGCCCTGGTGTATGACACCACTACAGGGTATCTCCCCAGGGATCATCCAAGATGTGAATGAGACCAATTTTCAGGTGAAAAGTGGGGGTAAACCGTGTTTTTCTGGCCATCAGGGGGCGATCATCTATAATATCCCTTTGAGGATGTGCTGACCCTCATTCCTCCCCCAGAGAATATTACCTCATATGTTGCCATATGTCCATCGCAAGAGAGAAATGGGATATTATGGCCAGCCATGAACATTAAACATATGCTTTCTAAAATATGGATATCATACTGTTCATTCCTGTTTTTGATGATTAATTTTAATGCCAGGTTGTCAGCCTATAACATGGCTATTTTTAATGTCTGAATATTTTTATACAGTTGTCTGATACAGTGGTCTTGTTGATTGTTATCATTCATTTATACAGAATTCGTTCTCTTGAATATTATTAAATAATAGTCGTTCATTGCCACATTTATGTCATGATCTACAATCAAAGGAAATGTATCCATTCAACCCTGTGACTTTAATATCATCCCTGCTATCATATAATTTTTTCATAAATGAATCTTAAATTCTTGTCTAAGCTTGAGGGTTTAAGCTATGGTCATTTTAAAAGTTTCAATGATTACATCCATAATGTGTTTGAGTCGGGAAAGACAGATTTCAAAAGTTGTTTAAATTAATATGACACGTCTTATCTCAAATTAAATGAGAACTCAATGTGATGTTTTTTTTTACTTACGGGTAAAATATTTATTAAGAAATATTCTAGAATATACTTTTTTTTTAGGTTCCTGAGTATTTGTAACAGGGTTGTGCCAAGCAGAGCACACAACAAATAAAATATCTCGTAAAAAATGTATCTTTGATGTTTGAGCTGGACGATTCAAATTATTTTACATTTTATAATTTGTTTTTCTTTAATACATAACAGATAATGATCAAATAAGGGTTAAATTTTTCAAATGTTCTGGTGCCTAAATTGTCCTCTACTTCTGGAATATGTCGAATAAAAAAACAAAAAACAAAGTTATATGTACACACAAGAGTCAATCAGTGTAAGAGTTTATATTTTATTTAAAATAATAACAGTCATTCTGTTCGCAGATGCATGGTGTCATTTAATCATTAAATCCATAATGCATTCTGTGTTAGAATGAATTCTATACAGACACTTATGAAACCTGAATATTGTTAACAGCATAAACACTTTCAGTTGTTGAAATGTAATATTTAATTTTGTATTAGGCTTACAAATATTTCAACAATTACCTTCCACCATTTTGATAATCTACAGTAAACTACATTATCAACAGCAAAACTTTTTATTACAGACATTTTAAATACCACTACAGACCAGATACATGGAGAAAATTATTTTTATTTTGTTTTAATGTAATGATTTATTTTTTTCATGCTTGTTAGAAGCAACTGCTTTCTTATATAATCCAAAACAATTTACGAAACTAAGTCTTGATGTCTTCATGATGACCCGCTTTGATGGCAGGGCCACTAACCAGTAGACCACATTAATTTGTTTTTACAGTGTACTAACTGGAAAAGTTGAACTTTATAATTGTTCTGTTTAAAGATGATATGGCAAATTATATTTTTATAATGATTAATTTGAAATATTTAAAAATATATATAATCATTCTCATATGCTAGAAGCTGTAAATGGTTTAGCAGCCTTATACTAAAGCTACCATTATATTGTCAACAATCAACATTCATTGAATCAATGGCGCAATCATTTTTCATTGGCGGGAGACAGGAGACTTGGGGCATGAGGGGGTACACCCTGGGTTCCAATCCATCACAGGACACACACACACACACACAATTAACCTAATGTGCATGTCTTTGGACTGTGGGAGGAAACTGGAGTACCCAGAGGAAAACCACCAATCCAATCGAACCATTGAGGTGCGAGGTCACAGTGCTAATCACTATGACACCGTGCTGCCTGCAATAATTTCATAATTTCATTTCAACTTTCAAGTCTGCTTTGAAGAATTATTTGGGACCTTCGAATCTACGGGTGAAATGACACATTGAGTCAGTAATAATGCTGTTTTTATTGACTGCTTTTTTTGTTTTGTTTTATTGCAAGCTTTGCCTGGTGATTGGCAGGTTTTAGGTGGTTGAAGGAGCATTTTAAGCCAATAACACTTGATAACAGTAGGTTTGAGCTCAGGTGCCCATTACTGCCTTTTAATAGATTAAGTAAAAGCATTTGCACATGCACAGTTCAAACAGAACTCAAAGGATTGGCAATAAACAGTTGTGTAACAGCTTTAAAAAAAACTATGTATCAGTAAGGCTGATTGAATAAAAGGTTTTAATTCTAGGGAGCAAAAAGCATGGTCTATGAAGCATTGGAAGAACATCATGTGGACTGACGAGTCCAGATTTACCCTATTCCAGAGTGATGGCCTCGTCAGTGGCAGGTGAAATGATGCAAACATCGTGCCAAGTGCATATATAAAGTGCAGTGAAAAAGCAAGTTGCTGAATATTCCTGTTTTTTTCATATTTGTCATACTTAAATTATTCGGATTATCAAACAAAATTGAATATTCCACAGAGATAACCCAAGTAAATACAAAACGCACTTTTTAAATGATGATTTCATTAATTAAGAGAAAGAAGCTGTCCAAACCTACCTTGCCCT
Source organism: Channallabes apus (assembly GCA_030522415.1). NCBI lineage: Eukaryota > Metazoa > Chordata > Actinopteri > Siluriformes > Clariidae > Channallabes > Channallabes apus. Next base: position 3,233,724 of record CM060131.1, read on the forward strand.
ATGTGAAAAAGCAATTGCTCCCATTACTAAATCATGAATGAACTGTAATTTGTGGAGAGCTGAGTTATATTTCACTTGCTACACCCAGGCCTGATTATCACCAGACAGGTAAAAAAAAACAATTAAATAAAATCCCTTAAATATAAACTATCTGACAAAATAAAGCATGTTAAAAGATCTAAAAGATCTTCAGGAGCAAATCAGAAACAAGTATTGACATGTATCAATCGGGAACGGTTTACAAAGCCACTTCTAAGGCTATGGGACTCCTGTGAACCACAGTCCACGAATGGAGAAAATTTGGAACGGTGGTGAACTTTCTCTGGCCTATCAAAATGACTATATAAAAGAACCCAGAACAACATCTAAAGAACTATAGGCCTCATTTGCCTTAGTTAAGGTCAGAGACAATAGGAAAGAGACTGGGCAAAAATGGCATTCATGGGAGAGTTCCAAGGCGAAAGCTACTGCTGGCCAAAAATAACACAAAGGCCAGTCTCACATCAATGCCAATTTTGAATTAAAACAATTCTACATAGAGGAGTGGGCTAAAATTCCTCCTGATTTGAAAGAGACTGTGCCAGTTTTCGCTAACTGGTGGCACAACCAATTATCAGGTTTAGGGGCAATTACATAGGGCCAGGCAGGTTTGGAAATCTTTTTCCCTTAATAAATGAAGTCCTCATTAAAAAACTGCATTCACTACATTTAGCTTTGAGGATAGCTTGGCACACGCTTTCATGCTTGAATTGTGGCAAAGAAACCATGGTAGAACAAGCAGCAGAAAATAATTACTTGGGCAAAGAATCATAAGGAATGAGATCAATTGAAAACTGTCCTTAGGTCCAAAAAACTAAATTTAACAGGCTAGACTTTGGTCCCACATAGTAAACGGTGAATCACAGGTAAACTTTTCATAGACTTGGTCACAAATTTCTTTATTATATAATCGGAACGTCGTAAGAGGGCGACGCGGGCACTCTGACTCACTCTGACTCTTCATTGGGCCTTACAGACTTTTTGTTATTGGCCAAAAAAATGGCGAAAGACTCCGATTGGTCCGCATTGTGGCTGCAGTGTGACTCCAGCGCCATGCCGTTCTATTTTGATCAGAAAATAAAGTCTTGTATTGAAGCAGTATAACACTTAGAATTTTTTTTTAGATAAAAAAAAAAAAACCGAATTGCCTTACAAATACACATTTTATTTATTTCAATATATAAAACCATTATTTCGATTGCCGCTTGTTGCTAGGCAGATTATGTTAATACGCGGCCATCTTTGCAGCTACCATTCCGAGGTAAGTCCAACATGAATGGTTTTATTTAAATAATCCAACATGCTCTAAGATCAGTTCAGACCTGTATACAACGTTAATGTATCTGTTCGTATTTGAAAAAAAATTACCGATCGACGTCTTTGAATTGTCCGTTACATTGCTTAAAACCCTGTTTGACGAGATTGTTTTCTAGTCCCACCCAAAATGGAGACTTTCCTTCCTTGTTCTATAGGAGAAACTGGGGTGGGCTCAACTACACGCAGGGACCGAAAGGTCTATTAGCGATATTTAAAATCGTTTAGGAATTCAGTCTGTTTGGTCAAAATTCTATTGCAACTATGTAGCAGAATAAATATGACCGCGTTCCCGTTCCGGTAACGATAATGGCCGCCTCTTTTTAGTTATCCTCAATTACGCTGGTGTCACGGTGCAGCAAAAACCCGTGTTTCTGCCGTTATGATTTTTGTGGTATGGTCCGGTTGGAACGCTGAATCTGACGGGTCAAAGCGGGGAGGGGGAAGAGAAAGAAACATTAATAAGACCAACATGTTGTAATGAGAAATTTTATGAGCGGTCACTCTTTTAGAAGTGTATCGAGTTAATCAGGCTTATACACAGTTGCGCGCATTCCGTTTCCAATTTAAGGCGCTTTCCGCTTCTAAGTTATCCCCAACAAGATAATAGGCTGACCGTCCCTTAAAACTGTAGTCTATCCCTTACGCTAGTTATGTCCAGTTTATAGCTATGTGAATCATGTCGGTTGATCAGTAAACGAACACGCATTCCACATTACAGTTTATTAGCGTGTGAGTGTTTTAGCCAGATAGCTGGAGCTACACGTTTATATCAACCAGACGTACGACAGTCAATCCAAACCACTGTAGACGGGTCGCTCATTACCTAGCAGTTGTGTATCCGAACAGCCTGTATGTACCAGGTCCCTTTTAATTGGTATTGATTCAGGCCAAAGTAACCTATCCTGGTTATTTTCAGTGACTTGTGTGAACAGCCAGATGTGTGTACAGCGCGCATGTAAAGCAAAAGCAAGTCTCATTAGAGAGGTTAAAAATCCATTTTCTCTCTCTGCTCAAGGCTCAGCCTGCTCTTTGCATCTGTGTGCGCGTGCGTCATAAGACACCTTGCCCCCCACACACACACACACTCTTTCTCTCTGCTCTACACAGAAACACTGCTCTGTCGTAATTCTTTTCAAAGGTAAAGTGCAGGTTATTTAGTTTTAATTTTACTTTACAGCAGTGATTCTGTTAGTGTGTCACTCAATCAAGTGTCATTACACCGATCAAACAGTGTTTGCGCTGTGTGCACGTGTGTGTTCCCATTTCTTATGGGAAAATTCAGTTGGTTTACGATTGTTTTGGAATACGAGCCCACTTCCGGAATGAATTATGCTTGTAATCCAAAGTTCCACTGTATACATTTCTGAAGTGTATCATGATGTTTCAGGATTCATTTGAATTATCTGTGCAACCTCTACTTAACCACTAGGGTGCGCTCTCTTACGATTCATCCACAGCATCTTAAGGGGGCTGCTGTGTAGATGTTGACTTGGCCATTCCAACACACCGGTTTTATTTATTTTCTGCCTTGACCTTTGAGATACTGATATGCTGATGTGCTTGGGATCATTGTCCTGGTACAGCTCAATGTAACCAGCTGGACAGGTGGTCTTTTATTTGTCTAAAGAATATTCTGGTATAAAGTGGAGGCCAATTGTATCTTTGTGAGGGCATGTTTCCCTATTCCTGTGGCTGCACAAGCCCAAATCATTACCAGTACCGTTATCGGCAGTGACTTTAGCCAAAAATCATTTAAGTCCTGTAAGTCTTATCATGGGGCCACCATGGATTACACTTATTTGTCCTGTGTACCTCACAGATGCTACAGATCGAAGTCTGGTACATGTAAATTTGAAGACCAATTTAATAACTTGAACTCTATCATGGTCGCCAAATAATTCCTGACCAATATTCAGTGGTGTATATACCCACAACCACCAAGTTGCCACTGTTGGGCCCTTGAGCAAGGCCCTTAACCCTCAACTGCTCAGATGTGTAATGAGATACAAATGTAAGTCGCTCTGGATAAGAGCGTCTGCCAAATGCCTAAATGTAAATGTATATCAAAGTAACATCCACATGAATGTCAGAACCCAAACGTTTCCAGCAGAACTTTGCCTAGAACATAACTGCCTGTGATCAGTCTGATGCTGTGATAACACTGTGTGTTTTAAGACTGATCTATCAAAGCAAGCATTAACTTTTTCAGCCAACCAGTAGGGATGAGGAAAGATGGGCTAGCTTATATTGGATTTGTTGTTGTTGTAAACTCTTTGAATATTGTAAAAAAAATTATAAGACTATTCTCTTGTAATTTGTTACATTTATTAAAGTGTCCCTATTATGCCATTTTAAAGGTTGCTAATATTGCTTTATGCGTCTCTTAAAACTAGATTTAATTTTACTCCATTTCTAAATGATTCGTAAACGACTCGTGTGAAGCAGTCCGAAGAATCAGTCTGTCTAAACCCCTCCTTTCAGTGAGCCCTCACTGCTGTGATTGGTCAGATGGCGCGATCCTTTATGTTTGGTCTACCGCTACAGCGTGTGTCGGACTTTTAGCCATTCATTCTTTGTAGATTCTTCCTTCGGAAGGGCATAAAGAACAAATTTGCTTTCACAGCGCAGGATACAGCGTCTTCTTGACATGATGTAACGTTAATCCACATGGAAATTGTACTGTTTGTGGGCGGGCAAGTTGTTTGCAAAGTAGAACGTGGAAGGATAGTATGCAAATATGTTACTTAGTGACGTGGATTCGTAACAGAAAAAGATTCGAAATTCCTAACGACTCGTTTAGGCGAATGTGAGCCGACTATTATTTTTTTAATAGACAAAAACTTCATTTATTGTGCATTGTCGGCATCACAACTTTGCAGATAGTTTATGTTCACATACAACTACATGACACTGCATGAAAGATCATATTTGAAAACGCATAATAGGGGCACTTTAAAGCTCATGAAAATAAAAAAGTATCTCAAAATATTAGAATATTTCAAAAATCAATCAAAAAAGAATTTACAAAAATTCTGAAACTTCTGTTCATTTATGCACTCAATTCTTGGCCAGAGATCCTTTAACAGGAATTACTACATCAGTGCTGCATGGCATGCAGGTGATCAGCCTGTGGGACTGCTGAGGTGTTATTGAAGACCAGGTTGGTTTGAAAACCATATCCAACTTTTCTGTATTGTTGGGTGTTTCCCATCATCTTCTTAACCATATCCCATAGATTCTCTATGGGGTTCAGGTCAGGTGAACTCCCTGGCCAATCAAGCACAGTGATATGTGATATCATGATCAGCAAACCAGTTAGTGGTAGAGTAATGCTACATCCTGCATAAAAAAGAAAATTTGGTATCTCCATAATGCTTGCCAACAGACGTAAGCATGAAGTGCTTTAAAATCTCTTTAAGATGCATTGACTTGATCTGATAAAACTCAGTGGACCAACACCAGCAAATGAAATGGCACCCCAAATCATCATTGTGTGTGGAAATTTGAACACTGCATTTGAAGCAACTTGGTTTCTGTGCCTCTTCCTCTAGACTATGGGAATTTACTCTTATTGAAAAAAGGACTTTGAACCCCAGAGTGATAGTCTAGTCCTTTTTATTCTCTGTAAGACACTTTTGATGGAATATTCTAATATTTTGAGATATTGTATTTTTGTATCGGTTGTAAGCTGTAATCTTCCAAATAATAATAAAGACTTGAAATATCACTTTGTATATAATGAATTAATCTGGAATATTAGTTTCACTTTTTTAATTCAATTACAAAAGAAAATTAACATTTTTGTTATAAATTTGAGATGCATTGTATATATGATGTTTATTTTCTTTCTTGCAAGACTTCCAGTTCATGAAGTGGCTGCTCATTGGTGGCTGAGTTAGTGGGTGTAGTACAGAACTTGAGGCTATCACAAGATGGCCATGGAGGACCAGGAATCATCCTCTGTGTGGAATCAAAACCCCAGTAATGAAACCAACAATCCAGCTCAGGTACAACAGGAATAATTCATACATTTTTCCTAAAATCCAGTTTGTGAAGGTTTAGTTACTTAATTGTATTTAGTTTCAATGAGTAACATGGCTGAAAGGTGAGAGCAATATTATTTTTTATTTTTAACAAATAATTCACCAGGGAGGGGGTCACTTTAAAGTGGATTTATGTATTGTAGTTATATTATTATTCATATCAAATGCTCAGTCAATTTCCAGTGGATTGTACTCCATCGGTCAATTTTAAATTAAATTAATACAATAGAAACAAAAGTGATATGCTAGCTGAACATTCTTAATTTTCTGAACTCTTAAAACATTAGGAAATTTCTAGTACAGCAGTTCTATGGTTTTTCACAATTATTAAAAACTGTAAATTTCAAAATTACAGTTTTATGGAAGTACTGTATATTCCCATACAGTTTTTGGGAGTATTCAAATTCAAATTTTATTTGTCACATACACAGTCATACACAGTATAATATGCAGTGAAATGTTTACACGACCGCCAGTGACCTTAAAAAGAAAATAAATCCTTGTACGTAAAATAAATAATCAATAAAAAGGAAATACTAAAGAAATAAATTTAACTAGTAAAATTAACTGTACAATAAGGGCATAATAAAATATTGCAAAATATAGAAATATAGGGTAGATAGAGTATATATGTATATAGAATTTAAAGTGTCAGTGGTTGTGCAAATATGCATGAAAGGTGACTAATGAAAGTGACATGTGCAATTGTCCAGATGTATAAATATTTAGTGCAAGTGTGTATGAATGTGTCCATGATTGTCCAGTCAGTGTTGTGAGCTTAAAAAGATGTTATTAGTCCTGTGTGGAGGTGTGATTGAGAGACCTTATCGCCTGCGGGAAGAAGCTCCTCCTCAGTCTCTCTGTGTTGGCCTTCAGGGAGCGGAATCGCTTCCTAGACCGCAACAAAGAGAACAGTCCATTACTGGGGTGACTGAGGTCCTTCATGATCTTCCTGGCCTTAGTCCAGCACCGCTTGCTGTAGATCGAGTGCAGGTGAGGGGGCTCAGTGCGGATGATGCGCTCGGCTGATCGCCCCACCCTCTGTAGAGCTCGTCTGTCCTGCATGGTGCTGTTCCCGAACCAGGTCGTGATGTTTCCCGTCAGGATGCTCTCTATGGTGCAGGAGTAGAAGTTCCTGAGCACCTTGGAGGGCAGTCTAAAGTCTCTCAAGCGTCTGAGGTGGTAGAGACGCTGCCGGGCTTTTTTCACCACGGTGTTGATGTGACAGGACCATGACAGGTCCTGCGTGATGTGAACACCGAGGTATCTGAAGCTGTCCACTCTCTCCACTGGGCTCCTGTTGATGACGGGGGTCTGGTAGTTCCTCTCCTGCTTTGTACTAAAGTCCACTATCAGCTCCTTTGTCTTACTGACGTTCAGGAGGAGATTGTTCCTCTGGCACCAGTTCTCCAGATTTCCAATCTCCTCTAGGTAGTCCGACTCATTATTGTTGGTGATCAGTCCGACCACGACGGTGTCGTCAGCAAACTTGATGATGGAGGTGGAGTTGGTAGTGGCCACGCAGTCGTGGGTGTACAAAGAGTACAGCAGGGGGCTCAGAACACAACCCTGGGGGGCTCCAGTGCTGAGAGTGAGTGTAGCTGAGACATGTCTGCCCATCCTTACTGCCTGTGGTCTGCCAGTCAGAAAATTGGAGATCCACTGACCTATAGATGAGCTGAGTCCCAGGTGCTCCAGCTTGGTGGTGAGTGTGGAGGGAATTATGGTATTAAAAGCAGAGCTGTAGTCGATGAAGAGCATTTTAACATAATTCCCTTTCCTAGTGTCCAGTGGTATACACTGGAAATACAGGAAAATATCAAAAGTTTCCAAGCAATTATTCTCCTCTTATACTTTTGTTCGTCAGAAGCTGCCATGAATTCTTTCTCTTGCACAGCTGGTGGCCTAGAAGTATAAAACTCCCCCATCTAATGTTGTGCAGAGCAAATGCATTTACTAAATGCAGGCTGACAAAGCAGAGGGAATGAAATTTCAACCCAATAACACATCAATTCAACAGGACACACTTTCATTTTTGATGAAGGAGTTTTAGTGAGGAGAATATTTCCACTAAGCGATTAAATAAAAATAGGAGGGTTGCGTCACAAAAGGCACCCAGCATAAAACCAAGTTCCAAGTTGTGTGAGGATCAGAATGTCCACTATGGTGACCCCTTGATGGGAGCAGCCGAAAGAATAATTTTGAATAATAAGAATACTGTTATGGCGGCGCGGTGGTGTAGTGGTTAGCACTGTCGCCTTGCACCTCCAGGGTCTGGGTTCGATTCCCCGGCCAGGCTCGATTCCCGTCTCTGTGTGCATGGAGTTTGCATGTTCTCCCCGTGCTTGGTGGGTTTCCTCCGGGTACTCCGGTTTCCTCCCACAGTCCAAAGATATGCAGGTTAGGCTAATTGGCGTTCCTAAATTGCCTGTAGTGTGTGATTGGGTGTGTGAGTGTGTGTATGTGTGTGTGCCCTGCGAGGGATTGGCACCCTGTCCAGGGTGTACCCTGCCTAGTGCCCAAAGTCTCCTGGGATAGGCTCCAGGTCCCCCGCGACCCTGAACACAGGATTAAGCGGTATAGAAAATGAATGAATGAAAGAATACTGTTGTCTTAACATACTTTATTATACATCATTTTGATCATTTTTTAGACAGTTTTTTTTCTTTGTTTCTTTTGTTTCCTGTCATTGAGATTTAGCAAAAAAGATTTTACGCCCTCTGTTACAGCATTTAACCTCGTCGGATTTAGTCACCTTAAAGTTGCATGAACTGTTCGTTACTTTTACATTTAGGCATTTGGCAAACGCTCTTATCCAGTGTTACAAAAGTGCTTTGAACTTTACATCATGAGATAGATGAATACACTGATTATTAGATATACATGCTGTTTAGATCTTGCTGTGTTTTTAGTTTTGTAAATGTTGGCCTTAAATTCTGCAGGTGCATTTTGAGGGTGGAACCGTGGCTCAAATTGTGTACAGTGGAGAACAGCCTGACAGAGGACAACAGCAAGTTGTATATGCTGCGGATGGAAGTTCCTACACTTCAGTGGAGACTGCTGAACACACACTGGTGTACATACACCCTGCTGATGGAGCACAGGTGATGTAGACTACATCTTTTAGAATTTTTAATTTCTCTTATTTATATGTTGGTGCACATCCATTGATGTGTTTTACAGGTTGCATGTAAATGTAAATGCACACATTTAATGTGAATGATTTTATTCAGATAGAAGACAAATTTTCCATGTAAACACAGTCAATACTGTCTTTTCTTAGCTTTTTTTTTCTCAGGCCATTCTTCATGATGATCTAATGATGTTTCCTTAGTCATCTTATTATCCGCGTTAAGTTTCCCTTAATCTCAAAAGAGC